>JAHRHZ010000052.1:31291673-31325349 GCA_024137785.1 Ginglymostoma cirratum | reverse complement strand
TATGATGCTGCTTGGCCTGCTGTGTTCATCCAGCTCCACACCTTGTTATCTTGGATTCTCCAGCATCTGCAGTACCTATTATCTCTGACGTAATTTTATGTAAGCATCATTGTAATATCAAAGGTACCAATACTTAAGACTGGCAAACACAAAAGTGCCCAATCTATCAGTTGTTACTGATTCATTTTAATGGGCAGAAAATTGTGGACAGCTAATTATAAAGAGGAATACCCACAAACTATAACGATAATCCTTGCTAATGCCAGATCAAATGATAATCCACTCACAAGAATCTATTTTCAAAGCAAAATTAGCTTCCTGTGTATCAAGTATGTATATGCTACAAAGACTTAACGTTTATGTCTGTTAAACCATTACTGTGACTGTATGCGTAGAACCCAGCAAACAGCTGTTTACAAGTGTAACAGGAAAGCACATTCTGCAGCAAGATCTACTTCATTTAGAATATAGAACAGTGTAGCACAGAAACAAGCCCTTTCGGCTCACAATATTGCGCCAAAAATGATACCAAATTAAACTAATCCCTTCTGCCTGCCCACAGTCCATAATCCTCCATTCCTTGCTTATTCATGTGCCTATCTAAAAGCCCCTTAAACATCCCTATAGAATTTGTCTCCATGACTACCCCTGGCAGTGCGTTCCAGGCACCTACAACACCCAGTGTAAAAAAAACCTTGCTCCTCTACTCTCCTTTGAACTTTCCACTTCTCACTTTAAATGCATGCTGTCTAGTATTAACCAATTCAATGCTGAGAAAAAGATTCTGACTGTCAACCCAATCTATACCTTTCATAATTTTATAAACTTCTATCAGGTCTCCCCTCAGCTTCCGCCACTCCAGAGAAAACAATCCTAGTTTGTCCAGCGTCTCCTTATACCTTATACCCTGTGATCCAGGCAGCATCCTGGTAAACCTGGTACTTTACTACTACTTCAAAGAGGAATAGTTTGTTGCATCACCATTTGGAAAAGTAATCCCACAAATTAATTTTAGAATACAATTTAACTGCATTTGGTATCTTCGGTATTCTCACTCAAGCTGAACACATGAAAGTGACTCACTATGAGCCTTGGAAATTTCCCAGACCTCAGCAGTACTTTTCTGCTTGCAGGTCAAGGTCACTCATTTCCTCATGCATATATTGCGGCCTACTATAGCGCCAAAGATTACTTCGTTTAAACACTGTTTTTGAAGTTGTATTTTATAGCTGACTTTTAACATGTTCCTTATCTATTTGTATGTGTGAACCCAAGCACAAGCTGAAGCTCCCATGGTTCCGCACAAAACCTCCTCTCACATATACAAATGGCTAACAGAATATACAACTGAGTCAGCCTTTGATTAGTGATCCAGTCTCCTACCCATGTAGTAACTGTGTTAAAGTAATGGCCTTCTGGTACCCAATCAGGAATGAAAGATTGTAGCAATATAAACCATACTGTCATCATGGGAGTAACTAAAGATGTTCCATCTCCCTGAAAAATCATGAAAAGTTCTACTGCATCTTTGATGTCAGCACAGCATAACTTTTTTCATTCATTCATGGAATGAGGGCATTGCTAGTTAGGCCAGCATTACTGCCCATCCCCAGGAGTCAACCACATTGCTGTGGGTCTAGATTCACACGTAAGGTAAGGATGGCAGTTTTCCTTCCCTAAAGGACATTAATGAACCAGATGGGTTTTTTCCTACAATCAAGAATGGATTTGTGGTCATCATTAGACTCTTAATTTCAGATTTTCATTGCCGTGCCAGGATTCATATCTGGGTCACTAGAACATTACCTGAGTCTCTGGATTAATAGTCCGGTGATATTACCACTGGGCCATTGCCTCCCCCAAATGAATGCATAATATATAACAATATAATACATAATGTATGGATTGATTTCACATAGCAACAAAACATTTAATTTTCTCTCACTCCCTTAACGATTCACTGGCCAAGCAAATTCTGGGAAATTATTTGGGAAAACGTATTTTCACTGTCTCAGTGACTAACTACAATAGTAATCAAATCCAAAAATTAAACATGTGATCTATCATGCCAGATTTGATTAGATTTGAAATACTGCAACTTTAGGATCCTGCTGACTGAAATCAAACATTTACCAGTAACAGAAGAACTGTATTAAATTATTTAAGGTTACTAACATGAAACACTATTTGCCATTTCAATAAGATTGTCAACATTTAGCCAACGTTACAGTAAAAAAAACTCACCCCTTAAGAACACAGTGAAAGACTGGTATCTAGAATATGATCTGTTGACTTGATTTCCTTTAATAACATCAAGGGCAGCTGCATCAATTATTTCAACAAGCTGTTTGTCTTTTGAAAATATATGATAAAACAAAAGTAATATTTTAGCAAATATTATTGTATTGTAAACGAGGAAAAAAATTCTCCTTGCAGAGTGGTGAGCCTGTGGAATTCTCTTTCACAGGCCAAAACACTAAATAGTTCCAAGGAACTATACTACCTCAAGGGATAAGAGAGTATTGAGAGATAGTATGAACTGGGTGCTGAGTTGGATGATCAATCATAATCATATTGAATTGTAAGCATGCTCAAAAGGCTGAATGGCCTACTCATGCTCCTATTTTCTATGTTGCTATGTTTCAGGTCTTACTCAGCCCAGAATTCAATTTCTAATCCAAAGACTCTGCAATGCACACATTCAAGTTGAGTACTACTCATGGTTACGTACACAGATTATATTTGTTTTTGCCAAAAATGGTACAAACAGAATGATAAAGTGGATGGTGGGTAAGAAACAGAAACAACTTGAACAATAAAAACTGACATATTCTTAAAACAAAACATTTTGGAAGGTTTGATAAAATGTTTCACTTGCTTTCTCCTTCAAGACAGTGCTATGCTATTGTTCCAAGATGTTAAAATAGCCCAGCAACACACCAAATGATCAGATTAAGCAGGCAAAAAAGGTCAGGATTCCATTTATTTCAGACCATTACTGTGAGTTTTCACATGCTTTGAGGGGTTACAGAGTCTTAGAAATAGGTGATTGGCATCTGAGAGTCCTTTCCATCTACTGTCTCCACAGTAAAAGTATCTCCAGTTAGCAATGCAGAGTAAGAATATTGGCCTACTTTCTGCTCTGTAATTTCTGAACCACTAAAGTTAATTGTAATGTATATGTGAATATGCAGGTTACAATAAGAAAATTCAGCAAATGGTGCAGAACAATGAGATCTTTCTTGCCTTAAGTAGATCAACCAATCATTTATTTAACCAATTAAGCCAGTGGGAGAATGTGTTTCAAACTTGTACCATTTGACATCCTTATGTAATATCCAAATAACTTAATTGTTCATTGATACACAAACATACTGACTATTATTACTGATATAATAAACAAAACATACAAATGTATATCAGAATTTTATGACAGAAGCTCAATATTTTCTATTTCCACCATGCATTAAGTTTATCGTAGATTCTGTTCTTCAATCCTGAGCTATTCTACCCACACACTTACAAAAGTTATTTTAGAAATGTCTCTCACCAAAATGTGCCAAATATAATTATTTCATATATAATTAAATTTAGAATATTATGAATTAAGCTAATAATGTAAGAAATTATACACATACCACCCAGCACTCTGAATTTCACATCTTCCTTGAGTGCAGAGTTACACAAAGTGCACGTGAAATCATTTCGCACAGTTGCTGATTCTGTAGCACCTACAGTATGCACTCGAATGTAGTGAAAGCCTAATATGTAATGGTATTAAATATTTTTAACAATAATATGTTAGAAAATATATAATGTTGTAATAATATAATATAAAAATTGATATGCAAGTCTCCTTTCAAATGTGGTGGGAACTGAAGTGATGCACTAACGCACCACGCGTGAGGATAAGGTCAAAATAAGCGGACCCAAAATTCTCCATGTGATACATCTGACCTGTGGTTGAATATTCTTACATATAACCAAATATCACTTGTCTCAGTGGTGGCGCTTACATTAGCATCAGAAAGTACTGGCCAACATATATCCATGAAGCATTACCACTGAAATAGATTAATCGATCATTTTCCATATGCAGCACTTTGCTGCATTCAAACACAGGGACTATTTAAAAATAAAATAATTGGGATATTCTGCCAATGTGATTTGTGTAATATAACAATAAGTTATATTTATAAAGCACCTTCAACATAATAAATTCATGAAGGCACTTCATAGGAACATTATAATAAATTATGAGACTGTACCACAACAGAAAATATTAGGTTAGATGGCCAAATGTTTGGTCAAAGGTGTCAGGTGACTTTAATAAGTATTTTGAAAGAGGAAAGTGAGGTAGAGGAGAGGGAGAGATGTAGGAAAGGAATTCTAGAGTTCTGGGCCCAGGTGACAGAAGGCACAACAACCAATGATGCAGCAATTTTAACTGGGTAGCAGCAAGGGTTCCTAGGTTGGGGGAGATTGTAGAAATAGGGCAGTAAAGACCTTGGAAGGACTTGAAAATAACACTGAAAATTTTAAAGTCAAGGTATTGCTTGACTGAGAGACAGTGGGTCAGTGAGCACATGGATGACATGTCCTGATGTGGGTATTAGAGTTTTGGGTGACCTTGAACACACAGAAGGTAGAACATGGGGGAACGGCATGGAATGCATTGGAAAAGTCAAGTCGAAAGGTAACAAAGACAAGGATGAGGGTTTCAACAGCAATTTAGCTGAGATAGGGTGAAGTTGAGTGATTTTACAAGCGCCATCTTAGTGATGACATGAATATGAGACTGAAAGCTCATCTCAGGATCAATGTGGCACCAAAATTGCAAACAAACTGGCTTGATTTCAGATTGTTGCTAAGGAGAGGGATAAAATTAGAATGGGAAATGGATATTGGAGTGGGAATTGTAAACAACGCCTTCAGTCTTCTAATAGTTAATTGGAGGAAATGTCAACATTTGATATTGGATGAGCAATCCATTAACCTAGCAGCAGTGAACAAGTTGAGAGAGATGATGGTGAAGTAAAGTTCGGTGTTGTCAACAACAACATACACATGAAAACAAACACTATGCCATCAGATATTGTGACCAAGGGATAACTTTTCAATTAAGAACAGGGGGTCACCAAGGATAGATTCTTAGGAAATACCTGAGGTAATGGTGTAAGAGTGACTCATCCATGCCGACCAGGTCCCATTTGCCTGTGTTTGACCCATGTCTCTAAACCGTTCCTATCCAAGTAAATGTTGTAATTGTACTGGCCCCTACCACTTCCTCTCACAGCCCGTTCCACATAGGCACCACTCCCTTTGTGAAAAAGTTGCTCCTCAGGTCCTTTGTAAATCTTACCTCTCTCACCTAAAACCTATGCCCTCTGGTTTTGGACAACCCTACCCTGGGGAAAAGGCCTTATTCACCTTATCAAGGCCCCTCATGATCTGACAAATCTCTATAAGATCATCTATCAGCCTTTTTTGCTCCAGAGTAAAAAGTCCTAGACTATCCAGCCTCTCCTTGTGACTCAAACCTTCCAATCTGGGTAACAACATTGAGAATTTTTTTGCATGCTTTCCAGCTTAATAACATCCTTCCTAAAGCAGGGCAATCAGAATTGTACACAGTAGTCCAAATACAGCCTTACCAATATCTTGTACAGCATAGCATGATGTCGAAACTCAGTGCTCTGACTGATGCAGCAAATGTGTCAAACGCCTTCTTCACCATCCTGTCTGCCTGTGACACCACTTTCAAGGAATTATGTACCTGCACTCCCAGGTGTCTCTGTTTGACAACACTCCCCAGTGCTCTATCATTAGCTGTGTAAGTCCCGCCCTGGCTTCTTACCAAAATGCAACTCCTTGCATTTATCTGAATTAAACTCCATCTGTCATTACTCAGTCGACTGGCTCAGTTGATCCAAGATCCCACTGTACTCTTAGATCACGTTCTTCACTGTCCAGTATACCACCAGTTTTGGTGTCATCCACAAACTTACTAACTATGGCTCCTATATTCTTATCCAAATCGCTTATATAAATGACAAACAACAGTGGGCCCAGCACAAATCCTTGCGGTAGACCGCTGGTCACAGGCCTCCAGTCTGAACAACAACCTTCTACCACTATCCTTTATCTCCTACAATCAAGCAAATTTTGTATCTAATTGGCTAGCTCGCCAAGGATCCCACTTGATCCAACCTTACTAACCAATATACCATGCAGAACCTTGTTGAAGACCTTGATAAAGTTCATGTAGACAATGTCTACTGTTCTGCCTTCGTCGAAATTCTTGGTCACCTATTCAAATAACTCAATCAAATATGTGAGGCATGATTTTCCACGCACAAAGCCAAGCTGACTATCCCTAATCTGCCTTGCCTTTCGAAATGTGTGTAGTTCCTGCCTCTCAGAGTCCCCTCTAACAACTTTATAGAATCCCTACAGTGTAGAAGCAGGCCATTCAGCCCATTGAGTCCCCACTGACCTGCCCGGACCCCCACCCCTACCCTATATCTGTAATTCAGAATTTAGCCTGGCTAACTCACCTAGCCTGCACATCCCTGGACACTATTGGCAATTTAGCATGGCCAATCCACCTAACCTGCACATCTTTGGGCTGTGGGAGGAAACCCACACGGACAAGGGGAGAATGTGCAAAATCCACACAGATAGGCGCCCAGAGCTGGAATTGAACCCAGGTCACTGGCACTGTGAGGCAGCACTACTAACCACTGAGCCACCATGCCACCCCACGACTGGTGTTAGGCTCACCAGTCTGTGGTTCCCTGGCTTCTCCTTGCAGCCTTTCTTAAATAATGGCACAAAATCAACGACCCTCTGGTCTTCTAACACTTCAACCACGGTTGTCAATAATACAAACATCTCTGCTAAGGGCCCTGCAGTTGCTTCCCTAGCTTCCTACAATGTCCTGGGACACACTTGATCAGTTCCTGGGGATTTATCTACCTTCATATGTTTTAAGGAAATTCCAGATGGGACTGCATTTGGGAGGTGGCAACATATTCAATGACTTTGGAGAAAAAATAGAGATTGGTTGTTTACAAATAAGTTCTTTAGTTTTTAGGGATTGACTAGATTATGATATACTGCAAGCTAAAAACAACAGGCAATTGAAATGTTCTCTTCATTTCAAAGATGTGGGGCAAATCTTCTGCTCTCTATGGTTGTGATTTGGGAGGCAGGAAAGGAACCTAATTAGGTGGATAATTAAGTGAAGGAAGACCCACTGTCAAGTTTTCTGCCCAACCAAGTGAGACCCTTAAGTGGCCAAGTAATGACCATTCAAAGGTCTTAGCCCACCACTGCTGGGATTAACCCAGTGGCAAACTAGCATGCTAGTATATTGCATGCACTAAGGCTGTTCCCCTACAGACAACTTGTCATGTTAGGGAAGGATGGGCAAGGATCTCTCAATCCAAGGCAATCAGCGTCTGATCAAGGGCTTAGACATCTAGCAGGTGGCTGCTGTTTGTAGTTACGCAGAGCCCCAACTGAAAAAACCTACTACCCCAACACATCACTACCCTTTCTCCTGGTTCACTCAGCGACCCTTCGACTCTGAGTATGTGTACTTCCAGCAGCAGACATGGCATCCTCTGTGACATGTCACTGTAAGGGCTACTGGCCTCTGATTAGTCAGCAGCTCCCTCCAAAAGGGACCTCCATCCCCATGCATCTGCTTCCTGGGGAAGTCCACTAGTAGCCTTGCCACTACCCATCTGGCCTGTGATGATTGCAGACCTTCCCTGGAAGAGGCAGTGTTAGTCTCTCACCAGCTCCCCTGTAACAGCTGCTAAACTCGCTGATGCCTTAAGATGATTCTGAACATATTATAGAAGGAAACAAAACTTAAAAATGAGGAAGGGAAAGAATATTTCCAAAATGAATAAAACCCTTTGAATAATAACTTCGTAAGCGGTTTACAAAATAGTTATCAATTATTAATTGCAAATACAGTATTTAATTAGAACACTTTCAGATACAAATTTCAATATAAACTGAACTGCAATTATATGATAATGGAATAAAACAATATTAAAACAGATACAAAGCATGAGCTTGACTTAAAATAAATTTGCTTTTGTTTTACCTGTTGAAAAAGGGCAGCCTGATCCAGAACAAAGAAATCTTGCACCTTGAGTGTATTTTGTTACAGTCGTCATTGCAATCACTACTCCCTCTATCTTATAGTATCTCAGCAGCTGGTACCCACGGGGGAACTGGCAGAGGTTAAATGAGTAATTTGGTAGTGGAGGTAAGTGTGTCAGCTTTAGCACAACATTAACCTTGAAAATACAAAAGTAAGTTATCAGTGGAAGGGTTTGTTTAAAGAATTTGGTCCTTCAGTGACAATAGATTTCCATTTGTGTCAATATGGTTCAGTTCGTAACATTCTTGGCTCTTGGCCATAAGGATTTGAGCACGTAATGCAAGCGACACCTCAGGGCAGTATTGAGGGAGTACTGTATGTGCTATGTACAAAGGGATAGTACTTTGCCTTAGTAACAGTAATATTGTATTCAAAGTAATTCATTGTGTATGAAGCACTTTGGCACATTTTGAGATGTGTGACAATTTAAATAAATACATCTTTTTTGTATGAAGAGGGAATGACAATCAGTTCTCTGAAGATCATTTTATCTTGAACACAGAAATAAAGATGGATAAGCTAAATATCTCTTCTCACTGAATTCCACTGTCAGCATTTACTTCCTTAATAGGTTAAATAGAATTTAGTTCTACTGCAGTACCAAGATTAACATTTGATGGAACTGTGATCCATGTGAAGCAAAGCCTGCAGCAATAAATAGTGCAGATAATTCTTTACTTTCAGTTTTTCTTTTACTTTCCTGATATTTTTCAGTTTAATCTTTTAGTTAAAGAAAAACAAAATCATCTAGAACCACAGAACACAATATCATAATTTCCAGATGAAAAACATACAGAAATGCAATGGTGCATGAAGTCTTTGCACACTGCTACATGTGCATTGCTGCAAGCAATTTTAGTGTGATGCCAAACCCAATTTAAGACATGCTCAAGGGCAGAATTGTGTGATTATGCACGTGGGCAAGACAAACAAGCAGGGGAATACATGTGGAACAGTAGGATCCTGGGAAGCACTAAAGATCAGAGGCACCTTGGTGTGCATGTACACTGATCCCTTAAGGTATCAGGTCTTCTGAAGTGGTTAAGAAGGCATGTAGGATAGTTGCCTTTATTAGCTAAGGCATAGACTTTAAGAGCAGTGAGGTATGCTGGAAAACGTTCATTAGTCCACTGATATAGTGCTCTGTGCAGTTCTAGAATCCACATTATTGGAGGGATGTGGTAGTGCTGGAGAGAGTGCAGAGGAGATCTACCAGATGGGCTGGAGAGTTTCAATTATGAAGAGAGACAGGACAGACTCGGGTTGTTTTCTTTACAGCAGAGGAGATTGAGAGGGCACATGATTGAGATGTATAAAGTTATGAGAAGCAGAGATATCGTGGATAGGAAGAAAAACTTTTTCCCGCTGATGGGCCAGGAGGAATTGTTTTAAAGTAAGGGGTAGAAGGTTTAGAGAGGATATGAGGTAATATTTTTTCACCCAGAGGGTGGTGAGAATTTGGAACTAGAATCAGAAACCCTCATAGCATTTAAGTAGTACTGAGATGTGCACTTGCAATGCTAAGGCATACAAGGTGATGGGCAAAGTGCTGGAGAATGGGATTAGAACAGTTCGCTGGTTGTTTTTGACCAGTGTGGATGCGATGGTCTGAAGGGTATTTTCTCTATGTAGATCTCTATGATGACACTATGACTCGAGCTGCCCTGAAAGAATGCATACCTGGGGGGAAAAGGAACAGAAAAATAAGCCGAACAATTAATGCTAGTTTGTGATATTAATTTGAAAGAACAGTCATTATATAGAAAAAAAATTAAAATAGAGCAAAGAATACGAAGGCAGAGATAATGAGGAAGATGTAAATGAAAAAGACGAATGAAAGGACAAGCACATGGAAGAGTTAAACTTTTTTGTACTTTCTTTCTGTTTAGAATTGTTTTAAAATTGTTTTAACCACTTATATAATTATAAATGATAATCAAGTTAATTAACATATTTAATATTACATTATATGTTTGCCTTGGTATCACTTTTGAGAGCTGAAAATGTACAAAATTGGTCAACGCTTGATACATTTTTTTGTTTGATTCTTGTAGAATGAAGAAGATCAATGTGTTGAAATTATGAATTGAGAAATAATTGAGTTAAATCTCAGAAAATAAATTCTCTGCATTCTGTATGTGAAGAAGACCTATGATACAAACAGCTCACTAGACTAGATTATGTTTAATCTGAATTAGATACCATTACTTACCTGGTTTTCTGTTTCTAATTGTTTAATTAATGACAATGTCTTGATTGATGTAAAGCAAACCTGAAAGAGATCAAAGGATACAAGATGTAGGAGCAGAAGTAGGCCATTCAGCCTATTGGGTCTGCCCTGCCATTCAATGAGATCATGGCTAATCTGATAATCCTCAAATCCATCTCCTGCTTTATCCCCATAATCTTTGATTCCCTTAATGATTAGAAACTAGTCTGTTGCAGCCTTGAATATACTTAATAGCCCAAACTTGACAGCTCACTGCAGTAAAGAATTCCACAGATTCACTCTGCTGGAAGAAATTCCTACTCATCTCTATCTTTAATGTGTGATCCCGTATTTTGAGATTATGATCTCTGGTCCTGGACTCTCCTAAGAGGAAGCAACTTTTCCACATCTACTCTGTCAAGTCCCCTAAGAATCTAATATGTTTCAATAAAGATCATCTTTCATTCTTCTAAATTCCAATAAGTACAGGCCGAAACTACTGAACCTCTCCTTGTCAGACAGTTCCACCATATCGGTAGCAACCTAGTGAACCTCCTCTGGACTACCTCCAATGCCAGTACATCTTTCATTAGATAAGGGGCCCAAAACTATTCGCAGCATTTCTGCTATGGTCTACTCGTGTGTTGTATAGATTTCGCAAAATCTCCCCACTCTTATACTCCATTTCCTTTGAAATAAAGGCCAACATTCTATTTGCCTTCCTTATTATCCTCTGAACTTGGATGCTAATTTTTCATGATTCACGGACAAGGATTCCCAAATCCCTCTGTACTGTAGCTATCCGCAGATCTTTCTGCAGGTCTTTATGGATCTTAGAAAGTTTACTTCCATCATCATTATACATTGTGAATAATTGTAGCCTCAGTACTGATCCCTGTGGCCACAACTCCACTAGTTACAGATTTCCATCCCCAAAATAAACCTTTGTTCCAATTCTCAGGCTTCTATTAGTTAACCTATTTTCCACCCATGCTAATATACTATCCTCAACACCATGGGGTCTTACTAAACAGCAGTACCTATCAAATGCCTTTTAAGATACATTACTTCAACTGGTTTCCCTTTATCTATCCTGCTTGTTTTGCCCTCAAAGAACTGTTATAAATTTGGCAGGTATGACTTCGTCTTCAAGAAGGCATGCTGACTCTGCTTTATTATATATTTCTAAATACTCTGCTACTACATCCTTTTTTTAAGAGACTATTTATCATTTTTCCAATAACAGATGTTAAGTTAACAAGTCTATAGTTATCTTTTTTGTCTCCCTCTCTTTTTGAATAAGGGTGTTACTTTAGCAGATTTCCAATCCTCTGGTACTTAACAGGATTCTTAGAAGATTACTACCAGTGCACCCACTATCCCTGTAGCTTCTTCCTTAAAATTCCTTAAAATTCTAGGATGCAATCCATCAGCTGCAGACGACTTTTTGGCCCAGTTTCCCCAGTACCTTTTTTCTCGTGATAGTTATTGTATTTATGTCCCTCCCGCACCCTCCTTGCACCCTTTGATTATTTAGTATTTTGGGAATGCAATCAAAATCATATGAGTTCAAACTACATCAGTCAGGGCTTTTCTTTTTTTTACTCACAGACTGAAACAAATGTGCAGCTCTTATTGGCTGATGAAGAATACAGTTACCAAGCCTTGCATCCAACTCTGTCACGTCAGCTGGATTCACACAAATAATGAAGCGATAAACAGCAAGACACTGTTTGGAATCTGTGAAATAAATATATTTTAGACCAAATGTAAACATATTTCCAATCTTTTATCATTTAAGAAATATCCTGTACATCTGTTTCACCTACCAAAGTGGATAACCTCACATTTTTCCACTTTGTATTCCAGCTGCCTTGATCTTGCCCATTTACTAAGACTATCCAAATCCTCCTGAAGCCTCTTTACATCTCCCTCACAAGACACATTCTGACTTAGCTTTGCATCACTTGAAAATTTGGAAATTTTACATTTGGTCACCATCTCCAAATTGTTAACATATACTGTGAAAAACTGGGACCTAAGTACTGATCCTTGTTATAACCCACCAGTCACAGTCTGCCAAGGCGAGAATTACCCATTTACTCCTATTCTCTGTTTTTTTTCAGTATTTATTAATCCATGCCAGTACATTAAAGCACATGAGATGGGAACTACTCTTTGTAACTAACTTCATGTGGGAGACTTTACCAAAAGCTTTCTGAAAATTTAAGTCCATCAGTTTTCCTTTGTCAATTCTGTTAGCAAAGAAGTTACACCAGACTCAAATCATTAACTCTGTTTCTCTCTCCAGAGATGCTGCCAGACTTCTTCAGTTTCTCCAGCATTCCCTGTGTTTGTTTCAGCATTTCTTCCTTTTTACCTCAACTGAGGATTCCTACCCAGTGTGGTGATTAGTATTCAATCCCCATTATGCAGCTCTGCTTTCATCCCTTTTCCTCCATCCCAGAACCACAGCTAGGTTCCACTTGTCCTCACCTTTCAGCCAACCAGTCCTGTATTCAACAAGTCTTCCTTTGTCATTTCTGTCAGTTCCAGTATGATGCAACCACCAAACATATCTTTCCCAGCCTCGCCTTATTCCATAAGGATCATTCTTTCTGCGACACCTTTGTTCATTCATCATCCCTAACAACGCCTCCATTCCTTATGACACTTTTATGTGCAAGATGCAACTTCTGCCCTTTCGACTCCTCCGTTTCTATGCCCAGGGCCACAAACACGCCTTCCATACGAAACACAGATCTACTTGTATTTCTTTCAGTTTAATATACTGAGTCATACAATACGGAAACAGACCACCGTTTGAGCCAACCATACATCCCAATCTGACCTAGTCCCAATTGCCAGCATTTTGCCCATATCCACCTAAGTTCCTTTTAAATGTTGCAACTGTACCAGCCTCCACCACTTCCTCTGGTAGCTTGTTCCATATATGCACTACCTTCTGCATGAAAAAGTTACCCCTCAGGTCCTTGTAAAATCTTTCCTCTCTCACTTTAAAACTATGCCCTCTAGTTTTGGGCTCTTCCACCAGATCTTGGCTATTCACCCTATCCTTGCCCTCATGATTTTATAAACCTCTATAAAATCATACTCAGCCTTCAACGATCCAGGGGAAAAGAGCCCCAACCTATTCAATTTCTCCCTGTAACTCAAACCCTCCAATCCTGGCAACAACCTTGTAAATCTTTTCTGAACCTTCTCAACTTTAACAACACTTTTCCTATAGCAGGGAGACCTGAATTGTACACAGTATTCTAAAAGTGGCCTCTTCAATGTCCTCGACAGCCGCAACATGACATCCCAAATCCTATACTTAATATTCTGACCAATGAAGGCAAGCATGCCAAATGCTTTCTTCACCACCCTGTCTACCTGCGACTCCACTTTCAAGGAACTATGCACATTGTCTTTTTCTGGCAACGAAAGGGTTCTACCATTGAGTGTGTAAGTTCTGACCTGGTTTGCCTTACCAAAAGGCAACACCTCATATTTTATCTACATTAAACTCCATCTGCCACTCCTCTGATCAAGATCCCACTGTAGACTGAAATAATCTTCTTCATTGTCCACTATACCACCTATTTTGGTGTCATCTGTAAACTTACTAACCAGACCTCCTATGTTCACATCTGAGTCATTTATAGAAATTATGAAAGGCAGTGAACTCAGCACCGATCCTTGTTGCCTTATATTCTGGTATGTGAGAGACTAAATATTCATCATTCACAAGGCATGAGTGTACATAATGATGGAGCAAAAGTGATATAAAGAAAACGCTTATACACAGCAAGTGGTTAAAGTTTGAATTACACTGCCTGAAAGTGTGCTGGAGGCAGGTTCAATAGAAGTATTCAAAAGGGAATTAGATTGTGATTTGAAAGGGAAGACCATGCAGGATTACAGAGAGAAGGGAGGAGAATGACACTCATGAGGACAGCCGATACAGACTTCATGTTTTAGGTTGTTTTATGATTCTATAAAGATCAGTCATCATACTCATAAAGTACAGATCCTTCTTCACAAACTTCCGCAAAGCTTTTGAGGAAGTGCTATTACTGATTTACTGCATAAAGCTTCATGGGGCCTTTACTGTCAAAACTACTTAAAGTTAAATAAGGAGATTCTTCTTTAAGAGAAAGGCCAGTGAGCCTTACGTCAGTGGTGGGGAAATTACTGGAGAGGATTCTTTGAGATAGGATTTACTCCCACCTAGAAATCAATGGGTGTATTAGCGAGAGGCAACATGGTTTTGTGAAAGGGAGGTCGTGTCTCACTAACTTGGTTGAGTTTTTTGAGGAAGTGACGAAGATAATCAATGAGGTTAGGGCAGTGGATGTTGTCTACATGGACTTCAGTAAGGCCTATGACAAGGTCCCTCGTGGCAGGCTGATACAGAAGGTAAAGTCGCACGGGGTTGGAGGTGAGCTCGCAAGATGAATAAAAAAACTGGATTGGTCATAGAAGACAGAGGGTAGCAGTGGAAGGGTGTGTTTCTGAATGGAGGACTGTGACTAGTGGCGTCCCTCAGGGATCAGGGTTGGGAGCCTTTGCTGTTTGTAATATATATAAATGATTAATGTAACTGGTCTGATTAGCAAGTTTGCCGATGACACAAAGGTTGGTGGAATTGAGGGTAGTGATGAGGACTGTCAAAGGATACAGCTGAATATAGATCAATTGGTGGCTTGGGCAGAGAGATGGCAGATGAAGTTTAATCTAGACAAATGTGAAGTAATGCATTTTGGAAGGTCTAATCCAGATGGAAAATATACAGTAAACGGCAGAACCCTAAGTACTGATAGGCAGAGGGATCTGGGTGCACAAGTACACAGGTCACTGAAAGTGGCAATACAGGTGGAAAAGGTAGTCAACAAGGCATACGGCATGCTTGCCTTCATCAGCCAGGGTATTGAGTTTAAAAATTGGCAGGTAATGTTGCAGCTTTATAGAACCTTAGTTAGGCCGCATTTGAAATATTGTACAAAAACAAAGTTGCTGGAAAAGCTCAGCAGGTCTGGCAGCATCTGTGGAGGAGAAAACAGAGTTAACCTTTCGGGTCCGGTGACCCTTTCTCAGTTGTGTTCAGTTCTGGTTGCCAAACTACCAGAAGGATGTGGTGGCTTTGGAGAGGGTACAGAAAAGATGCTGCCTGGTATGCTGGGCGTTAGCTATGAGGAGAGGTTGGAGAAGCTTGGGTTGTTCGCACTGGAACGACAGAGGTTGAAGGGCAACCTGACAGAGGTCTACAAGATTATGAAGGGCATGGACAGACTAGACAGTCAGAAGCTTTTTCCCAGGGTGGAAGAATCAGTTACCAGGGGCCATCGGTTAAAGGTGCACGGGGCAAGGTTTAAAGGTGATGTACGAGGCACGTGTTTTACACAGGGGATGGTGGGTGCCTGGAACTCGCTACTGGAGAAGGTAGTGGCAGAAGATACCATAGCGACTGTCTTGACAAATGTATGAATAGGATTGGAATAGAGGGATACGGGCCCCAGAAGTGTAGGAGGTTTTATTTGTGACGGGCAGCATGTCGGTGCAGGCTTGGACGGCCAAAGGGCCTGTTCCTGTGCTATAATTTTCTTTGTTCTTTCTAAACCAACAGGAATTCATGTAATCTGAAAATAATAAAGAAACTAACTGAGGGGCAGTAAATGGCAAAAATTATTGGAGATAGTGCTGAATGACAGTCCTCCAGGAAATGGTATTACAACTGATGTGGTTTTAACCTACATTCGTAACTTGCACTCTACGATTCACAATAAACTGATCTAGTTCATAGCATTGTATATCTTGGCTAGGGAACTATGAGTTATTTCTAAATGGGTGAAGATCCAGTGAGAGGCCTTTTTCAGCACCTTGTGAATATATGTTGACCATGTAACTAAGATACCTACACACTTAACAGTAAATAGAACTCTTACCTATAATCACTTGAAACGTTAATTGTTTCTCTCTCCACAGATGCTGCCAGACCTGCTGAGCTTCTCCAGCAATTTCTAGTTTTATTTCCTTCCAGCATCGACAATTCCTTGTTTTATGTTATACATTTGTATTTATGTGGAGTGGTCAATATTTGGACTACAAACAGATGCGAGGAATGTTTCAGCATGAAGATCTGTGCTAATAATGATAATTAACTGTAATAACAATTCCAATAATTTTATAAAAATAAAGAACTGCAGATGCTGGAAATCTGAAACAAAAACAGAAGTTGCTGAAGAAACTCAGCAGATCTGGCAGCACCTATGGATAGAAACAGAGGCAACCTTTCGAGTCCAGTGAACATTCTTCAGAACTGAAGAAGCATCATTGGACTGGATTCCAATAATTTTGCTTGTTCTGTTTGTTGCCGTTTCTAATGCAATTAGTTTTTGTTTTAAAATACCATCCCATAAATACAATTTTGGATGAATGTTTGCAGATAGATCTCCTTTTGAAAATTACCATTATAGCGAATACAATCGTTGATAAATCTGTGAAGACCTCCAGTCCTATCTAAGTAAACGAGAGCCAACTCCTTGAAACACAACTCCTCAACTGCCATCCCTAAACGGCTCTCTGCCGCCCATCCCCTCCCCCACCCCCAAGTCGCGCAGTAACCGGCCCAAACCGGACCAATCCGGTCAAGACGTCCAGTGATTCCCGCAGCGCAGCATAAATCTAGATAACGGCTGTGAGAGAAAGTTTGGCGACAAAACAGATCTGGTTTGTTTGTGAAGAGTCAGTGGAACGTCTGTCTAAGTGAGGTATGGTTACAGTCGGTTCTCCAAAATTAATTTCCACCCACTCCTTATCAAAAGTCGGCAATCCATGAGTTCCAGCGGATGGGTTTGACTATTCTGTACGTCGTTCAACATTCTTCGCATTGCAACTTCTGGGAAATATTGACTTGGTGTAACCGCAAACCAAAAATAACGTATGGACAGAAATTACTGAAGGGAGTCTGAAAAACAAGTCTTCTAGTTTGCAAAAGCAATTGATGAGAAAGAGCTATGTCAATAAGTAGTCCAAAAAAAATCTCGAGGCAGCTGCAAAATAAAGGGCACAATGTAGGTAGAAAGATTTCAAAGTTTCTATATCCACACGAGATGTAGCCTGTGCATTCCAATCACTCATGGGGGCAACTGGGGACATGGTGCTGTAGTGGTAATGCCGTTGTCCTAATGATGAAAGGACCAGGTTCTGAGGAAAGGTTTTCAAATCCTATCACGGCAGTTGGCTGATAAATTAACGTCGTTTATTCCCCTTAGAGGGGGAAATCTGCTATCCTTTCCTCGTCTGTCCTATGTATAACTCTAGAATTTGATTGACTGGGAAAAGACAGATCTCGTATTTCGCACACAGTTTAGGTATGCGCAACTCATTTCCTGAGAAGGGAAACAATGAGAACAATGAAATAAAATGTAAAAATTAACATACGAAAAAAGGTCCAGCACTGCAGTCAACAAGAGCCTGATGCTTTGGCTAGAGGATATCGTCTCACCAGAAGAATAATCAAGTGCGACATGAGAGCTGATCACTCTGCTGCTTTTGATTTATATGCGTTTATTGCTAGATGTGTCTTTTTTCATTCACAGGATTGGGTAATGCTGGCCACCCATCATTTATTGCCCACCCTGAACCACACTCGTGAAGGTAATGGTGAGCTTCCTGAACTGCTGTTGCCCACGTGGTGTTAGTGAACCCATGGTGCTCTTAGGGAGTTTTAGAATTTTGACCCAGTTATGGTGAAGGAATGGCTATGAATATGATGTTTAGAATCATAGAATGCAGAAAGAGGTCTCTTGGGCCAGCGGGTCTGCACTGGCCTTCCGAAGAGCATCCCATCCTGTCCCTGTAACCCCGCATTTTACCACAACTAATCCACCTGGCCTGCACGTTACAGAAAATTTAGCATAGCCACATCAACTAACTTGCACATCTTTGGACAGTGGGAGGAAACTGGAACACCTGGTGGAAACCCACACAGAGCAACAGTGCTCTGACCAAGGAGAGTCTCTTTAGTACATTGTCCATGTGATAGTGTCACAGGATTGAGACTAAACCAGATGGACCAATTGGTGTCGACGTAGGCACTGGAAATGACAATGGCAGTGACACAGCTCTGGCAACCCTGCAAAGTCTTCCTTACTTACATTTGGGGGCTCGTGCCAAAATTGGGAGAGCTAGTCTTCGATTTTGATTTGATTTATTGTATCTCGGTATATGTGATAACAATGAAAAGAATTGTCGTGCGCACTAACTAGGCAAATCATACCTTACATAAATACGTCAGGGTAATGGAATAGAATGCAGGCTGTAGTGTTAACGGCAACAGAGAAGGATCAACTTGAATATATGAGAGGTCCTTTCAAGAGTCTGATAACAGCAGAGAAGAAGCTGATTTGATTCTGTTGGTAAATGTGTTTACTCTTTTGTATCTTCTGCCTGATGGAAAAGGGTATAACCAGGGTGAGAAGGGTCTTTAATTACATTGGCTGCTTTTCCAAGGCCGAAGGAAGTATAGACAAGTCAGTCTGGTTTGCGTGACATACTGGACTGCGTTCAATCAAGCAACAACCTGACATAGACATACACGCAAGTCATACCTTAATGTCCTTGATACCACAAATACCATCCCAAGGTATGTTCTGTCCATTCTGCAGGACAGACCCCCCATAGGTGGTGACAGTAGTATACAGTGGGGGAAGAATTGACGTGGGATTCCTCATCATTGACTCCAGAGATTGGCACCAGGTCAAACTTGGGCAAGGGAAACCCCAATTAATCACCCCCTGAGTAATGAAAAGTACTACTCCTTGTTGAGCACCACTTGGAAAAAGCACTGATACTGGATAAGGCACATAATGTACTCTGGTGTCTGTCATCAAGAGTGGCTTGTCACTACTACTATTGACTGAGCTGGCCGAGTGCTAAAATACTTGGCTACTAGACAGGACCTGCAGCTGGTGCTGAGGAAAACCACAAAAATTTACTTGATCTTGTCATAACCAAGCTACACTTAGCAGATTCATCTGTCCTTGACTGAAAAAGGAAGAAGTGACCACTATAGTCATTGTGCGAACAAAGCCCCACTTTTTGGTTGAGGATGCCCTCTTGTTGTATTGCAGATAGAATTTAGATAGATCTAGGAACTCAAACCTGGGCACCCATGAACTGCTGTGGACCATCATATGCAGCAGAATTGTATTCAACTACAGTCTATGACCTTGTGGTTTGCTATATCATTCCCACTCTACAAAAACAGAATTTGCTGGTGAAACTCAGCAGGTGTGGCAGCATCTGTGGAGGGAAAGCAGGGCTAACATTTTGCGTCTGAGAATTGTTAGGAGCTAGGAAAAAGACAATGGAAAAAGACTCACCCCCCCCCCAACAAATACACCAATACACACAAACACATCATACACACATACTCATGTGTTCAGCATAAATACCACTTTTTCCTTGCTGCTATCAGTTCTGATGAAGAGTCACCGGACTCAGAACATTAGTTCTGCTTTCTACCCACAGATGCTGCCAGACCTGCTGAGTTTCACAGCAATTTTTGTAGCATCCAGCATTTGCAGTTCTGTATTATTATAGTATCAAGGAAGTTGTTTTGGTTGTCGAAAGTCTTAGCATCTCAGTCTCAGGACATTACTTCAGGAGTTTCTCATGGTGGTGAACTAGGCACAGCCATCTAAAGCTGCTTTATCAATGATCTCTCTGACAGGAGGTGAGAACTTGGAGTGTTTATTGATGATTATATGGTATTCATAATCATTCATGCCAGTTCGGATGCTGAAGCAATCTATGTCCACGTGCAATAAGATCTGGACAAAATTCAGGTTTGAACAGATGAGTTGAAGGTAACACTTGTGCTATACAAGTTCCAGGTAATAACTATCTCTGATGAGAGAGAATCTTACTATACCACCATTAAATGTTAAGGAGCAAAAGTCACTAAATTGCCCATGATAAACATCCTGGGATTTACACTAACCAGAAACTGATTAGCCATTAACAGTGGATACAATAGCAGTTCAAAGGCTAGGCATTCTGTAGAGACTGCCTGACCTGTCCCAATGTTTGTCCAACCATAATGGCATAAGTTAGGAGCATGATAGAAAACATGCCACTTGCCTGGATAGGCACAGTTCCAACAACACTCAATAAGTTTTACACCATCCAAGACAAAGCAACCCATTTAATTGGCATCCCATTCACTGCCTTCACCACCAATGTACTGCGGCATAAGTATGTGCTATTTACAAGATACACTGTGTTCGCACACTAAGGCTCCTGATGGCAGTTTCCAAATCTGCATCCACTGTCACCCAGAATGGAATAGAACAGAAAATCCTTTATTGTCACTTGTACTCCAGTACAGAAGTATAGGAGTACAGTGAAAAGTTTTTACAATGGCTGCCTTTCAATAGCTCCATCTTAGGTACAAGTACCTAGGTACAAATCTTAGACTAAAAAAGAAAGTGTTGTCATACAGAGGATTAAAGGAAAGCACAAACATTACTTACTTAGGTAGTTATAACGTAGTAAAAAGGATTTAAATTTCAGTCCAGTAACAGCAGCTCAGCATGTGATGCCAGACCCAAGTTCAGCAATTGTGCTGCATTACTCTAGCCTCTAGTCAGCTCCTCACCAGCAACCAGGTAAGTCATGCTGTACCAGGATTTGTACCTCGACCCTTCTGTTGTTCCAGGGACTCGGCTCCTCCTTCACTTCAGAATCGTGGCCTCTGTTGCTCCAGGACACTGGCTAGCCCACGTTCGATCTATTGCTATCAGTCCAGCCCGTGCTCACTGTGCTGCCGCTGTGGGACACGGCCTGCATGCTCAGCTCCCGCCCAGTGTCTGGTTGCAACTCAGAGGAGAGAAAAAAAAGGAAAAAGAAAGGAGAAAAAGAAAAGAAAAGGAACTGGCAAGCAGGGGAGCTCTGACTGGAGCGTCTTACCCTGCCACCATCTTACTGGAAGGACAAGTGCATGGAATTCCCTTATATGCAAGTTCCTTTCCAAGATATACCCCTATCTTGGAACTATATCACAATTCTTTCACTGTCTCTGGATCAAAATACTGGAACTCCTTTCTTAACAGCCCGGAGGGTGTCCCGAGGACTGTAGAAAATGAAGTCAGCTCACTACTACCTTTTACGGGGCAACTAGGGATGGGTAATAAATGCTGGTCTAGGCAGCCACACCAACATCCCATGAACTGATTTAAAAACTCCCTTCTGTGCAAGGGAAAAAAAGGCCAAAATGTGTGAATAAGTATTCAGATAAAACTCCTGTAAAACTTATTCCAATAGACTGGACACTGGCCAGACAGCTGAAAAGCATTTCCCTCATTGGGTCCCACTTCTTCAACTCTCAAATGTCCAGCATTTCTGTGGAGGACAAAGAAAATATTACAAGGTTTCTGAACCCCTCTTTGCAGCAGCATTGATATTGATTGGGAGGAGCTTGTTACCAATAGTTTAAAAAGGTGGCAACTGGTCCAGCAGTCTCTGGACTGTGATGATGCAGAGTAGCAGCAGAGATGAAATGGAAGGATATTAGCTCTGGTGAAGTGAAATCTATAGGAATAGAGCTTAGAAACACCAAGAAGCAAAAAACAATATTTGCAGTTGTAAATACCCCCATACTGTAGTGGTAATGTTAGGGGAGGTATGAAACAGGAAATTAGAGGCAAGCAAAGATACCAGCTGTAATTATGACTCTAGTTAATGGACTAACCTTGCCAATTTCTTCACTACCAAGTATAGCCCACCCAGTACTGACACTAATTATATCACCTATCATTGTCCTTCATCACATCTCCGTCCAGAAGATCTGTTCTTTTTTAACAAGGCCCTTACCAGGTTATTGTGAATGACTACATCAACATCATGATCTTGTTCAAAGTCACTTCAGGGAGTGATGATACTTTCTGTCTAAATGAATCCTCCTCCACCATGCCCTACCTAACATTCCATCAGTTGCCCCACCCAATTTATTATGGTCTTCGTCTCATGAAATTACATCTTGATCTGTCACTTCACTGGCTTTTTCTTCTCTTTTGAGGATCTCCTACTGTTCTCACCTCTTTATTCTCTAGTGACTATCAAAGTGCCATAAAAATTCTCCTGGAGTGACTCATCTCGTGAGATTAAAATTTCCGCCTGAATTCTTCATCATCTCTCTCCAATGGCTGCCTATTTCTCCTTATTGTTTATCATCTTGTCAAATCCCCAACTCACATTTATAACATACCGTTGATCTTTCCATTTCTTGTGGTCTTGCTAATCTTATGTCAGATACAGATACGGCCATCTCTGATCACTCACTTGTATTGCATTTCACCCATGTCTAACTGCTGACTCCCAACCTTCTTCCTTCCACGTGAACCTCTGGAAAAATCTCCTAATTCATATCCAACTGTATTTCTGAAACCCCAATTGTCTCATTTACAGCCCTGTGTTCATTACAATATTTCTGCAGCTGCCCATCTGTTCAACTACATCCTCACCTATGTTTCTAGTTCCCAATAAAGCTATTCCTCTCTCCTGTCCTGTTGTTTGGCTGTCCTCTCTATTCCCTTAAATCCAAGAAACACAGATTTGAAAAGATATGACAGGCAATTTGTAATCATTCATGTGAGATCCGATCAGACCATCATAAGATACCAGCAGACACTACTCTTAACAATGAATACTGATTATTCGGGATTGTCCAGATAAGCGCCTTGGCTTTTCCCCTCCACAGTAAATCACGTTCTTTAACTCGTTGGCAAGGGTTCAGGATACAGGTGGAGAGGGGATTAAGTAGTACAGCAACTTGTCCCTTGGATTGAAATCATCCACTCGGCTGCCTGATATATTCCACTCCTTCCCTGCTCTACTGGGCCTGTTTTCCTCAACATTTTACTGTTGCCTGAGCTCTCATCTTTTTCTCATTTCTCTCCAATCTTCACTTACGCCTTCTCCTTTTCATCTTGCCCAATACCAAATTCCTACTGTTTCCACCCTATTCCTACCTAAAACTGCTGACCATATCACTTCCAAAATTTCCACCCATCTTTCCCAAAACTCCCAAGTTTCAATTCATCCAATCTGGTTGACATCGTCCAGTACTGAAATATATCCTAAGAAGATCACAAATTACATTTGATTGTGACAAAGGTAATCTATTCATCCTCATCCTTCTCGACTTGTTTGCAGCTGTTGATCATATTCTCCTCCTGCAACATCTCTCTAATGTCATCCAGCTGGATATAATTGCACTGGCCTGGTTCCATTCTCAGTTATTACCATAAATCAGAAAATCATCTGCAGTGATTTTTCTGTCTATTCTTGCACCAGATGTAGTTGGGCTGGGCTACCTTCCTCCAACATCTCTCCAACATCACCCAGCTGGACAAGATTGAACTTACCTGCTCCCATACTTATCTTTGTAATCATGGCCAAGAAACCCTTTCATTGGCTTCTCTCGTGTTGTTAACTCTGGTGTCCCCAAAGGAAATATCCTTGGCCCCCATTCTATTTCTCATCTACATGTTACTGCATAACAACAACATCTAATAAGTGTCAGTTTCCACAAGTTCTGTTATCATGTAGCTGTGCCTCACCACTATTCCTCTTGATTCCTTCGCTGTTTTAAATTAGGGCTGTTTGCCCGACTGTAGAAGCAGAAATTTCCAAATACATATTTTTAAGTCCAAAGCCATTGTTTTTGTTCCTGTCAAAAACACAATTTTCTGACCATTAATTTCAGCCTTCTCTCTGGCAGTTCTGTGGTTGACACATCTGAAATAGGTGGGAAAATAAGTTGCAATAAAGAAATAAGAAATTTACAAATGGATTACAGATAGTTTAGGTGAATAAAATTCATCTGCCAAATTTGAGCCTAATGTGGATAAGTGAGAGGTTATCAATTTTGGTTGGAGGTATAGAAAAGGAAAGTTGTTACCTAAATGAAGAGAAAATTCAGAGTGCTTGGTGCAGAGGGATTTGGGTGTCCTTGTGCATGAATCACAGAAAACTAGTATGCAGATACAGCAGATTTTAAAGAAGGCAAACAGCATTTGGTATTTATTGCTGAAGGAATAGAGTATAAAAGTAGGGAAGCGTTGCTGCGACTGAAGGCTTTAATGAGACTGCACCTGTAGTATTGTGAATAATTTTGGTCCCCTTATTTGAGGAAGGATGAAAATGTACTGGAGGCAGTTCATAGGTTAATTCCAAAGAGGAGAGGTTTGTCCTATCAAAAAAGATTGAGCATCTTAGGCCTATACTCTCTGGAGTTTAGAAGAACGAGAGAAGATCTAACTGAGGTGTACAAGCTGCTAAAGGGGATTAACCAAGTAGACATAGAGAGAATGTTTCCTCATGTGTGGCATCTAGAAGGATGAGTCATAATGTTAGGATAGGGTAACAGATATAAAACAGGAATGAGGAGAAATTGCTTCGCAAAGGGTCATGAATCTGTGAGATTCACTACACCAGAGTGTGGTGGATGCTGGGACATTGAGTAAATTTAAAGGAGATAGACAGATGTTTTGTTATTGACAGGTTGAAAGGTTATGGAGACCGAGTAGGAAAGAGGAGTTGAGGCTGAGTTGAGATCAGCCATGATTGTATTAAATGGTAGAGCAGACTCTAAGGTTGAATTGCCTACTCCTGCTTCCAGGTCTTATGTTCTTCCAAGTATCCAACCACATATCCAAAGCATCACCAAGGTTGCCTATTCCTACTTCTGTAACAGTACCCAATCCTACTTGCCTTTGCTCAACTTTTGCTGAAACTCTCATTCATGACTGCTGTCACAGTATATTTAAGAATATGGAGTATACTTAAGATGGAGATAGATAGGCTCTTGATTGTCAGCTGGGCGGGGGGGTGGTGGAGATCAAGGGTTATGGGAAGAAAGCGGGAGAATGGGGTTGAGAAACTCATCAGCCATGATTGAATGGCAGAGCAGATTCAATGGGCTGAATAGCCTAATTTCTGCTCCTATGTCTTATGCTATCATGAATTAGTCTCACTCAATCCTGACCAACCTTCATGTTTTGCCTTCCATGAACACGAGGTAATCAAAAATGCAATTGCCATTGTCCCAACATGCATCAATTTCTGTATACCCATCACCCACGTGCTTGGTAGTGTGCACTGGTTTCCATTTAAAGATGGAGGTTTTAAAATTGAATTGTTTCCCCTCAGACTCGCCATTGCTTCATCCTTCGCTATGTTTTTGATCTCCTCCAGCTATATGACAATCCACTCATCACTCCCCTGCCCCTTCCCTAGGAAATCTGCACTTCCTGCATTCTGATCACTTGTGCATCCCCAATTTAATCACTCCATAGTTGTCATGGTCCAAGGCCTGAATTTTCTCCCTAAACCAGTGGTGTTCACCACCCGTGGCACTAGTGTGCAGTGAGATCTTTTCAAGTACGCAGTGAAATTTTGTACAGAGATAATGAAGATCAAGATAAGACAAACATTGTTCTATCTGACCAAAATAATAATTCAGAAAACACATGAAAATTAATCATCAAATTAAAAGCAAAGTAGTCTTTTGATGCTAAAACATGAACATTCTAATCACACATGGCCAAAGGGAAAACAGGAAAAGTGTGTGCGCACAACACTGTGGAATTGTCTCATTGAAGTGTGCCATGTTACTGAAAAGGTTGGAACCACTGCCCTAAACCACTTATCGTCTCTCTCCTCCTTTAAGAATTTGCATAAATCTACTTTTTATAATGATCAGGCTTTTGATTCCCTAGCCTACTGTCTCAAACATGTTAGTGCCAGATTTTATCTGACATGTACCTGTGACAATTCTTGGGAAATTTTCACAGCGTTGAAGTCTGTATAAATTCAAGTTATTGAGAAACATTCTGACAGCATGTGCTTTCTTTATACATTTAAAGTGGAACTCAGTTTCCTTGTGTTAATTATAATACAGCTGAATATTTTTAACATGATTCTGAAATTCTCCTTTAAATATGGGTACTGGGCTTTGAGTCATAAGGAATAAGTCAAAGTCTTTGAAGCAAAGCAAGCAAATGAAAGGTGTCCCATTAATTATTTGAATGCATGTTATTAAAAAGGTTTTCCCTGAGTGACATGCTATAAACTCCTGCAAAATTGAAAATCAGAAATGAAAGACAGTAAAAATAATTAATCAGAAAGGAAAAGCAGGTGAAAATATTTGCACCACCAGTCCAGACAATCTGTGCTTATTCTACCAGTTGAGTAAAGGGGTAAAAGTACTTGCTTGGATTTCGAACCAACCTTTTCATTAGAGCTACCCTTGAACCTTCCTTACTTTTTAAAACAGAACATTAAATGTAATAAAAACTGTCATGAAAACTAAAATTACCATTTAGAATATACACACATACACATATTTGAACATATGCTATTTAGTAGTTTTGCTGTTATCAATATATATATATATATCCATCTCCTGCACACAACGTGAAGTTAAATACATATACAATTATAAAAGTATTAGTTGCATCTAATTAAAGTACTGTTTGCAAAATTTGTACATTTCCAATACAGGTTTTTAAAACAAAACAGACATGATCAATCATGGGTGGCCAGTACATGTTAAATAACTCCAAAGAAAATCTTCACATCTTTCACCTGAGTGGCCACAATTCTCCCTCCATTATTCAAGTAATGTCTATATCATAATTGCAGTTTTATATACAGTGACAATTCAGTTGGGTTTCCAGTAAAGAGATTAAGTTATAACCTAAATCAATGTATGATCTTCACAGATCAAAATAGATGGCTGTGAGGTGAAAATATAAAATATCATTGGCAATTTTACATTGTGAAGTGTGATTTCATCACCATCTTTGGACCACAATACATCAATTCTTTCAGAAATATCACAACATACTTATGCAAACTTAATTATCCACTAATGGGATAAGTTGTTTCCACAATATTTAAATTATATATAGTAGAACACATAATCAGAATTCCAGAAATTAGTAAAGTCTTGGATAAGTAGACTGACCTTAAAATACATAACTTTCGAACCGTTAGACTTGGAACGAGTGAAACAATTGAATATTTGTATCATTTACAAGCTGCACACAGAATGTACAGTTTTTTTTTAAATAGTTCCATACATTCACCCAATCACTACAGGCTCTGTTTGAGGAAAGCTGATAGTTGTGGTGCAAATTGAAAAGCACACAAGTGCTTTCATTTCATGCTGAGCAGTTTGTTACTTAACAAAAAATTCAATGAAAATGTCCATTATAAGAATGAATCTTCAATAGGTGGAGCATAAGAAAAACCAATAAATGCATCATCAGCTTCTAAAACACTAGCATTTACAACTGAACGGTCAGGAGATCGACAAACAGACTGAGGAACTGGTTCTTCTGTGAACTCTGGATCGAAATTTTGTAGATCTTCAGGTCCGGCCTGAAATACAAATACTGTTGTCACATATTAACAAAACAACACTGTACAGTTGAGATAGCAAGAACTGCAGATGCTGGAGTCAGAGATAACAAAGTGTGGAGCTGGAGGAACACAGCAGGCCAGGCAGCATCAGAGGAACAGGAAAGTTGACGTTTTGGGTCGGGACCCTTCTTCAGAAGGATTCAGAAGATTTCTGAAGAAGGATCGCGACCCGAAATGTCAGCTTTCCTGTTCCTCTGATGCTGCCTGGCCTGCTGTGTTCCTCCAGTTTAACACTATGTAGTTTACAGGATTCTAACATTGGATATGTTTTTTTTGTTGAGCGACTGAAAAGACAGTTACATACCACACTGGGATTAAATGGTGGAGGAATTTCCTTCCGATCTAGATCTTCCCAATTGATAACATCAAAAAAAGGATGGCTTTTGATTTCAACCTGCAATAAAACAATTCCACAGAAAATCAATGTACTGCTGAAATTTTTAAGACCATTTCTACAGAATATACATTATCACTTAATACAGTATAATTTACATTTGGTTGCTGGGTCAGTTGATCATCATTAAATGAGTCTAAAGTGTGAAGCTCTCTCCTGACAGAATCCAAGCTCAGGTGTTGTAGGGGAGCATAATAAGAGTTTAATTCTCATCATACCCAATTTAGAGGTTCAAAAAGTTATAGGTCAGGCACCTCTTCTGCAATTGAGTATGTTATCTAGGCTGGTATGTCAGTACAATATAAAAGGACATGTTACATTATCAGACAGACCAGGCTAAAGTTCAACTTGCAAAAACAAATGGGTTTGGGTCGTGTCAACGGATAAATTGAGAATATAAAATGAAACCCAGCCTACTTTGAAATCAACCATTTGCAGTCTTAACAGAGATGCCAGAACGGGCAGAGAAACAATTTTCTTAGGGCAGGAGATTGATCATTAAATATTATGAAGCTGCCTGCCTTCATTTCAATAGTGACTATTTTAAAAAGTAATTTCAGCAAGCTACTGTAAGAAACAGACAGATTGAAGCAAGTGAGCCAGGGGTTAAACTCAGAAGGCAAATGCTAGGGATTGCACAGAAGTACCTTCAGTTATGTAGGCAAGACAAGTAGATGCTGCTTTCCTTGGAGAAGTACTTAAGACAAGAGGTGTTCAAAATTATGAGGGGTGTAGACTTTGTGGATAGAGAACAGCTGTCCCCATTGGTGGAAGGGTCAAGAAGAAAATGGCACAGAGTTAAAGGTAATTGGCAAAAAAAAAAGCAGATGTAACAGGAGGAAGACTTTTTGTTTAGGAACACAGCAAGTCAGTAGGATTTGGAATGCAGTATGTATATTAGTCACATAGAACAGAACAGCACAGTACAGGCGCTTCAGCCCACGATGTTGTGCCGACCTGTTATCCTACTAAGATCAATCTACTCTGCATACCCTACATTTTACTATCTTCCAAGTACGTATCCAAGATTTGCTTAAAAGTCTCCAAAGTATCTGACTCCACTACCACTGCCAGCAGTGCATTCCACACGCCCACCACTCTCTGTGTGAAGAACCTACCTCTGACATCTCCCCTATACCTTACACCGATCACCTTAAAACTATGCCCCCTTGTAATAGTCATTTCCGCCCTGGGAAAAAAGTCTCTGACAATCCACTCTATCTATGCCTCTCATCATCTTGGACACCTCTATCAAGTCACCTCTCGCCCTTCTTCGCTCCAATAAAAAAAAAGCCCTAGCTCCCTCAAACTTTCCTCATAAGACCTGCCCTCCAGTGCAGGCAGCATCCTGGTAAATCTTCTCTGCACCCTCTCTAAAGCTTCCACATCATTCTTATTGAAGTGACCAGAACTGAGCACAAAATTCCAAGTGTGGTCTAACCAGAGTTTTATAGAGCTGCAGCATAATCTCACAACTCAAACTCAATTCCCCTGCCAATGAAAGCTAACAAAGTATTCGCCTTCTTTACAACCCTATCAACTTGGGTAGCAACTTTGAGGGATCTGTGGATGTGGACCCCAAGATCCCTCTGTTCCTCCACACTGCTGAGAATCCTGCCATTAACCCTGTATTCTGCATTCAAATTTCACCTTCTGAAATGAATCACTTCACAATTTTCCGGGTTGAATTCCATCTGCCACTTTGCCCAGCTCTGCATCCTGTTAATGTCCTGTTGCAACCTATAACAGCCCTCCACACTGACCACAACTCCACCAACCTTTGTGTCATTGGCAAACTTACTAACCCATCCTTCCACTTCCTCATCCAAGTCATTCATGAAGATCACAAAGAGCAGAGGTCCCAGAACAGATTCCTGTGCTATACCACTGGTCACCGAGCTCCAGGCTGAATACTTTCCATCTACTACCACCCTCTGTCTTCTATTGGACAGCAGTTTTGTATCCAGACAGCCAAATTTCCCTGAATCCCATGCCTCCTTACTTTCTGAATGAGCCTACTATGTGGAACCTTATCAAATGCCTTGCTAAAGTCCACATACGCCACATCCACTGCTCTACCTTCATCAATGTATTTTGTCTCATCCTCAAACAATTCAATAAGGCTTGTGAGGCATTACCTGCCCCTCACAAAGCCATGCTATTTTATTCAACAAGACATTCAAAAACTTATTTGAATGTCTAAAAAGGAAGAATGTACAGGAGAGGGGCATTAGATGAACATGGTAGTCAACAATGTTTATCACGGGCTTGTTACAGTTCACCATTGAAGCTGGAAGAACACCTCATCTTCCACTTGTGAACCTTGAAGCCTTCTGGACTCGACTGAATTCAGTCAATTTAGTGCCTGAACACCTACCATCTCCTTACCTCAACCCCAACACACCAGGCCTTCTCATCACATGGACTGCTATCACAAACAACCCATTGTCAGCCACTAGCGGTCCAAGGCTAGCCTGTACCCATTCCTTTGTCTGCCCAATTGTTTTTTTCCCTCTCTCTGGGCTCCATCTGTACCTATTGTTTACTCTTTTTCACCTTCCTCACCCCCTTCTCTAACATATATAGCAACTTTTGAGCTCTAATCAGTTCTGAAGAAGGGTCACCAGACAAAATATTAATTCCACTTTCTCCCCACAGATGTTGCCAGATCTGCTGAGCTTTTCTATTTCAGAATAATTTGGTCAAACAGCATGATGTTTGAGACCCTTCCCTTTTACAAAATCTCAAGTTTGATAACATGCATGACAGCAAGGCCAAAATGGATCGATTACGCAGTTGGCTGCAAACCTTGGTTACCAAGGAGAGCAACGTGAAAGTCAGGCGGTGGCTACAAAAGCCCTTTCAAAACTTTTTATGTCAAAACAAAAGAGGGGGACATGTGTGATAAAAATCAGAAAAAAGGTTTATTAAAATTTTTGTTGACAGATCCTTTACAGTGGAGGAGGGCTTCAGATTAACAGGACGTGGAATTCATGCAGAGAACCAACAAAGGTATACAACACTCCCTTAAGCTTACATCCAGCCTGTGTGCTCCAGCAACAGAAGTAGCAACAGTCACATTTGTGATAACCCAACTCAATAAATATCCCCTACCTTTAGAGAATTATTTGGCAGTATGTATGTGTGCACAGTCCAACTGAAGTTTTAAACCTCTTTAGGAAACATGAGATTTTGTGTCAGCACACAGAAAACCTCTACTATCTGGACTATTGTTGAAGAGAATAATTGAAGTAGCAAGGGAAAATGGGAAACAGTATAGCACAATAAAGGTGAGGGTCCATAGAAAAGAAACATTTGAGGGAAGAAAAAGGAGCAGATGAATTAACAAATAGAATTAGGACAGGGACTGTGTATGATCCACTTGCTTTTTATACAAGGGAGGCCATGTATGTACTGTCACAAGGTAGAAGCTTGACCAATACCTACCTTAGTGAAGAGGCATGGTGCTGACATTTCTTGGGGACACTGGATTCAAAGGTGGTGAAGGGGTGTTTTATGGAAGAGATCATAGTCAAATGTAGAAGGAAAACAAAGGCAGTATATTTTTGGGTGAAGCTGTGGGAATTATGACCATAATAAGAAATGATGTGGGAATACCTGTCTTGAAATGGGGTGGACAAAGTCAGAAGTCACACAACACCAGGTTATAGTTCAACAGGTTTAGTTGAAATCACAAGCTTTAGGAGCACTGCTATAACCTGGTGTCGTGTAACTTCTGACACAAGAAGAACAGAACCCCCACCAACAGTAGCAACCAGAGCCATGACCACAATCACTGAAACACCATGTCCAGAAATGAGACCTGGTCTAGAAAGTGAATGGGTGTTGATTGAAGACAATTGGATTCTGCATGACAATGTCTATCATGAACTGGTGCTGGTTGTATCAAACTTAACAGGAATAGGATTCTCAGCATGGTATTCTGATGTAACTTGATAACAGAGAATTAATCTAACAGGTGTTTGAGCAAGGGGCACAGGCACAAGCTTTGCAAGCTATGACCCCAATACAGGAAAAAGGGAAAAGTAAGTTGAGAAACGAAAACTAGTTTAGTGAATGATGTGATAACAGGATTTAACTCAGGAACAGGAGTAGTAAATTCCCTGGATATTGTGGGGTTAAACTAAAAGATTCTCAACAGCCCAAGATAGAAAGATTCTTGATTTGCAGGGGAAACCAAGGGTTATGGGAAAAGTGCAGAAAAGTGAATGTGAACAATGCCAGATCAGCTACAATCCTGTTGAAGTTTGGAGTATGCGTGGGGGCCAAATAACTGACTCCTGTTTCTATTTCTTATGATCTTATGATTTAGGCAGCTTAAAAATGTCCTTAGAGAAGGACAAGGCATCCGAACCTTACACGATGATCAGGAACTAACAAACACCACAACATTATTGGTATACAATGTTGAGAATCAAGATAAAGCTATTAATTGATTGGTAAAAGCATCTGAAATTTAGTAATGATGCTGTCAGAAGATGTATTTGTTTGGCATATGGGAACTAGGTATTAGAACAAACGAAAGAAAGTTTAGTATGTACAGTGGGTTGGGTTTGTAGTGCTGGGCTGAGTCTGAGCTTCTAACCCAGGGGTGAAAATTCACACTTTAATGAACAAACTTACATTTGAAGTCACACAATGATTATTAAAAGTTGGTACCAGAACGTAGGCTATAAATCATCTTCAGCATCTCCACATAAACACCATATCTGTGTGGTGTATCGCCAGAAAATCTTTTTTTTAAGTAAATAATGAATGCTGCTAGAAAACTTTTCCAAGTTTTTCTTACATTTTCTAAGTATCTATGAATGTGGTAGTAGTTTATTATCAGAGAAAAATAGTGAAAGTCAAAATGATAATTGGAAAACACTTTCATCAGTTATTTATTGGAAATTTTAGAACATCAGAATGCTTTGCATAAGGATGGTCAGACTTATGTACCACTAAACTATGGACTGAAATTTTAATTTGGAGGTGTTAAAACAGGCAAGATCTTTGTTGATAGGAAAGATAACAAGATCGTACTCAAAATGGGCAAAGATCTGGTACTAGTATAGTTCCTGCAGTAATGATGTTTGACAAGGGTCCTGGAAGGTGGTTAAAATATTTATTATGATTTCATTATGATTCAGGGAAAAAAGAATCAAGATGCAATAGGGTTAGACCCAGATGGGACTGAATAATAAGAAATGTTAAAATTATGCGGCGCTAAACCTCAAGAGCCAAATTCTGCCATATTTAAATGATACTGGGAATGTAAATAATCATAAGTCAACTCAGGTTTTATTTTAGAGATAATAGGTACTGCAGATGCTGGAGAATCCGAGATAACAAGGTGTGGAGCTGGATGAACACAGCAGGCCAAGCAGCATAC
>JAHRHZ010000052.1:31267916-31291273 GCA_024137785.1 Ginglymostoma cirratum | reverse complement strand
CATAAAGCTTTCCTGCTCCTATGATGCTGCTTGGCCTGCTGTGTTCATCCAGCTCCACACCTTGTTATCTCAGGTTTTATTTTCCTGGATCTGATTTAACAGTCATAAGTGGGACAAATGTCTATAACCTATCTGATCAAAATTGGATTATCTGTTTAAAACTCCTCTCTGTGGTTGACAGCAAGATTAACCATCTACTATGTAGAACATAGTTCCTTGTTCATAACTTTCATTGATTTAGTGACATTAACAAGGTACTTCACAGAACCACTATAAAGACATAATGTGTTACCAATCTTTAAAGGGATTGAAGGATCTAAAAAAAAACTCAAAAAATAACTTAGAACAATATTTGATAGAAGACTGTTGTGAACTTTTGGCTGTGGATAACTCCACACCAAACTGATAGTTAAACAATACATGGGACTATTTGTTCTAGGAGCTAACTCTTCTGCATGATAGCAAAGGAATAAGATAATGCTCACAGTGTAACAAAGAGCCGTTTATTCATTAAACCCCAGTCTTGAAAGAAGCCACTAAAAGACCAGGGGGATTGGATAAGGGAAGGTGATTGATATACACAAGTCAGGCATGAACCATTAGGCAAATTGCAGCCTGTTGTGCCTTCACACAAATCTTATATTACAATTAGATAGTTGTACCTATGTAGCGGTAGGTTAACTGCACACATATTCTATGCATAAGCCTCATCAATAATGGTTCAATTTATATAACTGAACATAGAACAGTACAGCACAGTACAGGTCCTTTGGCCCATGATATTGTGCTGAACTTTTACCGGAAACCTAAGGTCTATCTAATCTCCACCACTACCTTATACTATCATCCATATGCCTATCTACTAGCCGCTTAAATGCCCCTTATGAGGCCGACTCCACTACCCTCTCCGGCAATGCATTCCATGCCCCGATCATTCTCCGAGTAAAGAACCTACCTCTGACGTCTCCCCGATATCTACCTCCTTTCTCTTTAATACTATGTCCCCTCGTAAAAGCTACCTCCACCCTTGGAAAAAGTCTCTGGCTGTCAACTATCTATACCTCTGATCATTTTGTACACTTCCATCAAGTCACCTCTCATCCTTCGTCATTCTAAAGAGAAAAGCCTTAGCGCTCTCAACCTTTCCTCATAAGACCTTCCCTCCATTCCAGGCAACATCCTGGTAAATCTCCTCTGCACCTTTTCCAATGCTTCCACATCTTTCCTATAATGAGGTGAACAGAACTCGACACAATACTCCAGATGTGGCCAAACCAGGCTTTTGTATAGCTGGAGCATAACTTCACGGCTCTTGAACTCAATCCCTCTATTAATGAAAGCTAACACACTATACGCCTTCTTAACAACTCTATCCACCTGGGTGGCAGCTTTCAGGGAACTGTGAACATGAACCCCAAGATCTCTGCTCCTCCACACTGCCAAGAATCTTTCCGTTAACCCTGTATTCTGCTTTCAAGTTTGTCCTTCCAAAATGAATCACCTCACACTTTCCAGGGTTAAACTCCATCTGCCAGTTCTCAGCGCAGCTCTGCATTCTATCAATGTCCCTTTGTAACCGAGAACAGCCCTCCGCACTGTCCACAATGTGACCCATCTTTGTATCGTCCGCGAACTTGCTAATCCACCCTTCCACTCCTTCATCCAAATCATTTACAAAAATCACAAATAGAAGAGGACTCAGAACAGATCTTTGTGGTACACCATTCACAACTGAGCACCATGTTGAATATTTTCCGTCCACTATCACCCTTTGTCTTCTAAGGGTCAGCCAATTCTGAATCCAATCTGCCACATTTCCCCCTATCCCATGCTTCCTTAACCTTCTGCATGAGCCTACCATGGGGAACCTTATCAAACGCCTTACTTAAATCGATGTATACCACATCCACTGCTCCACCTTCATCCACGTGTTTGGTCACCTCTTCAAAGAATTCAATAAGGTTTGTGAGGCACGATCTACCCCTCACAAATCCATGCTGACAATCATGAATCAAACTGTGCCTTTCCAAATGATCATAAATCCTGTCTCTCAGAGCCCTTTCCAATAATTAGATGTACGACTAATTGGTCTGTAATTTCCGGGGTTATCCCTGTTCCCTTTTTTGAACAAGGGAATGACGTTTGCCTCTCTCCAATCTTCTGGCACTATACCCATGGACAGTGAGGATGAAAAGATCATCGCCAAAGGCCCTGCGATCTAGTCCCTTGCTTCCCATAGAATCCTTGGATAAATCCCATCAGGCCCGGGGGACTTATCTATCTTCAACGTCCTCAGAATTCCTGGCACATCTTTACTAACATCAACCTCCTCTGGCCTACCTGCCTGTTTCACAACGTCCTCCTCTTCAACTAGGTCCCTCTCAGTTGTGAATACTGAAGAAAAATATTCATTAAGGACCTCTCCTATCTCTTTAGGCTGTGTGCACAAATTCCCTTTACAAGCCTTGATCGGCCCTACCCTTTCTCTGGTCATTCTCTTGTTCTGCACATATATGTAGTTTCCCTTGATCCTATCTGCCAAGGTTTTCTCATGCCCCCTTGTAGCTCTCCTAAGCCCTTTCTTCAGCTCCTTCCTGGTTAACTTGTATCTCTCGAGAGCCTTTTCCGTTCCTCTTTTCCTAAACCTTACATAAACCTCCTTCTTCCTCTTAACCAGTCGTTCGACCTCTCTCAACAACCATGGCTCCGTCACTTGACCACATCTTCTCTACCCGCTAGGGACAAATCTATCGAGCACATGCAGTATGCATTCCGTAAACATTCTCCACATTTCTGTGATTCTCCTTCTTGACAGCATCTGTTCCCAATTTATGTTACCAGTTCTTGCCTAACAGAATTGTAACTACCCTTCCCCCAATTATAAATTTTACCCTGCCATACGTACCTATCCTTATCCATGACTATTGTGAAAAAAAGAGTTATGATCACTACTGCTAAAATGCTCTCCTACCAACAGGTATAACACTTGGCCTGGTTCGTTGCAAGCACCAAATCCAAAGTGGCCTCTCCTCGTGTTGGTCTGTCTACATACTGTGTCAGGAATCTTTCCTGAACGCACTGGACAAAATCTGCTCCATCTAAACTATTACAACTCAAATGTTTCCAATCAATATTTGGAAAGCTGAAGTGGCCCACGACTACAACACCTTTCCAGTATCTGCCTCCCAATCCGCTCCTCTACTTCTCTGCAACTATTAGGGGGGTCTGTTAAAAAACCCCCAACAAAGTGACTGCTTCTTTCTTGTTCCTGACCTCAACCCAAACTGACTCTGTAGACATATCATTCTCGAACTGCCTTTCAGTAGCTGCTATACTCGCCTTGACTAGCAATGCCACTCCCCCACCTCTTTTTCCACCCTCCCTATTTCTTTTATAGCATCTAAATCCTGGAACTTCCAACATCCATTCCTCTCCTTGAGTTACCCAAGTTTCTGTAATGGCCACAATATCATTGTTCCAAGTACCGGCCCACGCTCTAAGTTCATCCTCTTTATTTCTGATACTTCTTTCATTGAAGTATACACACCTCAAGCCATCTTGGTGTCCGCAATTACGCTCCATCGACCACATTTCTTTATAAACCACCTCACTCCCTGTTGTGTCTGTTGGAAGGCCGAATACCTCATCCACTTAATTATAAATCCGGTTCCCCACCCCCTGCCAAACTAGTTTAAACCATCCTGTACAGCTCTGGCAAACCTCCCTCCCCGGATATTTGTGCCCTTCTGGTTCAGGTGCAACCCGTCCTTACTGTACAGGTCCCACCTTCCCCAGAATGTGCTCCAATTATCCACATAATGGAAGCCCTTCCTCCTACACCAGCCCTGTAGCCACACGTTTAGCTGCACTCTCTCCCTATTTCTTACTTTGTTATCACATGGCACTGGTAGTAATCCAGAGATAACTACCCTGTTTGCCCTGGACTTCAGCTTCCAACCTAACTCCCTGTACTCATTTTTCACATTTTCAGTCCTTTTTTTACCTATGTCATTAGTACTGATGTGTACCATGACTGCTGGTTGCTCACCCTCCCCCTTAAGGATCTTGAAGGCACAATCCAAGACATCACGGACCCTGGCACCCAGGAGGCAACATACCATCCTTTCATCTCGTTCGCGTCCACAGAACCGCCTGTCTGTGCCTCTTACTATCAAATCCCCCACTACAATTGCTCTCCTATTCTCCCCCCTTCCCTTCTTTGCCACAGGATCAGGCTCAGTGCCAGAAACCTGTCCGCTATGGCCTTCCCCTGGTAGGTCGTTCCCCTCAACAGTATCCAAAACGGTATACTTATTATTGAGGGGAATGGCCACAGGGGATCCCTGCACTATCTGCCTATTCCCTTTCCCCTTCCTGACAGTCACCCAGCTAGCTTTTTCCTGTACCTTGGGTGTGACCACCTCCCTGTAACTCCTCTCTATTACCTCCTCAGCCTCCTGAATGATCTGGAGTTCATCCAGCTCCAGTTCCCTAACATGGTTTTTGAGGAGCTGGAGTTGGGTGCACTTCTCGCAGGTGAAGTCAGAGGGAACACCAGCAGTGACCCTTACCTCCCACATCCTGCAAGAGGAGCATGCAACTGCCCTAGCTTCCATTCCCTCTACTCAAGATTTCCAGAAGAAGAATTAAAAAAACCTTACCTTACCGAACATCCACACAGTCTTTTTTGGTTAGAGGAGCAGGATGGGTGGGAGACACTACACGTGTAGTGTTTCGGGTTTAGTCAATGCCCGAATTTATTTGTTTCTTCCTGGCTCGCGTTCCCTCCACACACCCACCGCTGAAAACAAGATGGCTGCTTGCTGCACGAGGTAAGTTTTTATACAGGGAGAAACAAAAACCGCCTTACCTTCCCGTCGGCACTCTGGCTCGCGCTGCTGCCGCTGAAAACAAGAGGGCCACTTTTGTAACTGTACACATCTTAATTTCTAACTGATTTCGGGAGTATAATTGCCTCTAATTTTTTTTTGGGGGGGGGTCTCTGGTGTGTCATTTTTGGAGTCCCTGGCTACAGCTAAGTAATAAAGGCCATTTCAACACTCTGCAGATCCATGTCTGGTCCCTCTCCACACATAAGGGTCAGATGATAGCAGGACTACTATCAAACCCTGGAAATTAGACACAATCTGGATTTAGTTTTGAAAAAAATGAAGGTGGGCAAGTGGGTGAAGTCATAGTTTGTAGATCATATCGGGATAGTGGCCATAATTCAGTTAGATTTAATATTATTATGGAAAAGAACAGAGATAAATGAGGAGTAGAAGTTTTAAACGGGGGAAGACAAGTTTTACTGAATCGAGAAGTGATTTGGCTGAGGTGGACTGGACAGGACTGCTAAAGAATAAATCAATGGTAAATCAGTGGGAGGCACTAAAAAGTGAGATCCTTAGGAACAAAGCAGACATTGCTTCTCCAAAAACATGAATAGTACTGCCAAATCTGGACCCCCCATGGTTGTCTAGAAAAATACAAGGGAAGATTAAACAGGAAAAAAAACTCGACACTGCAGATAGCCTAGAGTAGTATAGGAAGTACAGGAATCAAGTTTTAAAAAAAGGGAAATCAAAGAAAGGGCATGACAATATTTGTAAACAAGGGAAAGGAAAGCCCAAAGATGTTTTACTATAATATAAAGAGCAAAAGCATAAGTAAGGGAAAAGTGGGACCCATCAGAGATGAAGGGAACCTGTTTGAAGATACACAGGATGTAGGACGAATTTTAAATAATTTTTTTTTGTCTCTGTATTTATAAAGAAAAGGGCTGTAGACATTGCAGTCCAAGAGGAGCAGTGTGAAGTATTAGACAAAATAATCATGAGAGAGGAAGTGTTAGAGGAATTGAATCCTGTAGATTGAAAATGGAAAAGTTGCCAGGGCTGTCTGGATTATTATCTAGGATGTTGAAAGCGGTCAGGGAGGAAATAGCAGATGCTTTGAGGATTATTTTCCAATCTTCACCAGACACAGATGAGGTACTAGAGGACTGGAGGAATGCAAATGTGGTTTTGTGGTTTAAAAAAGGTACAAAGGAAATGCGAAACAATTATAGAACAGTAGAGTTACTTTGGTGGTGGGCAAATTGTTCATTTGCCTCATCTTTAAGAATTCATTTCATCACTTAGAAAGGCATGGACTAGTCAAGAATAGTCAGCATGTCTCTATTAAGGGAAGGTTGTGCCTTACAAATATAATGGAATTCTTGGAGTAAGTGACAAGGATGATTGATGACAGTAGTGCAGTGGATGTTTATAAGGCCTTTGACAAAGTCCCACATGGCAGACTGGCCAAAAAAGTAGAAGGGATACATGGCAATGTGTCAAATTGGATCTGAAGTTGGCCTAGTGATGAGAAACAAAGGGCAACAGTTGCTATAAAAACCGAAATTGCTGGAAAGATACAGCAGGTCTGGCAGTATCTGTGGAGGGAAAGCAGAGTTACCATTTAAGGTCCAGTGACCCTTCTTCAGAACTGGCAATGGTCGATGGCTGCACTTGTGAACGGAATGTGGTTTCAAGTTGTGTTTGATGTTAAGACCCCTGCTGTTTGTTTTATATATTAACGATTTGGACTTGAACATGAGGGACAATTGGGAAGTTTGCAAACAACAGAAATATTGGCTGCATAGAGGATAGTGTAGAACGTAGCTCTAAGCTCCATATGATATAGATACAGCAGTGGATTGGGCAGGTAAGAGGCAGATGGAGTTCAACTCTGATAAGTGAGAGGTCATGCATTCAGGGAGGTCAAAGTAAGAAGGAATACACATACAAAGATGTTGCCAGGAACGGAGGGTTTGAGCTTTATGGAGTGGCTGAATAGGCTGGGGCTATTTTCCCTGGAGCATCAGAGGCTAAGGGGTGAACTTAAGAGGTTTATAAAATCTTGAGGAGCATGGATAGGGTAAAGAGACAAGGTCTTTTCCCCAGGGTGGGGAAAACTAGAGGGTATAGGTTTAAGGCGAGAGGGAAAAGATGTAAAAAGGTCCTAAGGGGCAACTTCTTCATGCAGAGAGAGGGTGGTGCATGTATGGAATGAGCTGCCAGAGGAAGTGGAGGAGGCTGGTACAATTTCAACATTTAAAAGGCATCTGGATAAGTATATGAACAGGAACGGTTGAAGAGGGATATGGGCCAAATGTTGGCAAATGGGACTAGATTTATCTAGGATATCTGGTTGGCATGGATGAGTTGGACCAAAGGGTCTGTTTCTGTGCTGTATATCTCCACGACTAATAAACGGGAACATACTGAGAAGAGTAGATGAAATGACAGATCTCTGCGTCAAGTGCACAGGTTGCTAAAACTAGCAGTACAGGTAGATAAGGTTGTAAAGACGACATACAGAACGCTTCAGAGATAGTAGATACTGCAGATGCTGGAGAATCTGAGATAACAAGGTGTAGAGCTGGATGAACACAGCAGGCCAAGCAGCATCATAGGAGCAGGAAGGCTGACATTTCAGGCCTAGACCCTTCTTCAGAAATGGGGGAGGGGAAGGAGGTTCTGAAATAAATAGGGAGAAAGGGGGAGGCGGATAGAAGGTGGATAGAGGAGAAGGTAGGTGGAGAGGAGACAGACAAGTCAAAGAGGCGGAGATGGAGCCAGTAAAGGTGAGTGTAGGTGGGGAGGTAGGGAGGAGATAGGTCAGTCCAGGGAAGACGGACAGGTCAAGGGGGTGGGATGAGGTTAGTAGGTAGGAGATGGGGGTGGGGCTTGAGGTGGGAGGAGGGGATACGTGGAAGGACAGGTTAGGGAGGCAGGGACGAGCTGGGCTGGTTTTAGGGTGCGGTACAGGGAGGGGAGATTTTGAAGCTTGTGAAGTCCACGTTGATACCATTAGGCTGTAGGGTTTCCAAGCGGAATATGAGTTGCCGTTCCTGCAACCTTCGGGTAGCATCGTTGTGGCACTGCAGGAGGCCCAGAATGGACAAGTCGTCTGCGGAATGGGAGCGAGAGTTGAAATGGTTCGCGACTGGGAGGTGCAATTTTTTGTTGCAAACTGAGCGCAGGTGTTCTGCAAAGCGGTCCCCAAGCCTCCGCTTGGCTTCCCTGATGTAGAGGAGGCCACAATGGGAACGGCGGATGCAGTATATCACATTAGCAGATATGCAGGTGAACATCTGCTTGATGTGGAAAGTCTTCTTGGGGCCTGGGATTGGGGTGAGGGAGGAGGTGTGGGGGCAGGTGTAGCACTTCCTGCGGTTGCAGGGAAAAGTGCCGGGTGTGGTGGGGCTGGAGGGGAGTGTGGAGCGGACAAGGGAGTCACGGAGAGAGTGGTCCCTCCAGAAGGCAGATAAGGGTGGGGAGATAAAAATGTCTTTGGTGATGGGGTCGGATTGCAGATGGCGGAAGTGTCAGAGGATGATACGTTGGATCCAGAGGTTGGTGGGGTGGTACGTGAGGACGAGGGGGATTCTGTTTTGGTTTTTTTTATTGCAGGGAGGGGTGCTGTTCTGCATTGGCAGAGGCATATAATATAAAAGTGGGGATATAACGATGAAACTGTATAAGACATTGGTGAGGCCACAACTGGAGTAGTGTCGGGCAGTTCTGTTCGCCACATTACATGAAGGACATAATTGCTCTGGAGACAGTTTACTAGAATGTTGCCAGGACTGGAGAAGTGTAGCTATGAAGAGAGATTGGAGGGGTTGGGGTTGTCTTCCTTGGAACAAAAAAGGCCGAGGGGTGACATGATTGAGGTACACAAAATTGTGATAGATAGGAGGTAGAGTAGACAGGGGGAACCCGTTTCCCTTGGCAGAGAGTTCAAAGACCAGGGATTATAAATTCATGTTAAGTGGCAGAAAGATTAGAGTGGACATAAGGAAAAAAATGTTTAATGCAGAGGGTGGAGGGTGTCTGGAACTCTCTGCCTGAGTTGGTGGTAAAGGCAGAGAACTTAAACTCTGGTAGCAAATACCTGGATCTGCACCTTAATTGCTATAAGCTACAGGGGTGCGGACAGTATGGGCCAAATGGCCCCCTTCTGTGCTGTATCATTTCTGTGGTTCTATAGGAAATATTAGGGCGGCATGGTGGCTCAGTGGTTAGCACTACAGCCTCACAGCACCAGGGACCCGGGTTTAATTCCAGCTTCAGGTGACTGTCTGTGCGGAATTTGCACATTCTCCCCGTGTCTGCGTGGGTTTCCTCTGGGTGCTCCGGTTTCCTCCCACAGTCCAAAGATGTGCAGGCTAGGTGGAGTGGCCATGCTAAATTGCCATAGTGTTCAGGGGTGTGTGGGTTATAGGGGGATGGATCTGGGTGGGATGCTCCAAGGGTCAGTGTGGACTTGTTGGGCCAAAGGGCCTGCTTCCACACCGTAGGGATTCTAATGATTAGGGCAGGTGGCCAAAGACCTTCTCAAAGAGGAATCCATGTATTAACAGTAGAAATCAATTTTTTTACGACATACACACACGTGAAGAAAGTGATCTAAAAGGAGCCCAACAGAAAGTTCTGAGGAAGGGTCACCAGACTCGAAACGTTAACTCTGATTTTCTCCTCACAGATGTCGCCAGACCTGCTGAGCTTTTCCAGCAATTTCTGTTTTTGTTCCTGATTTACAGCATCCACAGTTCTTTCAGTTTTTAAGAAAGAATGAGGGTTAGGAAAAGGAAAAGGAAAGAAGAGTCAGGAATCAGTCAGTCAGAATGTTGTTGATTTCAGTCTTACTCCCAAGATTTAGTGCTCCATTCTAGAATAAACACATAGACTATCTGGTCATTATTGTGTTGAAGTTTGAGGTAGTTTGCTGTGCACAAATTGTGTTATTTGTGCTATTTTAAAACAGTGACCACATTTCAACAATACTACTTTGGTAGTCTAGTGATCATGAAAGGGACTGTACAAATGTAAGCTTTTCTTGTTTTCTTAAAATACACACAGTTGTAGTCGAACAGATGAGAAGGCCACCTCTGATATTTTGTCAATTGGGACAGAAAAGTTAAAGTTCAATGATGTTAATTATTTTGTTTTGCGTATTACATTTGAAATCTTAAAAGTCTGAAAGATGTTTAAAAACACTGATTACATTTGCATAGTTAACTTACCAGATAAGACATGGTCCTATTCAATGGCAGAGCAGGCTTGACAGGCTGAAGGGTTATTCTTGTTCCTATTTCTAATAGCTTTATGCGGTACTAGCTACTGGTACTAGCTAATTCTCAGTTCATAAGCCGCTATTTTAACCGCTAGTTTGTGCGGTTTTCTGATTGCTTTCTCTGCTGTTGAATGTTAATGGTTGGACAATATAACTAATATAACTTGTGGACTAATTTTTTCTTATTACTTTAAATTATCAGAAACAAACAGAAGTTACTGTGAACAAAAGTACAGAATGACATGGATAGATTTAGAACTGACTAGACTTCCAGGACCCAATCATCAGAAATTTCTGTGTGTAAATCAGGAACAGTGCAAAGGAAAATGAGCACAAGGGGATGAAAAAAGTGGTATCACAGGGCCATATACATCCAGCTGAAATGGCAAATAGAATATTGGTTTGATACCTCATCTGAAAGACAATAACTGATATTGCTGCAGTCCCTCAGTGCTGCAGTTCAGGTTCACACAATGGGACTGGAATCCATGTCATTCTATTTCAAGAGGGGAGGCTGCTTCCTTAACTAATACTGACATTTAGCAAAACTGTTTGAAAGTAGACCTGAATGCAACCAGAAAAAAATGTTGCTACGAAGCAGAATACTTTTTGAGCTGGTGAGGAACCTTGTTTATTGTTTAACTGCTAGTAAATGGTGGATGAATTCAAGGTTTAATAAGAACTTCTTACAAAATCATCTTTTGCTCCTAGTCTTCTCTCCCTCTCTTTTTCCAATAATCCTTCCAGGATAGAACAGGCCTCATCACTTGCTCCAGGCCTCAGCTGCAAAGGCTTGTGAAGGATGTATTCGTACATCTCAGCAGTATCACGACTGTAGAAAGGAGGCTGCAAAAACAAACATATTGATTTTGCTGACTTACTTATTTTAGTTTTGATTATTTCATAATTATCCATTTATAACAAATAATTTCCTTCTCATAGATAGCCATGTACTCTCAGGGCTCTGTACAAAATATCTGGTCAATGGCTTCCTGCTTTCTGCCTCCCTCTTTTGTGTAGAACGTCTCTAAATTATCATTTTCCAGTCAACTGAAATCCTTGGACATAGGCCATCGGACCTGGCGACTTGCCTGCTTTGAGTCCCAATAGTCTGCTCGATACTTTTTCTGCGGTGTTGACCGTTGTTTTAGGTTTCTCCTTTTCTATAATCTCTCCATTACACATTATTATTGGGATGGTTTCAGCATCAATGAAACTGAGGCAAAACATTGATTTTGTGTCTCTGCTATTTGTGTCCCCCATTAATAACTCCCCAGTCACATTCTGGAAGAGACTAAAATTCACTTTAGTTACTATCTTCCTTTTTATTTATTTTATTTTATTTTTAAAAAAATGTACTTATAGAAACTCTTGTTACTAGTGTTTATATTTTGCGCTGGTTGAGACCAAAAGACAACAGAGGGTGCTGCTGAAAAGGATTCTGGGAGGAGTCATCTTACTCACTGCCCAGGAGTGAATAAAAGGAAGGCAATATATAACACTGCGGCCATTTTGAGACGGGCAGCTTTGTGGTTGAAGTATTGCTGGGTGTTTAAGTATTAAGCTTTTAAGTGTCGGCTTAAGTGACAAGGGCAAGCGTCAGCGAGGTAAGACAGTCGGAGGAGGAGCAACCTACTGCAGCTGCTCAAGACATGAGGGTAAAGGAGAAGTAGAAAGAAGTTTAACTGTGAAGTCACAGGCAGCAGGTAAGTGAGTGGGTGGTGACTGAGGTGTAGTTTTTCTTCTCTCAGTTTCTCTTTGCTTTGCTATTGTTGTTAACTTAAGAGTTAAGTCACGGCAGGAGATCCCAGGCCCGTGTCATGCTCCTGCTGCGTGATGTGGGTATTCAGTGGCCCTTACAATGTCATAGACTCCTTCACATTCACGAAGAACGTCCAGCTGCAACTCCTGTCTGGCCGCTTGACAGCTCTGGAGCTGCGGCTGGACTCACTTTGGAGCATCCGCAAGGCTGAGGGAATTGTGAATAGCACGTTTGGTAAGTCAGTCACTTCGCAGATAAAAATTACTGAGGAAGACAGGGAATGGGTGACCAACAAACAGAGGATGAGTAGGAAGGTAGTGCAGGGGGCCCCTGTGGTCATCTCCCTCCAAAACATGTATACCGTTTTGGATACTGTTGGCAGAGATGGCTCACCAGGGAAGGTAGCAGCAGCTGGGTTCATGGCACCAGGAGGGCAGCAGAAAGAGTGGCAGAGCTATAGTGATAGGGGATTCAATTGTAAGGGGAACAGATAGGTGTCTCTGCAGCAGCCTACAAGAGCCCAAGATGGTATGTAGCCTCTCTGGTGCAAGGGTCAAGGATGTCTTATCTTGGGATTGCTCTCAGTGCCACATGCTAGTCAGAGTAGGAATGGCAGGGTAGTTAAGATGAATATGTGGCTTGAAGGATGGTGCAAGAGGGAGGCATTCAAATTCCTGGGACATTGGAACGGGTTGTGGGGGAGGCGGGACCAATACAAACCTAGACAGGTCTGCACCTAGGCAGGACTGGAACCAAATGTTCCGGGGGAGTGTTTGCTATTGCTGTTGGGGAGGGTTTAAACTAAAATGGCAGGGGGATGAGAATGAATGCAGGAAGTCAGAGGGAAGTGAAGTGGGAACAGAAACAAAGTACAGTGAAGGAAAAGTGCAAGTGAAAGGCAGAGAAAAAGGACAGTAAACGTCAAAAAAATGAGTTTGAAGGTTCAGTGTCTCAATGTGAGAAGCATTTGTAATAAGGTAGGTGAATTAACTGCGCAAGTAGTTATTAATGTATATGATGTAATTAGGATCACAGATACCTGGTTCCAGGGTGACCAAGGACGGGAACTCAATGTCCAGGGTTATTCAATTTTCAGGAAATGGAGGTGAGGTAGCATTGCTGTTTAAGGAGAAGATTAACACAATAATAAGGGAGAACATTAGCCTGGACGATGTGGAATCAGTAAGAGTGGAGCTGCAGAACACCAAAGGGAAGAAGATGTTAGTGGGAGTTGTGAACAGACCACCAAACAGTAGTTGTGATGTGGGGGGCTGTATCAAACAGGAAATTAGAGATGCATGCAGTAAGGGTACAGCAGTTATTATGGGTGACTTCAATCTACATATTGATTAGACTAACCAAACTGATAGCAATGTGATGGAGGAGGATTTCCTGGAATGTATGAAGGATGGTTACCTCAATCAATATGTTGAGGAACCAACTAGGAAACAAGCCGTCCTAGACTGGGTATTGTGTAATAAGAGAGAATTAATTAGTAACATTGTGGTCCTTTGGGGAAGAGTGACCGTAATATGGTAGAATTCTTCATTAAGATGGCGAGTGACACAATTAAATCTGAAACCAGGATCCTGAACTTAAAGAAAGCTAATTTTGATAGTATGAGGCTTGCATTGCCTAGGATAAACTGGCCAAGGATACTTAAAGGGTTGATGATATATAGGCAATGGCAGACATTTAAAGAACACATGGATGAACTTCAACAATTGTACATCCTTACCTCGCATAAGAGTAAAACAGGGAAGGTGGCTCAACTATGGACAACAAGGGAATTCAGGGTTAGTGTTAAAGCCAAAGAGGAGGCCTGGGAGAAATTTAAAATTCAGCAGAGGAGGACAGAAGGTTTAATTTGGAAAGGGAAAGTAGAATATGAAACTAAACTTACGGAAAATGTAAAAACTAACTGCAAAAGCTTCTCTAGATATGTGAAGAGAAAAAGACTGGTGAAGACAAATGTAGGTCCCCTGCAGTTCGAATTAGATGAATTTATAATGGACAACAGAGAGATGGCAGACCAGTTTAACAACTACTTTGGAACTGTCTTCACTAAGGAGGACACAAATAACCTTCAAGAAATGCTACTGGACATGAAGGAGGAACTGAAGGAAGTCCTTATTAGTCATGAAATGGTATTGGGGAAAATGATGGAATTAAAACCCAATAAAGTCCCCAGGGCCTGATGCTCTGCATCCCAGAGTACTTAATGAAGTGGCCCCAGAAATAGCAGATACGTTGGTGATCATTTTCCAGCATTCTGTAGATGCTGGAAGAGTTCCAATGGACCGGAGGGTCGGTAATGTAACTTCGCTCTTTAAAAAATGGGGTGACAAGACAGAAAATGGGGAATTACAGGTCAGTTAGCCTGACATCAGTGGTGGGAAAATGCTGGAGTCAGTTATTAAGGACGTAATAACTGACCATTTGGAAAGCAGTGATGGAATTGGTCCTGGTCAGATTCACTAAAGGGAAATCATGCTTAACAAATCTTCTGGAATTTTTTGAGGATGTGACTAGTAGAGTTGACAAGTGTAAATCAGTGAATGTTGTTTATCTGGACTTTCAGTAGGCTTTTGACAAGGTTCCACAAGGAGATTATTTAGGAAAATTACAACTCATGGTATGATAGGTAATGTATTGACATGGACAGGAAGCAGAGAGTTGGAATAAACAGGTCTTTTCAGAGTGACAGGCAGTGATGAGTGGGTTGCCGTAGGGTTCACTGCTGGGACCTCAGCTGTTCACAATATATATTGATGATTTGGACGAAGGAATTGAATGCAATGTCTCTAAATTTGCAAATGACGCTAAGCTGGTGGCAGTGTGTGCTGTGAGGAGGATGCTAGGAGGCTACAGGGTGACTTGGACAGACTGGCTGAGTGGGCAGATACTTGACAAATGCAATATCATGTGGATAAATGCGACGTTACCGACTTCGGTCACAAAAAACACAGCCCGCAACTTCTTAGCCATGTATATCTTTCATACTACCATTACGATAAAGTCAGGGATCAACACTGGTTCTAAGAATAATGCAGGATGGTATGCCAAGAGCAACCTTACAAAAGCAAAATGAGTGTCAGCATGGTGAAAGTACTAAATAGGAATACTTGGAGCAGATGGAGTGGGATGGCCCGTGGGCCCGAAGAAGAACACAACGGTCGTCGGAATCCAGGTGCGGTCGGAGGCAATGGCCTCGTGGTATTATTGCTGGACTGCTAATCCAGAGACCCAGGTAATGTTCTGGTGACCAGGGTTCGAATCCCACCATGAGGATGATGGAATTTGAATTCAATAAATATCTGGAATTAAGAGACTAACAATAACCATGAATCCATTGACAATTGTCAAAAAACCCATCTGGTTCACTAATGTTCTTCAGGGAAGGAAACTACCATCCTTACCTGGTTTGGCCTACATTTGACTCCAGACCCACAGCAATATGGTCGACCTTTAATTACTCTCTGGGCAATTATTGATGGGCTTTAAATGCTGGCCTAGCCAGCGGCGCACACATCCCATGAATGATTAAAAAGAAGCCCGTTACAGATGGCGGTCATCAGCTTGTGAAGTGGGTTGGGGTCAGCCCAGTGCAGGGGAATGCGAGACCACATGTGGAAAGCCCCACTGTGGAGCGATTGCAGGCAATAGAAGGACTATAATATCTATTTTTTAACTTTATTCCCTAATGTATACAATGAAGAACTGTAATATAGAACTTCTAGCTTTTTTCTTTAGTTCTCGATTTTTGTACCTAAGATTTGCAACCAGATACTCGGTACCAAAGAACGTGCCATGTGTTGCCACATTGTAAACTTTTCACTCTACACCTGTAGTTTTGTACTTGAGTACACGTGACAACTAAATCTAATTCTAATTCTAATTAGAAGTAGCCAGTGATAGACAGGACTAATGGATTTCAGAACCAACAGATCAGGTATGTGCTCTGTAGTCCTACTACATCCAGTTGCAAATGGTAATGGACAGTTAACCAACTGAGTGGAGGAAATGGCTCCAAAATATCCTCTTCCTCAATGAAGGGGGAACCCAGCACAATGTAAAAAATAAAGTTGAAGAATTTGCAACAATCTTCAGTCAGAAGTGCTGAGTGGATGATTGGCGTCAGAGGTTCCAAGCATCACAGGTAGCAGTCTTCAGTCAATTCAATTCATTCTGCACAATATCAAGAAATGGTTGGAGTCAGAGTCATACAGCACGGAAACAGACCCTTTGGCCCAAGGAATCCGTGCCGAACATAATCCCAAACTAAACTAGTCATACCTGCCTGCTCCTGGCCCATATCCCTCCAAACCTTTCCTACTTATGTACTTAATTTGTACCCACATCCACCACTTCATTCAACACATGGACCAGCCTCTAAAATATTTGCCCCTCATTCTTCTTTAAATCTCTCTCCTCTCACCTTAAAAATGTGCCCCCTCGTCTTGAAATCCCCTATCCTAGAGAAAGACACCTACCATTAACCCTATCTGTATCTCTTATGATTTTATAAACTTAAATAAGGTTGCCTCTCAATCTCCTATGCTCCAGTGAAAGAAGTCCCTGCCTATCTGGCCTTTCTTTATAACTCAAACCTTACATACCCGGCAACATCCTGGTAAATCTCTTCTGAACCCTCTCCACCTTAATATCCTTCCTAAAGCTGGGCAACCAAAATTGGTCACAGCATTCTAGAAGAAGCCTCACCAATGTCCTGGACAACATCAACATGACTTCCCAAATCCTATACTAAAAGGATTGAGCAATGAAGACAAGTGTGCCAAACACCTTTTTAACCACCCTGTCTATGTGTGATGCAAAATTATGTACCTTAACCCTTAGGTCTCTCTATTCTAAACCCTACCCAAGGTCCTATCATGAATTGTATATGTCCTGCCCTTGTTTGTTGTACCAAAATGCAATACCTGTCAGTTATCCAGATTGAACTTCATCTGCCATTTTTCAGCCCATTGACCTATTTGAACAAGATCCCTTTGTAATCTTAGAAAACCTTCTTCACTGTCTACTGAGCTACCAATTTTGGTGTCGTTTGCAAACTTACTAACCATGCCTTCTATATTCTCATCCAGATTGTTGATATAAATGAAAAAGAAAAGACAACCCAGAACTGATTCCTGTCAAACACTGCTGGTGACAGGCTTCCAGTCCAAAAAACAACCTTCCACCACCACTCTCTGTAAATTATGACTTGAGCTTCCTGTTGAAACTGAGCTATGGAGGTTTTTAATTAGATTGCTGTGTCTCTCCACTGTTTATAGAGGGAACCTCAAACCAAAATCACTATCAAAGACCCAGAGCACCTTGATCATGATCTCCTACAACATCTTCTATCAGGCAGAAGATATAGAAATCTGAACACACACACAGCCAATTGGCAGGCACCCTGAATCCTATGTGACTTAACTTTACTAATTAGTCTACCTTGCAGAACCTTTTCGAAGGCTTTACTAAAGTTCGCGTAAACAACATCTACTGCTGTGCCCGTTTCGATTTTTTTTGGCAACTTCCTCAAAAAACTCAATCAAGTTTGAGACAGACAATTTTCCTCGCACAAAACCATGCTGACTATGCTTAATCAATTTTTGCTTCTCTAATTGTCCATAAATTCTATCCTTTAAAAATCACCTTCAACGATTTACCCACCAAGTACGCCAAAGGCTACGGGCCCTGAAAACATTCTGGCTATAATACTCAAGATGTGCGCTCCTGAATTTGCAACATTCCTAGGCAAGCTGTTCCAGTGCTGTAAAGTAATGAATGAGAGATAAAAGGTACTGCAGATGCTGGAGAGTCCGAGATAACAAGCATGGGGCTGGATGAACACAGCAGGTCAAGCAGCATCATAGGAGCAGGAAAACTTGACGTTTCGGGCCTAAACCCTTCATCAGAAATGGGGGAGGGGAAGAGGGTTCTGAAATAAATAGGGAGAGAGGGCGAGGCGGATAGAGGATGGATAGAGGAGAGGATAGGTGGAGAGGAGGCAGACAAGTCGAAGAGGCAGGGATGGAGCCAGTAAAGGTGAGTGTAGGTAGGGGGGTAGGGAGGAGATAGGTCAGTCCAGGGAGGACGGACAGGTCAAGGGTTAAGTTTTAATGAAAATCTGGCAGTTTTATGATATTTGTTCTAATACGAACCCATTTCATAATGGACTCTAATGGGATTTTAATTCTCAACCTCTGGATTGCTAATCAAATACACTACACTACTGTATCCAAGATGCTGAATAGGCTGACAACAACTGACTTCAGAAGTAAAATGAAAATGTTGTTATACCAGTCACAAAAATTTTTTAAAATATGGTAAACGTTCAATAAAATATGCAATTACATACCAAGCCATAGAGCATTTCAAATAGAACAGAGCCAAGGCACCACCAATCAACTGTGTTATCATAAGGTTGCTTTCTGAGCACTTCTGGTGCAAGGTACTGAAATACAAAGAAACAAACATTTACTATAATGCACCTTAAGAAATAGATTTAACTTGGCATTGTTGCCTTAGTCAATTGTGCATTTTCTCTGGTTCATGACAAACTTTTTTTGGAATAGGTTGAGCTAATGTCCATTTCCTGCTCTACCTTTCTGGTGAATGATAAAGATACACATGATACTGTTCAGAAATCGGAAGGAGTAAGCAGGCTAAATCTGTCAATATTTCTAAGATTCCACAGTGACCTAAAAATAAAATATGACTTGAGCTTCCTGTTGAAACTGAGCTATGGAGGTTTTTAATTAGATTGCTGTGTCTCTCCACTGTTTATAGAGGGAACCTCAAACCAAAATCACTATCAAAGACCCAGAGCACCTTGATCATGATCTCCTACAACATCTTCTATCAGGCAGAAGATATAGAAATCTGAACACACACACCACCAAATTCAGGAATAACTTTTTCCTGGCTGCTATTAGACTGATGAATGGACTCTCCAGCCTCAAATAGTGCTGATCTTGCTACCGTTGATCTCACCAAGCACACACCCTGTGCAATGTAACCTGTGTGTCTCTGTCTAAGTCTTTCTGATCTGTACATCCTTGCTTACTATGATGTGCCTGTACTGCTCATCAAGAAAGTTTTTCTCTATGCTTCGGTACATGTGACAATAAATCAAAGCAATTGTCAAAATCCTTATGAACCAAAAAAATTTCCTCAACTAAATGTTTCATAGGAATTTTAATCTCAAAAGTTGCATATTTTAAAAGATAAGTGTTCCTGAAACTTAAGTATTTTAAAAACCTGCATACATCAAAACATTGGCATTCATCAATTGTTCAACTAAGGAAAATTACAGGTTACCAAACAGTTCCTTAAAAATTGCACTTGTGGCCACATTTGATCTTCATTTCTGCTATCCATTTTGGTTCAATTCAGTGGCTGGGATGATGCACCAATTACTTTCTCTTTAGTGCACCCGTCTCCAGAAAAGAGTTGAAGATCCACCTATAAACCTTTGCTCATCCTTGCCCTAACAGTTGTCGGCGTGGCCAATAGATTTGACTGGAGAACACAGCAAAGACAAAAGGAGCAGCAGTGGCCCAAGAACACAGCAGGGATAAATCAGAAAATTACATTACAACACAAGGAGTCACATGAACTGATAAACTTTTAATTTAAATTAATTAACTATAAAGCAAGACTAAATAAGTTGTTATAAAAACCAAAACAGATTTAATAATTTATCCAAGTGTTTCAATAATCAATCAATTCTAAGGGATAAAGTTTAAAAACAAGGGATACAACACTAAAGGGTTCTGAAATTTTCAGTAACTTAAAATCAGAAACGTATAGATAAATGTTTTAATAAAAGTTAAGCCAATCTCCCTGCAAAATAAAGCAACATAGTAAAAGAGAAGCAGTCGATTGTTGAGTAACTGGCAAGTTTTCATTTTTGGTTTTGGGGACTTATCTGAAATAAACATAATAGTTTAATAGAAACAGTTGTGACAGAACACATGGGTCCCAGTGTTAAATGGTATGTCCTGCTTCATGTGGGAACTCCAGGATGCTTCTCAGGTCCTGGACAATTACATACGCAGGAAAGATCATCAGCTGGAACACAAACTTCTGATTTTGAAATCTGAGTGGCAGCTGGAATCATTGCCATCCATCTAACAGGCTGAGAATTTTGTGGATAGCATGCTTCCAGATGTGGTCATTCTCTAGCCTCGGACAATGCGGGGCGGGTGGGGGAGGTAAGTGGGGGAACGGGGGGGGCAGGGGTGATAGCCAGACAGTTGAGTAGGACAAAGCAGGTAATGTACTTGGGATGCTTGTGCATTATGCTCTCCTATTGGTATCCAGTTTGGAATATTGTGGAGTGTGATGGTTACTCTGAGGTGTGCAGCCAGACCCAAGTCCATGGCAAAATGACAGACCCAGAAGGAAGGTGTTGGGAGTAGGAGGAGAGGGGAAGACACAAAAGAAGTACAGGGACACAAAGCTTGGGGGATTTTATAGGAAGGGGAACAGACAGGCATTTCTGTGACCAGGGATAGGATGGATGTATCACTAATGGTTAGGTCAAGGATGACATCGAACAGCTGCTAAACTCTGAGTGGGCTAAGATAACAACCAAAGGTTGGGGTCCCTATCAGCACCAACATAGGTAGAAACTGAGACAAGGTCCTGCAGGCAAATTTTGGGGATCTAAGAATGAGTCCAGGAGGCAGGCCTGAAATGGTGTAATCTCTGGATTACACTCAGCGTCACAAGCTAGTGAGTGTAGAAAGGAGGAGAACAGAACAGATGAGTGTGGGATCAGAGAGAGTAGAGGTGGAAGAGCATTGGGATCCTTGGCATATTGGGACTGGTTCTGCCAAGGTGGAAATTATACATACTGTACCTCAACAGTGCTGTGACCAATATACTGATGGGACTGTTTGCTAGTGATATTGGGGAAAGTTCAAACAAACTACTAGGTTGATGGCAACCACAATGTTCCCTTAGAAAGCAGCAACAAAAAATTAGCAGAGACAGATTATTTAGAGAGTAGAGTAAGAAATGGCAGGGCTTTGGTGGAGTCAGAAATAATAGGGGATGCATGAAGTCAAAATTAAGTTACAAAAATTGTTGAGCTTCTGGCATACATACAGGTAGAAATATAATGCTACGATAATTCTGGAGACATGGCTCAGTTAAGGGCAGGACTGGATACTAAATATTACTGGATTCAAAGAATATTGCTATTATACTGCTGGATGGATTATACTTGGAACTAGTTGATAGCATAAACACTATAGAGGAGTAATCGTGCAAAGAAAATAGCAGATAAATGTAAACACGACATAGTAATTTGCATGAGGGTTTTTTATTTATCATAAAGTAGATTAGGATAGTAATATGATCAAAGCAGAGGGGTTTAAACAGTTTACAAAAGTGAGTTTAAGAGAACTTTCTCTTTCAGGACCAACTCCTGCTAAGGGAGACTTGTCTTATGGGAAGAGATTGAGCAGTTCAGGTCTTTACTCGCTAGAATTCAACAGGATGAGAGGAAATCTAATTGAGTCATACAAGATGCTAAAAGTGATTGACAAAAATGGATTGGAGTGGATGTTGTAAATCACTCAAGAGATAGCAAGAACTTCAGAAGCTGGAGGAACACAGCAGGTCAGGCAGCATCAGAGAAGCAAGAAAGTTGACGTTTCGGGTCAGGACCCTTCTTCAGGAACTAAGGGTCCTGACCCAAAATGTCAACTTTCCTGCTCCTCTGATGCTGCCTGGCCTGCTGTGTTCCTCCAGCTCCACACTGTATTGTCTTAGAGTGGATGTTTCTCTTGTGGTGCAATCTAAAACAAGAGGTTATAGGTTTAGAATAAGGGATAGCAGATTCTAAACAGAGATAAGGAGTAATTACTTCTCTTAAAAGGGTCCCAAATCTGTGAAATTCATGACCCTCAGAGTGTGGTGGACACTAGGATACTGAATAAATTTGAGAAGGAACTAGATTTTTAATTTTTAAGGGTTAAAAAGGTTATGGGGAGCAGGCAGGAAAGTGGAGTTGAAGCAGAGATCAACCATAATCATATTGAATGGCAAAGCAGACTCAAGGGTCTGAATTGCCTACTCCTGCTCCTGGTGCTTATATTCTGGGAGGCATTTCTAGATTTGATTCCAGGGAATGAAATGGGCCAAGCAGATCAAGTGAAGCAGGGGAGGTTTTGGGGGACAATTATGACAATTGTATAAATGCTTGTATTTATGATGGAATGAGGAGGAGCAAACAAAAATATGAACAATTAATTGAGTGAGGGCCAGTTTCAGTGGGGTGCAAATGAACCTGGCTCAGATGAACTGGAATCAAAGGCTGACCAGCAAAATTGTAACAGAGTAATTGTTTGTCTGTAAAGAGGAGATAGTTTGGGTACTGTTTAAGTACATTCCCACAAGGGGGAACAGTGGTAAATTAACAAGCCTGGCAAAAGTACTTGCCAAGCACTATGAAAATGTATTTAAAAGATCGAGCACCTCTGGTGTTCCGCAGAAAGTAGATGTGGTGTCAGTGCAAGCCATTCCTTCCTTACAAAGCCCAAAGTCTGTTAAAGCTATGTGCCCCTGAAACACGAAATAAATACCAGTTAATAACAAAAGACATTTTACAAAATAGCAGAAAAAAGGACATTAGCAAAGTTTAGCATTGTCTTCAAGAGAAAGCAAGTGCAACATTTGAGGGCATGAATGTTTATCAGCCTGAGGAGCACTCTTTTCATTCTCTTGCCTTTTTGCTTTATAGATGCAGAGCAGCCTAATCAAAGTTTACATCATTTTCCACTTTTTTCAGGTTTATTGCCTTGACAGAGAGTGTTGTCATTATTTAAAGTGGGTAATTAAATAATTAGATTGCAATTTCAACAACCTTGTAATACTCCAGCAACACTAAGGAGTCTATTTTCAACAGTTGAATAGTAACTTTAAACATTGTCACTAAGGAAGACTAGTATGCAGACAAATATGGAAATTAACAATTCAGAACGTGGAACCATAATAGGTCTCCACCAACAATTGTAAACGCAGCTGTAATTTGTGTAAACCATTAACAAGTATGCATGGTGGATACAAAATTCAGTTGCATAGTACCTTTTTGGATCTAAAATTGAGAACATGCACAACATGAAAATATCTGGAGAGGGCCATAATAGATGCATTTAGTGAGGTTTTCAGCAAAGACATGGAGAATATGCCCTGGAATTATACAAAGTTGAGAGAGAATGATGCTACTCAGCATACAGTGTAGTGCTGATTTAAGGGCTTGGAGTTCAACTCAAATGCTGCAAATAATACCCTCTTTTAACTTTACGCTGCTAAATATGTGCCCAGCAGCAAGAAGGAAATTCTGCCAGCTCTGTTTAAAGGGAATATTAAATGTTTTCAACAACAAAAACAAAGTTGCTGGAAAAGCTCAGCAGGTCTGGCAGCATCTGTGAAGGAAAAAACAGTTAAC
>JAHRHZ010000052.1:31254563-31267516 GCA_024137785.1 Ginglymostoma cirratum | reverse complement strand
GTTTTTCCTTCACAGATGCTGCCAGACCTGCTGAGCTTTTCCAGCAACTTTGTTTTTGTTCCTGATTTATAGCATCTGTAGTTCTTTCGATTTTTATGAAATGTTTTCAGGTTAGTTGCTGGTTGATTTTTCATGGCAGCTGCTGTTCTGTTGGGAGGTTTGTATTGCTCCTCAGAGTTGGCAAAGATGACTCAAGCTGGAAATCTTTTATTTCAGCCTCAGCTTGGAACAGACTATGTGACATTCCTGATTAGCTAAGAAGGTGCATAGTGAAATACACACCATCTCTTGCAAGAAATACTACAGCATCAGTACAGGCCAAGGGAGGTCGACAGATGTCCTCCATACAAAGGGGAAAACACTGTATTCATTTCTTCCAAATAAATGATCTCATGGCTCAGGCAGGATGAGCAGCTTACTCATGGTGCATGGTGAAAGGTGCACTGACGATACATGCATCATGTTACAGGCAATATAAACTGAGATACATTGCAACTGCAAAGGGTTAAACTGCATCAATGCCCAGTTGATATGCACCATATTTAGTGCACCATGCAGGTTAATGCCCAGTATCTTGGCAGCAGTCATCATGCCTTCATTCCATACCAATGTTCTGTACCTTCAGGATGTGAGATCCGCAAGGCATTTCTCTCAGAAATGAATCAGAAAATGGCTGTCACCCATTTTGATGAGTTGGAACAGGGGCAGCTGTCTGCAAAGAACAGGGCCCTGTGTATTAATATGTAGCATCCAGCATAAAAACAGGATTATTTAGCAAATATTGCCCAGAGTACACTGTTAACCGATGTAGGATTGTCATTTGGGTTCAGACATGTGGTGTAATGCCTTGACCAGAGTTAACCCGCCTTGTTTAAAAATTAAATAAAGTTTGGCAGTTAATCATCTAACTAGTGCATTCTCCATGGCGATGCCTCTACCAATTACAAACCACTTGCCAACCAATCAGCACCAACCCCTCAAAGTTAAATTTATTTTCTCTTTACTTTGGTAATTATTGTGAACTGTCCTGATCAGTGCGAGATAAAAGGTTTTAAAAAAAATCTACTTTTTCAGCAATACTCAAGTTTTGTTCAGTCAAATGACTACTAATGCAATTTTTGTTAAGAAACACAAATCTATATTAAAACCGATCAGAATACTGTACTTAATATCTGGCTCCCATTCATCCTGATTTCCTGTTTTCCACGCAACAGACTAACTACTGAAATTGAACTTTACAGATTATATCTGTAGCCTATGTGCTGAACGGTCTCGATGAATCAAACTGCTTTACTAATAAGAAATTCATATGCATACCTGTGAGTCTAAAAGGATATTTTCTGGTTTCAAATCCCTATTATGAAAAGAAAATAAATTGATATACTTCTACAAAGGTTTCTAAATTAATCAAACAGCAAATTTAGTAATGCAATAAGAAACGAAAAAAATTGAAGAAAGTTCAAAAAATCATTGATCAATCAAATTTCAAATCCAAAAATGAAAAAAAAAGTCACTGCTTACTTCTGGAATAAACAAATAAGGAAAACAAGTACATATACACAGCAGGATCATCAAAAATGCCATTAGGATAACCAATCCCATCAGGAGACATTCAGTAACTGGCACCGTTTGGAAACTGGCATGCCTAAGGGTGACAATGAGAATCATCTAAATGCAGAAACAGAATGCAAATGGTAAGATATTTGAAAATATTAAGTGTAGTGTATTGTGAAGCTGAAAGGCCTGCAGGGGCCATGATGGTAAATGTGAAATATTGTTTGGGGATATCCTGTCTAGTGCTGTCTTTAAGCTGTGCAGTCTCCTAAGTGTTCTCTAATGTTCCCAAGTTACTGTGCAAAAAAGTTATGTAGTCAAACAAACTGCTGACACATGCCAAAAAGGATTAAATAGATTGTTGCTTCCGCCCACAAATAGAGCAAATTCAACCTTGCAAACTACCACCCTGTTAGCTTACAACCAATTAATCAGTTCAGCAAATTGATGAAACAAGCTGCAACAGAAGTATAAAGCAGCAAATTCTCACCAATAACCTGTTCATAAACACTTAGTTTGGCTTCCAAGATCACTCAGTTCCAGACCGGATTAAAGCCTTAGTTTAAACATGGTATAAGAGGATATTTAGAAGGAGTAGGGAATTTGGTCCATTGAACCAACTCTTCCATTCTGTATGATCGTGGCTGATCTGATTGTGGTTTCAACTCCGTTTTCTTGTTTGCTGCCCTAGAGGAAGTGGAATGTTCACCAATTTAATTCCTGGCATGGAAAAGGCGTTGTCCTATGAGGAAAGATCAAATAGTTTGGGTTTACATTCTCTGGAATTTAGAAGAATGAGAGACGATCTCATTCAAACATTTAAAATTATTATAGGGATTGACGGTAGACGCATAAAAGATGTTTCTCCCGGGTGGTGTGTTTGGAATGAGGGGCAGAGTGTTGGAAATAAGTGGCTGGCCAGTTAGGACTCAGATGAGGAAGAATTTCTTTACTCAGAGGGTGGTTAATCTGGAATTTTCAGCCTCCGTTGGCTGTAGTGGTTTAATCCTCGAGTTCATTCAAGACTGAAATTCATAGATGTCTACACATTTAAAAACACCAAGAGATATGGGGATGATGTAGGAAAACAGTGAAGCAGATCAACCATGATCTTACCAAATGGTGGAGTGGATTCAAGAGGCTAAATGGTCCACTCCAGCTCCAGTATTACTAAGAGCTGAATTCTAGAGCTGAGGCAAGAGTGATAGCCTTAGAGAGCAAGGCAGCATTTGACAGAACATGGCACCAAGCAGCTCTAATGGGAAACTAGTGGCTAAAGCTAAACCTAGCATGAAAGAAATAATCATGGTTAGTGAAGCATAATCATCTCAACGTGAGGATATCCCTTCAATAGCATATCAGGCAGTGGTCCAATCATCACCAGCCACTTCATCAATAATCTTACTTTCATCATAAAATCAGGACAAAAGAATTAAGAGCAGGAGTCTATTTGTGGGCAGAAGCAACAATCCATTTAATCCTTGTTGGCACGTGTCAGCAATTTGTTTGGATCATCAGGCCTTGTCTGCTATTCAATACATTCATGTCCAATCTGATTGTGGCCTCAATCCTAAATTTGCCCCTCTTACCTGCTGTATTCCACCATTCTGCACTTGTCCACAGGAAATATCCCTCCAGCATCCAGACTGTCAAGTTACTGCAGGATCCTATTGTATTAAAATTTCATTCATAGGATGTGCTACCATTGGATCGGCTAGCACTTATTTTTGTATTTATATAGGATATCTCAACATATTTCAATAAGATCAACTCTCATTTTTATAAATCTCAACGGGGCATGACCAACCTGGTCAACCCTTTTTGACGAGATAACCACTTCATCCTAGGAAGGAATCAAGTAAAATTTTCTGATCTGCTTCTAGTGAACCTATATCCTTTCTTAATTAAGGGGACCAAAACTATACACAGTACTCTAGTGGTCACACTGAAGCCCGTTACAAGTTATATACTGTGCTACCTTTACAACAGACACTGACATTCCATTCACTTTCCTAATCATGATGTACCTGCATATCAACATTTTAAGATTCATGTAACAGGGCACCTAGATCCCAAGCACTTAGGTGTTGGGTGGAAGTAGAACAGTTTGCTGATGTATTGCATTTATTGCTTCAATGGCGATTTCTCAGAAACATACACCACATATTGTAAAGCAAACAACATACAAGCCTGGGCTAACTGAGAGGCAAGTTACACTTGTGCCATTCCTAGCCCTTCTTCAAATGGTTTGTAATGAGAAAATCAAATCACACATGCCTGAAATTCAGTGGTATTACCATCACTATCTTTGGGTTTCAACATTGACAACCAATTCAACTGGACCAGTCACATTAATGTTATTGTTAGTGGAGAAGCTCATAGATTGTGTATTTTGTGACGTGTGGCACACTTCAATTCCTCAATGTCCATCCACCACTAAAAGGCAAAAGTCAGGAATGTGATAGAACATACATATTTGCCTATGGATAGTCAGATAAGATTTGCTTGCATTCCCATGCAACACACTAACTCATGGTTCAACTGTTCAAAATTAAATTGTACAGTATGAAGCTAGTACTGAAGACAGCAATGAATTCCTTTAAGCATAGGCTAGGATACCTGTAAACAATGTTGAGTGAATGCAAATATCCCAGGGCACTAGCCATTTCTGCAGCATAGAATCTGGCTCTGTCTTCGGAGAAGCAACGCTCCCTTTGTAGATGGAAAAACAACTGAAAATAGTTCATAAGAACATTAATTCACAATTCTCAAATACAGAACAGACATCCTGTGCTACTACCCGTTAAGGATGCAGAATCATTCCCTTTTTCATAATTAGTGATTATTATAGGTTACCCTTCCTTAATGGGAGTCAGGGGAAAGAACGTGCAGTAGAACTGTAACATCTGGTATTATTTAATACCTTGAGTAAAATGCTCTGCACAGTGTGTTATCAATGTAAGGTTTAAAAGATCATGATGCTTAGGAGCTGTATCCTTAATGCAAGGTAAAATGGAGAATTGAAGAGAGTCACGTGATCTTTAGGAATTCAGCTTTGCAGCAAGCTGGTTGCCTTGGTTGCCATAGTGATGGGGCCAAAGTCAACAGTTGCTAAGAGCAAGGTGCAAAATATTCACAACAGAAACACACAAAAGGCAATAGCAGCCATATTAGTCTGTCTCTGAAATTCGGTCAGAAAAAGACTGGGAAGTCTCACAAGGAACTGCAGCTGGTGTTGTCAGGCAGAATGCAGAAGAGAGAGAAATCACATGACAACCTAAGAAATCTGGAAGTTATGACTTGCCATGGATGGGAAGAATGGGGAAGTGGGATGAATTGAAGGTACAGGCCTCGCTGCCTGTCAATTCAGAATTTTCTCCATTTCAAAGAGCCTTTTCACGTTCACTTGACATCATGATTCAGTGAAATAGGGAGAATGGAACCTATTGGATTCTGAGATCAGTGTTGGACTGTTTCCCATAAAATTTGTTTTTCCTGTAGATAGTGGGCAGTGAATTATAACAGATGTGTGGTTTTTTTTAAAGTTGGATTAAGGAGGCATGATATCATTTCTGTGGTTTAAAATGTTAGTTGCCCACAAGTTTTCAGTCAACGTTATTTTTAATTCATTTATTGAAGTAAAAGTCTCAAAACTTGAAATTTTGTCATATGATCCTTTTAGGCAGTCACTGGAAATTAAATGTATTATTTTAACAGCTTGCAGTACTTAGAGATTCGCACAGAGACCAAAGGAGTGTTGTCAGGCAAAAATGGACAAGAGTTGAAGAAATAAACATTAGCATGTGTGACTAAAAACTTATTCAAAGAAGTAGGTTCCAAACAGCACTTTTATGTATCTGAAAGAGGTAGAGGGATTTAGGGAGAGAATTCTGTAGGCTAGACCTGGAAAGCTGAAGGAATGAGGCATGCAATAGTGGTCAAAGTGGGAGCAACAGAATTATATTGAGGGTCGTGGAGATGACAGAGATACAGAGACAAGACATGAAGGGATTAGAATTATTAATATGCAGCAGTGATAATTTTGAAGCCGACTTGTCCGCAAGTATAGTGTTATTGACAAATGGGTCACTGAAGCAGTTAAATATAGACAGCAAAACTTTATTAGCTCAAACACAGAGTGGAAGATTAAAGAAAGACTATAAAATGCTTGGCAATGAGAATTAATTTCCCATTTTTGGATTGAAAGGAGTTGTTGGGAAAATGGAGAAGGTAATAAACTGTTTCCTTAGGTAAGTGGCCCAATTTGAAGTCATCATGTGTGTTTTTGTTCATCTATAACACAGGCGGAAGGCTTTGGAACAGATTATCTTCATTAATGCTGTATATCACAGATTAAAGGGAAGGAAAAGAAAATATGAAAAACCCAAAAAAGTTATAATTTTGATTTTTCTTTTTATATATATGTAGAGACTTAGTATTGTCCTTTCACTTCAATATTGGTGGGAATCTTTCTAAACGTTACTTACTACAATCTGTTTCTCTTAGTGAGCATAGCAGATCACGATTCAGTTACCTTTTTGTAGCAGACTAGCAATACTAACCTCTCCACCATTAATAAAATCCAGGACAAAGTACAGCTTGTCTGTGGTTTGAAATGAATAATGAAGCCCAACCAGAAAGGGGTGTTTCACATTTTTCAACAACACATTTCGTTCAGCCATAATGTGCCTTTGCTGCATAAAGAAAATATTTTCACATCTGAAATGCATGCACAAAAATCAAGAAAATACAAGAAGAAATCTCTGGCAATAAGTGACATTTTAAATATTACCTCTTTCTTCTTTAGGATTACTTTCTTATGCAAGACCTTAATTGCGTAAAATTTCCCATCAGTTTTATGTTTCGCAAGTAAAACCTAATAAAAAGTAATTTTATAGTTATAATCCACAAAGTGCATCCCTTAAAAGACAAAAAAAAAGCATATGAACCTGTGAAATGAAGGAAAAGCAGCTGGTGCATCAGCAGATGAAAAAAATGTTAAACAGATAAAAATCTTACCTTGCCAAAGCTTCCCTTGCCAATTAGCTTCAAGAAAGTAAAGTCTGTTGGCATAGCCCTGAAATAAAATACCAAGGCCATAGAAGTTAAAAAGGTCTATTGAAGTATTAAAATACAAGCATGCAATTAGAATTTTGTGTACTATTAAATTCAACAACTTAACTAGATGACAGTTAAAGCTATAGAAAAGTTACAGCACAGAAAGAGGCCGTTCAGCCCATTGTATCCACATCGACTGAATAAACTGACTGGTATCCTTATCCTATTTTCCAGCACCTAGTCTGTAGCCTTGTAGATTACCACATTTCAGGTTAAGATCCAGGTTCTTTTTAAATGAATCGAGGGTTTCCACTTAAGCCATCAAACCTGATAGTAAATTCCAGACTCCCATCACCTTCTGGTTGAAAAGATTTTCCTTGTGTCTCCTCTAAACTAATCCTTCTACAAATGACCTTAATTCTTTTACTTTATATCTTGAATAACGAAGTCACCTAATTTTAATAAAGAATACTCAAATAATTAACCAGAGCTACAACATACTCACTGGGGATTTCCTGAGGCACCAAGATAAATGCTTTCAGAGGTAGAATGTTGCTGCAGAAATAAAAATGGTGTTAGCTTTCTGTGAGGCAAGCTTGATAATAAATTGGATCATGACAGATAACAGTCCCTCAATCTTGGATGGACCTAACACATTTTAAAAACAAAGATTCATCTGGGTATACAGTACCACATGACCAGGCTTTTCATCTTCATCTTCTGATGGATCTGACTGATTCTTTGGGTTATCCATTTGAAGAAATGCGCGAACTTCAAGGCTAAAGAAATAAAGAATCAATTTTTTCCAATGCCGCGATGTTCTGAAGAAATGGCTTTAATATAATAAAACAAATGTATATACAAAATGTGTTTATTAAGTCATAAGCTATATTGACAGACCACTGGAAATTCCAAAACAGCTGAGTTCATAGCTTAAAATAGTAAAGTAACAGTTAACATTATCGTGGCCAATATGGTCTCCCCCATTGGTTTCCACCACCCGTGGGACTTTGCAGAGTAATTTTGATTTTTGTTTTTTTTTTGCCCTTGGCTTTTTTTTTTAAAATTAACTTTTGAATGCGAGTGTGCTGAGGAGCTCCAAACATCACAAATGTGGCCTGATGGACAATCTGCTGTTACCTGCCCATTCTTTTGTGCTTTTTTGAGGCATTCCAAAACATATATATTGTGGCAATGGAACATTTAATCTATCTGAGAATTGAAACACCAATGTAGGAATTACCCCTAGATTGGAGTATTCATAATGTATTCTGAGCATACCAAATTCAGCTCTTGCACTTCACTAAAAGCTGTGGCATAGTGCGTACCTTCCACTACAGTGTGTCAGCATACATTGTAGGTGGCCAAAATAAAGTACTTTTTCAAATTTTAGTTCTGAAGAAAAGTCACTGAACCCAAAGTGTTAACTCTGCCAGACATGCTGAGTTTTTCAAGGAATTTCCGTTTGTTATTTTTTTCAAATTTGTGGACGTAATCTTAATTTAATGGGTTTCAAGTTCACAATACTTCTCATGAATCTGTTTGAACAGTAAAATTAATTCTATTGTGTTACAATTAAAAATCTAGATTCAGAAGATTATGAGAACATAAAAACAACATTCCTATTCTCCCTATGACAACCACAGACTCGGATGCCTAGCACAAGAACTGGATTTACTGTTGCCCAATTTCAGCTGCTATGAACACACAGCCTTGAATTCCAAAATAACATTTGCAGCAAGCACATTTCTGGGGAAAATCATGCCAGATAATTGTAAATCAAAACTGCAGCTGGTGTTGGTGAAAGTGTTGTACTTGCAGTGAAGAGTCATCATAAGTCATGATCTGACTGGTCACTGGACATGAATCAGCATGCAACGCTGATTTGTCACTAGCTGTGTCACATCAAACCTATCTTCTAATTTCAAAGCTAAGCAGCAGGCAGGGAGCCCAAGGACCTTTCATTAAAAGAATCATCGACTACTTAGAGGTATGATCTTGTTTTTAGCAATTGTAAAGACACTACAAGCTTTTAGGATTATTTGAACTTCTGGTGTCCTTTGAAGTTATTTCAAGTTGCCAAAGTTTAGAAGGCATAGAGAGGCAGATGTTGATCGATCTATTCCTGACTTGAAGGCTCCTGCACCAATCAGTTGTTGTGAGACATGCATGTGCAACAGTAGGTATTTCTCTTGGAAAACCACACAGTTTGGGCACACAGAGCAGGTCAAGATACTCAAAGAGGGAGGAGGAGGAGTGAGGCCATAATAGCTAAACATGTTCTGGGAGTAATCCTCCTATCTAAACTTCATTGAGGAACCGTGCATCAAATATTTGTGCTTGTGCACAGGGATGCCTTCACTGCAACCTGACAAATGTTGTAATCACATATACAATCACAACAGGTTGAGGACCCATATTGCCATGGTTACGTTCACAGCCTGGATGGGTGGTTCACAGAAACATCAAGGACTCTGATAGATTGGCAGTGCAGATGAGAGAGGTCAACAGGTTTGTACTTCATGGACCCATTATTCTTCTCCTGGGGTGACACCTCTGAAATTCTAATTATCTGTTAGAGGACTGATTATTGGACTGCTGGGGCACTCTGCAAACTTCTTTACTTATTGGAATCCACAGCTACAGTGGTAACAATCCAGCTTGCATGCCAGCAGACTCAGCCTCTACACTTGGCTGCTGGTTTTCCAAGCAAACTGAGATTTGGCCATCCAATGCTGCATCTAGGTTGGATCCACAAAGTGCATGAAAAGATTTGCTGCTTCCATGCTGGAGAGAATTGGTTTAACGCTATGCTAGAATGCTCTTCATCACTGAATGCAGGCTTTTTTGGCTAAAGAATTTCATTGTGAACACTTAACAGCTTTCATCTGTAGCCCAACCAGTGTTCAACTGAAACTGCTACAGCAGAATTCTTCTGCATTGACACCCTGAGTTGAAACTCATGCTATACCTTGGCTTTGCTACAAGCCCCTAATCATGTCCCATGTCTCACCATGCACAGACCCTGCCTCTATACTGGGCAGTGACAGTTCAAATGGTCACCGTGAATATACAACTGACTGATGGTACATCTTCACTGTTACTGTCTTCTTGCAATTCTTCTCAGATGGTCAGGTTGTTTTTCTTGGGCTTCTGATAAGATAGACATAAGAGTAAAGTTCAGGTGAGAGATAGGGGAAATTTAAATAATGCAGGCTTACACCTTCTGCAGAAGAGGTGGTGGGCTGAGGAGTAAGAGGAGGAAGATTAGATATGAGAATATCACCATGACCTAACTAATGGACACATTGATGATGAGCAGGACTGATTCACATGGACCTATCAAGTTTTAAATTTAATGTTGACCTTGCTTCTTGTGTACCTTCTCTGCAGCCATAATATTGAACTCTTTACTATTCTATTGCCCTAATGCACTTTGTATGGTCTGATCTGCCTGTACTGCATGCAAAACAAAACTTTTCACTGTACCACATGGCAACAATAAATCAAATCAAAAATCAAATACATGTGCATTTGTTCCTTTCTGGTTAGCATCTGCATTCTTGGTTTGTGCTCGGTCTTGTTCTGAAAGACAGGGAGGGGTATCAGTGATGCAATGTGTTTGCTGATGTGACTCTCATGGTTAAATGTTTGTTTGTGTGGCTGCGATCCAGCAATGCAAAATTTGAGAGGAAGGAGTGGAGTATTGAAATAAGCTAAAGAGATTCTTGGATGGTGTTGGATGGAGACGTGGTGAATTGATCAATACCAGAGGCAAGTTGCAGTTGTCAGGTAAAGGTAAAGTTGCTGTAGGCTTACCACCCCATAGGGCTGTTGTCTCGTGAGAGAGATACAACTGGTGGTGGTTTAACCTGAGGGTCACCACACCTCAGGTGAGGGGAGAGGTTGAGAAGGCAAGACTTTCATCGTGACTTCAGCCTGGGGAGGAATTGAACCTACACTGTTGGCATCACTGTGCATCACAAACCTGCCATCCAACCAACTGAGACATCGAGATATACATTCACCACCCCTGACCACCTGTGACACTGCATCAACGTCCTCAGGGCATTCTCTTAGCACTAGCCTCCTAACCCCTACAAAGCTACTCCATCCTGTACTGAATTTCCTTAAAAACAGAACTGACAGGTTGTTACTTAGAAACAAGAACCAAACAGGCTGGGGATCTATTCACAAGGATACCGAAGGCTGAGAGTGATCTGGTAGGTAGTGTTTTTGTTATCACAGGCAGAGAAGGAGTTTTCACTTGTGGGAATTCAGGCAAAATGTCTTGAGGGGTGAGAATGTGGCATTTTGTCAGGGTGATGTGGCTGAGATGACCAGCATGGATACATTTAAGGGGAACTAAACAAACAGGTGAGAAAGGAATGAATCGAAGGAAGTGCTGATAGGGGCAGATGAAGTGGAGGAAGAGTCAAATGCAGAAAAAAAACATGCCAGGCTGGATAACCTGGGACTGGGCTGTAAATGTGATGTGAAAGAATACAGTACATCTGTTTTCTCTGCATCTCCTTCATCAAGGCTTCCAGAGCAACATTTGAAAATCTCAGATCCTGCTAATTCTGTTCTCATGCAATAATTCATTGTTTCCTGGAGTACAGCCACTTCTTCCAGCATCTGCTTCAGTCAATAACGCCCCAACAGTACAGACTAGCTTTAACTGGTAATATTGGTGCCTTGCTGATCTGAGTAGCCAATCAACAGCAAGACTAACACAGGCTGGGTGCTGAAATCAGTCAAATCAGTAGGGCATACAAAGTTGGGTGCTAAATAAATTATATTTGCTTTTCACAACAGCCATCCGGCAGCCTTGAAAACACAAATAGGCAGAGAAACATTGTTCAAAAGAAACAGGGACAAAGCATAATAGTAATGTTACTGGGCTAGTGAAGCATAGGCTCAGACTAATGAGTCTGAGTATGTCAGAAGACAGAGTTCAAAACCCCCCACAAGGCCAGTTGAACGAGTCCAATTAATGATGAAATCTGGAGTTAACAAGCCGGTTTCATTAGTAACGTTTGTAAAACTCCCAGATTTGTTATAAAATCTATCTAGCACTCCAATGTTCCTGAAAGAAAGAACACTGTCTTTTTTTCTCTTTGGTCTATGTGACTCCAGACTGACATTAATTATTGAAACGGTTTAGCAATCAGAGTCAGAGGGTAGTAGTTGCAGGAGGTTTATCACCACCCGCTTCTGGATGGTTGGTTATGAACAATAAATATCGGCCTTGCCAAAGACGTACATATGCCAAGAATGGATGAAAAAAAAACACTGGAAGCCTGTGACCAGTGGTGCGCCGCAACGATCTGTGCTGGGTCCACTGCTTTTCGTCATTTATATAAATGAATTGGACGTGAATATAGGAGGTATGGTTAGTAAGTTTGCAGATGACACCAAAATTGGTAATGTAGTGGACAGTGAAAAAGGTTATTTCAGAATACAACGGGACCTTGATCAGGGGCAGCAAAGCGGCTCAGTGGTTAGCACTGCTGCCTCTCAGCGTCAGGGACCCAAGTTTGATTCCAGCCTCGGGCAACTGTCTGTGTGGAGTTTGCATGTTCTCCCCATGTCTGCGTGGATTTCAGCTAGGTGCTCCGGTTTCCTCCCACAGTCCAAAGATGTGCAAGTTAGGTGGATTGGCCATGCTAAATTGCCCATATTGTTCAGGGATGTATAGGTTAGGTGCATTAGCAACAGGAAGTGCAGGGTTACAGAGATAGGATAAGGGGATGGGTCTAAGTGGGATGCTGTTCGGAGGGTTGGTATGGACTTGTTGGGCCGAATGGCCTGTTTCCACATTGGGGATTCTATGATTCTATATGAAGATGGGCCAGTGGACTGAGGAGCAATAATTGGTATTGAATTTAGATAAATGTGAGCTGTTGCATTTTGGTAAGGCATATCAGGACAGGACATACACAGTTAATAGTAGGTCTCTGGGGAGTATTGCTGAACATAGGGACCTAGGGGTGCAGGTGCATAATTCCTTGGAAGTGGAGTCACAGGTAGACAGGGTGGTGAAGACGACATTTGGTACGCTTGCCTTCGTTGGTCACACCATTGAGTATAGAAGTTGAGAAGTCATGTTGTGCCTATAAAGGATTTTGGTCAGTTCACTTTTAGAATACTGCATTCAGTTCTGGTCTCCCTGCTATAGGAAAGTTGTTGTTAAACTTGAAAGGGCTCAAAAGAAGATTGACAAGAATGTTAGATAACAAGGTGTGGGGCTGGATGAACACAGCAGGCCAAGCAGCTTGATAGGAGCAGGAAAGCTTGACGTTTCGGGCCTAGACCCTTTCTGATGAAGGGTCTAGGCC
>JAHRHZ010000052.1:31156442-31254163 GCA_024137785.1 Ginglymostoma cirratum | reverse complement strand
GATGAAGGGTCTAGGCCCGAAACGTCAAGCTTTCCTGCTTCTATGATGCTGCTTGGCCTGCTGTGTTCATCCAGCCCCACACCTTGTGATCTCGGATTCTCCAGCATCTGCAGTACCTTTTATCTCTTGACAAGAATGTTGCTGGGATTGGAGGGTTTGAACTATATGGAGAGGTTGGATAGGCTGGGATATTTTTCCTTGGAGCATTGGAGGCTGAGGGGTGACCTTATAGAGGTTTATAAAATCATGAGGGGCATGGAAATAGATAAAGTCTTTTTCCTTAGGTAGGGAAGTCCAAAACTAAAGGGCATAAGTTTAAGGTGAGAAGGGAAAGATTTAAAAGAGATCTGAGGAACAGCTTTTTCATGCACTGGGTAGTGCGTGTATGGAATGAACTGCCAGAGGTGGTGGTGGAAGCAGGTACAATTACAACATTTAAAGGGCATCTGGATGGGTACATGAAAAGGGAAGGTTTAATAGGATACGGGCCAAATGCTGGCAAGTGGGACTAGATCAGTTTAGGATATCTAGTTGACTTGGACGAGTTGCTCCGAAGTGTGTTTCCGTGTTGAATAACTCTGACTAAGACTCTATGAAAAGGCTATTTAGCTGGATTGAATTCTGAAAGTTTCTTTAGTTGTATGTACCAATACATTTTAACACATTTAACTGCTCTAATCATTGAACATGGGTTATCATTTTATGGAAAAGATTACACAAAACTTACTGTTGACTTAATGATGGATGTGATACTAGTTTCTGAATGAACTCATTCAATCCTGCTCTTCTTTGCTTAATAAATGCTGTTAAGAAAAGAGCACAAACCATTGAAAGAAATTTTACTCTTCCACTCCTGATGGAATATGGGTAACATGCTACAGAACTGTATTTTCCAGGCAATATCACGTATTTCAAATTCATTCAATTAGCATGTGGCCAGACATCAATTGCAGAATACCAATTGCACAAGTTAGCAACACACAAAGCATGGAACCCAAATTGAGAAGTACATATGGTCTCCAGACAGCTTCAGTAATTTTAATTTAAAAATGACTAAGATTAAGTGTACCATTCTATTGCTACATAGCAAACTGCTGTATGGGTAACTGAAGTACTCAGAATTGCAGACATCGAAGATGTTCTTTCTTCATTCAGATTCTTATGGAGGCAGAACTACAAAGAATAAGTCCACAGCAAAAATGGATTGAAAGTAAGTATTTTTATACCGGTGCTGGGACAACAGTGCTCAAGTGGAGACCCATACAGTACTGTTCTCTTTATTTTAATAGTTTTCATTACTCCTATTTGGGTCTGGACGGTCCATAGGAAGAAGCCATGCATTTTCTGCACTTAATAGCTTTTGAATCTCAAGAAAAGTTTATTCCTGGACATGGTCAAGCACAAAGGCTGCGTCCTTAAACAACAAGAAAGCAATCTTCATGCCTGGCCATGTGTAGTTCAGGAGAGTCTCATTAATGACTGATTTGTGGATGTAAAATCCTTGAACAGCCAACAATAAGGTCAGAAGCCTAATTATGTTTTAATTCATTATTCTGATCCTCTTCTGTTCACCAAAGGTTCAAATAGAGGAAACTCAGTCTGAAGGAAGATGTCATTGAAGAAGGCAAGATGAACCTCCTGGCAAACCTTGATTTTGCTCCAACAGCACATTAGAATACAAACTTTGTTTTGGAAGTATAATTAGAACTGGAAATTACAGAGGACTAGAAACAGCTGTTTTGTCTTGCAGGTGTCCTTATCTTTGAAATGTTCATTGCACATCTTGACAGATGTAGCAAGTAGTCATCACAATCCAGTATCAGAAGAGAGAACGGTTCTTTTCACCAGGATGTCTCCTGGGATGGAGCATTTTAGAGTGCTGGATAAGCTTGGGTTGTTTTCTTTAGAGTAGAGAAAGTCGAGGGTGTGGGGTCCTAAGTGAGGTATACATGATTATGAAGGGCGTGGGCAGGTTGGACAGAAAGCAACTATTCCCCTTAGTTAAAATGGAATGCACAGTAAGGAATTGTAGTTGAGACAAGAAACCTCTCAACCTTTAAAAAGTACTAAGATGAGCAGTTGAGATATCACAATGTTCAAGGCTAAGTGCTGGAAAGAGAGACTAGTGTAGATTATGAATAGTTTTGGCAATGCAGACCTCTTCTGTACTATATGATTCTAAGCTCCAAGTGCTATTCAAACACAGACATCAGGAAACATACCGACTGCAGGAATGGTCCAAACCAAGATACCAGCACCCACAAAAGAACCCACTAACCAACTACCGGTCATCACAATCTCCAGACTGAGAAGTGTACTTTCATAAAAGCATTGAATGACAGCACAGAAGGAGGTCAGTCAGTCATTAAGGCTATGTGAGCGGATGGATAGAATTATCCAACTAATCACATTCCACAACTCTTTCCCCGGAGCCTTGCAAATTCATTCCCTTTAATTACTTATCCAATTATATTTTGAAAAGTTACTATTAAATCTGCTTCTACATCCTTTCAGGCAATCTATTCCAGATCACATTAAAATTGAAGAAAGTTTCCTTCTGGTACATCTTAAATCTGGTCCTTCTGGTTAACAACCCATCTGCCATTGGAAAGAGTTTTACCTTATTTGTTAAAACTTGTTCTTATTTTGAAAGTTTCTCCCAAATGTTCACGTAAACCTTCTCCAGTCCAAGGAATGCAACCCAGCTTCAAATTCTTTGCATTACTGAAGTCTCTCATCCCTGGTACCATTTCAGTAATTCTCTTCTACATCCTCTCTAAGATTTTGAAATCCTTTCTAAATACAATGCACCAGCTGAAACCTAATTTGTGCTTCATTGAAGGTTCAATTTATCCTTGCTTGAACAGAGGGATTTTTCCCAGGAAAACAAAGGCTGATCTGGTTACGTGCAGGGAGTTAAATGTCCTAAATCATTTCTGGGGAGGCATGGCATCATCCACCTTCTTTCTGACTTTATTTGGGCTGGTCTGAAGGCAAATGGGGAACCTACATGTATTAACAATTGTTCTAGATAGAACAAAACTTAAAGACTGTATTTAATAGGCAATGGATTACTTCTCAAGTTGCATGAAACTTATAGTACAGAGTGCAACTTCAATTAAACTATCAGGGATGTGCACGTTACGTGTATTAGCATATGTGATCAGCTGGAAATCCTTTAAAGAGCAAAACTGAACATCTGTACCGTGGCCAGTCGAGAGGCTGCTGTTTACTGTGTTCCTTCTCGGAGTATGCTTTCAGTGCATGGCAGATGTTTTTCAATCTCTTGGCACCTAATTCACTTACCTTCAGCTGCAGTTTCTTGCTACTAACCTGCTATACACATAGCAGCAGCTTATCAGCACCAACTGAACTTCTGATACCAAACCTGTTCCAATTAAGGCCAACATGTCATTTGTCTTCCCAATTGCTTGCGATAATGCATGTGTGTTCTTTATCAGAGTACAGCCAGGACATTATGAATATTAACATCCAGAATTTCAGGTCATTTAACAAAGTATATTTTCCTTCTCTGTTCTTGTATTGAAAGTAAATGTTCACTTCCCCAAGATGCATTCCATCTGCTAACCTGCCCATTCATGTAACCTGTCTAGATCTCTCTGCAGCTTTTGACAAACAGCAAGTGGAGCAGCACCGGTATCAGTAGCTGCCTTCTCTTGATCTTTGTGCTATAGGACAGAAGGGATAGACAGCCATCCAGCTTGAAGGCAGAACCCCTGAAATAGGGATTATAGGCAGAGAATAAGTTCTTAACCATATCTCAGCACCAGTGCCTTAAGCCTTCACTGTAGGGTGATGCTAATATCTGCAGCCCTTTGGAATAAACTGAGTGGACTAGTTAGATATGCATTGTCATTGGCTGTCAAGTTGTCCATCACCAGAGGGTATACGCCCTACCTGACGGGATTTGCCCTTTTGTCCTGCAAGACGACAAAGTAGAGCTATGACTGTTGTCAATGATTTTTTTTTTGCAGGCAGCAGGGAAGGACCCCATCTGTGAATGGTAATGAGGCATGAGTGCGAGAGAGCAACAGGATGAGGCTGACAGTGAGGGAAGGTTCAGATGGATTTGAGAAACGTCTAACAGAGGTGCAGCTATATAAAAAGTGTACCTGCCGTTCTGTGGTGTGGCACGCTGTAGAAGGCAGAGGTTGGGCATGGCACCTAAAATTTGTCACTGGCCTCTCCACCATCCTGAGGTTCTTGATCCTCTTTACGCACTGTTCCATAGTCGGAGTGACTACACCTGTGCTACTGATGTCAGTTATAGCCATCCGTACCTGGTTAACTGGAAAGGTTGGTCTCTTCCTCCCATCGTTGGGAAAGATCACCTCATTGTAAGGCCTCATCTTCAAGGGCCTTCAGGTAAGAGTGAGCAATCCAGGAAGCAGCTTCCCTTGTTTCCCCTCTATACTCCTGCCACCTCAAAATCCATTTCCAGTTGACTTATTCTAAACATGCAGGTTTTGTGTAATTAGAAATCCTTGGACAGAATTAGGTCATCCCACGCATCTTGATAAGCTGGGGTACTCTGAGAGGATGCTACTGCTGAGATTCAGTTAAAGAACCCCAATATTCACTGGATTCCTAACTCTCTAGTGATCCACCATTTTAGATGGAAGTAAGGTGTGAAAATCTTGGTCTAGATCTCTATCAAAACAAAACATTGTGTTTCTTTCCCCCACCAAGAATAGGGCTTCTACTGCCATCTTCTTTAATCTCATCCACTGTCCTGTTTTTACCCTCCAACCTTCATCTTTCATTTGACTCCTTTAGTTAAAAAAATTGGAAGTACCAAAGTTTCTGACAATACAAAGCTAAGTGGGAATGAATGCTGCGAGGAGGGTGCAAAGAAGCTGTACAGAGATATAGAGATAACAAGGTGTAGAGCTGGATGATCACAGCAGGTCAAGCAGCATCAGAGGAGCAGGAAAGCTGACATTTCGGGTCCTGCTCCTCTGATGCTGCTTGGTCTGCTGTGTTCATCCAGCTCTACACCTTGTTATGTCAGACTCTCCAGCATCTGCAGTTCCTACTATCTCTGTACAGAGATATAGACTGCTTACATGAGTTGCAAAAGGGGCAAACAGAATATATTGTGGGAAAGCGTCAGTATTCATTTTTGTGGTAAGAACAGAAAAGCAAAATCTGAAACTTCTAGATATTAATTTCAGAAAGTCACTGGTGTACTCAAGACAAGGCACATTTCATTTGTACGTTGTTAAAGGAAGGAATTAGGAAGACAAATGGCACGTTGGCCTTAATTGCAACAGGTTTGGTGTATCACATTAATCAAGTCTTTCCAGACTTATAAGGCTTTGTAAAGAATACACTTACTGTGCGGTGTAGGTCCATGAAAGGATAGAATTTTTAAAAAATCAACCTGTTCAGATGCGCTATGGCACACGTCTGAAGCATGTGGGACTTGATCCCAGATCTCCTGGCTCGGAGTAGGAACACAACCACTGCACTAAAACAGCACTGTCTAAAATTTCTAAATCAACCTGTCAGGCACACCACCAGGACAAGTGGGTGTTAAACCCAGACCTTTTAGTCCGCAAGTATTGACACTACAAAATTCACTAGGTTATTTCCTGTGATAAGCCACAATTATATTGAAGGCAGAGCAGGCTCAACAATACATATGGTCTACAAAGGCTCCTACTTCTTGAACTATTCCTCAAAAAAATCCAAGAAATTATGATGGTAAATCTCTTGTACAAGAGGTATTTATTACTCAATAATACTCTTACAGAAAATAAATATATATTTCTGGAGGAGGAAAACAAAGTGAAATTCAACTGTAACTCCACATCATAAGCAAAATCAACCACATTAAATTATTAATATCTATGGTTGATATTACCTGGATCAAAATTGTCTCCAAATATTCTTTTAGCAGGAAGCTTCAGGGGAAATTGAGGGTATTGCTTCTTTAGCTAACAGACAGAAAAAGCTACATCAGTATTTAAATTTCCAAAAGTCACTTTTATTTAACTTGCTTCTGTAGCAGAGAATTCACAACACAGGAGCTGTAGAAGGGTGATTCTAGACCATATAGAAGAGTGAGTGGATCTCATGATTCTACCCTGTAGTTTATGGTTTGGCACATTCACATGCTTAGTCATTTGCCTAGTCTGTTCCTTTGGCGCCACTGTTAAATGTATTCCCCACATAGAAATTATCTGATCACATAACTTGAGATCAGCAGGCAATTGTTGTGAAATTTCTAGCTGCAGTTCTGACCAACCATCGAGATGTTATATGCACCAAATAAAGAGAAAGGAAAACACTATGATGTGTGAGAGACTGCTGGAATACATATCCCCAGTTTGATCCTACTGTTCCTGTGCATCTTCCCCAGTACTCACTTGATGGCTTTCAGCTACATTGGCCCCAATTTCAAGAATTCCTACCCTAAATCCCTTCAGTGTTTATTTCTGGCTGCCTTAAAGAATTACCTACTTAAAACCTTCCTTTTACTTGGCTTTCCTCCAACTCTCTGGAATTCTCAAATTCTCAGTCTCTTATCACATGAATCATTTTTGATGTTTTATTCCATTATGAACCCTTTATGAATGCATCAATTTTCTGCATTTTTTCAGTTAATTTCAGTGTCTTTACTACTTTAAAGGCAGTGCTCTGCTATTCTCTGTCCACGAGCACATGGATAAGGTTTCAGATTAATGTTTACTTACACTTTTGCAAGGAGACTTTTCAGAATGGCAGATGCTTGTTCAAAATGTCTTTTTGAACTTCTTTCATGCTTCTGCCACTTGAGGTATGACATCCGAATACTTTTGGTTCTGTCCAAGATAGCTCCTGATCAGGTCTGTCAGTTCCCAAGAGAGGTCATCATGAACACCATCTCTCAGTGACCATTTACTGCTGTTGGTTTCTCTTTCTCTGCTCTAAATCCTCAATTCTGCTGATTAAGTTCCCTTCATTCTAACTGCAGGTGCACTTTAGCCTAACCATGAACTTTACTGTTAGTTTAAATAACTTCTGTCTGGCATCCATTCCCTGATCAACCTTGTGAGCTCTGTTAAACATCCTGAAGCTACTCTTCAAGGTACTGGAAACAACAAAGGCTCACCACCCATATTGAGCCTGTCAAGTCCTCTTTAGTAAGATCTGGGGTCTTGTGCCAAAACTGGGAGAGCTGCCCCCAGCCAAGTCAAGCAACTGCCTGACATTGTTATGACCTTCTGAGGAAGGGTCACACAACCCAAAACGTTAACACTGCTTTCTCTCCACAGATGCTGCCAGACATGCTGAGCTTTTGCATCAATTTCTGTTTTTGTTTCTGATTTACAGTATCCACAGTTCTTTCAGTTTTTGCCTGACATTGTTCGGAAAGTATGATTGCTTGGTTATCACTACGTCCTAGACAATGCCATCACAATTCCTGGTTATGTCCTGTCCCACTGGCAGAACAGACCCACTAGAGGTGGTGGTAGTGTAGCGATATACCGTTGTGAGAAATTTGCTCTGGGAGTCTTCAACAATGACTCTGAGCCCCAGGAAGTCTCATGGGTGGTTATAAACAGGTCGAACGTGGGCAAGGAAACCTCCTGCTAATTGTCACCTACCACTCACTAATGAACCAGTTCTCCTCTACAGTAAACACTACTAGGAGGAAGCACAGAGAATGTGCTGTCATTGGGGGACCTCAGTGTTCATCATCAGGATTACCTCAGCAGCAATGCTATTGACTGAGGGGCTGCTCAAGTCCTAAAAGGCACAGCTTCTCGTCCTGGTATTCTAATTTTAATCATTCAAGTCTGCAGGGAAGGAGTTGATCCCAAGGCCTCATCAAAAACATGTGTATATGTTTTGTATCTACTTCACACAAGAAGTTTTGCATATTTCCTAGGATCAACACTTCCAATCACACTTTGTTCATTGGCTTAAAAGAAAATTAGAACCGGAGAAAGCAGGAACATACAAGTGACAAACAAGTGGCCAAAAACCCTCTAGGAAGATATTACTAAGAACTTATAAAAACAACCAAACTGCAATCAGTTATAACGTGTAACATTCAGAATTTAGGATTACTAAACCAATGAAACCGCTTATTTTTTGAAAACTAAAATCTCTGTTTTGCTTTACTTTCAAACAAGCATGATCTAAGAATAAAAATGGTGTTTTAATAAAAATGTTTAAAACAGACATTATTAAATTGAGGTGAGGAGTAAGTGCTGGCTTAGACACAGGGCAATACTCTTATAAAAATGTCATAGAATCTTCAATCCTGAGCAGGCAGAAGGGGCCTGCGTGAGCATCTCATCGGAATGACGGACCCACAGTACTGCACTGAAACATCAGAATTTACACAGTCTAACTTTGGAGTTGCTGGCTATCAATTTTTAAAAAAGAATTGTAACTATTTTATAATCAATAAAAGCATAAAATATCTAACTTGATATTAAAGCTCAATCCTAAACCAGTTTATAATTTCGTAATGAAAAGCTTAATACACCACAAAAATTTTTTAAAAAATGTTGACTGCATCATCACTTGGGATAAAGCAGTATTTAGTGTGAGATACACAAATGCTGGAAGCTGAGTTTAAGGTCTATCATTTTTCCATCCTGACCTTGGAAGTACAGTGAAAATTAGAACCTCAACTACACTCACTGTAGTTAGCACTCATATTGCAACATTTAGAAAAATATTCAAAATAAGTGAGTAATATAAAGTAGAAGATTGATCCTTACACTAGAGAGTGTGTCTTTAACTGAAAGTTGCAAGGTCTAGGATACATAAGAGATATGATTAAAAGTAAAAATGTTGACACTACAGATAACAGAATCATACAATAATTCAGACAAAGTGAACATGACTTCTTGTGAGAATTTGATGAACATTCTGAAAAATAAAACATCTAAAGGTTCATTTGGATTGATTTTCAATAAGTACTTGGATGATGTGATCTGTGAAATAGCCTAAATCAGGTATTGTTGTGCAATAACGTAAGACACTCCACACTTACACTGTTGTACAATTTGTCAAACTCAGCATAGCGTCTCAAGACGAACCATTCATTCCTACCCACTGTCACCAGCACTTTGTAAACCTGTTGTTAGAAGAAACAAGAAGTTACAAAAGAAAGTTTTTTTAAGACGTCATCACATCCAGGTGACCCATCAACATGTAATAAGGCATACAATATTCCAGCTATCCTTGTTCAGTAAGAATTTCATGTTTTGCTTTATCCTAAATGAATATTGTGTGCACTGTATCCATGTTCACAGCATTGTTCCTAGCATTGGTTGGCCGAGCCAGACGCTTGTGTCATCTAAGGTGTGCTTGCGCGTGCGAGAGACAGAGAGAGAGAGAATGTGAGAGAGAGAGAATGTGAGAGAGAGAGAGAATGTGAGAGAGAGAGAGAATGTGAGAGAGAGTGCGAGCAAGCGCGAAAGAGCGAGAGCGTGCAACAGCGAGAGAATGGATGTGTGTGAGAATGTGTATGTGTGAGAGTCAGAGAATGTGAGAGAGAGAGAGAGTGAGAGTGAGTGAGTGAGTGAGTGTGTGAGAGAGAGAGAAGCTGAGGCAGATTGAGAAAGAAAATGAAGAGCCATACAAAGATAACTATTAACATTTTAAAAATCCAAACAAATTCCCATATTGATGGCAAATTATGAAAGTATTCTGTTTACTAACATGGGCCAAATACTTGGTTACGTAACATTCGTGTTGAACAATTTAAAATATTTTATCAACGTTTCCAGAAAGCTCACCAAAGAAAGCCTTGTTCTATACTTACAGTGTATCGCTTTTTTTTCTCACGATGTTCATCAAAGCTGGGAATACTGACATTAGGGTGAGCTGATTTTGAATCCATTTTTGTTCTGTCCAAAGCAATTGCAAAGATCACTTTCAAAACTGAAGAAATGGCACAAGTTGAATTTTACAGACGTTTATCCAAAGTCAGTAACTCATGTGCACAGATCCATATGTCCATTATGATACCTAGTAAAGAACAAATCTCATTTACAGAACAAGAATTGTAGCTTCATGCTGTGTCAAGTTATAAATGATTATGTAAAACTACAGCCAGATCAGTGCACACAGCACCAAGTGCAACTACTTTTTGCTGGTTTTAAACAATTTCTTTTAACACATCTTGAGGGTCTGAATGTGCATAACTTATAGCAGCGAGCTGAAATTAGCAGTGCATCTCCAACCGAATTACTGCAAAAACACCTTGCAGTTTTACAATGGTTTTTGATGAGAACTGGGCGAGACTGTACTTAACACCAGTCTGAATGAACTTCTGTGCATCAAATTTTGGGCTTTGCTGTTCAGACATTTTCGGAGACACTGCTGGGTCAAGTGAAATTTAAAACTGGGCTAGCTGGACCAGAGGTAGGGACACTACCACTGCAGCATAACAGCTGTGGAGGCTGTAGTTTAATTGATTCTAGAGTTAGACACAATAATTGTATAAATGCAGTTAACTAGTTACATTAATTAATACAAATACAGATAACAGCCGAGTGAAACTTCTAACTTTGAAGTTTAAGTAGTTAACTATGACAGGATACATATCAATTTGGAAAGACAGGGTAAATGGAAAAGGAGGATGGGAAACCCTGACAAATATGACAAAGGACATTCGTGCAGGAGCCCCAACTATTTATAATTACATAGATACATCACTCTCTAAACCCACATATAGCCTGCACATCCCTGAACACTATGGGCAATTTAGTATGGCCAATCCATCTAATCTGCACATCTTCGGACTGTGGTAGGAAACCAGAGCACCCAGGGGAAACCCACGCAGACACAGTCGCCAGAGGGTGGAATCGAACACAGGTCCTTGGCACTGAGGCAGCAGTGCTAGCCACTGAACCATTGCACTGCCCTCTTCTCTTGCTCCTATTCCTACTTTTTTTTAATCTCACCAGTCTAAACAGATACGAACAGTAAATATTAGGTTCCCTATTTCATCATCAAATTGCCCACAACACCATAATAGGATATTACTTTATTGGAATGTTCACAGTTTTTTGTATTAATTTTCAGTAAGCTGAAGAATTTTTGTAACAGTTTGTCACACATTTTGTTGATTTGAGTCATTAAGGCAACAACTAAGTTGTTCATTATGAATCATTCTTATGAAGGTGGTTTTTTTTGTTCTCAATTTTCCTCCCATTTTTTCCCCCAGAGCCAACATCGCCAGAGGGAAAATATCTTTTTCCATGATGTGGTTACTCCCGTACACTTATGGAACGGCACACCACACCTTTATACCAGGTCTACGTGTCTATACACAGACAGGGTGAAGGTATGGGAGAGGAGGGACTGAAAATCCACATAAGAAAAAACATTTCTTGCACGTCTCCAACATTACAAATTTCAAGGCTGTTAGAACTTGCCTTATAGTATTGAGACACAGTCAACATCAAGAATATATTGGAATTACCAGATGACAGAAATGGAGCTACATTTTTCCTTCACAATGTCTATGACTGTTACTCCTAATTCCTGGCACTCAAAGCCCAAACTTTTTGCTTTTTGCAGCCAGAAAAAAATAAATCCCAAAGTTTTCATACAATTCCAGGAGTTGGAGTAGTTTTCCTGAAGTATGTTCAATGTCTATTCTGTTTACAGTTGAGTGCAATTAATTTGTTATTGGTCCAATCAATACAGAAAAATTGATCTGATAAACTAAAAAGGAGTTTATATTGACATAGGACTTTTGAAAAGATCTTTGGACAACAAAACATTACAACAATCAACATTTTTAGAAAACAGCATTTATTTGCAATTAAAAAGGATTGGGTTTGTGATATCCAAACACTTTGCCTGCAAGGGTGGAGGAATCAAATGTGGCTGCTGCCCAAGCCATTTCTGACGCCCTAGGCCTTTGAAGATATTGATCTGACAAAAGGTACGAAAGTGTTACACCCATCCTACAATGTCTATTGAGGCAAGAATTAATGTAAACTTCACACTGTAGTTGCTGGAAATGTCAGTGTGTATGCAGATCAAGTAAATAATTTCCCGTAATTACACCCTGTCAAGCAACTTGATTGATTGCTATCATACATACCGAGATACAGTGAAAAGTGGATAAAAACTAAAAGAACTGCAGGTGCTGGTTACAGTTCTGAGGAAGGGTTACTTGACCCGAAATGTTAACTCTGATTTCCCTCCTGAGCTTTTACAGTATTTTCTGTTCTTGTACAGTGAAAACTGCTGTTTTGCATGCTTTACAGGCAGATCATACCATACAAATTGCAATCTAGTAGAACAGAGTGCAGAATAGTGTTACAGCTGCAGGGAAGGTGCAGAGAGAGAGAGAGAGATCAGAATTAACATTTGAGAGGTCCGTTCAAAAATCTGGTAACAGCAGGAAGAAGTGGTTCCTCAATTTGTACGTGTATTCAAACTTTTATATCTTCTGGCCAATGGAAGAGGGTGGAAGAGAGTATAACCAGGGTGAGAGGAGTCTTTGATTATGTTGGCTGCTTTCTCGAGGCAGCGGAAAGTATAGATGGAGTCAATGGATGGAAGGCTGGTTTGATAGACAGACTGGGCTGTGTTCACAATTCTGTAGTTTCTTGTGGTCTTGGAAACAGCAGTTGTTGTAACATGCTGTAATGCATTCAGATAGAATGCTTCTTTTGGTGCATTTATAAAAATTGGTAAGAGTCCTTGTGGACATGCTGAATTTCCTTAGCCACCTGAGGAAGTAGAGACGTCGTTGCGCTTTCTTGACCATTGCGTCGACATAGGTGGCTCAAGACAGATTGTTGATCATCACTCCCAGGAACTTGATGCTCTCGACCATCTCCACCTCAGCACCACTGATACAGACAGGAGCGTGCCCTCCACTCCACTTCCTGAAGCCAGTAACCAGCTCCTTCATTTTGCTGAATGAGAGATTGAGTGCTTAGCAGCGTGGTATAAAGACAACAATCTCTTTCCTGTTTTCTGTCCTGTCATCATTTGAGATCTGACCTACAATGGTCGTGTTGTGAGCAAACTTGTAAATGGAGTTGCAGTGGAACTTTGATATTTTAGCTTCCTAAATATCAGAGAAATCATTCTACCCAAAAAGGACAAATGCTTACATCCCAATTTATCAGCTTCTTACTGATTATGATGTGCACTACATGGACATCTTGCAAACTGGCACTTGCAAGAAAATATTGAATAAACATCCCCAATTTTAAATTATTGTTTCGATATACAGTCTTTGTATCATCTTCATTCAAACCAAAATTTGATCCTGCCTTTGCATCCAAGTATTTTTTTCAATATGTAAAACAAAACCTGTTCAAGCAAAACTCTCACGTCAAACTTCACCCTTTCTATAAATAGAATGCTGTAGTTCTGGTACCAAACCTTGTCCTACCTGAAAGTTCAGTTTCCTTCATTAACAGTCCAACTAAGTGATAAATGAACCCTCTAAACATCTTCAGTCCTCCAGCGTGCACCTCAATACTGTTAATTACAGCTGACTGAGACTAATGGGCAGGACTATGCAATCAACTTATAGCTTCTGGCATCTGACCTTTAGCCATCCTTTCTTTGACAAACTTGCTACCACATTGAGAAGGGGTGAATTCAGTCTATTTATTTCACAATACTTGAATCTCACTGTTCAACTACATTGTCTTTTTAGTGTCCTGTTCACTTGGGTTCCGAATGATGCCTTATCCTCATTACGCCATTCTCAGCTTAGACTTTCAGCAACATTATGGACAAAACTATTTTGAGCAAAATGGTCTAGGTCAAGTCTATTAAATGGCAGATACTATTAGATGCCCTGATAAAGCAAATTCTGGCCAATTTGCTGATCCACATTCACTTAGACTATCATCTAATTACTTTAATAATGATGGCTTTGATAATGGTTTGACAAAACATCTTAGTATCATTTTGATCAACTGCATACCTAGTAAATTCTATTGGCCAACAAAATTTCTGCCAAAAGGAAGTTCCATTGCGATTGCTGACCTCAGTCACAGGCCTTTGTTTTGGTTAACAATGTGAAAGAATGAATTTGTCTTTCCATAACACTTTTTCGCAATGTTTGGACATCTCAAAGTGATTTATAGCATATAAAATATGTTTGACATGCAGTCATTGTTGTAATGTGCAGAAATATGACAGCTGATCATGAAAATGTTAATTATTTCAGTTAGATTGGAGAAGCTGGGGTGATTTCCCTTGGAGAAGAGATTTGAGGCAGGGATGTAAAATCTTGGTGTACAGAAAAGGTGCACAAGGAAAAGTCTTTCCATTGTGTTTGGAATACATCGTCGTTTGGTCACACAGAACTGGAGTACTGCTGGAAAGAAAAAAAAGACACGTTTCGTTGAAGCTTTTTGTCTTGTACTCATCCAGACCATTCACAACAACACAACTTCAAGGGAAAAACTAACAGTTAAACAGCACAAGAGGAGATTGATGATTTTTATTTTTCCCCTCAAGTTGGTACGCTCACAGGCTAAATGTTCTCATTTTCTGACTGTCATTTTCAGAGAGATTCAGGTTGGGCATTCCACCAGTGCCTGTCAATGTTTCTCATGCAATTAACCATTCATAATTAATTATAAACCATCCTCTTCAGCATCAGGCTCATCCAATCATAAGAAAGAAGTAGCTCAGAAGTGCTTGCCACTGCTGGACCCACAGATCCGGCCAGCCTGAATCTAGACAGTGGTCTTGGATCAGTGCTGTTTCTCAGACTAAATGAAACATCCAGTCGAACAGGAAGAAGGTCCATGTTCTGCTGCAGTCTGCAAGAGTAAGTACCACTATCTTCTCTCCGCTACCTCATGCTCTAACTCTGCCAGTACACACTGATCTCTCCAAGGCTGACCATCTCCAACTCTCACTCGTTCATAGCTACTCCATTCAATGGCTCTTACCCACATCTCCCCAAACTACTAACCCTTTCTGCTTCTATGCTTCCTCACTCACTCAGTGGGACACCTCACCACTTCTGCTTCCACATCACCATAGAACAGTTCTTCCATCCAAGTGCATCTTACTCAATATCACCTTTTTACTCATTGCAGGTGAAATTGTCACCCAAGCAGGCCGGGAGGGCAAAGACAGAATGGGAGTTGCCGACATTAGTTTCCCTACTCTGAGAAGATCGTGGGAATGGCTGGAGACCACTCACATGAGCACACTGATAGCTCCCAGATCAGTTAACACAGTATGTGGAGGTGCTGCAGTTGGGCTGGGGTGGACAAGGTCAGAAGTCACATGACACCAGGTTATAGTAGAACAGGTTTGTTTGAAATCACAAGCTTTCGGAGCACTCCTCTTTTGTCAGGTGAAGTTCGACATGTGAAGTAGCAGCGCCCTGAAAGTTTGTGATTTCAAATAAACCTGTTGGACTATAACCTGATGTCATCTGACTTCTGACCTAGTTAATACAGTAGGCTTCATTGTACTGCACTGCACGTTTCTCACATTACCACCTCTGTTAATTCATTCTTAAGATACTCAAATTTCTAGCCCTACAAAGGCCTCTCTTAACTTAGGCACCAGTAACACCCACACAACCACCGATGCCAGAACCGGAGCATGTCAGATCCACTTCCACTTTGTAAAAGGAAGCCACAACTCTGAGGATGTTCCTATAAGGCTTTCACCTGCACTCACCACCAGCTGAGAGTCTTCCACTTCAGTGGAAGAGTATTCGGTGGGTACTTTAACTAGATTTGACTTGTGATCACAATTTGGTGCCCACATCATAACAACACAAGAAATAGAAGAATTAAGTCATTTTGCCTATCGAGTCTGCTCTCCCATTCGATCATGCCCATTCTCCTGCCTTCTCCCCATAACCCTTGATCACTGGCATGTCTTCACAACTGGTTGAGGAAGAAATGCCTGAGGTCTCTGGAACTGAAAGGACTACCAGAGACTAGGAACCTTCTCAGGCCTAGACAGATGATAGTCCCATCTGCTGTTCATTGATAACTTTGTACAAATACTCAAGCACAGGGATAGTAGGCAGGGTTGGTCAGTGACACTTGAGCAAACGGGATCTAAGGTTGGAGGAGACCACCAATGTTATCAGTACCACGCTGCCTCCTCTTGAGGTGTCTGTATATGGCTGGAATAGTGAAAGCAGCATCTGCTCTTGATGTATTCCTTCAGGATGGTGCATTGATATTCCGTGAAGAGTATTAGAACCAGAATGGCTTTTCCAGGATGTGATTCCTGAGAAGTTGTAGCAAGCATAAATGAGGCTTCCTGTTAGGCTGTGATACAGTATGGAAATGGAGGTCTCCCAGGAGAGTAGTGAAATGTCTTTCCATGGACCTCAGTTATTTCACTTCATTCAGATGTATGTGTTGCAAGCATTCACCAAACAACATTGGGAGGTTTTTAGTCTCAGGATATACCTTCACTGCCTGCCCATAAAATGCAGGACTGACTATAACAGACTACATTCTTTCTTTCTTTCTCACACTTACATTGTGCAAAGATAGCAGCTCTGGGGCCTTTGCAGCTTTGAGATGGGTGGAATGGTTTTGTAAAATGGTAATTACATGTAGAAGTCACTGGTACTTGAGGTCAACGTTTGAAATGTAATACCGGTCAATGTAGGAGTTGCAGAAGAAGTGCAGCCTGATGGATGCTTGATTAATGCAACCACCCCTGGCGTATTGTAAACATGCCCCAGACTAGAAAAATGAACTTACTCTACCTACTTTGAATAAGTTGGCAAGCATCTTGTCTTCTTTATTGCACTTTTGAGGTTTGAATGAAAACAATGTTATCCATTTCACACTACTGGGAGTTCCGCTTGATAATTAGAAATACACCCACTAAACTCTTCATGTTCCATTTAGTTTTGCTGTCCCAATCAATTCCATCAGCTTTAGGGCTCCCCACATTCCCATCCAACTGTTTTATTTGGCCATAAATATCTCCAATTGCTGTCTCCTACACAATCCCCACAGCCCACTGAATCCAGTGTCATGGTGACTTGCAAAATCACTGCCCACCCATGCCCTCCTATGCTGGATCAGCTTTCACCCTCCTATCCCTTTCACAGTTGTTATTCCACACATCAGCTCTGCACCACCCACCCCCCCACAACCCCCACCACCACAATGTAATATCATGCCGCCCATTCCAAGACTTTAGTTTCCCACTTTCCCCAACAATCCATTCACTGCCTTCTGGTAATACTCCTGACCACTGTTGCCTAACCCACAAGGACTGATTTATGAAGGCCGCCCAAGCTAAGAATAGCCTAGCCCCATGACACACCTATAATCCCTGGGTTGGTTAGAGCTGACCTATAGGAGTAACCATGCCCTAATCCCCAAACAGCAAAGACAATGATGCCCATTCAGCAGTGGGACCAACTGCCCCTGTATTGCAATCAAGCCCAAAACACTTTGTGCTTTGCTAATCACTTCTAGCATGTTCTGCCACTTTAAAAGATCTTTGCATAGATTTGTTGTGCTAAGTGGCATATTGATTCAATAATATACAACTTCATCTGCAATATCTACTCTGGAATCTAAAGGGTTGTACTGAGCTGATCTTTTCCAAGGATGGCAGGAAGAGGGCAAACTCTTCAACAAAGAAAACATTCCATTTCGCCTTACAAACCTGTCTTACTATTCCATGAGATCATGGCTGATCTGCAACCTAATCCCATTTACTGGTTCTGCCATATTTCTTAATTTTAAGAAACGTTTCGTCAATTTTTATATCCTATTAAGATCCATTAACAGTTACTTCAAATGAACAGTTAGATTGTGTAGTTCACTGAAAGTAAGCTTACGGGTATAGCAGGCGGTGAAGAAGGCAAATGGTATGTTAATCTTCACAGTGAGACGATTCGAGTACAGGAACAGGGATGTCTTGCTGCAATTGTAGAAGGCCTTGATGAGACCACACCTGGAGTGTTGTGCGCAGTTTTGGTCTCCTTATCCAAGGAAAGACGTTCTGGTGATGGAGGGACTGCAATGACTGATTTCTGGGATAGCAGGACTGACAATATGGAGAGACTGGATTCATTAGGACTATATTCACCGTGTTTTACAAGAATGAGGGGGATCTCATAGAAACCTGTAAAATTCCACAGAACTAGACAGGGTAAATGCAGGAAGGATGATCCTGATGACCAGGGAGTCCAGAACCAGGGGTCACAGAGTAAGGATATGGGGTTGGCCATTTTGGGCTGAGATCAGGAGAAACTTCTTCACCCAAAGCGTGGTGAGCCTGTGGAATTCTCTGCCACAGAAAGCAGTTGAGGCCAAAACACAACGTTTTCAAGAAGGAACCAGACATACTTCTTAAGGTTAAAGAACTGAAAGGGTATGGGGAGAAAGCAGGATGCAATGTTGGATGATCAGCGCCATGATCATATTGAACGGTGGAAAGGACTTGAAGGGGCGAATGGCCTACTTACTTCTGCTCCTATTTTTTAAAGTTTCTATACTTCCTCTGACTTTCCCCAAACTTCAACCTGGAACTCTTCAGGCCACATTGTGACCAGGATAGGGTTAAATAAGAGCCTTCCTATGAAACCGGAAGAAAATCACCATAATTAGAAGGAAAAAATCAGCAATTGAAAAACAAAAACTTTGATTAACAACCACAACTGAGCAAAGCTCTACTTTAAATGTAACTCCGAAATGCTGATTTCACCGATTGAGAAGGGCTACAATTGGCAAAATAAGGAAGGCAACAACATTCTCGCTGCTTTTTTTGCTCAAACAGGATATTAGTAAGCCTACTTCCCTCATTATGCCAAAGAGTTGAGGGAGATGATGAAAATAAAGCTGTAATATTCATCGTTATGTAATTGTATTGTTCCGAGTTATGTCAGTTACTCTCTTCATTGCCAAGAAAGTGAGTCATCACTGATTCCAAGAAAATTGTGCATTGTGCAAACTGTTGCAGTAATTCTGCATGTTCACCGTTGTTCTTCAGGTTACTTCATTTAGTTTAACGTCGTGCATGTGCATGCTTTTCAAAAGTTTTCATTTAGTTCATTCTGCCCACCTTTGAACACTATTGAATCTATTTCCATTTTTGCTACATTAATTTAATGCCAACGAATGACACTTAATTTTGCAGCAAGTCACTCCAGCAGTTATTGTCAAACCAATGACACTGCAAACAAATATTTAGCAGTGGATAATGAAAACAGATGCACAAATGCAACCTGATAATCTTGTACTTGAAGTTCCTAACTACTCAACACAAAATGCCACCAAACATTATTAATAAACATTAAGGGTAAAAGAATAAAAAAAATTTCCTGATAAATTTGAACGAAGAGTTAGGGCCACGAGTAGTAGAGATGGTGGCGTAATAGTAACACCATCGGACTAGCAACCCAGAAGCTAATGTTCTGGATACACAGATTCAAATCCCATTGTGGTAGCTGATAGATTTATTAAATTTAATTGAAATTCTGAAATTAAAAAAGGTAGTCTTAAGAGCGACCATGAATTTAATATTGGTTATTGTAAAACCCCACCTAGCTCATTAAATTTCTTTCTCTAAAAGACACTACTGGCCTTTCCTAATCTGGTCTACATGTGAATGAAGCTCCAGAGCAATGGTATTAAATAGCCTCTGAAATGCCTTCGCAGATTACTCAGTTGTATCAAGCCACTACAGAAACATCAATATAGAGCACAACTTTATTTCTTAAACCTCATTTACCACGGACCACGTGGCATCAAATTGATACATCAGAAATAACAATGGCACACCCAGCATTACTGACACTGCCAAATCCTCCTTGCTAACATCTGGGGGCTTGTGCAAAAACTAGTCGCACAGACTAGACAAGCAACAGCCAGAAACATGGTCATACTCATTGGATCATACTTTACAGTGACGTCTCAAACACCACCTTCACCATCCCGAATACATCCTGTCACAGCAACACAACAATCCCTCCTGGCATCATGGTATGCAGTCAAGAGGGAGTTGCCCTTGGAATCCTCAACATTGACTCCGAACCCGTTAAAGTCTCATCATATCTGGTCAAACATAAGCATGAAATCTCCAGCCGATTACTACCTACCACATTCCCAACCCACCCTCGGCAGCTAACATACTCCATATTGAACACAACTTGGAAGCACTATGATGGTGGCACAGAATGAATTGTGGGTGGGACATTTCAACATCCATCACCGAGTGGCACAGTAGCACCGATACCTCCATGATCTAACAGCTAGAAAGGGTCTGCAACAGGTGATAAGGAAACCATAAACGAGGGGAAAAACGTATCTGACTTCATCCTCCAAAGGATGCATCTGTCCCTGTCAATATTTGTACGAGTGACAACTACATAGTCTTTGTGTGGTCTAAGTTCCATTTCCACATTGTTTGTGGCTGCAGTGGGGTTAATCAAACAGGCTGCTTTGTCCTGGATGGTATTAAACTAAGAGTGTTGTTGGAGCTGTACTCACTTGACAAATGGGGAGTATTCCATCACATTCCTGACTTGTTCCTTGTAGATAGTGGACAGGCTTTGAGAAGTCAGGAGGTGACATATTCACTGCAGGTTTCTTTGTTTCTGACCTTCTCTGCAGTGTCATCAATTCAAAAAGGTGGAATTCCCTCCCTAATGGCATGGTGGGCCTACCAATACGTAACGGGTTGCAAGAAGCAACTTAACACCATCTTCAAGGGCACTGGGAATGGGCAATAAATGTTGGTCCGTTCAGCAAAGCCCACATCCTATGAATTGGTTGGTGTATCTACATGCTAACTTTGTGCTCCTTATCCTGGAACACACAAGTTCTTCTGAATATGAACACTTACACAATTCACACCACCTAAAAAAATGTTCTTTTCTGTGCAAAGAAAAATGATCTCACACTTCCCCACATCACACTCCATCTACTATTTGTTGTCCACTTACTTAACCCATCTATATTTTATTGCAGACTCTATCTGCCTCTCAGCTTAAATCTCAACCTTGCTTCACGTCTTTGGCAAGCTTGAATACACTGAATTACTCCTGGTCTCTTTGCCCAAGTCATGAATATAGATTGCAAAAAGCAGAGATCAGGCCTCAGATCCTGTGGCCCTCCACTAGTTATAGCCTATCAGTTATCCCTGCTCTCTGCTACTTTCCATTAACCAAATTTGGGAATTCTACTTTGGAAAACCATGACCAGTGCATCCACTGCTTCTACAACTACCTTTTTTAGGTTGTAGACAGAGTCCTGAGGTTTTCTTGGCTTTTAGCCACTGAGGTGTTTCTAATACTTCTTCCCTGCTGATATTAGTTTAAGTTCATCACACTTCAGATGCCTCATTCTGTCTACATTTGTGGATAATAAGTAAAGATCTAAGGATGAGTAAAGATGCCTGTGACATGTGGATGTAAGTTGTATGGTAAAAAGAAAAATCACACCATAAAACAACTGAAAAGACTGAAATTGCAAGAGCAAAAAGAACTCTGAAAAGTGACATCCAGAAAAGGAAACGACAGTACTTTAGCCACTTGATCGGTGATGGAAACGACAGAGAGCTGTTGTGGAGGATAAACTGGAGTCAACTTAAGCACACGTTAGGAAGCAGACCTCAGAATCTTTACATGATAGCTGCAATGGATGTGTGATGGAACAAGACAGATGAGTGTAGTAGATCATGGCAGAAGATCTCCTACGAGGTGTTGCTACAAGTAGCAGCACCACTCATCAACCCCTCCATATCTAGTAAGCAATCTTTACCTTCTATTGAAATGAGACAAAATATCTGTTCATGATTACCATTTCCTCATTCATTGTGTGTATTTCTCTGAAGGGCCAATATTTATTTTAATATAAAACAGACAATACTTAAAACACTCAAATCAGGCAGTATCTGTGGTGACAAACAGTAAACATTTCAGGTCGAAGATCTCCACAAATGTCACCTGATGTTCTGTGTATTTCCAAAATTTAAACTTTTACTTTGAATTTCCAGCATTGATACCAAAACAATATACAGTCAATGTTTACAATAGTTACTCTCCTTTTTATTATAAAATCAAGTCCAGAGACAGCCAAAAATAAAATGATGAAAGGAAAGGTAGAATTAGGAGAAGGATAAAGACCCTGGGCATTTCCCCATCTGTCTACCAGTTATATGTGCACACATTAAAAAGTCAAATTATTGCCCGTGTTTTACTTTATTTATTTTTGCTGCTTTAAATGTGTGTTTTATTCCGTCAGTTCACTTTTGTGTCCTTCACTAAATCAGTTCAACATAAATGTGTACAAATTCTCATGATGTTGTCATCATATTTAAATGAAAAGGAATGAACAGTAATATCCTTTTGAATTCCACATACAGAGATTCCCAGTAAATTCTTAACTAGTTGTAAACTTCAATTGACTATCAGTTAGATAGTACAGACACTGGCTTCATTAGAATAGAATAAAATTAAACTCAAATCAATTTTGCTCATTATGTTAGCATGGTCTCGTTACTGCTCTGGCTGGAAAATATACTTCAATTTTGTAATATATTGTACAACTAAAAAAAAGCCCTTGAAAATCAGAGAGTCATGACATTATAATTCAATTTTAAATGGCATGCTTCCTGCAGACTTGAGTGCTAAAGTGAGATTCTTATAAAAAGAATTGTCTTCTATGATGAAAGAGTAACAGCAAGTTGCATTTAAATAGTAATTTGCTATCATTAGCAAATGCATTGCACTCATTCAAACAAAAATAGAACAATGCAATTGGCCAGTGTGACTGGTAAACAATTATAATACATATGATTTTTCATCATAGCAAATATTAACCCTCTACAGTACAAAACAGAGCAAAAGCATAGATTCAGAATCTTGCGATAATAAGTTTAGTTTTAAACTGATGTGACACGTGTATTTGCCAGTGTTTTGCCTATTGTTTATATTATCCTTTATATTGTTAGAAACTGGGTAAAGATATTATGGTATTGAAGGATTCAACAGATGTTTCTTACAGCTAACAATCAAGTACAAACTACATTTCTTAGGCATGGAGCCTCTGCATTAATATTAAAGAAAGAAGCTCAAAGAGCAGGGTACTTCCAGTAGCATGTCATACTTCAGGTATGAGACCTTTACACCCACAGGTCACAGGCTGTGATACAGTGATATTATCATTGGCATGTCCCTAAAAAGATATATTGAAATACTGACCATGCGATAATGTGGTTCTAGGTTTATCATGATTTTCAAAACAGAACGGAATCATTAACATTTTAGATGTCAAAATGAGTTAAGTACAAATCCATGGGGGCTATTTCATCTAACATTAGGGAACTTAACAACACCACTGACACCTTCGACCCAGCATATTTAGTTCTCAAGATAACAAGGTGTGGGGCTGGATGAACACAGCAGGCCAAGCAGCATCATAGGAGCAGGAAAGCTTGACGTTTTGGGCCTAGACCCTTCATCAGAAATGGGGGAGGGGAAAAGGGTTCTGAAATAAATAGGGAGAGAGGGGGAGGCGGATAGAAGATGGATAGAGGAGAGGATAGGTGGAGAGGAGGCAGACAAGTCGAAGAGGCGGGGATGGAGCCAGTAAAGGTGAGTGTAGGTGGGGGGGTAGGGAGGCGATAGGTCAGTCCAGGGAGGACGGACAGGTCAAGGGGGCGGGATGAGGTTAGTAGATAGGAGATGGGGGTGGGGCTTGAAGTGGGAGGAGGGGATAGGTGAGAGGAAGGACAGGTTAGGGAGGTGGAGATGAGCTGGGCTGGTTTTGGGATGCGGTTGGGGGAGGGGAGATTTTGAAGCTTGTGAAATCCACATTGATACCATTGGGCTGCAGGGCTCCCAGGCTGAATGTGATTTGCTGTTCCTGCAGCCTTCGGGTGGCATCATTGTGGCATTGCAGGAGGCCAAGGATGGACATGTCGTCTGAGGAATGGGAGGGGGAGTTGAAATGGTTCGCGACTGGGAGGTGCAGTTGTTTGTTGCGAACTGAGCGCAGGTGTTCTGCAAAGCGGTCCCCAAGCCTCCGCTTGGTTTCCCCGATGTAGAGAAAGCCACAACGGGTACAGTGGATTCTTTTTTAAATACCCCACATTCAATGACCTTCATTTTGCATTTCCTGATAGTTATTTTAGTTTTGCTCCCCCCCCCTCAATATTAACCATTCCTTAAAAAAAAACTTTAAAAACGATCTAAGGAAATGCAAATGACATAGCTAGCAGACAAGCAAATCACTCGTGCAATTAGTATCTTTACTGAAATTGTACATGTCGAAATTTTCATCCCTCTCTTTTCATCCTTTCTTCACCCCCATTTGCTTCACTCTCCCCATAATTTCCTGTGCTCTGATTAATGCTGGCTGGTCCATCCAGTTTCATTCCTTTTCTTAGATTTCTGGGTGAAGTTTTATGACTGAGCAGCACTTAGCTAGGTCAGGTAAGGATTGCAGATTTCCTTCCTTAAAAAGGACAGATGGCTTTTTACAACACTCGACAATGATTTTATAGTCACCAAAATTAATAAGCACATTGACAAATGTACATTAATAGGGAGAACTAGCCATTATTCTGGAGGGAAAATCTTGTTTAATTAACTTAGTGGAGTTTTGTGTTTAAAATGAGGTAATAGAAGGTTGATCAAGCCAATGCTTTTTGAGTAGAGTATGTGGACTTTCAGAAGAAATTCAACACAGAGCTGCACAAAAGACCTACGAATGTGAATCTTCAGAGAGCTCATGGAATAAAACAAGGACAGTAACAACACAATATTAAATTGGCCGAGTGCTAGGAAACAGAATAATGGTCAATGGATATTTTGTTTTCAGGATGGGAGAAGGTTTATAGTGGAGATCCCAGGTGTTAGCGTTGGAATCCTTGCTTTTTCTAATATATATTAAATGATCTACACCTTGAGGGACAGGGCACAGTTTCAATTTTTTCAGATAATTTAAAACCTGGGGCATTGTATTCTATGTAGAGTATAGTATGGAACTCCAAAAGGACATAGACAAGATGGCAGAGTGGGTGGATAGGTAGCAAATGAAGTTCAGTGCAGCCAAGTGTGGGTTGATACACTTGGTGGGAATAACACGGAGAAACAATAAGAAGGTTACAATTCCAAAGGACTCGAGTGTGCATATGCATAAATCATTAAAAGTGACAAGGCAGACTGAGATGGAGATGGGGAGGTACAGGAGAATAGAATTTTGCCAGATGCCCATTTGAAGAGCCAATGTAGACAAAAATACACTTAGAAAGGCCTCTATTGGAGAGTCAATGACATGCTTTGGAGATGTCTTACTACATGATGGATGACAAGGAAATACAAATTGTTGTTGTACTGCTCCTGCACAACACTGCAATTACATTAAAGTCTCAAGTGATATCCTCATAATCTCTCTACAGCATTCATCAGTGCTGGTATCACCAACGCCATCCATTGTCTAGCACCTAGCTTTCACCTGGTTCCATTCTTACCAATGGCCAGAGAATTCTCTGCAATGGATGCTTTTCCTGATGTTACACAACTATTGCTGGGGATCCCAGGGATTTATCTTTTGCTCATTTATTTTCTCAACAAAATGTTGCCTCGAAATCAAAAGACAAGATATTCATATGTATACTGCCAATAGTCTGCTTATCTCACCACCAATCTTCAAGCTATCCTTTGCCTTTGGATTGTCAGATTGCTTGGTCAACAATCAGGCATACATTCCATTCCCCACTCCAGCTACTGTTTCACACTGATCAAACTGGTTTGCAATCTGTGGATTATATGACCTAGAGATAAACTTCTGGACCTGGCTTCTTCCCATCAGCCAGACCCTTTCTTCCAGTTCTGTCAGTCTGTACTCTCTCAACACATTTGCTACCGAAACTCTGAGACACACTTTTGTTTACTCCCCCGGACCATTCCAGTGTGCTCTCTTATGCAACCCTTTATTCTGAGACCATGCCCTCTCATCCTAGATTCTCCCGAAATAACTCTGCAAAGCCTGGTATCCCATCACCAAGTCACCCCTTATTTACATGTGGTGAGTCCTTGACACTAACCCAGATGACCATTTAACCAGACTACAAGATCTATTATTAACAGAAACGTGTTTGTTTCAAAAAAAAAAATTACCCTTAAGCTTCCTTGAAAGAAATAGAAGACAAATGCTGAGTAGCTACCAAAACAAAGGCAAAATATTGTGGATGTTGGAGATTGGAAACAAAAAACAAAAATGTGCTGATGAAACTTCCCCCGACATCCCTTGGCATTAACATCTCTGAATCCTCCACTCTCAAAATACTGGATATTACCACTGACCAGAAAGTGAACTGGACCAGCCACATAGATATTGTGGCTGCAAGAACCAATGGGAGACGAGAAATGCGATAGTGCTTATCTCATTTTCCAACCCCACCATCACCAAGGCACATGTCAGGAAAATGATGGAGTGCTCTCAACCTGCCCAGATCAGTACAGTTCCAATTACCTTCAAGAAGTTTGACACCATCCAGGACAAAGCAACCCATCAACCGCCTTCAACATTCATGCCATTGACCATTGACGCAGTGGCAGCAGCATGTACAATGTACAAGATGCGTTGCAGCAATCTACTGTAACACCTTCCTCCTTTCAAATCCATCAGCTCTACCAGCAAGAAGAGCCAAGGCAGCAAAAACATGGGAACGCTGTAATCAGTAAGGTTCCCTCCAAGTCACTTATCATCTGGACTTGAAACTATATTGTTTCATTATTACCTTGTAGTTTCAAGTCATTGCTGGCTAGGCAATGTTCCCATCCTGCAAACAAAAAAAATCCCACAATGCTATTCACTTCAAATTAACAACATCTCAATTCAACACACCTGGCATTTAGTTTAATCTTGTCTAAAACTTTTGCTATTCACTATATTCATAGCGACAGCAGGTTTGTTAGTTCCTCTCTGATATCTTTGTCAAATGACTAAGCCAGTGTTCTCCAAAGATTTTCCTACCATGTCCCTGAATCAAGTTTTCAAAACTGTCACATTTCCTTAGTGAGACCAATGACAGCGCGAGGGTGGGGAGACAGAGATCAGGGAAGACACAAGATAGCTTTCGGAGAGGTGGGAAGAGCTGCAAGAGTGGGTCCTATGGGGCTGAAGCACTGTTGTAGTAATTTCACTGGAGTCCACACCAGCTCTTGTAGCCTCGAGCTGGTGACCCTGAAAATTTCAGCGTGCAGCCCCTTGGGAGTGTATAACAATTACAACAAAATTCATTTTTACACGATTGGTGTAATGTGGATTCTAGGACCCCAACATCTAAGCTGTTTCCTGGCATTTATGCTGTCAAACACCTTAACTCTGAGCAGTCTCAGAGACTCCACTTTCACGAGACTTCGTAAATTCAACAGTTTTTGGAGAAGCAGCCCACAGAACAGTCCCAGTCATTTTGTGCCTTACATTTCACAACATGAAAGAAAAAGTATCGCTACAACACTTATCAAATTTACTTCTTAGAAATTCTCCTAAATGTTTTCCCAGCAAGCAAGCTAATGCATCAAATAGCACATAGCTTTTAGAGTCTCAGAAATAATTTGAATTTGTTTTACAGCAGACTCGAACTTATATTTTGATGATGCACAATGTGGGTAGCATTGAAACCAATTTATTTTGAGCTATTCCCTTATTTATGAAAAAGAACAGAAACCACAGTTTAGTCATTTTAAATTGGAACCTGCTATAGGAACGCAAGAAGCTGTTTCACTTCCTCACCTTCCCTTTTCTCGGTCTCCTTGGGCCTAGTGTCATACAAGTTCATTCCTGATTGATTGATTACAGTTATCATTCTTTAACTGAAGCATTTGCACGAGTGCAAGCCAGAGAATTAAATAAAAAGCATCTCTGCATTTTCCTTTCTTTGCAAAGAAGGAGTAAAGCTTTGAACTAACTGTTTGCATGAGAAGCTCACATTATTATTATTTAGAGAAATTGAACAAATTGAAGTTTGTATTATGCTGTATCACAAAGTGACAAAGCATTAGCATTTGACAAGGTCTCTCCTGGCAGATTAGTCCAGAAGATTAAATCACATGGGATCCACCTTAAATTGACAAGTTGGATACAAATTGGCCTGGTCATACAGGACAAGGGGTAGTTGTGGAGGTGTGTTTTTCTGCCTAAAGGTCTGTGACTGGTGGTGTTCCACAAGGATCTGTGCATCCAGCCTATGTATTGCTGTTGAATATTCTGACGAAGAGTCACAGGTCTCGCAATGTAAACTCTGCTTTTTCTTCACAGATGCTGCCAGACCTGCTGAGGTTCACCAGCAATTTCTGTTCTTCTTTCAGCTTTCCAGCGTTCACAGTTCTTTGTGTTCCCCAACATTGAAAATACGGAGTCTAGTGTGAGGGAGGAACTGAAGCAAATCAATATTAATGGGGAAGTTGTGTTGGAAAAATTGATGGGTTTAAAAAGCCATAAATCTCCAGACCTGAAAATCTGTATGAATTAAGTGGTCCAGAATAGTCATGGTCATCTTTCAAGATTCTGGTACAGTTCCTATAGATTGGGAGAATAGCTAATGTAACCACACTGCTTAAGAAGAGGTAAAGGGAAAACACAGAACTATTAGCCAGACATTGGTAGTGGGAAAAAATTCTACACCTGCTATAATAAAAGTCAGAAGTCACACAACACCAAGTCATAGTCTAACAGGTTTTGAAATCATGAGTTTTCGGAGCGTAGCCGCTTTGTCAGATGAAATGAGAGAGAAGAGCACAGAGAACATAGAATTTATGGGCAGAGAGATCAAAAGATCATACAAATGGTCTGAGTGGAGTGTCAGATAATAAGTCCCTGCAGGTGATCTGAAGTGTTTGATGGTGTGAGTAAAGGGTCGACAGACAAATAACAAACAAAGGGATGATCTATAATCTGATTAAATGAGGCAGACACTCCACTCAGACCATTTGTACGATCTTTCAATCTCTCTGCCCATAAATTCTGTGTTCTGTGTGCTTCTCTCTCACTTCATCTGACAAAGGGGCTATGTTCCAAAAAGGTCATGATTTCAAATAAACCTGCTGGACTATAACCTGGTGTCATGTGACTTCTAATTTTACCCACCCCAGTCCAACACAGTAACAAATGCAATGAATGCTGGAGTAATCAGCAGGTCCAGCAGCATCTGCAGAGTGGAGTTTTACCATTGCAAGTCAAATACGACTCTTCAGAACATTCTGAAGCATATTACCGGATTGGAAACTCTGTTCCTTTCTCCACAGATACTGTTAGACCTACTAAGTTTCTCTAGCATTCTCTGTTTGTTCCATTTCAGATTTCCAGCATCCACAGTATTTTGCTTTTACTCAGAGGACAGTGACAGGACCAGACAGAGGATTTACAAAAGGGAAATTATGCTTGGCAAATCCTGTGCAATATTTCAAGGATTAACTAGTAGAGTTGATAAAAGGAATCCAGTGGATGTGGTTTACTTGGACTTTCAGAAGGCTTCCCATAAAAATCACACTTAAGAGATTCGCATACAAAATTAAAGCATGGAATTGGGGGTGGTGAACTGACATTGCTCGAGAACTCTCAGCGTGCCACTCCTTTCTGCCAGAGACTAGTGGGGTACTGTAGGAATCAGTACTTGGCTCCCAGCTATTCTCAATATATTATTAATGATTTAGATAAAGGGAATTGAATATAATATCTCCATGTTTGCAGATGATACAAAGCTGGGTGGGAGGTAAACTGTGAGGAGGATGCAGAAATACTACAGTGTGATTTAGGTAAGTTATATGGAGCTGTCAAATGCAAGGCAGATGAAGGATAATGTGGATAAATAGGTGGTTATCCACTATGGTAGCATAAACAAAAAAGTAGTTATCTGAATGGCAACAGGCTGGGAAAGGGGGAGGTGAAATGAGACCTGCATGCCCTTGCACATCAGTCACTAACAGTAAGCATGCAGCAGGCAGTAAAGAAGGCAAATGGTTTGTTGGCCTTTATAGCAAGAGGATTTTTGTACAGTGGCAGGGATGTCTTGCTGCAACTGGCCTTGGTAAGACCACACCTGGAGTAGCACGTGCAGTTTTGGTTTCCTTATCCGAAAGAGAATGTTCTGGCTACAGAGGGAGTGTAGTGAAGGTTTATCAGACATCCATCTTGCCATCCCAGGAATCAATATAAGGAAAGATTGAGTTGGTTAGGACGATATTTATTGGAGTTTAGAAGAATGAGGAGGAATCTTACAGAAACTTATCAAATTCAAATAGAACTAACTAGAGTAAAAGGCAGGAAGGATGTTTCCGATGACCATGAAGTCCAGAACTAGGGGGTCACAATCTGTAGAATTCTCTGCCACAGAAAGCAGTGGAGGCCAAAACAGTGAAGGTTTTCGATGAGTTAGATATAGTTCTTAGGGCACAAGAGATCAAGGGGTATGTGAAGAAAGCAGAAACAGGGTATGGGGGTGGATTATCAATACCATAATCATATTGAATGGTAAAACAGGCTTGAAGGGTCAAATGGCCTATTGCTGCTCATATTTTCTATGTTCCACTTTTCTGTGTCACAAAAACCCACCTAATTCACTAGTGGTGTTGAGGGAAGGAAAACCGTCATCCTGATCTAGGCTTCAGGTGAGTCTAGACCCACGGCATTTTTTGTGATTCTTAACCGCCCTCTGAAGTAGCCTAGCAACCTATCTTGTTGCAAATTGTTGTGAAGTCTTAGGGGGAAAGAAAGGAATTAAACCAAAACACTTAGCATCAATTAAGGCACTGGAAACTGCAAACTTAACCCTGTCAACCCTGCAAAACTCTTCTGAATAACTGGGGGGCCAGTGCTAAAGCAGGACACAGTGCTAAAGCAACAGCCTGACATAGTCACACACATGGAATCATATCATACACATTGTCCTAGACAATGCTATCACCATCTTCAGGTACATGCCTTTGGCAGGACTGACCCTGCAGAGGTGGCAGTACTGTGGTAAGCAGAAGTTCCCCAAAATTTCTTAGGCAGCACCTTCTAAACCAACCACCATTACAAGCTGATTTATGGGAACATACCAGCCATAAGTTCCCCTCCAAACCACACACCATCCTGACTTGGAAATACATCACTATTCATTGAATATTGCTGGGTCAAGACCCTGGAACTCTCGCTTTAATGACATTGTGAATCCACCTACATCAAATGGATTGCGGTGGATTAAGACAGTAGCTCACTATTACGTTCTCAAGGGCAACAAAGCAGGCATTGCCAGTGATATCCACATCCTATGGAAGAATGCAATGTCACTAATTATTCAAATAAAACAAATATGGGTTTTACTCACTTTTCTAATTCCACCAATCCACTTGTCCAAGATGTAAGGACGGTCTACCTGTCTGTAGTCACTTGAAATCATCAAGTGGCAGACAAGAGTACCATATGATAAAACGTTGCTGCTTCTTGGGGAGTCATGTTGTTACTTTGTGTTCAAACTGCACCTTGAAACACTTCATTTTCAGATTTTACACTGCATAAGGGGAGCCTCATCCACAGGAAAAACACACAACCACAACCAAACTAAAATGATCAGGAAAGTTAGACATAGCACGATAACATTCTTGTGTGACAACAAGGACCTTAAGTATAAGCTTGATAATACCATAAGATAAGACTTTCAAACAGAACCTTGTGAATTCAAATTCTACTTTGGAACTTCAGCACAAAAGCTACAATGAAGAAATTAGTCATCAAACCAAATCCTTTTTTTAATTCATTCACGGGATGTGGGCATCACTGGCTGGATTTATTACCCATCAGGCAGTTAAGAAATCAACAAAATTACTGTGGGTCTGGAGTCACTTGTAGGCCAGACCAGGTAAAGATGGCAGTTTCCTTCATTAAAGGATGTTAGTGAACCAGACGGGTTTTTCTGACAACTGACGATAATTTCACAATCATCATTAGTCTTTTAATTCCAGATTTTTAATTTACTGAATTTAAATCTGTCAAAGGATTTGAACCCAGGTCCCCAGAACCTTACCCGAGTCTCTGGATTATTAGTCTAGCAATAATACCTGTGTTTGCCTCATCCTGCACTGTAAGACCTCACACCATTACTCAGAGAACAGAGTTCCCCAAAAGCTCTCAGCCAGCCTTCCTCATCCAACCCTAAAATCAGATTAACTCAGGATTGTCTAAAATTTAGTGTCCTTAGGTCATTTGAGAAATACCACAGAGCATCAGTTATTACACATCTCTGTACTTTATCAATATCTGTATTCCAAATGTAACCGGTATGTGCCGCTTGTCAAAATCTTTTTGAAACTACAAACTTTTTTATTATTCATTCACAGAATGTGGGCATCACTGGTTGGGGCAGCATTTATTGTCCATCCCTAACTGCCCAGAGGCCATTTGAGGTTAACCACATTGCTGTGGGTCTGAAGCCACATGTAGGCCAGACCAGGTAAGGATGGCAGTTGCCGTCCCTAAAGGACGTTAGCGAACCAGGTGGGTTTTTCCAACAATCGGCAATGGTTCATAGTCTTCATTACACTCTTAATTCCAGACTTTTATTGAATTCAAATTTCACCATCGGCCTTGGTGGGATTTGAACCTAGGTCCCCAGAACATTATCCTAGTTCAGTCTGATTAACAGTCCAGTGATAATACCATATACAAATATACAATATTATTTGGACATCTTGGAAAGACAAAACCACACTGCTTGGGTTTAACATGTGACTCCTAATCAGTGGTAAATGGATTAACAAGTATCCATAAAATCTCTTGAACCACCAGGATATTTTATATTACCTGATATAACGTGAATGTTTAAACTGCCTAGCCTTTCCACCCTTTAAAATTTAACTTCTGCAAGAACAGTTTTTCACAGATGGAACCAGACAAGAGGCAACAACATCCCGAAACATATTCGAGTGTGCTAGGAAAGAGATTAAAAAGCACGACTTCAAAAGGCAATAATCTCATGATCACTCCTCATGTAAGTGTTGGCGCCTACAGAAAGGAGGAGGAGGATAGAACAGAACAAATAAACATGTGGCTGAAGAAATGCTGCAGGAAGGATTTAGATTTCAGAAACATTGGGACCAATTCAGGTAAGTGGAATGTGTACAAGGAGAATGGATTACAGACTTAGCAGGACTGGGACTAATATCCACAAAGAGTGTTTTGCTCGTGCTGTTAGGCAGGGATTAAACTAGCTTGGCAGAAGGAACTGTTTCCTTTAGACAGAGGAAGCCATGAGGGTATGGAGCTGAAGCAGGTTGGCTGTGGAGGAGTGGAAACTACATAAAAAGGTATGACAGTGGATAGGCAGTGTCTGCCATTTAAAGAATGAAGACTTGGTGTACCACAGATACATGTTCCTTTGAGACACAAAAACCCAAAAGAAATGTGATCCAACCATAGATAACAAGAGAAGTTACTGACTGTATTAGAAAAAAGGAAGAGGATTACAAAGTTTCCAAGAAGTAGCAAGCATGAGGATTGGGAGAATTTTTGAATCGCCAAAGGAGGACCAAGAAACAGCTGAAGGAAGGGAAAATAGTTTGTGGAGGTAAATTAGTGAGATACACAAAAAATGGATTTTAAGAGCTTTACAGCTATGGAAAAAGCAAAAAAAAAAAGGAAAAACAAATGTAGAACCGTTGCAGACAGAAAAGGCAGAACTTCTAAAAGTGGGAATAAGGAAATGGAACAGAAAATAATACATGCTTTGTGTACATCTCCAAAGAAAAAGATATAAAATACCTGAGAACCAAGGAGCTAACAAGAATGAGGAACTGAAATGAAGTAACGTAGCAAAAAAAAAGTAAAGGAGAAATTATTTGGACTGAAAGTTAGTAAATCCCTTGATTCTGATGATTTTCATCCCAGAGTTTTGAAAGAACTGGCTTTCAATTGAGATTGACTGTCATGACAGTCATCTTCTAAAAGTTCTATTTAGTAGAAGGTTGCAAATATAACCCCACTATTTAAGAAAGGAGTGACGTAAACAGGGAATCAGTAGTCTGTTTGACAGACATCAATAGAAGGGAAAATGACGGACTCTATTGTAAAGGACGTGATCATTGGATACTAAGAAAATCGTGGTGGGATTAGGCAGAGTCAACATGAATTTAACAAAGGAAAACTAGTTTGACAAATTCATTGATAAGCTTTTTTGAGACTATAACTAGCAAATTACATAAGACAGAACCAGTGGACATGTTGTATTTGGATTTTTTGAAGGCTTTTGATAAGGGTTCATCCAGGACAAGGATATTGATTGTTGTATCCAGTTACCATACTGTAAAGAGAGTCAGAGTCATAAAGCATGGAAATAGACCCTTCAGTCCAACTAGGCCATACTCCCAAACTAAACCAGTCCCACTTGCCTGCACTTGGCCCACGTCCCTCCAAACCATCCTATTCATGTACTTATCCGTATGTTTTTTAAACTTTGTAACTGTACCTGTATCCACCACTTCCTCTGGCAGTTCATTAAACACACAAACACTCTGGGCAAAATAAAAGTTGCCCCTCATGTCCATTTTAAATCTTTCTCTTCTCACCTTAAGGTAAATTTGAGCAACAAAGATTCCAAAAGGCCTTTAAGAGTCAAGATTGCAAGAACGGCAAAGAAAGTTCGGTTTATTCTTACTGAGAAAGAGACATCCAGATGCCTTTAAAAGTTCTTTTAAAATTGTGTTTAAATTGATAAAGCTTATCAGAACAACATATTGACGAAAATTTCAAAACTAAAAAGCAGATCATTTAAGAGTTGGAGGTAGATTGGAAAACCCAGCAGAAGTAGTGTACATCAAAAAATGATAAGGAGGGAATAAGATGCCAGTGATAAATCAGAACAGAATATGCAGGTTCAAGAGTTAACCAAGTAACTGCAAAAGGGAAAATTTAAAAAAAATTGATAGGGTAAGGAGACAAGTGAAAGCCAGGTCCACATTTAAAATTATTTCTATACCCTTCTTTACAGAGTTTAAATTATTGACAGACTATAGGGAGTTCCAACAGCCGGAAAAACGACCAGCAACACTTCCTTGGTAATATTCCGCACTGATCTTTTGGATTCACCTAAAGATGCAACTGGCATTGAGAAAGATACAGTATAAATATGACAGCTCTTGGATTTCTGTTTAGTCATGATTTCATATGGAACTTTAAGTATGCAAACTCAATTTAGTGGCTCAAGTTATAGTTTGATACGTTGTATGATCAGACAGAAAAATGATTACTTTACAAAACTTGAAGCAAATCCAGAATGACTACAATGAACTCAGACACAATATGAATATAGGAAACAGATAGAAATAAAAACAAAAAAAATTAAACCACAAAATAAAAAGTGAAGCTATGGGAAATGTATAAATCAACCAAGAGACCATTGAGAAGATGAAGTTCAAGAAGGTATTTCTAAGGACATATGAAAACACTAGAACAAGTAAACTAAGGAAAAGTTGACAGTTCCACAAATCTTCCAGGATCCTTCTCTGTATTTATCAACTTAAACAAACACTGAACAAAACATATCACGAGCTAAGAAAAGATCAGGTCCAAAGTACCAGCCCCATTCAAGCAATCACATATCCCAATGATCTGCTTTCAAATAATGGAGTCTTATGGAACGAACAAAATGAAAACAAAAGAACTCTGCAGCCAACTCAGGAGATTCTCTGGAAAATTCTTATTTGACTCCTAAAGGCAATCAAGCCTGACTCTAGAAGACCACAAACATTTAATTCCTCATATTTACAGAGAACTACCAACTTACTGTCTACAAATCAAAATTCTCACACGAAAATTTCTAAGTTCCCTTTCAAAGTGCTGTGGTAAAATCAATGCACGTGGCCTGTTTCTATACCCTGTTCCAGAAACTTCCTGTCCTCTAACTTAATTTTCTGTATAGACATTTTACAGAAATGCTCTAGTCCTGTCATATTATACATCATCCGGCTACAGACTAATGCTTTTTTTTGGAAAATCTTCAATCACACCTTCTCAAATTTAATTGGATTAGCTTACTGTTACGTACTCAAATGTGTACAGTGAAAAGTTTACAGTCACCACAGTACAGTGCCATCTTAGGTACAGATACTGAAGATCAAATTCTTAGGGAACAAAAAAAAAATCAGAGAAGTAAAGAAATAAACAGCTCAGCATTACAGCTGTCATGAATAAGTTAGAAAAGTAGAGTAAAAAGTTCAGAATATTAGTCTTTCTGATCCCATCCATGCCAGCACCTACTCTCAGGGGAGACTTCCACTGCCTTCCTGCCCCACTAACACGGCAAGAGTGGGGGCAGGGGGGTCGCCCCACTTTAGGCACCATCTCTTCATCACTAGGCTCACTTCACTGACGCCACTGAACCCATCTTGCCCTGCCACCAAGTGTCCTGGCTCTGCTGCCAGGCCAAGAGAGAATTTTTCAAAATATTCCTGACCTTTGGAGCCTGTTCCACACCAAAGAACTTTAAACTGGGTGACACTCAGAATCATCGATCCATACAGTACAGATAGAAACTATTCAGCCCATTGAGTCTGCACTGAGCCTCCGAAGAGCACCTCACCCTCTGCCCACAATCTCACATTTACCATTGTCAACCCACATAACCTGCACATCTCTGGATACTATGGGCAATTTAGCATCCAGTCTACCAAACCTGCACATCTTTGGACTGTGGGAGGAAACTGGAGCACCCAGAGGAAAGCCACGCAGACACAGAGAGAATGTGCAAACTCCAAACAGACAGTCCCCCAAGGCTGGAGTCGAACCCAGATTCCTGGTGCTGTAAATTTCCCCTGGTCTCTTTATTGATGCACTAACTACCAGGGTATTAAAAATGCCTGGAGCTTCTCAACCCCAAATACTTTGCATTACATTTAAAAAATGCTGCCACATCGCAATTAACTGGTCAAAGTTGGCAACCTATTAATTTGGTTGAAGTTGCTAACCTCTGACCAATTTCATGTCACAGTGATTTAAAGAATAGAACTATTTACCCTGATCAAAATGGTTAATTATATGATAATCCCAATATGAAGCCTATTCATGACCCTATTCATACTCAAACTGCAACGGTCTTAAAAACTTAGGGGACCATTATTTGAAGTTATTTAATATTTGGAAATTACTGCATAAATAACAAAATTTTTCATCATGCAAGAATCATTTCCTTGAAGAATTTAATTCTTGAAGCATGCAGGTGTTGGTTTTCCCGTGTTTCTGCTGCCCATGTCCTTCTAGATGGAAGTGGTCGTGTGTTTGGAAGGAGCTGTCTGAGGATCTTTGGTGAGTTTCTGCAGTGCACCTTGTAGACAGCACACGTTGCCGCTGCTGAGCATTGGTGGTGGAGGAAGTGGATGCTTGAAGTTTATTCAAACTTCCTACACACCAAGATAACAAGGTGTGGAGCTGGATGAACACAGCAGGCCAAGCAGCATCATAGGAGCAGGAAAGCTCCATCCCCGCCTCTTTGACTTGTCTGCCTCCTCTCCACCTATCCTCTCTTCTATCCATCTTCTATCTGCCTCCCCCTCTCTCCCTATTTATTTCAGAACCCTCTTCCCCTCCCCTATTTCTGAAGAAGGGTCTAGGCCCAAAACGTCAAGCTTTCCTGCTCCTATGATGCTGCTTGGCCTGCTGTGTTCATCCAGCTCCACACCTTGTTATCTTGGATTCTCCAGCATTTGCAGTACCTATTATCTCTTCCTACACACCAAGTTGTGTGCGCTTGATGTGATTGGAATAATGCTTTCTGAAATTGTGGAGGAAGCCTGAGTTTAAAAAATGATGTTTCAAATTCAATTATTCTTTGTTGAAGTGACCCACACCAGCAAAACAAAACATTGAAAATAGCAGAAGTCAGACATTTGGTCATTTCGAGTTTGCTGTATCCTTCAATAAGATCACAATTGATGAGAACATCCTCAACTCCACTTTCCTGCCTAAGCCCCAATTATCGTAGATTAACCAATGTTAAACAAAGTCTGTCCAATTCGGTCTTGAATATATTTAATGACGCAGCCTCCATTATTCCTCATGGACAGAATTCCAAAGATCAACGACCCTGTGACTGAAGCAATTCTTCTTCATCCCGTTCGTAAGCCCCTTATTTGGAAAATGTGTTCCCTAGATTCTGGATTCTCCCATGAAAGAAAACATCCTCTCTGCAGCTACCAGGTCAATTCCTCTCAGAATCTTACATGTTTCAATAAGATCACCTTTCATTCTTCTAAACTCCAATTAGTATAGATCCAAACTGCTCAGTCTTCCCTGAGAAGTCAATCCCTTCATCTCAGGAATCACCCTGATGAAATCCCTCCAGTACAAGTAATTTTCTCTTTAAATAAGACCATAAATCTGCACAGTGCGCAATATCTGATATCAACGATGTCTTGTATAGTTGTAGTAAGACGTCCTTACTTTTATACTCAATCCTCCTTGCAATAAATGCTAATGTTGCATTTGCCTAATTAGTTGCTGTACCTGGACGCTAACAGTTTGAAACGCACGTATGAAGATATCCAGATCTCTGTCCCACAATGATTGTGTCGTTTCACAGTTCAAATAACATTTTGCCCTTCTTTTTCCCTACCAATTGAATAATCTCACATTTTTCCTCATTTTGCTCCACCTGCCAAATTCTAGCCCATTCACTTAACCCACCTCTTTGCAAATTTTGTGCCATCTCACTACCTTGTTTACCACTTATTTTTGTATGATCAGCAAGTGTGGTCACAATACACTTGATCCCATCATTCAAGTCATTCATACAGATTGTAAATAGTGGAGATCCCAGCGACCCTCCACTCGTTAACAGCTTAAATACATACATGAAAGTGACACTTTTATCCCAACTTTGTTTCTGGTTAGTTAGCCAGTTCTCTGGCCTTGCTAATATCGCCTACTGGAATGACCTTTTATTCCAAATTCAAACAGCAGCTCCCAACATGCACTTGTGGTGGAACTTTTGGAATGAATGATTGACAATTCAGGCCATGACAGCAAACGTTGACAGAGTGCAATTTGAAATTAATGCTAGAAAGATTCTATGTGAGGGACACTAAATTAAAACAAGCTATGCAATTAAATGATGTGATAGCTACAGAAAAGAAATGAGATTTGGGAATAAGACAAAACGTCTGAAATGAACAACGAGAAGTTCTCAAGAGAAAAGGAAGAAGAATGTTTCAATTACTCCTGTTACAATATTAGCCTCTTAAAATTTTTTGTTTTCATATGCTTACCCTATGCTTCTGTCATTTTCAAATATTTGAACTTAAGATGTCACCCCATCCATAAAAAACTAACTAAAAAACCTGTGCTGCCTTGAAAGCTGGATGCAAACTTTGAGTCCAAGGTGTAATGATAAAGGAAGGTCTGATTAACACAGTGAAAGTGAGCATGGCAAGAAAGCATTCAAAATAATAATAATCTGGATTTGCTTACCCCATTGTTTTACGTAGCTGAAGAAACAGAACTGAAAGAATTATTTGTGTGGAGTTTGTAAATGTAATGCATCAAAATGAAACCTATTCCTTCCAGCTTTGCCCTGGGTTATGACATTATTTTACACCTTTCCTATCAGTGGAAGCTCTGACTTCATACCTCATGGTCATGTCACGAGCTGACTGGCTCTCTATGTGAAAACATCCAACTAAGCATTTCATGTTGGAAACTGCAGAAGTGGATGCCACAATCCGACAGCAGTTTATTTTTTCAAACAAACTGCATGGCACTCACCAAAAAAAAAAGAAACCACGGAGTTATCCTTAAAATTGTGTATTTTAATAAATGAAAATATTTTTCCATACTAAGTCTAATTCCATTCCTTGTCAATATTTATTGATTTGAAAATAATTAATACAGCAGAGAGAAAAGATATCCAAGGACTCATATTTGAACGAATAATAGAATGTGGATATCTTAAAAGTGATGTACTAATGCAAGCTTTTGTACTCAGTCTATGAGCTCATGGTATTGGGGATAATATATTGGCATTAGATACAGTACTGACAAAACAAATGGAAACAGAGTGTAGGAATAAATATGTCACTTTCAGATTGGCAAACTGTAACTGGTGGGATGCCACAGGGATCACTGCTGGGTCTTTATTTAGAATTTATATTAAAGGACTTGGATGAAAGGACAGAGTAAATAGTATTGTCAGCAAACGCGGCTACAAAATTAGACGGTAAGCAAAGTTGTAAGAAGGACAAAGAGATGGCCAAGGAACTACACTAGTTAATTAATTAAAGTGGGCAAGAATTTGGCAAATGCGAGTGCAGTGCCAGAAAATGAGAATCTACTAACTTTGGTAGGAAAGATCTAAAAGCATGCAATTAATATTACTTAAATCAAGAGAGACTACAAAATGTGGAGATGATGAAATAAAAAATTAGCTTGCAGGTACAGCAAAGAGAATGGTGGCCTCTATTACTGAACAGGTGGAGTATAAAGGTAGGGAAGTCTTGCTTCAGCTGTAGAGGACATTAATGAAACCACACCCAGAGTACTATGTGCAATTTTGGTTTCCTTATTTAAGCAGAGATATTCTTGCATGGAGGTAATTCAGAGAAGGTTTATTAGATATCAGAATCAAGCAGAGACCTTGCAATCTGTTTGGTGCAATTGTTGACTGTTTTAACTCTACTGGACCTGTAAAACAATTGTTAACAATTCCAGAATCTATGTTCGGTTTCTTTAACTAAGTAATGCATTATTTTAAGGTAATCTGAAATATCATTGTGAATGCCGTTCATTTACTTCCAAAGCAGTGTCAGTAATTCCTTCCTTTACCATTACAATGCTGATTTTTTTTCCCCATTTGGAGCAAGATTAGATAACATTCTCATTTTTAAATGCAAATCTAAATTTTACAGCTTTGAAAGCAAAGGAAAATCTAGTTGTTCAGTATTCTGATAGCCACTAAAAGTTGCAGGTTAATGTTAATCGTGCCAGAAAAAATTATTAAATGACAGTATTGCTTTTATCCTGAAATGAGTTTCCAAGCTCCTCTCTGTGCCATCATGAATGCCACTTATTTTCACTCATGTAACATTATTCAATTTCACTACTTGCTCAGCTCATCTGCTGCTAAATCTCATTGATACCTTCATTACCTGAAGACTCAACCATACAGCCTTCCTGAGTTTTACCTTCTGTTTGAACTGGAGATCAGCCAAATCTCTGTTGCCTGTGTTTTAACCTGCAGCAGGCCCTCTTTTCCAATCCTTTCATGGTTTTGCCCCAACCCATCTCTAAATCTCCTCAACCTCACTGTGTTCTGCTGACACTAGCCTCTTGTGCATTACCAATTCTAATTGTGACACCATTAGTGAGTGTACCTTAGCAGGTTGGGTCCCCGTGAAGCTCTGGAATTCTCTCCCTACGTTTCTGCACCTCATTTTGCTTCTTGTAGACAGTGACCTCCAGGTAGACAAATTGGAGGCTAGAAGAACACAGCAAGCCATGCAGCATCTGGAGGAAAGGAGAAGCCAACATTTCGGGTATTACCCTTCTTCGGGACTGAAGAAGGGTCGTCCCCGAAAAGTTGACTTCTCCTTTCCTCCAGATGCTGCCTGGCTTGCTCTGTTCTTCCAGCCTCCTGTTTGTCTACCTTGGATTCCAGCGTCTGTAGTTATTTTTCCACTCTTTGAGACGTCCAGGATTTGGATACTTGACCCTACATATCCTACCGTGTCATACTTTGCAATGGCTCTATGAAGCGTTTTGGACATACAACGTTGAAGGCCCTAGGTAAATATGAATGAATACTTGTCGTTGCTTAATCCACCTTTTTATGTGGATACCTTTGGTGTCAGACAGTACCTCACTAAATTTCATTACGGACTCAACATTTTCACTAAGGATTTAGAAAGAACGATGGTTGCTACCGAGAGCTTGATGACCAGAATCATTCACTCTTTCTTATCCAGGCAATCAGATTCTGCTGAGGTGAATCTGCCGGCAGCGATGACTTGATAGAAATGGAACTTTTCTCCCTATTGAATTCTTCACTGCAATGCTGCATTCTCAAGTTCAGGTAGATCAAACATCGACAAAAATAAACATTTGCAGAGGCGTTTGAAATCAAGACCGTCCAAATAAAGCAAAAAATCTGACCAGTGTTCAAACCAGTTAATTAATACAGACCAGAATTTGTACAGCTGATGTGGTATTTTTAAACATTTCATAGATAAACAAAGTGAAACATTTCAGCAACATATAATGGTGATTTAGTATAAAGTATATTGAAGAAAATAACAACTGTAGTTTTTCACTTCGGCCGCGGTTGCTAACTTAGCTTCGGGATATCATGCTGTCGTTAGTTCAAAAAAAAACCAACGCTATTTCACCTCCCCACATTGCTTTAAGATATACGCAGATCACAATAACTGAACTTTGCGTCTGTTTTCATTTGACATTCGACCCAGAATCGTCTCCGGACAACTTAGATTTTGGAAATGGTCTTAACTCGCTAAAATTATTTAATTCTTCACGGCGGTGTGGATTAAACTTTCTTTTTAAATAAAGAGAGCATTGAATTGAGGTGGTGTATTACATACCATTCCGTGATCAGAACCGGAGCTCTCGGCTTCAGCTGCCAGTTTGGATTTGGGTGGCTGGAGTTCACACTTTGCCAACCCTGTGCCCCCTCCCTCTGTGCGTGTTTGTGTATTTGTCCGTCTGTCTCCCTGCTGCAACAACACTAACCCCAACACCTCCTCATCGCCAGCCTGGACTCAGCCGGATATCGGAGTTCCCCGTGACTACACTCCCCCGCCCGTCCGCTCCGTGTCCCTGCACTTTCTATTCATTAATGTTCAGCTCTAAGTTTGCAGCGTTGCCAAATGGGATATCTGGTCTGTCACAACCCGGTAGTGGAACCTGCACTGCGGACAGATAAACGGCAACTGTTTAAAAGCTCCTTTCATGTACGTGTTATTTTTATTGGTGGGACTATCAGTGAATTCCTGCTGAACAGATCGGAGAATGGAAACTCCCCACAAACAGCCCAAACTACTGCAACTCCGCTCACATACACTTTAAACCTTACATTTGTAATTTACACGTCGCCTCGCTTCACCGTGCAATGAAATGATCTCGGTGCTCTCCGGTGTGATCCGCTGCTCCCAGCTCCTCGGAACTTTCGCTTCTTTCTTTCCTCCTTCCCCGAGTTTCTAATTGAAATCTCTGACGTGACGGATCTTTCGGCTCCTTCCCCCACCCACGACTGTCAATAAAGGGACAGGGCAAGTAAACTTATCCAACGCAACCCAGTTGTGAAAAAGTGACTTTAGCAACTGGGTGGCAACTTCTTAATTTGAACTCAAACTCTGACTTTGTGCTGGCGTTTCTTCTTCTGGATGGCTTTTTTAGGAATGCGTTCACAGCCCCTACTGGCAGCCTGACTTATTGTCAGTGACTATCTCAGGCTACAGCGATCTTTCCACTACTTTGATGATCCATTCAGTCCTGAGTTAATTCCTAACTCACTTTCTATCGATTACAATTCTAGAGCATCTACTTCTACAACATTGCCTGCCTGTAACTCACCTCCACTACCTTTCACCAAAAAATCTTCATTTATACCTTTGTCACTTCAGGTTGAACTCGTCCAGTGTTCCTCTAACCAACAACCAATATTCCATCCCTCAGAAACTAATTCTCACGTGTGCCAGAATTCTATCCTACACTAAGGATCGAATAGAGTCATACAGCACGGAAACAGGCCTTTGGTCCAACCCATCCATGCCAGCCAGATATCCTAAGTTACTCTCACCCCATTTGTCAGCATTTGGCACATATCCCTCTAAACACTTCCGACTCATATACCCGTCCAGATGCCTTTTAAATGTTGTAATTATCCTTTTAAAACCATGCCTCTCTTGCCTTAAACCTATGCCCTCTAGTTTTGGACTTCCCCCATCCCAGGGAAAAGACCTTGGCTATTTAATCTATCCATGCCCCTCATGATTTTATAAATCTGCATAAGGTCACCCCTAGGCCTCCGATGCTCCAAAGAAATTTTCAAGACATAATCAGGTAGCTCAAGACCACAATTTCCCCAACTCTACTTTAGCGTAAAGGGCCCTGATATCTTCTAATCAACCCGTTCAGAGGTGTTACTACAGGCAGGTGCTCTGAGGCAGGTGAGGTTTGAAACTATGTATCCTAGCTCAGAAGTAGGGACAGTATAACTGCACAATAAGAGTCCCGCAGCTACCATGGTTAGTGAATGCTGAAATTATAGTGATTGTAGGGAGGTCAGCCAGGTTAGACCGCACAGAATATGAGTTCCCTGATTGGGGCTGTTAACCTGGTGCAATCAGGGAACCCTGGCTGACAGATATAAATAGGAGTGTCAGAGGTTCCAGTCATTCTGACAGCTGACTCTGAGGGAGCTGGATCAGTGTCAAGGATTCTCTACGTGAGAATAAAGAGTGATTTGGTGATGGGATACTGACCTCTGTGGAGTTATTTCAGAAATAAAAACAGAAAATGCTGGAGAAACTCAGTTCAGAAGCATCTGTAGGAGGATAAACAGAACAGTGATTTGATTTGGGGATAAAAGGTACTGCAGATGCTGGAGAATCTGAGATAACAAGGCGTGGGGCTGGATGAACACAGCAGGCCAAGCAGCATCATAGGAGCAGGAAACTTTGATTTTGATTTTATTGTCACATGTACCAAAACACAGTGAAAAGCTTTGTTTATGAGCCATACAGGCAGATCACAGCAAGCAAAGGATGTACAGATCAAAAAGACTTAGAGGCATACAGGTTACATTGCAGGTTACATTATTTGAGGCTAGAGTCCATTCAACAGTCTGATAACGGCCAGAAAAAAGCTGTTCCTGAACCTCCTTGTGCGTGTGTTCAAGATTCTGTATCTTCTGCCTGATGGAAGAGGTTGTAAGAGGTCATTACCAGGGTGCGATGGGTCTTTGATGATGTTGGCAGTGAGCTGTGTAAATGGAGTCCATGGATAGAAGATTGGCTTCTGTGCACAACACCTTCTGTAGTTTCTTACGTTCCTGGGCAGAGTAGTTACCGTACCAGGCTGTTATATACCCGGACAGTATGCTTTCAATGGTGCATCTGTAGAAGTTGGTGAGGGACCTTATGGACATGCCAAATTTCCTGAGCTGCCTGAAGAAGAAGAGGTCTTGTTGTGCCTTCTTGACTTTCGCATTTACATGGGAAGTCCAGGACAGGTTGTCGGTTATCATCACTCCAAGGAATTTGATGCTTTTCACTCTCTCACCCTCAGCTCCGTTGATGTAGATAGGAGTGTGTTCCCCTCCTTTCTGTCTGAAGTCGATGATCAGTTCTTTAGTTTTGCTGATATTGAGAGACAGATTGTTTTCAATGAACCACATCACCAAGCCCTCTATCTCCCTTCTGTATTTTGGTTCGTTGTTGTTAGATATCCATCCCACTATGGTGGTGACATCAGTGAACTTGTCAATGGCATTCATTCAGAATTTGACAACACAGTTGTAGGTGTACAGGGAGTACAGTAGGGGGCTGAGGACCCATCCTTGTGGGGGGCTCCAGTGTTGAATGTTATTGTGGCGGAGGTGCTACCTATCCTCACTGATTGTGGTCTGTGGGACAGGAAGTTGAGGATCCAATGCAGAGGGTGGAGCTGAGACCAAGGTCACACAGTTTTGAGATCAGTCTGGAGGGGATCATGGTGTTGAAGGTAGAGCAGTAGTCAACGAGCAGAAGTATTTTCTGAAGAAGGGTCTAGGCCCGAAACCTCAGCCTTCCTGCTCCTCTGCTGCTTGGCCTTCTGTGTTCATCCAGCTCTACGCCTTGTTATCTCAGATTCTCCAGCATCTGCAGTTCCTACTATCTCAGAAGTCTGACGTAGGTGTCTTTGTTGTCCAGATGTTCCAGGGATGGTATTCTGCTCAAACCAAGCATAGAAAGCATTGAGCATGTCAGGGAGGGATATGTCAGGTTGGAAATTTCATCTGAGTTGTCAGAAAAGCAGACAGGTCCTCTAGCCCTCATCTCTCACACCCCCAACTGCCTAATTGGTAGAGGCACTTCTACCAAACAGAGTTCAACAATATAGCTCTCTCCTCACATCAAGGTTTTTCCATTGAATTAGTATTTTTGCAAACTGTGGTTCAATGCAATGTGTCTTTTTTCAGTGATACGGGTAGATCTGCTTTAATGCGTGTTTCATTAATGAGAATTGGATGTAACGCGATTGATGAATAGTGGACGGTGTTTGGATAATGAAACTTTCTGCTGTACAGGTATGACAATTTCCCTATAACACGATATTCAGTGGCGATTTGCTGTAGCGTAAGGTCACACAAGAACGCACCTATTGTGTTATAGGAGAACTACCTGTACTCAAATTCTCTACTTCAAATGACATTCACAAATGTGCTTTGAAATCAAAACTGCTGTTCCTATGACTTATAAAACACAGGCAACTAAAATATGAATAATATGAACTTCAAACTTTTCATATCCCAATCTTATGTACACTTGGCTGAGATCTAATTGAAACTTTCAGAATACTGAATGGCCTGGACAAAGTGGATGTTGGGAAGATGTTTCCATTGGTAAGAGAATTTAGGACCCAAGGGCACAGCCTTAGAGTAAAGGGAAGACCTTTTAGAACGGAGATAAGGAGAAACTACTTCATCCAGAGAGTGGTGAATCTATGGAATTCACTGCCACAGAAGGCTGTGGAGGCCAGATCATTGAGTACATTTAAGACTGAGATAGATAGGTTCTTGATTATCAGGGGGTTCAAGGGTTACGGGAGAAAGCAGGAGAATGGGGTTGAGGAACTTATCAGCCATAACTGAATGGCGGAGCAGACTCGGTGGGCCAAATGGCCTAATTTCTGCTCCTATGTCTTATGGTCTTATGGTCTTATAGCATGGAAACAGACCCTTCAGTCTAAATCATCCATGCCAACCAGATATCCAAAACTGATCTAGTCCCATTTGCCAGCATTTGGCCCTTATCCTTCCAAACCCTTCTTATTCATATACCCATCCATATGCCTTTAAAATGTTGTAATTGTACCAGCCTCCACCACTTCCTCTGGCAGCTTGTTTCATACACACACCACTCTCTGCATGAAAACGTTAGCCCTCAGGTCAATTTTAAATTTTTCCCCTCTCACTTTAAACCTATGTGCTCTAGTTTTTGACTCTCATACCCTGGGAAAAAGACTTTGGCTACATACCTTATCCATGCCCCTCATGATTTTATAAGCCTCTGTAAGGTCACCCCTCAGCCTCCGATGCTCCAGGGGAAAAAACCTCCAGCCTATTCAGGCTCTCCCTATAGCTCAAAGCCTTCAGTCCTATCATTATACTTGTAAACCTTTTATGAACCCTTTCAAGTTGGAGCTGTCAGTTAATTTTATCATCCTTGCTGGCCTCCCGAAGATGCTAGTGTCTCTGCTGTTTATGGATCTTGGTAGTGTACATTGCTGCAGACCATACTAGAGTCCAGCAGTATGGACTAGAAGAAAATTGCTCTGACATGCCAATGGCTCAATGATTGTGCTTGTGTTGAATACTAGGAGAGTGGGTATGAAGGGTACATGGAGGGACAAGGATGGAGAATGGTGGGCATGGGAGATGTGGAGAAATGGAGAGAGCATGAGAGAGGCATGCATGAGGAGTGAGGGCTTGAGGGCCCGTCAGCCGTAATTACAGTTAGGCTCAAAATCCAGAAAAGAGAGATGAGCCTTTCAATTTGCTACCCTCTCCATCTACCTAAACCCATTGCCACTTTGAAACTGCCTCCAGATATGGTGAAGCTCCCACCTCATTGAGGTCTCCTTAATGAAGTCAGGGTTGCAGAGTCAGGAACTTTCTCAACTCATCTTTTCCATCTCCTTCATGAAAATCTTATCAATTAGTTTCTATCCATATAAGTAATAGTCCAACACGGACCTTTTTCAACCCATATGCAGCATACTTGCTACATCTATTACCTTTCTGCGAGTTATTTTGTTCAACCTAGCAATTTCATTACCTTTGCAGTATCCATAGATTTGGTCACTGGACTTCTAATTTCTGACTCTTAACTGCAGGCCATTTATGAAGAAACTAAACAAAAGAAGTCCCAAGACAGGCTCCTGTCTGTAAATTCCACCCCATTGATGGTAATCACTGTACCACTGCTCTCTGGGTTTTACTAGTTGACAGATTAAGCACATATTTCTACCAATTCTTACTTTTTCTTACTTTCTGTATAATCTCTTTAGAGGAATTGCATTATCACACCAATTGCCTTTTCCCAAAATACCCAATATTCCAAGAAGCTCCGCTTCAAAATATTGTATTAACTGTAAAACACCAAAATTGTGAAAGGCACCATGCGAATGAAAATCTTGTAAACCTTTCATTTTATACCCTCAACAAACCCTTTGTCATTATCTCAAAGAAAACATGTTTTCACGTGTGTTCTAGTCAAAACTTATTCTTTAATAAACACCAATAAAACACCTCAGTGGCCATTAACTCATTGCTACTTTTGGGACCTTGATGTACATGAATCGGCTACTTTTGTTTCCCTTTCTTTAAAAGGCAATGTTTCTGATACCAGCAACTTTGTAAAGCATTAGCCAAAATTATCATCTGGAATTTTCACCTGGGATCTCTGGTGAGAGATTTAGAGGAGGTATTGGGGGAATGTCTCTAAATTAACACGTTTCCTGATTTATCACCTGCTGTTCTTTTAGATCAAATTTCCAAGCATGCTCTTCATGTCTGTGATAGAAGCTGTGGTTTCAAAGCTTGCATTTTTTTCACACAGACCATAACTGAAAAGAGAAACTGTAAAAGAGAAACAGAAAAAGAAAGTTGACCCTTCTAATTATGGGCAAGAGTTCAGTTGTTGCAGATGTTTCTGTTATTTGAAGATAACGTTAGTAGATTTACACTACTAGACTATCATGAACAAAGTTAATGAGGTTTTGACTATGTGTATTATTTTTGATAAGATTGCTTGGGGAACTTGGATTAGTGATGCACTACTTCTGGTTGGAGGTCAGTCTAATTTATAGAAGAAAATGAGCTCCAATCTTTTGTGAGGAAATCCAAATTTTAAAGGATTGATCACATCTGTGCTGAATAGACTTCCAAGTCAATTCAGAAGATCTATCTTGGCTATAGCTGCCACTTAATATTTATAGATCGTAATTCACTGCAATTTGTGGGGTTTTTTGTATTCATTTGTCGGATGTGGGCATCGCTGGCTGGCCAGCATTTATTGCCTGTCCCTAGTTGCTCATGAGAAGGTGGTGGTGAGCTGCCTTCTTGAACTGCTGCAGTCCACCTGCTGTGGGTTGATCCTTATTGCCACGAGGAAGAGAATTCCAGGATTTTGACCCTTGAAGGAATAGCAATATATTTCCACATCAGGCTGGTGAGTGGCTTGGAGGAGAACTTGAGGATGATGGTGTTCATGTATCTGCTGCCCTTGTCCTTCTAAATGGAAGTGATTGTGAGTTTGAAAGTTGCTATCTGAGGATCTTTGGTGAATTTTTTCAGTGTTTCTTATAGATAGCGCGCGTTGCTGTAACTGAGCGTCTGTAGTGGAGGGAATGGATGCTTGTGGATGGAATACCAATCAAGTGGGCTGCTTTGTCCTGGAAGGTTTCAATGTTCTTTAGGGTTGCTGGAGCTGCATTCATTCAGGCAAGTGGGGATCATTCCATCTCACTCCTGACTTGTGCCTTGTAGCTGATGGACAGCCTTTGTCAGAAGTGAGTTACTCACTGCAGAATTCCTAGCCGCTGACCTGCTCTTGTAGCAACTATGTTTATGTGGTGAGCCCACTTAAGTTTCTGGTCAAAGATAACCCCTCAGAATGTTGATTGTGAGGGATTCAATGATGGTAACACCATCAAATGTCAAGGGGCAGTAGTTAGATTGTCTCTTATTAGTGATGGTCATAGCCTGGCATTTGTGTGGCATGAGTGTTATTTGCCACTTGTCAACCCAAACCTGGTTATTGTCCAGATCTTGTTTCATTTGAACATGGACTGCTTCAGTATCTGAGGAGTTGTGAACATTATGCATCATCGGTGAACATCCCCATTTCTGACCTTATGATGGAGGGAAGGTCATTGATGAAGCAGCTGAAGATGGTTAGGCCTTAGACATTACCCTTAGGTACTCCTGCACAGATGTCCTGGAGCTGAGATTACTGATGTCCAACAACCACAACCATCTTCCTATGTGATAGGTATGACTCCAACCACTGGAGAGTTTGCCCCCGATACCCATTGACTCCAGTTTTGCTCGGGCTTCTTGATACCACACTCAGTCAAATGCAACCTTGATGTCAAGGGCTGTCATTCTCACCCCACCTCTGGACTTCATCTCTTTTGTCCATACATGAGCCAAGGCTGTAATGAGGTCAGGAGCTGAGTGGCCCTGGCAGAACCCAAACTGGGCATCACTGAGCAGGTTATTGCTGAACAGGTGCTGCTTGATAACACTATTGATAACACGTCCATCACTTTACTGATGATGGGGAGTAGACTGATGGGGCAATAATTGGCTGGGTTGGATTTGTCCTGCTTTTTACGTACAGGACATATCTTGGCAATTTTCCACATTGTTGGGTAGATGCCAGTGTTGTGGCTGTATTGGAACAGCTTGGCTAGGGGAGTGGCAAGTTCTAGAGCACGAGTGTTCAGTATTATTGCGGGAATGTTATCAGGACCTTAGCCTGTGCAGTATCCAGTGTATCCAACCATTCCTTGATATCATGTGAATTGGTTGAAGACTGATATCTGCAATGCTGGGTACCACTGGAGAAGGCCGAGATGGATTACTAAACTGGCTCAAGATTGCTGCAAAAACTTCAGTCTTGTCTTTTGCACTGATGTGCTGGACGCTTCCATCATTGAGGATGGACTTATTTGTTGAGATTCCTACTCCTGTGAGTTGTTTAATTGTCCATCACCATTCACAACTGGATGTGGCAGAAATGCAGAGCTTAGATCTGATCCATTGGTTGTGGGATCGCTTAGCTCCGTCTATCACTTGCTGCTTATGCTATTTGGCATGCACATTGTCCTGCTTCGTGGCTTCACCAGGTTGATACCTCATCTTCAGACATGCCTGCTTCTGCTCCTGGCATACCTTCCTGCACTCTCCATTGAGCCAGGGTTGATCTCTGGCTTAATGGTAATGGTTGAGAGGGGGATATGCCAGGTCATGAGGTTACATTTTGTGCTGGAGTATAATTCTGCTGCTGCTGATGGCCCATAGCGCCTCATGGATGCCCAGTCTTGAGTTGCTAGATTTGTGCGAAACCTGTCCCATTTAGCACAGTGACAGTGCCATCCAACATGATGGAGGGTATTCTCAATGTGAAGGCGGTACTTCGTCTCCACAAGCACTGTGCGGTGGTCTCACTTACTGATATTGTCATGGACAGATGCAACTGCAGCTGGTAGATTGGTAAGGATGACGTCAAGTATGTTTTTCCCTCTTGTTGGTTCCCTCACCACCTGCCGCAGACCCAGTTTCGCAGCTATGTCCTTTAGGGCCCGACCAGCTCAATCAGTGGTGCCACTGCCAAGCCACTCTTGGTGGTGGACTTTGAAATCCCCCACCCAGAGTACATTTTGTGCCTTGCCATCCTCAGTGCTAAGTGTTGTTCAACATTGAGGAGAATTGATTCATCAGCTGAGGGAGGACTGCATGTGATAATCAGCAGGACATTTCCTTGCCCATGTTTAACCTGGAGCCATGAGACTTTATTGGGCCCAAAGTAAATGTTGAGGACTCCCACAGCAACTCCCTCCTGACGGTATACCACTGTGCTGCCACCTCTGCTGGTCTGTCCTGCCAGTGGGATCAGCAGGGATGCTGATGGTGGTGTCTGGGATATTGTCTGTAAGGTATGATTCTGTGAGTATGACTATGTCAAGGCTGTTGCTCAACTAGTCTGTGAGATAGCTGTCCCAGTTTTAGCACTAACACCCAGATGTTAATGAGGGGGACTTTACAGGGTCGGCAGGGCTGTTTCTGCTGTTGTTAATTCCATCGCCTGGGTTGATGCCAAGCGACCCATCCAGTTTCATTTTTTGATGAGATTTTGTACAACTGATTGGTACGACCAAATGACCGTTTCAGAGGGTAGTTTAAGAGTCAACCGCATTGCTGTGGGTCTGCAGTACCATGATGGGTTTTTCCGAACAATCAGCAATTCATGTTCATCAGTAGATTCTTAATTCCACCATCTGCCATGGCAGGATTGGAACCTGGGACCCCAGAACATTAGTTGAGTTTCTGGATTAACAGTCTAGCAATAATACCACTAGGTCATCACCTCCCCTAATGTTGATTCTAGGTTTTTAGATTGATTGTATTTAGTGTTTTCTCTGTTTGACTCTTACATAATAAGACTTGTTTTGTTTTAAAGTGTGGAATCTTCTAGCTCCATTCTTTCAGTACATAACTTGAAATAATATTGAAAGATTAGTCAAAAAGTAAAAGGAAGCATATGTAGGATTTAGGAAAGTGAAATCAGATAAGGCCCTTGAAGAATGTAAAGGAAACAGAAAATAATTTACACAAGGAATTGGGAGGGCTGAAAAGGGCCATGAAATGTCTTAGTAAGTAGGAATAAGAAGAATCCCAAGGCAATTTATACGTATATTAGGAGCAAGAGGGTAATTAGTGAAAGTATAGGCCCACTCAAGGACAAAGGATAAAGGAAGGAACTTAGGCATGGAGCCGCAGGAAGTGGGCAGGTCCTTAACGACTACTTTGCATTGGTATTCAGCAAGGAGCCGGACATGGATTATGCTGAGATTAGGGAGGGGAATGTTGATATTCTAGGACACATCAATATTAAGAAGGAGCAAGTGTTGGGTATCTTGAAAAATACTAAGGTAGATAAGATCCCAGGGCCTGATGGAATCTATCCCAGGTTATTGAGGGAGGCAACGGAGGAGATTGTAGGGACCTTGACAGAGATCTTTGTACCTTGTCAGGCCACAGGCAAAGTGTCAAAACACTGGAGATTGTTTAAAAAGGGTTTAAGGATAATCCAGGAAGTTAGGCAAGTGAGCCTTACATCAGTGTAGGGAAATTACTGGGAAGAATCCTAAGGACAGGATTTACCTGCATTTGGAAAAGGATGGACTTATTAGGGAAAGTCAGCGTGGCTTTGCATGGGGGAGGTCCTGTCTCAAAAATTTGATTGAGTTTTTTTGAGGGAGTGATGAAAATAATTGCTGAGGGTAAGGCAGTGGATATTGTGTACATGGACTTTGTTAGAGTGTTTGACACAGTCTCTAATGGTAGGCTGGTCCAAAAGACAAAGTCACATGGAATCCACAGTGATTTGGTAAACTGGATACAAAATCGGTTTGGTCATAGAGAAGACAGAGGGTATTTATGAAGTTGTTCTTAAGGGGCCTCTGTTGTTTGTAATATATGATTCGGATGAAAATGTAAATGATCTGATTAGTGTATTTGGAGATGACACAAAAATTGGTGGAGCTGTGGATATTGAGGAAAATTGTCGAAGGATATAGCAGGAACAAGATCAATTGGAAAATTAGGTGGAGAAATGGTCGATGGAGTTTAATCTGGATAAGCATAAAATGATTCATTTTGGGAGGTCAAATGCAGGAAAAGAGGAAACAAGAAAATATACAGTAAACGTTTCTTCCAGGTGCTCCAGTTTCCTCCCACTGTCCCAACTGGCCATGCTAAATTGCCCATAATGTGCAAGCTAGGTGGATTAGCCATGGGAAAGGCAGGATTACAGGGGGTTGGGTCTGGGCAGGATGCTCTTCAGAAGCGGGGTGTGGACTTATTGGGCCAAATGGCCTGGTTCCACACTGTAGTGATTCCATGATCCCAACATTTGACACAATTTCCCAAAATTGTGTTCATAAAGATGGATCATTCAGACTTCTTGACAATTGTAGCACATACACAATGACGAAAAGTCCGAAGAGCTTGGCTCATTTTAATACAGGATCAAAGAACCACAATAAATGATCCTTTGGTCTATCTAATCTATGTCTCATTGAAGTGTGTGTTAACATGCGAGGTGATGCATTAGCTTGGAAAAATCATTGGAATGAGAACGATATGTGAATTAAATAATTCATTATCTGTTGTTTGCTTAACGTTGCAGGATTTATTTGTTTGTTTTCACCTTGTTGAGCCTGCGTAATTCAGCATCCCATGTTTGTCAGCATTCACTTTAAGCAGAATTATTAAGGGGGAAAGAAATTTGAAATTAGCAGAGCAAAATCTGTTAATTTTGGAGAGTGTCAACTCATTGCAATGAATTTTTAAAAGGTTTGTAAATATGAGACATTTCCATAATTTACCTTATGCCAAGTTAGTTGACATTTTCATTTTGGAAATTGGGAATGGGGGATTTATTTCCAATAGTTAATGAAAGTATATTACTTTTAGATTTCACATTAAAAAGATTTCATAACACAAGGGTGCACCATTCTTCAGTAGATGTGCCATCTTATCAACTGAATGAAGAGAATCTCAAAAAAGTCAACACAACTACAGAAAATAATGTTACTATATGACTGCATCACCAAATAATGGAGTTAGTGAGAATGAGAAAGGAGCACTGGGAGCCAAAAGATAGCTCTTGAAAATCAAGAAGTAGTCCTGAAGAAGCTCTCACAAAAATCCTTCAAAAATAATACTTTGACCTCTGATAGCCATTGTTTTGCCGTGTTTCTTGATGTCAACACATCACCAACTGCATGGTAGTGTTAAATACTTCTTTAGTGCTAAGAAACAGATAAGGCTGGGTTGACCAACATTGCAGAAGACGAGTAGATTGAGCAGCATACTCTAGATATCAAGGGTCACTTGTTTCCAGCAACTTCTCACACATGGTCACTGTCAAGCACTTTCTTCCACCAGGTTAGTTATTGAGGAAAAGCAAAAAAAAACCCAGCAGATTTAAGCCATCAAATACTACGCAGAGTCACTCAAAGGACAAAGGAGCTGGTTATAGCTTTAGAGAATTTTTAAAAATGTAACAAAAGGAGCAGTAGTAGGATATTCAGCCCATTGAGCCATTTATATGATCATGACTGATAATCCAACTCAGCACTCTGTTGTAAAACAAGACTGGGTGACCACTTTGCAGAGCACCTATGCTCTGTAAAAATTAACCAGTTGTCTGCCACTTCAACACAACACCTTGTTCCCATTCAAATTCAAGATTGAATTTAACAATTTCAGAATGCGAAGATCATCCTCCATATTCATTACCCAGCCTCTACCCCCAGGTCCTCTTTTGTATAGGTTGCTCCCAGCACAGCTAAATCATTTTCAACCACTTACACTTCTTGACAGCACCTTACTCAGCATTTACCTCCCTCTCAACTCATCATCAACAAACCCTTTGTCTGCCTCTCCTTTCTTTCTCGGTATCATCTCTATATATTCTGTTCACTCCTTCCCAACCTCAACCCTATCATCAGAATAATTACCATCTGTTCCCAGCTACTTTCAGTTCTGAGTTGAAACATTAAGTCTACTTTTCTATCTCTACAGACGCTGTCAGACCTGCTGAGTTTCTCGAGCATTTTCTGTTTTTGTTTCAGTCCCCTGTTCCTGCTTTCTCCCATACCCTTTGATCCCTTTAGCCCCAAGAACTATATCTATCTGCTTCTTGAAAGCATTCAATGTTTTGGCCTCAACCATTTTCTATGGTAGAGAATTCCACAGGCTTACCCCTCTCTGGGTGAAGAAATTTCTCCCTTTCTTAGTCCTAAATAGCCCATTCCATATCCTTAGAACTTGACTAATAATAATAGCCCAGATCTTGCTGTTTACTTTGACTGTGACATTTTGACTTATGTTCCCAGTTGAAGCATCAGTGCAAACATCATTGCAGAAGATCGTCAGGCAGCGGTAAAGATGCAGGAAGACAGGATACAAAATTGTGATTCAGCTGCCATGTTCAGATAAGCTTGTCAAGATCCAAGTCATTCAGTAAGACAGTAGATTAGTGAACAGATAAGTAGATGCAGGTTAGTCAGCTGGTTGGAAGGTTAGCTGAGGTGGTTCAGGGAAGTAGTGGAATGGTCAGAGCAGAGTGGTGCAAAGGTTGTGCCTCTCAGTTCAGTTACATTTGCAAGTCAGAGTTACACCAAATAATAACCACCAGAATATTTAATATCTAAGGGCGGCATGGTCGCTCACTGGTTAGCACGGCTGCCTCATAGCATCAGGGACCCGGGTTCAATTCCACCCTTGGGTGACTGTCTGTGTGGAGCTTGCACATTCTCCCCGTGTCTGTGTAGGTTTCCTCCGGGTGCTCTGGTTTCCTCTCACAGTCCAAAGATGTGCAGATTAGGTGGATTAGCCATGTTAAATTGCCCATAGTGTCCAGCGGTGTATGTTGGATTAGACATGGGAAAGGGTAGGGGGCTGGGTCTGAGTGGGATGCTTTTCTGAGGGGTGGTGTGGACTTGTTGGGCTGAATGGCCTGTTTCCACACTGTAGGGATTCTATGATTGAATATTTCAAGGGTAAGTAAATCCTGCATTACTAACCCAAGTCTCTGACATGGAGCTTAGCATGGGAAATATTCACCAAGAGCACTGGGAAGTGGAAATTGGTCCATTAGAAATTTAAACTTTTCAGGCCGTTTCCACACATGCATGCATGTCAGGACTTCTGTGGGTTCTGGATGCAAACCTCCCAATCTCCAATGATACAGAAACTCGAAAATTTGAACTAGTGTTACAACATTGCCAAAACATTGGCATCTCATTGACAATGTGGAAAATTGATCAGATATATCTCGTGTTGTGTGAGTTACTTGCCCTTGTCAGTCCAAATCTGAATATTATCCAGGTCTTGCTGCATATGGATACAGACTGCTTCAGCATCTGTGGAGTTATGAATGTTGCCGAACATTGTACAATCATCAGTGAACATTGCCAATTCTAACATTATAGGGAAGGAAAGTCATTGATGAAGCTGAAGGTAGTTGAGCCTAGGAATCTACCCAATGGACTACTACACTGATGTCCTATTGCTGCAATGATTGATTTCCAACATGCTTAAGCATCTAACATAAAATGCCCACAAAGGTGAACTGACCCTTTGGTCCTCATAATCAATAATACTGGTGCTGTCCACGCCACAGACTGTATTGGTTTGATGATTCTTTCACTTTGCAGCCTCCTGATTTCTGTCCCTACTTTTGCCTGTAAGGCAAATGGCACTGGGCAGACTTTGCAGAATCATGGAATTGCTTCCTGGTCAACATACAAGGTGGCCGTGGCACCTTTGATAGTCCCTAGACCTTCCTGAAAAAACTGCCAGACATTTAATTAGGACTTCACTCAGGCAGCCATTTCCTAACTAAAAAATGTTGAGCCAATCGAGGTGAATTCTTCACAACCAATTTCACCTCATCAGACTTGGGCCTGAGCCTTTTACTACAATCAGTGGTAACTAAACCAACTGTTTCTCAAACAAGGCAAGAACTGAAGTTGTACCCTTAATCTGCAAAGGTTCCTTGGTAGAGGTTCTCAGTCTAGCTGAGGTCTTTTGCAAACTCAAGCATTGGAGTTCATAACAAATTTTGTTCAAGTCTGGTTCTGCCATCACTGATACAGCCAAGTATCAACCTCCATTAGAATCAGGTGACCATTTAATTAGATGTTTATTTTGATTGGTTCTGATTTGGATGTCGCTAAGCAATTTAACTGTTCTAAGTCAAATGTAGGTGGACTTTCCAGGGTGTGCAGTCTCCTGGATACCGGCCTATGAGTTCTCTTACTCAGTTCAGGTCGGTCTCAAGCCCATATATGGAAGGCAACTACAACGGCTTGCTGGTCTGGATTCTGAAGAAAATGTTAACCATTTGGCAGAGACTTAGTTTTGTTTTAGGATTTTGCTGTGAGCTGATCGAGAGTCTCTCTATTCAGAATATGTCCTGAGTGAGGCTACGCAATTGATTTCACTGAAGTGTGTCCACCAAGTTCAGTCAGCCTGGTGAGAGTGTCCACTTCCATCGACATACCCTGTAGCCTATATGTTCCACTTGCTGCATTTTCAAATCCCAGTTGTAGTTCCTGTTTGAAGTCCAGTTGGGCTTTTAACTAGTAAGTGTTTTTGCATGGTGACATCATCAATCCCACATACCAAATGGTGTCTCAGCATCTCATTAAGGGTTAAACCAAAGTCACATGCCTCTGCCTGTCATCTTAACCTTATCAAAACTCCTGATTTTGTTTCCCCAGGTTCTCAAACTCCTAAGTAAATCCAATAGTGTCGCAGAATTAGAGGAGGCTTGGGGTCATAATATTCCTCAAATAAATCTGTCAACTCTTGAAAGGTTTTAGTGTCTGGTGCTTCAAGAAATGTAAGGCTCCTAATAACCAAAAGAGCTGCGGGTCCACAAGCTGTCAGGAAAATTACTCATTGTTTTACATCTGCCCCAGTGTCATTTGCCTGAAAAAAGTAATGCATTCTTTCCACATACTGCGCCCAGGCTTTGACAGCAAGATTGAATGAGTCAAACTTCCCTAATAACGGCATGATACTAGAAATGCTTACCCTCACTTAAAGATGAGTGTTGTGAGCAAATTTCTTCAGTAGTTTTCTTAAAATCTCTTGTCACTACTAAATAACTCCACAGAGTCCGGTATCCAAGTCACCCTTTAGTTACACATGGACAGTCCTTGATAATCATCCAGCTCCCTCAGAGCCAGCTCTCAGAGTGAACAGAACCTCTCACGCTCCTGTCAGCCGGGGCTCCCTGATTAGACCAGATTAACAGCCCCAATCAGGGAACTCATATTCATTGAAGTCTATCTGGCTGACCTCATTGCCATCACTGCACTGTCCTTTTTCAAAAAAAAAGCCTACAGAAAAAGGCAGCATGTGGCTCAGTGGTTAGCACTGCTGCCTCACAGCACCAGGGACCTGGGTTCAATTCCAGCCTCGGGTGACTGTCTGTGTGGCATTTGCACATTCTCCCTGTGTCTGCATGGGTTTCCTCCAGGTGTTCCAGTTTCCACCCACAGTCCAAAGATGCGCAGGCGAGGTGGATTGGCCATGCTAAATTGCCTATAGTGTTCAGGGATGTGCAGCTTAGGTGGGTTATAGGGGGATAGGTCAAGGTGGGATGCTCCTAGGATCAGTGTGGACTTGTTGGGCTGAAGGGCCTGTTTCCACATTGTAGAGATTCTATGAAAATTAATATTTATCTCTGAATCACAAACAGCTTTGCAAGGGTTACTGATTCAGTTCACTGACCTGAACTCTGTTTCTGTCTCCACAGATGCTGCCAACCTTGTTGAATAATTAATTATGAACAGTTCCTTGATGTTGGCTTAAGCACTGTCTTTGATTGAGATGTCTTCAAAATTGGCACAATTCCCAGGGCAATCTTCCATGTCACTGGTCTCTGGTCAGACATCAGTAGTTTTCTTCTGTCTACTTTTGTTGAGATATACACAAGGGATATAATGGGGCGTCCAGCAGCAGGTGGTGATGGTGAGTGAGGCCACTGAGCAGTGGAACTCAACCAGACTTTTTCTGGTAGTCATGGTGTCTGTGTTGGGAAGAGACCTCGTGGAGAGGGGAAGAGACAAGCGTAAGAATTCCTCAGCCAAATGGGAATTACTGGCTTAATACTGTGTAAATGCACTGTTTTCCTTGTGTAAGCTTAATTTCCCTTGAAATGTGTTAAGACTTGATGCCAGTGGAATAAAGAATCCCTGCTTCATTATATTCCGGAAGTCCATGTGCTTGAAACTCTTGTATTATTTCTGAGAACACAAAGGGATGCCTTACTGTAGCTATGACGAGGGATGTCCAACCCCTACAAAGCAGTGACCTAGATAAGGAAACAGATGTCAATCAGCTCACACCCCTCAGCAAGATGGTCCTGGGAAAAAAAAGTGAATAACCATAGGTGTCCTTAAGTCTGATGCTGTCATGGTCAGTGGATTGACTGCAGTCGACATCTCCAACTTGATTTCAAAGATGGATATTGGCATATACAGAGGAGGAAACTTGTTTCTACTCTCACCGAGATGACGATGGCATTGGGTATTGTGACCTGATGAGCCATACAATTAACTAAAGATTCCTTACTGACAGATTCCACCCTATCTCTGGGAGGAAAACCGGAAGATCTGCAGACGTCTTTGGAGCAAAGATTCACCTGAGGGTCAACAAATCCATATGTCTCCAGCCCTGAAGGGTGTTAGATTTTGGGCCTTCTAGCTGCGGTGCAGTCTACTGATATCTATGTTGCATTCATGAGCTGAAGCTATCTGAAGTTCTTTTGAGATAGATGGCAAAAGTGAAACCATATCTGGCTCTATGTCTCTGGTTTAGATCTCACTTGTTAGTGCATCAGTGGTATTCTGTTGATCTACAGAATTTCGTTATGGTTAAACCTCTTCTTAAAGAGACAGTATGAGAGCTAGAACAGGAACATCTTGGTCTCAATATTCCTCTAATTGGGAATTTTTGTACACAACTGAGAGGGAAATATTGTTTCTTTTTGCTTTAGATTTGCAGTATCTTGACATTTCCTTTGATTTCAGAAACACATTGGTATTTCCACACAAAACAAGAGAGCAGTCTCCTTCAGATGTGATGATGTGTCAGGATCTCAACTTATAAGGCAAATTCTTCTACTTCGTCCAGATGCATTTCACATGCAGACAATCTCCATAAAAGTAAAAGCAAAGGATAGAGAGGCTGATGTCACAATTGGAGCAGAAAGGGAGCATTTCACAAGTTGGTTTCATACTTGTAAGTTGTGAAAGCAATGTTATTGAGTTCAAGTTCTTTACTGAAGTTGAACTTTATGACTTAGGTGCTGTGAGGTGTTGTCCAAATCGGTCCCTCACATCAGAATGGGTAGGCTATGGGAAGTTTGATCTCCAGATCCTATTTGTGACGATGCTGTTACTTTAAAAAGGTTACTTTGTGCTTGGTTTTTTTGAAGAGAGGTTGCAAAGGCAGAGGTGTCAAAGAGTCGAGGGAGTACCAGTTTAACAATGGAAGGGGAGTGGCCAGTTCTCACAGTTCAGGTTTTTTCCAATTTTTTTAGCTGTAGCAGTCACAAGATGTTTTGAGTTCGAGAGGGTTGCAAACTTCAGTAAATGATTCCTAACTGACTTTCTCCAAAATCTCTCCAGATGTTGTTCTGTCCTGGATTGGAATCCTGCCTGTAAGAATCTGTGTTTCAATTTACCTTTTTGCCAAGGGGCGTGTTTATGGTATGTAACTATACTGGAGCAGATAATTAGTTAATTTGCAGTTTTGAGTATTCAGTTAAGTTTTCCAATAGTTAAGTTAGTCTAAATTCCGCTTTCTTTTGTTCGTGTTTTAACTAGAGTGTTTAAATAAATTGTGTTTTGCTTAAAGACGAGTGATTTGATCAGATGCATCACACCTGGAACCCCCCCCTTCATCTCTACCTTTAAAATAAGAAAAAGTTAGGGTCTAGGCTACCTTCTTAAAATTTTTGAGGGGGTCTGGCCTGGTCCATAACAGGTTGGGGGCTTGTCCAGGATCATTCTATAATTCCAATTTGGGTTTAGGGCTGTCAATCTCAAAGGAAGCGAGTGGTATATGTTGGTGTCTTTTGTGTCGGGTGTTCAATTCAATTGGTTTAAACAGTGCTTTGTGTAGTAATGGCTCTTTTGGTCACGAAGAGTTTTCTGGGGGTGGAAGAAGTGACTTCGGTGGCTTTACAAAATGTGAGCATGGAAAAGCTGTTGGAATTAGCAGACAAGCTAGTGTTGGGATAACATAGTGTAGAGCTGGAGGTACACAGCAGGCCAAGCAGCATCAGAGGAGCAGGAAAGCTGACCCGAAACGTCAGCTTTCCTGCTCCTCTGATGCTGCCTGGCCTGCTGTGTACCTCCAGCTTCACACTGTGTTATCTCAGACTCCAGCATCGGCAGTTCTTACTATCTCTAAGCTAGAGTTGGGATTACTTTTGCCTGTGAGAAAAGGAGAGGTGATTATTGCAACAACTTGACATTTAAATTTACATGAAATGCCATCAGAATGTTTGGAAATGGCCAGAACTCAATTGCAGATGAATCAGCTTGAGCATGAAAAGGGACTAAAAAGTTTGCATTACGGTTAAAAACAGAGAAAAGAGAAAAAGAAAGAATCACCTTGGCAAAACAAAAAGAAAAAGGTGAGGAAGGCCCTACTGGAAGAAAAGGAGAAAGAGAGAGAGTTTGAACTTCAGAAGTTGGCAATTAGACAAGAAAGTTGACTTAAAAGGATGGAGGTGAAGGTAGGAGGTAGGCTTAGTAAGGAGGATAGTGAGGATAAGCAAATTCATTGTAGCCAAAGGCCTGGTGGGGATCTGCTTAAATATATCTAAACATTGCCTAAATTCGACGAAAAGGATATCAAAGCCTTTTTCACCTCATTTGAGAAAGTGGCTAAACAAATGAACTGGCCAGTGACCATGTGGGTTATGTTGATCCAAGCAAAGTTGGTAGGTAGAGCTAGTGAGGTATTTGCATCACTATCAGAGAAGGTATCTGGGGAGTATGAAGAGGTTAAAAAAAAGCCATCTTAAGTGCATATGAGCTTGTGCCAGAAAGCCTACAGACAATGCTTCAGGAATCTAAGGAGGGACCTTGGTCAAATGTACATTGAGTTTGAAAGGATCAAACAAAGTAATTTTGATAAATGGATAAGGGTATTAAAAATACATCAAACATATGATGCTCTTAGAAAGACGATTATTTTGGAGGAGTTCAAGGATTCACTTCCTGAAGTAGTGAGAACTCATGTGAAAGGGCAGAGAGTTAAAACTGCAAGATTAGCAGCTGAAGTGGCTGATGATTATGAGTTGGTTCATAAATCAAAGTTTGGCTTCCAACATCAATTTCAATCCGTGAGGGATAGAAATTGGGGAAAATAGAAATCCTCAAGTGCTAAGGGAAAAGTAGATCTCAGTGAAGATAATAAAGAAAGCTTACCACTGGGTAAGAAGGAAACCCATGAAGGGGAAAGAGAAGTTAAAAAGCTCAGGTGTTTTCACTGCAACAATGTAGGCCACATGAAGTCACAGTGTTGGTGGTTTAGGAAAAGCACTGGGAAGACGGATATAGGAAAACAGGATAAGATGATGAGTTTTGTTGAAGTGGTAAATGAATGCAGAGTGGGGGCTAAAAAGCTGCACCAGAATGTACAGCCTGGTCAGAGGTTGGTTGAGAAGTAAGTTCCAGATCTTAAACCATTTACTTGTGAAGGTAAGATTTACTCGCATAGGCCAGGAGCAGCAGGTAAAATAGTTATAGTATTAAGAGATATGGGATCATGTCAATCTTTGATATTGAGAGATGAGGAGATATGTAATTCCGAAGGACTATTGCCAGGAAAAGTGCTAATATGTGGAATTGTGGTGAGATGAGAAGTGCTCCATTGCATAGAGTGAGGTTGGAGTGTCCAGTGAAAAGTGGAGAAGTGGTGATAGGAGAACTGGATAAACTCTCGGCTCCAGGAATACAATTTGTCCTTGGTAATGATATAGCTGGATCACAGGTAGGAGTGCTGCCTACTGTGGTTGGAAAGCCAGTCGAAAATCAGGCAACTGAGGTATTACAGGAAATATATCCCGGGATTTTCCCTGCCGGTGTGGTGACAAGGTCACAAAGCCACCAGTTGAAATAGGAGGCGAAATCAGAGAATACAGATAAGGAAATTGAAGCAGAATTATTAGAGACCATCTCTGATTGAATGGTTGAGAAAAAATGAGAACAGGAGGAGGACAAAGTGGATATTTTTAGTTCAGAAAAAATTAACTGAGTTATAACAAAAAGATGAAAAACTGAAGCAATTGTATCAAAAAGCATACAAGGAAGAATCTTAGTGTATTCCCGAATGTTACTATCTTAAAAATAATGACGAGAAATGGAGACTGTCACATATTCCGACAGATAAGAAATGGGCAGACATTCATCAAGTTGCATTACCAGTGGGTTATTAGAAAGTGTTGCGGTTAGCACATGAATTACTAGTACGAGGTTATTTAGGGGTAAGAAAAACTCAAGCCAAAATACATTTTTACTGATCTGGACTGCGTAAGGATGTAGTTGAATTTTGCCAGACACGTCATATGTGTCAACTAATTGGAAAACCTCAGGCAGTAATAAAATCAGCATCTTTGATACCCATTCCTGCATTTGAGGAACCTTTCACAAGGGTCTTAATTGATTGCATAGGACCTCTACCTAAAACAAAAAGTGGGAATCAGTATTTTTTGACAATGATGGATGTGTCCACAAGATTTCCAGAGGCTATTCCATTATGCAATATTACAGCTAAAAGGATTGTAGAAGAGTTACTTAAATCTTTCACGAGATATGGACAACCCACAGAGATACGATCAGAAGGGTCAAATTTTACAACATAATTATTCAGCAAAATTATAGATAGCTTAGGAATAAAACAACTCAAATCCACTGAGCATCCAGAATCACAGAGAGCATTATAAAGGTAGCATCAAACTTTAAAGACGATGTTAAAGGCTTATATTCAAGCCTATCCAGACAATTGGGATAAAAGAATTCTGTTTGTACTTTTTGCAATAAGGGATGCATCAAATGAATTCACCGTACTAATTGAAACTAATTTGAATTAGTTTTTGGGCATGAGGACCACTGAAATTAATTAAGGAGAAATTGGTGAGCCAGAATTCAGAGACCACATATTTGGACTGTGTGTCAAATTCTCGGGAACAATTAAATAGAGTAGGGCATTGGCTGCACAGCATTTAAAAGTAGCACAGCATATGGCGAAACAGGAAGCAGACAAGAAATCAAAATTTCACAATTTTGCTAACGGAGATAAAGTGTTAGTGTTACTTCCAGTGATAGATGAACGTTTAAAAGCAAGTTTTACTGGACCTTATCAATTTGAAAGGAGATCAAGTGAAGTGAATTATTTGATAAGGACTCCAGATAGAAAGAAATCTGACAGAATGTGTCATGTGAATATGCTGAAAAGCTACTTTGATAGGGAAGGAAAGCAAAAGGAGAATTGTTACTGGTTACAACACAGAGTGAAGAACCAAGCTCAGAGGATTCTGAATTGGACATTCCTCAAATTAAATTGGACAATGAGGAAGTTCTCAAAAATTGGAATAAAATATTGAGTTACCTTCCAGAGGAAAATCCTGAAAGAGTTATTACTATCGCATGGGGAGATATGTGGGAATGAGCTGCAAAGTATTAATTTAATTATGCATGATGTAGTTAGAGGAAATGCTGTTCCAATTAAGCAACATCCTTATAAACATAACTCTGAAGTTGGCACAGATTCAAAAAGAGATTGAATGCATGCTCCAAGACAACATAAAGTGACTTGCAGCAACTGGAACTCACCCATAGTAATGATGCCAAACCAGATGGTACCCAACAACTATGTGTAGACTATCGCAAAGTCAATGCAGTTACAAAGTCTGATTCACATCCAATTCCACATTTGGAAGACTGTATTGAAAAGGTGGGACAAGCAACTTATATTTCTAAGTTGGACTTACTCAGAGGTTACTCGCAGGTACCTGTATCCTAAACAGCAAAGACAATTTTGGCTTTCGTGACACCGAATGAACTGTATCAATTTAAAGCCATACCATTTGGTATGAAAAATGCACAAGCCACATTTCAAAGACTAACTAATAAAGTCATTGCTAGATTCCCAATGGTGTGGCATACATTGAAGACCCTGGTGAGTTTTAGTCGCACATGGAAGGAACATTTGCAACATTTATCAGAATTAATCTATTGACTTCAGGAGGCAGGCTTGGTGATAAACCTGGCTGAGAGTGAATTCGCCAAAGCCCAAGTCACGTTCCTGGGCCATGTTGTTGGACATTGACAGATGGCCCCACAGAATGTGAAAACGGGGTTTCCCATACCATTGACGAAGACAGCAGTACTACAATTCCTGGGATTGAGTCAATTTTATCAGAAATTCGTACCAAATTTTAGCGGTATGACTGCTCCACTAACTTATTGAAGTGCAGAAAATTTCAGTGGACGGCAGACTGTCAGAAAGGATTTGATAGCCTGAAAGCTGTGTTAACCACTGTCCCAGTCGTAGCCACACCTAATTACACAAAGCCATTCAACGTGGCCATCGAAACGAGTGATGTGGGTGTCGGTGCTGTACTCTTACAAGAAGATAACAAGATAGAAAGACCTACCCGGTATTTCTTCAGGAAATTGAATATTCATCAACAGAATAATTCCACGATTCAGAAGGAGACCTTGAGCTTGGTGTGGGCATTACAACATTTCAAAACTTACATTGCCAGTAATGTGTCTGGAACAATTGTATACACTGACCATAACCTATTAAAGTTTTTTTGAAGAAATTTAAGGACAAAATTTCCAGACTGTTTAGATGGAGCTTGTAATTACAGACATTCAATTTGAAAATTATACACGTGGCAGGACACAAAAACGTAATTGCCAACATGTTGTCACGACTTGGATGAAGAACGATGGAGGCGTTTGGTGGCAGGAGTAAACAGATAATGTAAACAGATGAATAAGAATGTATTAGTGAATGTTTGCATGCTTAGAGTCAATGTAATATATATGTCTTGTAGTGTACTAATAGAGTAAGACTAAGGGGTTTAAAATGAAGCTGTCTTTATATATCGATGGTACATTTTTTTAAAAGGGACGAGGTGTGACAATGCTGTCACTTTAAAAAGGTTATTTTGACCTTGGTTTTTTGAAGAGAGATTGCAAAGGCAGAGATGTCAAAGAGTCCAGGGAGTACCAGTTTAACAATAGAAGGGGAGTGGCCAGCTCTCCCAATTCGGGTTTTTTAATAGCATTTTTTAGCTGTAGCAGTCACAAGATGTTTTAAGTACCAGAGGGTTGCAAGCTTCAGTAAATGATTCCTAACCGACTTTCTCTGAAATCTCTCTGCATGTTGTTCCCTCCTGCTTGTAAGAATTTGAGTTTGAATTTACCTTTTTGCCAAGGGGTGTGTTTATGGAATGTTACTATACTGGAACAGTTAATTGGTCAAGTTACTGTGTTGAGTATTCAGTTAAATTTTCCATTGGTTAAGTTATTCTAAATTCTGCTTTCTTTTGTTCGTGTTTTAACTGTACTGTTTATACAAATTATGTTTTGTTTCAAGCCACATGGTTTGACCAGTTGCATCACACCTAGAACACCCACTTCACGTCTACCTTTAAAATAAGTAAAAGTTAGGGTCTAGGCTACCTTCTTAAAATATTTTGAAGGGGCCTAGCCTGGTCCATAACATATTGCAGGGAGGAAAATGGTGAGCACATACGTCAACATTAGTTTGATGACAGTGATATTGTACCAACTGCACAGTCAGATTGCTGAAATTTATACACAGCATGGTGTCCAGAACTCAGGTTTACAGAAACAACGCGGCCATTATCCGAGTCATGATGCAGATAACAGGTGAAAATCATCCTTGCATTCAATATCTTAATATGGGGTGGGGAAATCCATGTTCCACAGACATGATCTAATCTGCAGTCCATAGACTGCATTCACCAAGTCAACGACACTGATTGCCAAACTGAGAAATTCAGTGAAAACTCAATGGATTCCGCATTAAGGAAGCAGGATATTTTTCAAAACATAAACTCTTTCATGGAATCTGGGCATTATTGACAAGGCTAGCTCATCTATCTTCATCTTTCACTAAGTGGTTGCTGAGATGCATTCTTATACTGCTGCAGTCCATGTGGCACTGCTGAAAGGAAGGGAGTTCCAAGATTTTGATCATGTGTCAGGGAAGGAAAGGCAATATAAGTTCTAATTCTGGATGGCGTGCAACATGGAGGGGACCTTAGAAGCAGTGGTCCCACGTATCTGCTGCCCTTGTTCTTCCAGGTGGTAGGGGCCAAGTAACTGAAAGGTGCTTTTAAGAGACCGTTGAAAAATTGTTGAAGAGAAACATTGTACTAGAGAGAAGTATTCAGATTGATGTACATTACAGTGTAAACAATGCATTTACAAGATATTAAAAGTGAAAGAGAATTACTCTTTGGCTAAACTAGAGATGTAAGATACACGTAGCATCAATGTTGACCAAGCTTGCTAGTTCCTAAAAGACACAGTTGCTAGCCTGGGTCTGCGGAAGGTGGTGAGGGAACCAACAAGATGACTAAAAACTTAATTGACCTTGCTCTCACCAATATACCTATCAGAGGTGCAACTATCTATCCAGACAGTATTGGTGGGAGTGACAGCTACTCAGACCTTGTGAAGACCATTGTGTTTGTTGCACTACCACTGTTCCAACTGGGACAATGTTAAATATGGTGGATGAGGTGCTAATCAAACGAACTGCTTTGTCCTGGATGGTGTTCTTAAGTGTTGTTGGAGCTGCACTCATCCAAAGAAATAGACAGTATTCCAACATACTCTTGACTTGTACCTTGTAGATGGTGGACAGGCATTCGGGAGAAAAGAGTCATGTTATTCACCACAGAACTCCTATCCTCTGATATGCTTTTGTAGCCACAGAATTTATATGACTGGTCCAGTTTAGTTTATGGTCAACGGTGACCCCCAAGATGTTGGTAGTGGAGGTTAGGCTCCATTGAACTATCAGGGGACAATGGTTAGATTATCTCTTGTTGAAGGATATCATTGCCTGGCACTTGTTTGCTATGAATGTTACTTTCTACTTAAGTTCAAAACCCAGATATTGTCCAGGTTTTATTGTATATGGGGATGGACACCTTCGGAATCTGAGAAGTCCAAATGGTGCTGAATATTCTGCAATCATCAGTAAACATATCCCCTTCTGATTCAACAATTGAGGGAATGTCATTTATGAAGCAGTTGGAGCCTAAGATGCTACCCTGAGGAAGTCTGAGAAGTATTGTAAATAAAATTTGGTGAATTGCATGTGCAGATTACCATGTAAAATTATGATATCGTGTCCATAACAAGGACCTGGCTCAAGGAGGAGCAGGACCGGGCATTAAATATTCCTACATACAAGGTGTCCTCAAGAAGACAGGAAAGGAAATAAAGGAGAAGGGCTGGGAGTTTTGGTTAATTAGAGCATTGCAATGCTGGAGAAATACAATTCTCTCGGGATTCAAGTACTCAATTGATTTGGCGAGAGTTAAGGACCAAAAATGATGCACAACAGTGTTGTTTATAAGCCATCAAGGATGTAGATAACAAAAGAAAAGTATAGAGAGTTGCAAACACAGAGTAGTTATTGTGGGAGAATTTATCTGAATGCAGAATGGGATAGCAGTAGTGTGAAAGGCAGAGAGGGGAATGTGTTTTGAGATTGTGTTCAGGAGAATTTTCCACAGCAGTTATATGCCCAGTCTAATAAGAAAAGAGACAATGCTAGCCCTGGTTCCTAGGAATGAAGTGGGCCATGCAGATCAAGTTTCAGAGATTCTGATGGCCAAATTTTGAACATAGTCTGGAATTATGCTTTGGGGCTGTGTGGAATTCTTGGGGCAATTCTGATGGGCAATTTCTCTGTATCTTGAACTCTCTGAAAAAGCCACTTAAAATCAAAGACTTCAGAGGGCTCAGAATCACTGAAACTTAATAGTTATGCAGGAAAAGTTACAGGATTTTAAAAAATCTACCCTATGCCCTAGTTAACTATTAAACTGAATACCCAACACAGCATTGACATCTCTGCCAAATACACTCACCTTGATCACTGACACCCACGTACCCAACTCCCCCCCCCCCATCTCTGGGCTGACAAATTCCCTCCATTGATCTTACAAACCACTGACTTAACACCATCAGACCTAACATCATCCAAAACGTCATGAGTTTATGACAGGTGTCAGAATATGCAATTGAGAACAAGGTTGAATATGGAAAGTTTGGAGGGAGGTGGAAAAGCAAATAAGGGAAGCAATGAAGGGAGTATGAAAAATGAGTGGAAAATGGAATCTGAAAGTCTTCTTAAAAAATAGGAAAAGGGAAGTAAAAGCAACAGTAGAATTGATTAGGAATCAAAAAAGGATTTATACATAGAAGCGGGCAATATGGCCGAGGTATTAAATGTATTCTTTAAGACGCAAGTGCTCCCAAGGTCATGGTGACAGTAGCAAATTCAGTCACTGGAATGATTTCAAAATTGATAGGAACATAGAACAATACAGCAAAGGAACAGGCCCTTTGGCCCACCCTCTGTGTAAAAGAATCCTGTAAAACGCAGTTCCTTTAATATTTCTCGCATTCATTTAAACCTGTGCCTTTAGTATACTTCTATCAGGACACCACTCAACTTCTAACACTCTGGCAAAAACAATCCAGGTTAGTCCAACCTTGCCTTATAGCTAATGCACTCCAATCCATGCAACATCTTTTGCACCCTTATGAAAGGAAACAGCAGTTACCCCTCCGCAGAGAGTCAGAGGCTGAGGAGTAACCTGATAGAAGTATATAAAATTATGAAAGGTATGGATAGGGTGAAAATGTCAAATACTGTCAGGCATAAGTTTAAGGTGAGAGGGAGAAATTTTAAAGATGTGTGAAGCAAATGTCTTTTTTTACACAAAGGGTGGTAAGTGCCTGGAACACACTGCCAGGAGAATTGTAGAAGCAGGTATGACAGCAATGTTTAAGAGCCATGTAGACAGATATATGAACAGGCAGGGAATACAGTGATACAGACCATGTGCAGGCAGATGGGATTAGTTTAGAATAGCACCATGGTCAGTGCAGGCATGATGGGCTGAAGGGCCTGTTCCTGTGCTGTACTGTTCTACGTTCTGAAGACCAACTGCTTGGAGGCATGTAGAATCCTATGACATCGGCACTTTGCTATTTGCAGATCACTGACTATTGGGCAGTACCTCTGACAGTGTGGCATGGTGGCTCTGTGGTTAGCACTGCTGCCTCACTGTGCCAGGGACCCAGGTTCAAACCCAGCTGTGGGTGACTGTCTGTGTGGAGTTTGTACATTTGCCCTGTGTCTGTGTGGGATTTTTCTGAGTACTCCAGTTTCCTCCCACAGTCAATGATTTGTGGATTGGTTATGCTAAATTATCTGCAGTGTCCAGGATTTGTAGGCGAGGTGGATCAGCCAAGGTAAATGTGGAGTTATTGGACTAGAGTAATGGGCTGGCTCTGGTTTTGGAGTGATGCTATTTAGAGGGTTGGTGCAGACTTGATGGGCCACATGGTTTCTTTCTACACTGTAGGGATTTTGTGTCTTGGGTGCACCTTCTTCTCTTTGCACTTCCATTATGCGCTCCTTTGGCTTCCTCCTGACCAGGATGATTCTGAGCATCTGTTTCTCCCTGCTACTCTATCCAGTATCAAAGTAGTATGCCTGAGAAGTCTCAATTCCCCTACCTGCCACTTGTCCCTTTCAAAAGTTCAACTATTCACATTCACAAATGAAAACCCATGGTGATAACTCTTTGGCACTGGTTGAGCAGCTGGGTTTAAGGTCTGAATTTTATGGGGTGTGGTGTGGTTAGGGAGCATATTGCTTGGCCATTCCCATCTCTAGTTCAATTTGAAATTAGGTAATGTGAGACTTCTGCTCTTTGAGAAAGATGTCCTGCCCTTGTAAAGGGGTAGGGGTAACAGTGTGGGAGAGGTGAGTCCCCTATGGTCACAGGACACAACACCAAAAGGAACTACCACTACCTTATATTAATTAGCATGCTGGCCTCCTTTAGTCTGCCTTCTCCAGCTACACACATTATTGCAGCAGAGGCAGAAACAGACTCTTAATTAGTCATTAAATAGGCCAGTTAAAGGCTTCATTGGTCTAAGGGCATGTGATTCTAGTCTGACAACTTGGGTTTGGGTGGGAAAGCAGACCAATTTTAGTTTATGCACCATATGGTCCACCAAAGTTTCCTCCGAATCTCCATTTCTCACAAGTTGACCATGTAAGGCGATGTGGCTCAGTGGTTACCACTGCTGCCTCACAGCACCAGGGATTTAAGTTTGATTCTAGCCTTGGGTAACTGCTTGTACGGAGTTTGCAAGTTCCCCCCATGTCTGAGTGGGTTTCCACTGGGTGCTCTGGTTTCCTCCCAGTCCAAAAATGTGTGGATTAAGTGGATTGGCCATGGGAAACGTGGGATGCTCTTCAGAGGGTCGGTGCGGACTCAATAGGCTAAAAAGCATCTTTTTGAACTTTCGGGATTCTATGATTCAATATACCTATTGACATTTATGACTGCCACTGTGCTCATGACAGCTGCACATCTTTTAACAGCGACCCTAAGTGAAAACAGTAAAGTGAGAAGACAGTTGAGCTCATGGTGGAATTTGTTAACAGATTGTTAATCCGAGGCATATGCATTGCTGCCGCCATTCCCTTTGAAAAAAATCACAAAGTCTGAGGTATGAGAAACCACTAACAACATCTAAAATAATGGTTTCCAATCTGTACCCACACCCAATCTTGCTTTCACAGGTTTCGGAGTGTGACAGACAATTTGAAGAAAAACAGGAGTGAACATATTTATGTGAACAAGTCACATATGGCCACAGGTAATACCTAATTAAAATGTTGATATGCAAAAGAAAGATGAGACATAGAAGGAAAACAACTTTTGAAGGTTTTAGCCTTGACTAATTAATAACAAATTATCAGGTTTTTTTTTAATGACATATCACATTTTGGTATATAATATCAAGATGTGAAAGGTAAAGTTGCCATAATCCCAGAGGACCAGTAGGTATGCTCTCTCATTAGACAGAGATGACTGGTGGTAGTTTAACCTGAGGGTCACTGTGCCTCAGGCAAGGGGAGAAGTTGAGAAGCTGGGAACTTGATGATAAACTCAGCCAGTGCACGAATTAAATTCATGCTGTTTGACATAGAAACATGGACAAATGGCTCAGAAACATTAAGAAAAGTAAACATATTTTTGCTTCAGAGCACTTTCAGGATGTCTCAAGCAAAATGTACATTGGCCCATCCCCACTGGTTAAGATAATAGAACGGAGAACTGCAGATGCTGAAAATCTGAAACAGAAACAAAAACAAAAACAAAATTGCTGGAGAAACTCAGAAGGTCTGGCAGCATCTGTGGAGAGAGAAACAGATTTATGGGAATACTGGAGCAGGAGTAGGCCATTCAGCCCTGACAGTCTGTTCCACCATTTGATAAGACCTTGACTAATCTGTGGCCTTGACCCCTATCCCTTAATACCTTTGCTTAACAAAAAAAATCTCAGATTTAAAGTTAATAACTAATCCAGCATCCACCTATGTTTGTGGAAGACAGTTTCAAACATCTCCTACCCTTTGAGCATTAAAGTGTTTCCCGAAAGCTCTCCTGAATGGTCTGGCCCTAATTTTTTAGACTTTGCCTCCTAGCTCTAGAATCCCCAACTAGCGTAAATAGTTTATCCACCTTGTCTTTTACTGTTAATATCTTGAAGACATTGATCAGACCAACCGTTGACCTTTAAATTCTAGAGAAAACAGGAGTCAACAGAATCCAGTGACCCTTCTTCAGATACAAAATCAGAGATTGCTGCAGCAGGTGTTGGCAGCATCAGTGGAGACACAGCAGAGTTAACTTCTCGGGACCAATGACCCTTCCGAAGAGGCTGCCAGACCTACTCAGTCTTTTCAGCAATTTCTTGTTTTGATTCTGATTTCCAGCATCCGCAGTTATTTGTTATGTTGAGTGAACCCTTCTTCAGATTCGCGTTTCTCTCTCCACAGTTGCTGCCTGACCCGCTGAGTTTCTCCAGTAATTTCTGTTTTTGTTTCGGACCCTTCTTCGGAACATGTTTGTACAGCTTTCCACGTTAACTGCTTTAAGCTGGTGGGAAACAAATCGATGTGAAGGACTAACACCGCCGTCGATCCCCGTGGCCATTGCACTGACGTCCGCTACGATTCTTGCGCAGGCGCAGTAGGGTATGAAACGTCATCAAATGCAGACAATGACGGGTAACTATGACACCGGCTTCGCCTTGGTAACCGCGCAGCAGGCCTGGCAACTCCTAATCTGAAGTGACAACCTTGCTAACTCAAACTTAGACCAAGTCTGACAGGTCAGCTCCTCCCTGTACAAGGCGTAGTTGGGAAATAAAACAACACACGTTTGAAAGGCCAATAATACATGAGTGCCCTCAGTTCAGAGCATCAACTCGTGAGGCGGTGCGATAGCCTGTCAAATAATTTTTAATTGGGTGATAAGGTCACGGGAACGCACTATTACAGAAATTATGACATCAAAGAACTAGAAAAAGCACACCCACACAAACGCGATATAACCATCACCTAAACTCCCAGCACGCCTTTCGCCAGTCCGGCGATTCGAGTCCTCCTCTCCATGGACATTACCGCTGGTCACTTCAATGCACTCTGGGACTTGTAGTTCAAGCGCTTCACAGTTCACCGGCAAAGCTGACGGCCATGAGCTCAGCAGAAAACTACAATTCCCAAGAGGCGGCGCGGCCACGGCGCACGCGTATCTGCCTCACAGTCAGCCTTTCCTCCCTCCCCACCCCTCTATCTTCACCGCTGTCTCCTGCCTTCTCTAGAAGGGATTTGTTTCGTTTCGTTTTATAACGGAAACTGAGACTGGAAGGAGAAAGAAAAGGAAACTGAGTACTTCCGTGTTTCATCTCCCACTCAAGAATATTCGTGATAGGAGCAGTCTTTCCCATTATCAACTGACCATGACACTGTGAGCATTAACGACTAAATATACATATTATATAAACTGATTTTACTATAATCAGAAATAATCAATGAAACAATGTTGCAAGGATCTAAGAAAAAAGACAAACGTATTCTGTCGGGTACGTGTCCGGATCCCAAGTGCCAGGCTCGACTGTTTTTCCCAGCCTACGGAGTCAGTATAGAATGCACTGAATGCGGCCAGCGCCATGAACAAAGAAATCTAGTCAATATTGAGGAAGTCACCGACCCAGACGTGGTACTGCACAACCTGCTGAGGAATGCTTTGCTGGGAGTCACCGCCCCCAAAAAGGGCACGGAAATGGTGAAAGTGATGGGGCTGTCCAATTATCACTGTAAACTACTGTCTCCCATTCTGACCCGGTACGGCATGGATAAGCAAACTGGGAAGGCCAAGCTCTTGAAGGCGATGAACCAAGGGGAAATGTTTGATTGTGCCCTGTTGGGTGACAGAGCTTTCCTTATTGATCCAGAACACATTGCGACTATGGGCTATGGAAAAGACCGTTCAGGGAGTCTCTTATACCTCCATGATACCCTTGAGGAAATCAAGAAGGCAAATAGTAATCAAGAACGTTTAATCCCTGTACACGTTGATGGCGATGGCCATTGTTTAGTTCATGCTGTGTCCAGGGCTTTAGTAGGCAGAGAACTTTTTTGGCATGCTTTGCGTGAAAATCTCAAACAGCATTTTAAGGTCAACCTGGATCGTTACAAAGCACTATTTCATGACTTCATTGATGCAGCAGAATGGGAGGATATCATTAACGAGTGTGATCCTTTGTTTGTTCCTCCTGAAGGAGTACCTTTAGGTCTACGTAATATTCACATATTTGGTTTGGCCAATGTGTTACATCGCCCAATCATTTTGCTGGATTCCCTGAGTGGAATGAGAAGTTGTGGTGATTATTCAGCTACTTTTCTCCCAGGATTAGTTCCTGAAGAAAAATGTTGGGGTAAGGATGGACAGCTGAATAAACCTATTTGTATTGCATGGAGCAGTTCAGGACGTAACCATTATATACCTTTGGTTGGAATAAAAAAGGGTCCTTTACCGAGGCTTCCTTTGAAACTGTTGCCCAAAGCTTGGGGTGTACCACAGGAGCTTATTAGAAAGTATATAAAGTTTGAAGATGACAAATGTATTTTAGGAGGTGACCGAAGTTTACAGGACAAGTACTTGCAGAGGTTAGTTGCTGCAATGGAAGAAATTTTCTTGAAGACACATGATATTCACCCTTCTCTGGTAGCAGATGTTCATCAGTATATATACAGAAGGACAGGGGTGATTGGAATACAGCCTGAAGATGTTACTGAAGCTGCAAAGAAGGCCGTAATTGAAAATCGATTGCAGAAATGTTTGATTTGTGGTGCTCTTTCTGAACTTCATGTGCCCACTGAGTGGCTAGCTCCAGGAGGAAAGCTGTACAATTTAGCTACAAGCACCTATGGCCAACTGAAGCCAGACAAAAATTACAGCTTTCCTGTCAACCATCTGGTCTGCTCATATGACCCTAAAGAAGATGTACTGGTGCCAGATTACAATTTGAGTCACTTAACCTCTTGCAACTGGTGTCACGGTACTTCCATGCGCCATGTCAGAGGGGATGGCTCTGTTGTGTACTTAGATGGAGATCGAACTAATACCAGATCTGCTGGAGGTAAATGTGGCTGCGGCTACAAGCATTTCTGGGAAGGAAAGGAATATGATAACCTGCCTGAGGCATTCCCAATAACTTTGGAATGGAATGGGAGGATAGTTCGAGAAACTGTTTATTGGTTTCAGTATGAAAGTGACGTGGCTCTGAACAGCAATGTTTATGATGTTGCTATGAAGCTTGTTACTAAGCATTTTCCTGGTGAATTTGGGAGTGAAATCTTGATTCAGAAGGTTGTTAACACCATATTACATCATACAGCTAAAAAAAATCCTGATGAATATACTCCGGTCACTGTCGAAGGGGCACATAGTCGTAGAGTTGGTGACTTGCAAGATGAGCCAGCATCAGAACCACATTTACCAACCAAAATAATTTTAATGGGTCAGAAATCAAAGACTCTGCATAAAGAAGAACTGAACATGAGCAAAATTGAACGAGGTATTCAGCAGAACATTACTGACCATGCAGCTACTGTGCAAAAGAGGAAAACTGACAAATTACGCCAAGATCCGAAGGTACCAGGCCAACCACCTTCTCCTGGAATTGTTAAAGATGGGTCATCATCTGCCCCAGCCACTCCCATCAAGTCCCCTTATTCCACATCACCTTCCAAGGTGAAAAAGATTAGAGTAACCACTAGTGATGGACGACAGGCGACACTGACCCTTCAAGCTTCTGTAACATTTTCAGAGTTTCAAGAAAGCATAGCTAAAGAATTTAGCCTTCCCCCACGTTTGCAATGTATACGGCATGGCTTTCCTCTGAAGGAACTGCACCCACCTAAAGTGGGATGGGAGAATGAGGTATTGCCTCTGCAACACGGTGATTGTGTTTCTGTGGAGATTCTGAAGGACAGCAAGGAATCTGTTCCTGCCGCTTCAACATCTGCAGCTCATTCCTGGAAAACTGAAGAACCTGAAGCATCTGGTAGAGCTTCTGTTAAAGAGACGCAAGAGCATATTGATCTTGAAATGTCTTCCCTCTGCCTTCTAGCAACCTTAATGGGTGAGAAGTTATATTGTCTTATTTTAATGAATTCTGGGTAACTTATGTAGGAATATTGTCGTGATAGGATTCTCCAACTGGGAGCTATTAAAAGGAAAAGAAAACTTAAAAGTGGAAAGCTGACATAAATGCTAAGAATATATTAGATCAATCAACACCTGAGAGTGAAAGATAATAGGAAAGTTAACATTTTTTGTTTGAATTGTTATTGATTATTTTTCTTCACAATATTAATATTGTGAAACAGGGGCCAGTTTATTTAGTATCCAAATTATTTTTAAGAAATGAAATACACTATGCTGCAAGGCATACTGCAACTCTGTGTTTCCGAGTTTGTGAGTGTCTGTCTTGAGAATGTGACTTGATGTTGTAAGCAGCAAGAATGAAGCAAGAGAACAATGATGCAGTAGGTACCGTGATGTGTCAAAGCTGATATGTCACGATCTGGCTGTTACTTGATCTTAATTAGGTTGTGCGATGTCAGATGGTTTGGGATAGTAGAATAGCCTGCATCATGGTGCTGTTGCAATTCACCTTACAAAAAAATATTGACATTTGTTGTGCATTAACAGAGCAATAGTTGTATTAACTTTGTTCCAGAACTTCATTTGTTTATACTGCTTTCTGCCTTTACCTCTTAGACATCACACACTCAAAAGTAATTAGCAGAATTATATTTCCACAATGATTAGTTAACATGAGCAATATTTGATCATTTCACCCAATCATTTGATTGCTCAAATGAGAAATGGTTAAGTGTAATTTGTTTCTTTTAAAGATCTTGTAAACCTTCCTTCTTTGTGGAAATTGTCATGCTGCTCATGAGTATCTTTGGGGTAATATTAATTTGTGTAGGCAGTGGGATAAAACTTAAATTTGGACAAAAATTAATTACTGAGTTCAGATATATTTAACTAAAATAAACAAATTACTGATTTTTCCTTATTGTCATCAGCATGCTTTGTAAATACAATAGAGGTGTGTAAGATTAGCAAAGGTTTAAAGAGCCTGTTTGAACACCAGTTAGATTTTATAGGCTGCATTCATATCTGAAGCCTTGAACCTTTGCACCTTTTGTGTAGGCCATGATTCAAAGTTCAAACCTCTTATTTTTACAGTGGAAGTAAATCTAGGCATATTATGAGGGTGCAAGGCTTAAGATGATTGAACAGGCATTTTATTACATTAGATTTCGGAACATTTAACCATATTATTGTGAACATTTTCCAATTCTATCTGTTTTACATGAAAATTAAAATTAGTGTCTTGGTGGAATATAGTGATTTTAGCGTTCTAATACTGAAATTATTCTTTCTTCTCCCAACAACCGTTTTCTTGTTTTTATTTTTCTGTTAATGAATGTGGTTTCATTCTATTCTGGAGGAAACAGCAGTATCTAAAGTTTGTATTAGTACTACTGTGCTGTTTTCAGCATATTGATAACCACATTTCAGTCAGTTATTGCACTACAATACTAAAATTATTGGTTCTCGCCCTGTCTATACATGTGCGATTCCAGGAGGAATTTGGATAGCGGCCAAGAGTAGAAATTTTTTTTTACAATTAATTAATGGGATGTAGGCATTGCTGGCTAGTCAGTATTTATTGCCCATCTGTAATGGTTCTGCAGAAGTGGTGGTGAACCATTTTGAACCATTGCAGTCCTTGGGGTAAAGGGACACCTACAGTATTGTTGGGATGGGAGTTCAAGGACTTTACTTGCGTTATAGTGAAGGAGCGCAGTATATAGTTCTAAGTCACTATGATGTGTGGCTAGGAAGGAAGCTTGCAGACGATGATGCTCTTATGTATTTGCTGTCCATGTCCTTTTAGGTGGTAGAGGTTGTGAGTTTGGAAGAACATATTGAAGGAATCTAGGTGAGTTGTCGTAGTGCAATTTGCAAATGGTACAATTTGCAGCCACAGTATCTGCCAGTGGTGAATGGGGTACCAATCAAGCTGGCTTTTTTTGTCCTGGATGTTATTGAGCTTCATGACTGCTGGTGGACCTGCGCCCAGATTGAAATGAAATGGTTATTCTATGAGATGGGATTCAGTAGCTTATGCATTCAGTCTCCATAGTTTAGAAGAATTAGAGCTGCTCTAATTGAAGCATAGATAATTCCTAAAGGTCTTGACATGGTCAGTGATAGGAGGCTTTATTCTCTTTCTAAGGAGACAAGAACTAGGTTCACAGCTTGAGAATAAGAGTTTAAGCATTTAAAGTTGGATAAGGGGAACTTGCTTCACTCCAAAGCCATGACTTGTTGGAAATTCTGTACTCCAGAAAGCAGTGACTGCTCAACCAAGCTGTATTCCAGAAAGCTGGTTACTGACAGATAGAACTGGAACCAATCATTCTGCACTTCTTTATTAACTAAAGAGTTATACCTTAGAAGCATACACCACCTTACCTAACTACCTAAGTTTCAGTCTGTGTTTATTGATACCTCTTTTGGTTTAACCAGACACTTGTCAATAAAGGAAAATAAAGTGCTCCTTTTGAAAGGTTCAGCATTGGTGTACTGCAATGAAAACTAAAAATTTTAAAAGGAAAATTAACTAATCAAATTAAAGTGATATTCCTGGGGTGGTGATGTGCTGCAGACCTCCAGTGCTCGCTAGTTTCAGAAAATACCAAGTGTACTGATGGACATCATGTGCTCCATTTGCAGAAACACCTGAATGTGGATGTGACCATGTAAGAGAGACAGGCAGGCTGGGTGAACTCCACCCACCTGACTGCCTACTGTTAGGATCTGTAGGTGGCCATGTTGGAGAGGCCTGGTAGGAGTCCCGCAAGGTATTCACCCTGATCTTCCAATCACCACTGGGCTAAAGGTCAGCCAGACACTGGACTGAAATACAGCTAGAAAGTGCAGAGTCACCTCCACAGATAATGAAAGAGGGTTGCAACCTTTTACTCCCTGCATAAATGTGAAACACAGATTCCGGGTATCCAAGTATTCAGCTTGCAGAGATAACAGGGCTACATGCAGGAATATGCAAGTGAACCACATTTCAGCAGCTTGCTTATCAGAGCAAAGAGAGAAGAAGCAATATGAATTAATAATAGCAGTGATACTGCAAGCTTCTCTCTTCTTGTTTCTCTCAACTTTGACGTCAGTGCCAGGTGGACAAGCAACTTGGAACAACAACCATTCGCCGAAAAGTCAAAATCTCCTTTACTACTGCTGTAATTAAATAAAAACCGAAGGAACTGTGGGTGCTGTAAATCAGAGACAAAAATAGAAGTCGCTGCGACCGTTCCTCGCTCAACCCAAAATGTTAACTGTGATTTCTCTCTATAGATGCTGCCTGACCTGCGGAGTTATTCCAGCAATTTCTATTCTTTTTGCTGTAATTAAATAACTGACTTCTGTTTTAAAATCTAAAATTGTGAGATTGTAAACCTTTTCTTAAAAAGTAAGCATAGCCTACTTTTCCTGTCCACATGAAACATTTTCTTAATTTAAAATTTATTACCTATGTTTGTGTGTGTGCATTTTACGTTTCATTTTATTACCTTTTGAGGATTAGTACTAAAATTCATAGTCCTTGCAGTCAAGGAGGCATTTTAGATTTGCTCCTTAATTTTGATCTCGTTAACTATGTTTTAATTGAAATGTGATAGCTGCATGCTAAAATAAGAAATAAGAAATAAAGGGTTTTATGGCACAGTGGAAGTGTCCATACATCTGGACTAGAAGGTTACAGGTTCAAGTCCCTACCCCCTTACACAAGAGGTATGACATAAAATGTCCGAACAAGATGATTTACAAAAAAGGAATAAAGGTATTTATTACGACCGACCAAATGAAGTTTACAAAAGAGCAGAGCCAATTCTGTCTCCTCACTTGGTTGTAAAAATACCTACACAAAGGATATTTGTGAACCAGACGGGCTTTTATGATGATTCACATTGTTTCATGAACAGCATTAGAGGAATTAGTCCCGATTTATCAATTATTTTCTTTAAAATTCTTCTAGCTGCCCTCTCGGGATTTGAACCCCTGTCTCTAGAGCATTAGCCTGTGCCAATTACAGCTAATGTCACAATATAGTCAAAATTTAACCCGCCTCATATCTTTGCAGAGAAATGAAAGTGATTTTTGGAGTTGCTTCTTTCATTTTCAGACAACTAGTGGTGATTCTTGTGTTAGTTTCATTCAGATTTCAGTTAAATGTGGAATAATGCTTAGATATCATAGAGTTTTTAAATGAAAAACAGGCCCAGGCAATAGAAAATTACATTATCCTTGTATTTATTCCTGCTTAATTTTTTTTCTTGTATGGACTTCAGTTGAGAAGATTTCTTGGTATCAGTAAGTGAGGAATATCAGCTGTAATTGTTTCATATCACACATTTGGCACTTTGTTCATTATTTGTTGAAAGATGTTTGTTTTCATTCCCTTGATCCTCATTTGTTGCAAATAAACCTATTCAAATTGGACCCTTAAAGATACTTCGATCATTGCTGGAGTCCACATATCTGAACAGAGAATAGCTTTTTCAGAACTTTATTTACGGTGAAACAGGTCAGCCTTTAAACACATGGTAAATCTGAAAAGCCAACAAAAAGGTTGACTAACTAGTTAAAGCTACACTCCAGTTTGACAGATTAAAGTTAATGAAATTGAATAATGTAAATTAAATGATAAATATAATCAGTTTAGAAAACATTTGGAATTTTCTATCCTAGACTGAGATCAAATACAAACCCAGTGCACATGTAATGTAGCTAGACCTTTGAAATAACTAATTCATTCTTTTTTGATGAGATTTGACATAAGTGTCCATGAAGTTTATAATGCTGAAAATACTTGGATTGTAGAACAATGAATTGATTCACTTGCCAAGTGGAAATTTACCACATCGAATATTTCTTTGCAGATTTTAAGAATGAACTATTGAACTTTCCACGGTCCATTATGGCATGTGCATTGCCTTATGACCTTTCAGCTGTGGGCAGCTGAGGAGCAGCGGAATGTTTCTAGAGGATAATCACATGGACTTGCACATTTTGAAACCTGTTGCTTTAACTTCTACTTACACTGTTGGAACTCACGTGACAATTATATTTTTTAGAATACTGTTGGTGGATTGCACAAAGTTTCAGCATGTGCTTGAGCAGTTTGAAGCAATGGTTAAAATTCTGAGACCCCAGAGCATTTTTGAGTGTTCAAACCCTGGCAGTATACTTGCACTAGACCAAAACACATTGTAGTGGCTTGTTCAAGCCGTTGCAGTTAATTAGTATTAGGTAGCTGCATCACACTGCAGCAGGTGATCTTTCTCCAGACTTTATCCCCTTTGTCCATGCTAAAGGGTAATGGGGAAAACCAAATGGTTTGTATATTGAAGTACATTGTATCACATAGCTCTGAGATGCAGTGGAGACTGTGTGCTCTAGTGCATGAATCACAGAAGGTTGGTATGCTTGTTCAGCAAGTAATTAGGAAAGCTAATAAATTGTTATAGTTTGTTTTGAAAGGAATTGAATATATAGAAGTGGTGTGGTGTGGTGATGGTGAGGCCTGGAGAGATTTGCTGGAATGCTGCCTGGGCTGAGGCTCCTAGGTTATGGGGAAAGATTGGCTGGGCTAGGGTTTTCCTTAGAGCAGTGATGGTTGAGAGGCAACCTGATGGAGGTATATAAAGTTATGAAAGCTGTAGAGAGGATAGATGGGAAGGCCCTTTATCCATTAATAAAGAGGTCAATAACCAGGGGCTATAGTTTTAAAAATAAGAGGTGGAAGGTCAGGAGGAAGTTTCAGAAGGATTTTTTTCACCTAGAAGGAGTGAGAGTCTTGACCTCACTGAATGAAAGGGTGGTTAAGTCGATTGATTTATTGTTGTCACATGTATGGAGATACAGTACAAAGTATTATTTTGTGTGCTATACAGGCAGATCATACCATACATATCGGAAACTTTAAGCAGTATTTAGTTATTTACTTAGATTGCTATAACCTGCAGGGAAATGGGCCAAGAGTTGGAAAAGGGGATTAGCGTAGTCAGATCTTTGGCTGGTGCAGACACAATGGGCCAAATAACCACCACCTGTGCTCTAAATGTCTGAGAGTCTATAAAAATTACTGAAGTTATACTTCTCATACTGGGCACAGGAGAGACCATATTTGGAGTCCTGTTTACAGTATTGGTATCCTTATTTAAGGAAGGATATAAATACGTTTGGAGGGGTTCAAAGTAGATTTATTGAACTAATACCTGGAATAGGTGAGTTGTCTATGAGGAGAGGTTGGACAATACAGGCTTGTGTCCACTGGTGTTTAGAAGAGTTAGAGGTGACTTGATTGAAACACACAAGATTTTTGAGAGGTCTTGACACCGTGGACGTGAAAAGGGTATTTTGTCTTGTGGTAGAATCCAAAACTCTTAAAAATAAGAGATTGTTAATTTAAAACAGATTAGAATTTTTTCCCCAGAAGGTTGTGAATCTTTGGAACCTCTTCCTCAAAAGGCAGTGGAAGCAAAGTCTTTCAATATTTTTCAGGCAGATATAGATATGTTCTGAATATATCTAGGTTATGTGGAATAATGAGATCAACCACGACCTTATTGCACAGCTGAGCAGATTCAAAAGGCTGAGTGGCCTACTCCTGTTCCTAATTTGTACGTTCACCCAAATGTCAGTTTATCTGAGATAATGAAAATATTGCAGAATTTTATGTATATTTTTGTAGAAACAATTCTATGGTACAAGAAGATCAACTTATTACTGTTTAAAACTCAAAAAGAACCAACAGAAAAATGCGAAAACATAGCTCTGTTTCAGCTGAGCTGAACCATTCGATTGAAATTCTTCCCCATTCACTTTACAAAAACTAAGTGTTTTTTGTTATCACTTTTTTTGCTACTCAAATTAAATGTGAGTTCATTTTAACCAGCATTCACTCAATTTTTTTTAGAATTGCTTTGAAAGTGTAAGGAGCACCTAGATTCATGTATCTTATTGCTTGAATAAGTGTGCATATGATTAAGCAAATAACTAACAGAGTTGCCAAGAAGCCAAAAAAAACATGCTTTGAAATGCTGAGAAAACAAGCAGTGACATCAGCTTTGTAAATGAAGTAATAAGACTTCCCAACATTCTTTTTTATATTGGAAGGAAGAACAAAATATATTAAAATATGAAAGGGTGAAAGCAGAAGATTGATGACACATGTTTATAGCATCAAGCAATCAATTCCCCTGTTGGCATTCACTGTTGAGGCTCACACAAGGGGTGGGGTTGAGTACGAGAAGACACCGTTTCTGTGGAACTGACAGCACAATATTAGTAAAATGTTAGGTTACCATTGTGTTGTTCTGTTTGTTCTTAAAAGAAACAAATTATTTAACATAGCATGGAATTGCTTGTGCGTGTGCATACGCATAAGCCTAATATGAATTTAGACTGTACTGATGAAAATAATGTCATTATGAATTAGATGCCATCTGGAATTTTGTAGCTTTTCAATTGCTGTAGTTCTTCTTTGTAACTGTTCACAGTCTCACTTACAGGAGGATAGGAATCAAAAGTAGGCCATTAAGTCTGTCAATACAATCGTGGCTGATCGAGCGGCTGAATGCCATTTCCCACTCCATCCCTATAGCCCTGTACGCCGCTGGTAATCAGAAATATAATTTTAAAGTGTATCAATTTTCTTTAAAAATTACATGCTTTAAAGAAGGTAAATGTTACTTTATTGCATAACTATTGCTGAAATTCATTTGAGTAAAAAGTCATTGAGATTATTAGCTAAAATTACGTATACAAAAGTTAAAAGTAACTAAGGACACATTATATTCATAAAGCTGAAAGTAGGATAAGTGTATAAAATCATTGCAGGCCTGAAATGTGTTTGGAGACTGTTCAGCTGAAGTGAAGGATTGGGAACCTGAAGTTAGATTCAGCAACTGAGATGGTTCTGTAATTGAGTAGTTTGAGGTTGTTTGTATAAGTGACTCAGTAGGTAAGTCAGACATTGAAAGAAGGAGAAGTTTTTGTTCCTTCCTGCTTCTGCAACACTTGTAGTTTGCATTGACTCTCTCAGCAAAACAGCAGTTGATATGTGAAAGTCTCGAGTTGCCTTGGATGAGCTGTCACTCTGTTGAGGGTATGTCTCAGAATTATTCTTGGGGTGTTTTGCCTAAAATTCTGGATGTTGTAAGCAGCTCACAGGATATCATGAACAACTTAAAATTTAAATTGATTGCTATCCTGAAACTACTGAATCATGCTTCCATATTCGATATTGGATTGCCCAAGTCTGGGGCACAGACCTTATCCATTATCTTATAGTTAAAGTAGCTAGTAAGAACTATTCACAACTTCTAGCGCCATCCATTGTCAAGGGATTTTTTTTGGTTTTTGCTTGGAAGCATTTTATTGAATTTCAAACAGTTTCTTTTTGATTTTTCCGGGAAAATGTGGTCTTGCCCTAGTACAAACTGAAATCCATAAGGGTAGTTGTATGACATCTGGAAGCCATTTTATAAAATTTTTTGTCTATTTTAAAGACATATTGGCTTTGTTTGCAAATGATATAGTGTTTAATTTCACTCTCACGGCACTTCTCACTAAAACTTTTAGAGTGAAATAAATAATTAGTACATGTGCATGGGATTAAGATAGAACTTCATAGAACATAAATGTTTATGTTTAAAGAAGTGTTTATTTTAAACATGATTTTATTAAAATCTTAACAGGGAATCATAATGTAGTTTATTCACCAAGGTAGAACCTTTAAAGGGTTTTTTATGACAAGTATAAAAAGGTAGTTTTTAATATTTTCTTATCATCTTGTTCAGTGCTGTTATTAAATACATGCGGAGCAGGTGGAACTTGAACCCATGCCTCCTGGCTCAGAGATAGGGACACGACCCTTGTGCCACAATGCAGATTTTAATCAGTTTCATGATTCTACTGATTGCATCCTGGCAAGACTGCAACGGAATATTGTATGTAGAAACATGGATTTACACACCAGAACTTCCAGATTTCCACATTTCCACATTCGAGTCGAGACTGTCAGTTTCAGAGGAGTAATAATCCTGAATGCCAACCGTGTCACCATCATTACTAATGCAAAATCAGGTCATTCTGACATGCAATGTGATTCACATTTCCAGTTTTATTTTGATTTAAGATTGTTGAAGAGATGTCAACTAATTTGTTAAAGTGAGGCACTCCCATGCCTTGAAGTAAAAACCTCAGGAGAAGTAATTCAACGATCCTTGCATGCTTCCTAAGATATTAACCTGTCTTTGAGCCATGCATAGCATTAAGTCTAAGAATGTATGGTGGACAAGTTGTTAGCACTGCTGCCTCACAGTGCCAGGGACCCAGGTTTGAATCCAGCCTTAGGTGACTGTATGGAGTTTGTACGTTCTCCCCATGTCTGCGTGGGTTTCCTCCGGGTGCCCCAGTTCAAAGATATGCAGGTTAGGTGGAATGTCTGTAATGTCCAGGGATGTGTAGGCTAGGTGGGTTAGCCATGGTAAATGTGGGGTCTGGGTGGGGCACTGTTCAGCTGGTCAGTGCAAGCTTGATTGGCTGAATGGCCTCTTTTTGCACAGTAGGGATTCAGTGATTCTAAGTATGAATTGTGTTTTAAATTAAAGTTGGTTTCAGATGAAGTCATGCTAGTTGAATAAAATTATATATTTCACCACTCCATAATTAGCTATTAGTGAGGCAAGTAATTATTACCTTTCTTTTCTATGTAAATGGTAATCTCAATCAGCTGACCTTAAGATATTGCTGCAGAAGTAGGCTATTCAACCCTTCGAGTCTGCTGCACCATATGAGATCATTGTTAATTTGATAATCCACAACACCACTTTCCTGCCTTTTCCCCATTACCCTTGATTCCTTTATTGATTAAAAATCTGTTTGTCTCAGGCTTGAAGTTTTTTTAATTTGTTCAAGGTATTTGACTGCCTCTGGCTAGGCTAATGTTTGTTGCATTTAATGACTCAGCTTCGGCAGCCTTCTGTGGTAAAGAATTCCACAGATTAACTGCCTTCTTCTTCTTTATCTCATATGGGCTAGCCCTTACTCTGAGATTATGCTCCTTGATCCTAGACTCTCCCACAAGGAGAATCTCTCCGCATTTACCCTGATAGGTCCCCTAAGAATCTTGTATGTTTCAATAAGATTGTCTTTAATTCTTCTACACTCCAATGAGTACAGACCCAACCGTCTCCACCTCTCCTCATTGGAAAAACCTTTCATTCCCAGAATCAAACTATTAAGCCTTCTCTTGACCACTTCCAATGCCAGCATATCTTTCCTTGGATGAAGGGACCAAACTGTTCACACGATTTCATGTGTTGTCTGACTAATGCCTTCTATAGTTTTAACAATACTTCCCTATTTTTATAGTCCATTCCCTTTGAAATAAAGGTGAACATTTGCTTTTCCTATTACCTGCTGAATTTGTAAGTTGGATTTTTATGGACAAGGACTTTTGATTCATGCACAAGGTCTCCCAGGTCCCTCTGAACTGTAGCTTTTTGCAGTCTTTCTCTATTATTTAGCTCCTCTATTTTTCTGGCAAAGTGCATAACTTACATTTTTCAACATTATATTCCATCTGTCAGATTTTTGCCTGGATCCTTAACCTGTCCAGATTCTTCTGCAGACTCTGTGCATCATCATCACCGCATGCCTTCCCACCTATCCCTGTGTCATCTGCAAACTTAGCAACAGTATGTTCACTTTCCTCATTCAATTCATTAGTATATTTTGGAAATAATTGTGGCCCCAGCACTGATCCCTTTGATACTCCACCAGTTACAGCTTCCCATCTCTGTTTTATATTGATTTGTCAGTCTTCTACCAAAATATTACCTCCAAAATCATGGCCTCTAACTTATTAAGTACGCTACTGTGTGGCATTTTTATCAAATGCCTTCTGAAAATCGAAATATATTGCATCAACTGATTACTCTTTATCCTGCTAGTTACCTATTCAAAGAATACTAAAAAATTAGCTGTGTATGATTTTATGCTTAGAATTATAATTTTTTTTTCACTGTTCAGGAGAAGATGTTTGGTCTTATGCAAAGAAGTTACCACATTTATTCGAACAAGGTGGCGTATTCTATAACACAATGAAGAAAGATGTAGGTAAGATGAAACATGATGCATTTTTCATTACGCTGTAGGCGAGTACGTGTTTTTTGCAGATGTAAGTTAGCGTTAATATATCTGGGGAGGAATCCCTGCTATCAAAATGACTGCTCTGTCAGTGTCATTTGACAGCTAGCTGCTAGGAGACTTAATGTGCAAAGCAGCTGTCTCAATATAGTGAGCAATATAGAGCACTGTATTTGCGTTTCCACTCAACAAGGAAATGTCAGTCTTCACTTGCAGGCTTTTTTATTGCACTGCCTCAGATTGTGAATTGAAATGTGCGTACGATTGCGTTTATTTTCTGCTTGATTGTTTTGAGTGAGGGAGCTCTAGTGCTTGGAATTACTCCAAACTCATTTTCTCTTAACTTCATGCTCGTTTAACTACTTTGTTAATAAAGGAAAACTTTTAATAATTTGTTTAATGAACTTCAAGCAGAGGGTTTTTTTAAAAGTTGAAAAGCACCCTAAATTGTTTGATATTACGATTGGAGGGAAATTCAGTGGATTGCTTTTTAGCATTTATTGCTGAATCTTTTGCTGCCACCCTGGCATTCAAAACACATATTTGAGAATAACTAGCATTATATGAATTAAGCAATTATCTAAGTGAACATTTAAAGCTTTCTGCTACTGCAGTATGCACACAACACAATCAGATGATTATCATTAACTTGATCATTGATAAATAAAAAGAGGTAATGGTATATAATTTATAGCTCAGTTTATTGCATTGGTGTAATATATTTGTAAACTACACAGCACAGAAACAGACCTTTTATTTAGTATCATCGCCACTGGCCTGAAGTCAATATTGTCAAATGTGGCACAACTAAAAGGTGCGCACATCATCTTCATATCAGCTAAGCTCTGCTTTTTATGTTGCGTAAAAAGTTTGCTGTGTTCCAGCCACTGGCTTCTGCTTATATCCCTGCGGTCTTGAAAAACACCGATTGGTCAGAAAATATATACTCATGACCATTATCAAGCTTTCCATTAATGCTTTCATATATTCAACTGCCATTAGCGGTGGGACACTAATTATTTGTGCCAGTGTACCATTTTGGAAGCTATGTCAGATTGTTGACTCCTGATCAAACTGACCCTTAAACTAGTTTTTACATTAAAATATTTTCCAGAACTCTTATCGCAGGCAAACCTTATTATCCTTTCATAAAGGATATTGGATACAAACCTTTTCCAAAGCCCCCACTGCCCATTTGCTCTCTCCCACTCTGTTTGCACTCTCCTTTTCCCTCTAGTGGTTGGAACATGGGATTCTTCCCACAAACTATTGTTGAAGCAGGGTCTGAAGTTAGAACAGTGTCTGCCTTTCAAAATATATTTAATTGGCTGTAAAATGCTTTGGAACCTCTGAATTTGTGAAAGACACATTATTTATTCAGAGTCCATTAACTAATTTAAGTGATAATTAGATAGTTGCTTGACAACAAAGACTTGAATGATATGGGAAGTGAACAGAAGAGTGTGATTAGACGAGGTTTCTAGAAAAAAAAAATCAACAGATTTAGTGTGCTGAATAACCTGTTGATTTTATTAAACATGACTAGTAAGGCATTAAGCATATAGATTAAAAACCAGGGGTGCAAGTTACAATGTGAGTAGTTTTCATCTTCCATGCACTCCTTATAGTAGCTGGAGGTGACAGTGGAGAAGATAGTGCAAAGGGGTTACCGAAATGCTTGTATTGGACAAGCTGAGATGATCCTGGAATATTGAACAGTCTTGGCAAACAAGAGGAAGATCTGATAGAGCTTTAGTTACTTATTTTCTACTTTCGGGTGACAACAGGAAGGGCACTAATTCAATCATGAAAATACTAGAAAAAGAGGTGAGGAGAGAATCTGAATAGATCTGGAACAAGGAATGTTCTATATACCCCACAAAAAAGGCCATCATCACTTTGTTGCTATGGTTACCCATAGCAACAGTTTTTATTTGGATGAAGTGAGAAGAGTGGTTCAATGTGAGAACAAGTTTAGTCAAGTGGAGGAGTGTGATGTTGGATGGAGACTGGGAGAAGACCTATCTGATGGGGAATGGAGATGTAGAGAGAATTGGTTATCTTTGGCACATGAGATGATTATGACTTGTATATTGGAAGCTGTTATAGTGACAGGAGCAATATTGGTTATCAGTGTGAAGAGATTGGCCAAAGAGATTGTGATTTCAACTTTTGGGCGTATTTTTGGACAGCAGCTTTTTGTCATTCTGCCATTTACATCTTGTCTAGATGCATCTTTTATTTCTTTAACATATTTGTCCGGGCACCATTTCCTTGAGCCTTGCACAATAAATCCTTTCATCATTTAATTTCTCATGTCTTCCATCTCCTCAGACACCAACCCCTTGTTCTCTTTCTTATTTCCCCTTTCTTTCCCGTGATTAAGACCTATAACATTTTCTAACTTTTTCCAGTTCTGATGAAAGGTCATCCATCTGAAATGTTAATCCTGTTTCTTTCTCCACAGAAGCTGCTAAAACCACTGAGTATTTCTAGCATTTATTTGCATTTATATCATAGATCTTAGTTGTTTTAAATGGCATCGTTTTTATTCTAATGTATTGTTATTGGTGTTAATCCTTTTACACAGGTTTAGCAGATGGCAAACACTTCACTCTTCCCCATCTTCCTGGTAAGACATTTGTGTATAATGGAACAAAGGATAGGTTGGAGCTGTGCATTGATCCAGCAGGGCACATTCCCATTGGTCCCAACATTGACAGTCTGATCAAAGAGGCCTTAAGTCAATTACGGTCTGAGGGAGGGTCAAGAAGTAGGGAAGGAAGTCCTTCCTCGCATGGAGGGATGAAACTTGGCAGTGGAGGAGTGGTGCGAAAAAAATCTGAACAAATGCCAAATGTCACGGCTTTCCAAGGAAAAGGCCATTCCCTTGGAACTGCTTCAAGTAGCCCACAGCTGGAACAGAGGCATAGCAGGGAAATCCAGGTGCCTAGGAAACAAAGCACTGGTAGTTCTTCAGGACCCGATCTTAGTTATGGTATTGGCCAGTCTAGTCCCAAACATGGGGCTTCTCCACCCAAATCAAGCAGTGGGAACAGTCAGCCAGTACGAATGGCACCTGGTTTTGTAACGATGAGAGACGGTAGACAACTTGATGCCAATTTAATTGAAGCACAACGTAAAAAGTTGCAGGAGATGATATCCTCCATTCAAGCTTCCATGGATAAACATATGAAGGATCAAAATGTGGAACAATTGATAAATAGTGATGCCCCAGATTCAAAACTACACTCTACCACTTCCTCAGTTCAGTTAATAATGAGAACTGAAAGCCTTCAAACTGATGCACTGGAGACACCATCAATTACTTCCCAAGAAGGTGACAATGAGAATTTAAGCATGGAAACAACAGCTGTTGGTGTGGAACTATCATCCCATCCATCTGTACCATCCAGCAAGGCACAGAATGGAAATCTTTTAAATGAAGACCTTGAGGAAATGGATAGTCAGGAAATAGAGGGGACAATTGAACCAATGGATCACTCTTGACTTCATGTAGAAATGGATACTATGAAGCTTGGTGAGTCAGAAAAAATTACCCAAGATATTATAAGTTCTTTACAACTGCAGAATATTTTAGTGTGGGAAGGTTCCAAAAAAAAACTCTTTTTGGATAACTATTAAGAAATTTTTGCCCTTCACAAATTTATTTGGTAAGCTGAAGTTGAGGTTTGCAGGGAGATGTCAATTAGAAATACAGAGATGGTGTATTTGGTTATTTTGTAAGTATTAGATGTATTTAAATGTTAGACTACCTCTCACTGCGAGTTGATGCCTAATGTAGTTATCAAGCGAGCAGCAACATATTGATATAATTTGTTTCCCATTTTAAATTTGTGTTTTGACTTTACTTTTATTTAATATTTTTATAATTATTATTAACAAAATGGAAGAATATTTGGGAAAAATTAGAATTGTTCAGAACAAAGGAGTTTCTCCGTAGTACAGATTGAGAAGCTGGGAGATATTAGTTTGAAGTTGAACAATTGTGTTAGTGCTGGTAGTGTGTAAATATAAATTTACATAGACAATTTTCCTTACAAATATGGATTAAATTCATATTTGAAAAATTGACTTAATGCATGGTGATGTAATGAGTATATGTAGACAAAACCTATTATAAATATGGCCATAAGAGTTGTAATGGCACAGGAAATGGTTAGGTCACTTTTGAAATACTGCATTCAATTCTGGTCTCCCTGCTATAGGAAAGATGTTGTTAAACTTGAAAGGGTGGAGAAAAGATTTACAAAGATGTTGCTGGGGTTGGAGGGTTTGAGCTGTAGGGAGGGGCTGAATAGGCTGGGGCTATTTTTCTGGAGCATCGGAAGCTGAAAGGTAACCTATAGCGATTTGTAAAATCATGAGGGGCATGGATAGGGTGAATAGTCAAAGTCTTTTCCCCAGGGTGGGGAAGTCCAAAACTAGAGGACATAGGTTTAAGGTGAGAGGGGAAGGATCTAAAAAGGACCTAAGGGGCATTTTTTTCATGCAGAGGGTGGTGCATCTATGGAATGAACTGCCAGAGGAAGTGGTGGAGGCTGATACAACATTCAAATGGCATCTGGATGGGTGTATGACTAGGAAGGGTTTAGAGGGATATGGACTAAATGCTGGCAAATGGGATTAGATTGATTTAGGATATCTGATCGGCATGGATGAGTTGGACAGAAGGGACTGTTTCCATGCTGTACAACTCTATGACTCTTAAGTTAACACAAAAAGCACTAAAAATGTCTTTTTAAATTGGGAATACGTACAAATATGGAATTCTTGATGGGTTAGAGAAAGAGATAACAAATATATTTGTTATCACTATTCAGACTATTCCACTCCTTTAAACATCATTTAGTTCAAATCCTGTGTAGTGATGGTGTTTTAGATCTTACAACCTGGAGATTTTAGGAAGCCTTTCTGATTCCTCAAATTATGATAAATAATTCATCTAAAATAGAGCAAAATTTCTACATCTACTGGTATATTTTATGTAACAATAACATAATATTTATGTAATGGTAATATTGTTGTACAAACAGATTTGAGTATTTGGATGGTATCTCTAAGCCTTTTTGAGCTAGTTTTGAATTTTCTGATCCAATTTGATACCAAATTAAAAGAAAAGCTGAATAATTCTGTGAAGATTAGTGGTAGGCCAGAAGATTAGGCAAAATTAGAATCTGGAAAAGGATCCCCTTAAAAAGGATAAATTAGAATATGACAGCAGGCAAGCAATAAATGTAAAAACATGGATTAAAAGCTTAAATATTTAAAAAGAGAGCAGCTTAAGATAAACGTTAGTTCCTTTGACTGAGACCGGAGAATTCATCTTGGTAAACAAGGAAATGGCAGCAACTTCATCCAATGAAACAAAGAAAATCAAAGGGCAAAAGCATGGGAAGAAGTTAAAACAATCATTATACCCAGAGAAGAGTACTAGGGAAATAAATGTGACTAAAGGCTTCGACAAGCAGTTGTGTAGTGATAATGTCACAGGACAAATGCCACCATGACAGCTATTGGTATTGAAATTCAATTAATACATCTCGAACTAAAAGCTGGTTTAATGGTAACTATGAAATCAATTATGATTGTCTCAAAAATCCATTTGTTTCCAATGCCCTTTCAAGAAGGATATCTTTCATTCTAACTTGGTCTGGCCCACATGTAAATCCAGACCCTGTGAAATGTCCTTGACTCTTAAATGTCCATTGGAATTGATTAACAAGTCACTCATTGCATGAAACCATTACAGAAACAGGGGAGTGAAGCTGGATTGACTACTTGATATTGACCTAGGCATTGGAAATGACTGGAACATCCAGCCATGTCAATCCTACAAGACCTCACAAACATCTGGGGCTTGTGCCAAAGTAGGGAGCACTGTCCAACAAAGACATAATCATACTCACAGAAGTATTATTCACAGACAAAGTCCCAGACACCATTATCACCATCCCTGGGTATGTCCTGTCCCATCATTATCGTTGGTGGCCCCTCACAGACATGCAGCTTCTTTTCCACTCTCAGGGTGAGTTCTGTAGGTGGCTTTACATACCAACACAGCTTCTGCAGGCTCTGTGACACCAGGGGAAGAAGGTGGTTGCAGGAAGGGGTGGTTGGGGTGTTGGTATGGCAGTATGCTCCTTATGCTGTTTTCGCCTGGCTTCCGCTTTTTCCTTACAGCAAGTCTCGAGGTACTTGACGCCTTCCCAGATGCTCCTCCTCCACTTTGGATGGGGTTGGGCCAGTGATTCCCAGGTGTCGGTGGGAATGCTGCACTTCACCAGTGAGGCCTTGAGGGTTTCCCTGAAGCGCTTCCTCTGTCCACCTGGGGCTTGCCTGCCGTTTCGAAGCTGGGAGGAGAGCACCTGCTTGGGAGTATTGTGTCGCCATCCCTGTGTATGTCCTGTCCACTGCCAGAACAGACCTACCAGAGATGGCAGCAGATTAGCACACTGGAGGGAGTTACCCTAGGAGTCCTCAACATTGACTCTGGACCCCGTGAAATCTCATGGAACTTCATGATGATTACTGCCAATTCTCCCTGTCCTGACTCAACTCAGCTGATGAATCAGTTCTCTTTGTGTGATGCAAATGTTGAACGCCACAGAGTAGGCACTGAGGATGGCATGGTCACAAGAATGCACTCTAGTGGGAATGTCAATGTCTTTCACCAAGGCTGGCTCAATAGTACCATGCCTGCCTGAGCTGGACAGGTCCCAAAGATCATAGTTACTAGTCTAGAGCAGGTGGTAAGGGAAACAACAAGAAGGACATACTGTCTTCACTTCATCCTGACTAATGTATCTGTCACACTTGGCATCTGTCCATAACAGTTTATGTAGGACTGACCACTGCACTGTAACTGTGGAAACAATGTCAGATCTTCAAATTGAGGATATCCTCCATCATGTTGCCTGGTACCTGCACCATTGCTAAATGAGATAGATTTGAAAGGATCTAGCAACTCCAAATCTGGTGTCCATGAGGTGTTGTTAGCCAACAGCAGTAGTAGAATTATGTTCAATGTCATTCTGTAACCTCATGGCTTGGCATAACCTCCACGCTACAATTGCCGTCAATCAAGAAGATTAACCCTGGTTCAACGAAGAGCGCAAGAGGGCATGACATGCAATATTTGCATCACACAAGGCCAGGCACTCACCATTACCAAGAAAAGAGAATCTAACCATTACCATTGCTGAATCCCCCACTATCAGTTTCCCGATGGTTATCATTGACCAGAAATTAAACTGGACCAGACATATGAATACTTTGGCAACAAGAGCAGGAATTCGCCAATGAAAGCCTAACTATCATCAACAAGGCCAAATTTAGGAATCTGATGGAATATTTTTCACCTGTCCGGAGCAGCATTAATTGCCCATCCCTTATTGCCAGAGGGCAGTTTGGTACCAACCTCATTGCTTTGGTTCTGGAGTCACATATAGATAAGGACAGCAGTTTCTTTTTCTAAAAAAAAAAAAATTAGTGAACCAGATGGAGAAACACTGCAGGCCAGGCAGCATCAGAGAAGCAGGAAAGTTGACGTTCGGGTCGGGACCCCTGATGCTGCCTGGCCTGCTGTGTTCTTCCAGCTCCACATTGTGTTATCTCTGACTCCAGCATCTGCAGTTCTTACTATCTCTGAGTGAACCAGATGGATTTTTCCAACAATTTACAATGGTTTCGTGGTCCACAACAGACACTTAATTCCAGATTTTTGTTGAATTCAGACTTCACCATCTGCCATGGTGGACTTTGAACCCAAGTTCCCAGAACATTGCCTTAGTCCTTGGATTAATAGTCTAGCAATAACACCACTTAGCCAACATCTCCCTAAAAGCTTAATAGCATCCAGGATCAAGCAGCCTGCATGATTGATACACCATCCACCACCTTCAACATTCACTCCCTCCACCAGCAGTGCACAATGACAGATGTCTGTACCATTTACAGGATACACTGCAGTAACTCACCAAAGAACCTTGGAAGCCATGAACTCCATCACCTAGTAGGTCAAGGATAGGTTATGCACAGGAACATTATCACCTTCAAGTTCCCCTCCAAAGCAGACACTATCCAGACTTGAGACATAAGAAATAGAAATAGGAGATCATTAGGCACCTCAAGTTTGCTCTGCTATTCAATAAGATCATGACTGATCTTGTACTTCAGCAGCATTGTTTTCTTCACTATCCCTGTATCCCTTGATATTATTGATGTGTAAAAATCTGTCCATCTGTTTTTTTAGCATACTCAAAGACTGATCCTCCACAACCCTCACAGCTGAGAATTTCAAAGATTCACCGTCTTCCATTGAACAGATTCCTCTACATCTCTATTGTAAATTGCCTGACCCTAATTCGGAGACTGTGCCCCCTGGTCCTTGAACTGCAGGAATTAGTGTGGTAGACTTTTGTTACAATCCCTTTGTGGCAAGGTTCACTGTGGCTGTGTAAAATTATAGTAAAAGATCCTGCCTCTTACATTCAAATCCTCTCATAGTAATGGCCAACATAGATACGATTTGCCTTCTTAATTGCTTACTGTACCGATATTAATTTGCAATGATTGATGATTTTAAGTTCACCACTTTCTACTTTTTCACCATTAAAAAAAAAACTCTGTATTTCTGCCTTTCCTGTCAAAATAGATAGCTTCACATGTATTTTGCTACCACATTTTTTCTCCTATACATAGCTTATCCAGATTCCCATGAAATATCTTTGCAATCTCCTCTTAGCTTACACATTTACTGAATTTAGTTTTGTGTCATCTGCAGTCTTGGAAATGTTATATTTCACTCCCATATCCAAATAATTGACATAGATTGTGATTATCTGGGTACAAGCACTGGTTCTCATGGTAAAATATATTCCTATTATCATCTAGCGATAATAGGTACTGCAGAAGCTGGAGAATCCGAGATAACAAGGTGTGGAGCTGGATGAACACAGCAGGCCAAGCAGCATCAGAGGAGCAGGAAAGCTTGACGTTTCGGGCCTAGACCCTTCATCAGAAATGGGGGAGGGGGAAGAGGGTTCTGAAATAAATAGAGAGAGAGGGGGAGGCGGATAGAAGATGGATAGGTGGAGAGGAGGCAGACAAGTCAAAGAGGTGGGAATGGAGCCAGTAAAAGTGAGTGTAGGTGGGGTGGGGGGGGGGGGGTGGTAGGGAGGAG
>JAHRHZ010000052.1:31138164-31156042 GCA_024137785.1 Ginglymostoma cirratum | reverse complement strand
ATGTGGAAAGTCTTCTTGGGACCTGGGATTGGGGTGAGGGAGGAAGTGTGGGGGCAGGTGTAGCACTTCCTGCGGTTGCAGGGAAAAGTGCCGGGTGTGGTGGGGCTGGAGGGGAGTGTGGAGCGGACAAGGGAGTCACGGAGAGAGTGGTCCCTCTGGAAAGCAGACAAGGGTGGGGAGGGAAAAATGTCTTCGGTGGTGGGGTCGGATTGCAGATGGTGGAAGTGTCGGAGGATGATGCGTTGGATCCGGAGGTTGGTGGGGTGATACGTGAGGACGAGGGGGATTCTTTGTTGGTTATTATTGCGGGGACGGGGTGTAAGGGATGAGTTGCGGGAAATGCGGGAGACACGGTCGAGGGCGTTCTTGACCACTGCGGGGGGGAAGTTGCGGTCCTTGAAGAAGGAGGACATCTGAGATGTCCGGGAGTGGAATGCCTCATCCTGGGAGCAGATGCGGCGGAGGCGAAGGAATTGGGAATAGGGAATGGCATCTTTGCAGGAAGGTGGGTGGGAGGAGGTGTATTCCAGGTAGCTGTGGGAGTCAGTGGGCTTGAAATGGACATTGCTTTCTAGGTGGTTACCAAGATGGAGACAGAGAGGTCCAGGAAGGAGAGAGAAGTGTTGGAGATGGTCCAGGTGAACTTCAGGTTGGGGTGGAAGGTGTTGGTGAAGTGGATGAACTGTTCGAGCTCCTCGGGGGAGCATGAGGCGGCGCCGATACAGTCATCAGTGTAATGGAGGAAGAGGTGGGGTTTAGGGCCAGTGTAGGTACGGAAGAGGGATTGTTCTACGTAACCTACAAAGAGGCAGGCATAGCTTGGGCCCATGCGGGTACCCATGGCCACCCCCTTTGTCTGTAGGAAGTGGGAGGAATTGAAAGAGAAGTTGTCGAGGGTGAGGACGAGTTCAGCTAAGCGGAAGAGGGTGTCAGTGGAGGGGGATTGGTCAGTTCTGTGGGACAGGAAGAAGCGGAGGGCCTTTAGGCCATCTGCATGGGGAATACAGGTATATAGGGACTGGACGTCCATAGTAAAAATGAGGTGTTGGGGACTGGGGAATTGGAAGTTCTGGAGGAGGTGGAGGGAGTGGGTGGTGTCACGGACGTAGATAGGGAGTTCCTGGACCAAGCGGGTGAAAATGGAGTCTAGGTAGGTGGAGATGAGTTCGGTGGGTCAGGAGCAGGCGGAGACAATGGGTCGACCAGGGCATTCAGGTTTGTGGATTTTGGGGAGGAGATAGAAGCGGGCGGTGCAGGGTTGGGGAACGATGAGGTTGGAGGCGGTGGGTGGGAAGTCACCTGAGTGATGAGGTTGTGGATGGTTTGGGAGATGATGGTTTGGTGCTCGGGGGTGCGATCATGATCCAGGGGGCGGTAGGAGGAGGTGTCGGAGAGTTGGCACCTGGCCTCAGCAATGTAGAGGTCAGTGCGCCATACTACAACTGCGCCTCCCTTGTCCGCGGGTTTTGTGGTGAGGTTGGGATTGGAGCGGAGGGCTGCACGTTCTGCAGGGGAGAGGTTGGAGTGTTTGAGAGGGGTAGAGAGGTTGAGGCGATTGATGTCTCGACAGCAGTTGGAGATGAAGAGTTCGAGGGAGGGTAGGAGGCCGTGGGGTGGTGTCCAAGAGGAGGGGTTGTGTTGGAGGCGGGAGAAGGGGTCAGTAGAGGGAGGGTTAGATTCGCGGTTGAAGAAGTAAGCGTGGAGGCGGAGGCGGCGGAAAAACTGCTCAATGTCCAGGCGTGAGCAGTATTCGTTGATAAGTGGGTGGAGGGGGACAAAGGTGAGCCCTTTACTGAGGACTGACTGTTTGTCTTCAGGAAGGGGGAGGTCTGGGGTGATGGTGAAGACTCAGCAGGGCTCAGTGTTGTTGTCTTCTCTGGAGATGCTGGCTGTAGAGGCAGTGGGCAGAGCGTTGTCGGCGGTGGGTGGAGTTGCGTCGGCGTCAGCAGTGAGCGGAGTTGTGGGGGTGGCCATGGGTACCCGCATGGGCCCAAGCTGTGCCTGCCTCTTTGTAGGTTACGTGGAACAATCCCTCTTCCGTACCTACACTGGCCCTAAACCCCACCTCTTCCTCCGTAACATTGATGATTGTATCGGCACCGCTTCGTGCTCCCACAAGGAGTTCGAACAGTTCATCCACTTCACCAACACCTTCCACCCCAACCTGAAGTTCACCTGGACCATCTCCAACACTTCTCTCTCCTTCCTGAACCTCTCTGTCTCCATCTCAGGTAACCACCTAGAAAGCGATGTCCATTTCAAGCCCACTGACTCCCACAGCTACCTGGAATACACCTCCTCCCACCCACCTTCCTGCAAAGATGCCATCCCCTATTCCCAATTCCTTCGCCTCTGCCGCATCTGCTCCCAGGATGAGGCATTCCACTCCCGTTCATCTCAGATGTCCTCCTCCTTCAAGGACCGCAACTCCCGCACCCCCCCCCACCCGCAGTGGTCAAGAACGCCCTCGACCGTGTCTCCCGCATTTCCCGCAACTCATCCCTCACACCCCGTCCCCGCAATAATAACCAAAAAAAATCCCCCTCGTCCTCACGTACCACCCCACCAACCTCTGGATCCAACGCATCATCCTCCGACACTTCCGCCATCTGCAATCCGACCCCACCACCAAAGACATTTTTCCCTCCCCACCCTTGTCTGCTTTCCGGAGGGACCACTCTCTCCGTGACTCCCTTGTCCACTCCACACTCCCCTCCAGCCCCACCACACCCGGCACTTTTCCCTGCAACCGCAGGAAGTGCTACACCTGCCCCCACATCTCCTCCCTCACCCCAATCCCAGGCCCCAAGAAGACTTTCCACATCAAGCAGATGTTCACCTGCACATCTGCCAATGTGGTATACTGCATCCGCTGTACCCATTGTGGCCTCCTCTACATCGGGGAAACCAAGCGGAGGCTTGGGGACCGCTTTGCAGAACACCTGCGCTCAGTTCGCAACAAACAACTGCACCTCCCAGACGCGAACCAGTTCAACTCCCCCTCCCATTCCTCAGACGACATGTCCATCCTGGGCCTCCTGCAATGCCACAATGATGCCACCCGAAGACTGCAGGAACAGCAGCCCAATGGTATCAATGTGGATTTCACAAGCTTCAAAATCTCCCCTCCCCCAACTGCATCCCAAAACCAGCCCAGCTCATCCCCGCCTCCCTAACCTGTTCTTCCTCTCACCTATCCCCTCCTCCCACCTCAAGCCCCACCCCCATCTCCTATCTACTAACCTCATCCCGCCCCCTTGACCTGTCCGTCCTCCCTGGACTGACCTATCTCCACCCTACCCCCCCACTTACACTCACTTTTACTGGCTCCATCCCCGCCTCTTTGACTTGCCTGCCTCTTCTCCACCTATTCTCTCCTCTATCCATCTTCTATCCGCCTCCCCCTCTCTCCCTATTTATTTCAGAACCCTCTTCCCCTCCCCCATTTCTGATGAAGGGCCTAGGCCCGAAACGTCAAGCTTTCCTGCTCCTCTGATGCTGCTTGGCCTGCTGTGTTCATCCAGCTCCACACCTTATTTTCTCCTATTATCATCTAATTTTGTTTACTAATTTCTTATGTGGGACCTCGCAAAGTTTCCTGAAAATTGAAGCATTCCACATTCCACCACCCCAACTCCCCCTTACCTATTTTGTTACTCATAGCCTCAAAAAATGCCAATAGATTTTTTAAGCATGATTTCCCTTTCATGAATCCATGTAACTTCTACCCAATTCTACCATTGTTTTCTAAGTGTCGTGTTATCACATCTTTATATTAAAATTTAGAATTAGAATTTTCTGTACATTTGATATTAGGCTCGTCTGTAGGATTAGTCTGTAGTTCCACTTTTTTCTCATCTTCCTTAATGGTGTTGCATTTTATTAAATCACATAAGTGTTATGGTCCAGAAGGACACCATTCAGCCCATTGCGTCTACACCAGCTCTCCAAAGAGCATCATGACTAAGAGCCATTCACTTGTCTTTACCTCCAACTCTTGCATGTTGTTTCTACTCAATCATTCAATGCCCTCTGGAAGTCTTGAATTGAATCTGTCTCCACCACACATTCCAGACATAAAACATTTGTTTGAAAACATTTTTTTCTGTCATTAACTAATAATATTTGGTGTTTTTGCAAATCACTTTAGATCTGTGCTCTTTTGTTCTCGATCCTGTTACAATCAGATACAGTTTCTCCCTATTGACTCTAAGCAGACCTCTCATAATTTTGAAAACTTCTATCAGATCTCCTCTTAGACATCTCTCTAAAGCAAATAGTCTGCACCTCTCCAATCTATCTTCATAACTAAAATTTCTCATCTCTGGAACTATTCATACAAATCCTTTCTCCACTGTCACCCAATGCATTCACATCCTTCCTGGCGTCTTGTCCAGAACACAATATTCCAGCCGAGATTTAAGAAGTATGTTGCATAAATTCAGCATTACTTCCTTGCTGTTGAGCTCTATGCCTCTATTTATAAAGCACAGATACTGTATGCATCTGTTTCCATTTGGCCTGCCAGTTTCAATGAACTATGAACATATATACCCTCTACTGCTGCACACCCTTAAGAATTGTACTGCTTATTTTTGTTCTTCCTACCAAAATGCATCACCTCGCACTTCCTGTTAAAATTCATCTGCCACTTATCTGCCAATCCACACACTTGTCTGTGTCCTTTTAAAATGCTACATGGTCCTCTCCATGGTTTATAATGCTTCCAAATTTTGTATCCTGCACAAACTTTGAAATTTTCGTCTGCACACCAAGATCTAGATCATTACTGTATATCAGGGAAAACAAGGATCCCTGGGAAACTCCATTAGAAACCTTCTTCCAGTCCAAAAAAAATCCATTGACTATTACTCCATTTCCTGTTATTCAGCAAAATTTGTATCCACATCGCGAAAACTGAGTTATTACTCGATCACATTTCTGTTGTGGACACTGTGTCAAATGCCTTTGAAGGTCTATGTACACCACTTCATCTGCATTATGCTCATCAACCATTTGCATTACTACCTCAAAAAGGAACTCCAGCAAATTAGGTAGACATGATTTCTTCTTAAGAAATACATGTTGATTATTTATAATAAACCCACTTTATTTCACGTGACCAGTAATTTTGTCCCAAATAACTGAATGACAGAATTGGATGGTGGGGATCTGGAATGCACTCCTGGGAAGGTTGTTGAGGCTGGAAACCTAAACCTTAAAAAAAAAACTTGGATCAGCAGGAGAAATGTCTTAACATTCAAGGCTAATGGGCCTACTGTGGGAGAGTGGGATTAATGTAGGTAGCAGTATATTTTTAGTGGTACAGACTTGATGTGCTGAAGGACCTCTTCAATACTGTATGATTCTATGAACTGTTTCTCAAAGCTCTCCTACCACTGATGTTAAACTGACTGATTTGTAATTGTTGGGCTTGTTCTTACAACCTTTTCTATCCAACTTCTTGATCCTCAAAAAGCACAAAATGGGCTCTAGGTAATGATATTTGTTTGAAGAGTTGGAGTAGCACAATGGGTCAAATGGCCTCCTTCTGCATTAGAATTGTGATCAATTTTAAACCCTTTAAATGACAGAGTTTTCTCCGTCACTATGGCCTTGGTAGCATTCAACTCCTTGGTAAAGACAGATAGAAAGACTTCATTTACTACCTCAGCTGTTACCCCACCTTCATATGTAAATTCCTTTTGGTCCCTAATTGTCTCCAGTCTTCCTATCACTATTTTCCTACTATATATATCCTTATTGGAGACTTTGGGATTCACTTCCATGTTCACGGTCCTTCTACACTTGTGTAATTGCTTTTTTACCTTCCCTCTGAACCTTCTGCATTATTCTTGGTTCTCAAGTATATTATCTACCTGACACCAGAAATAAGCACCCATTTTTTCTGCTTTATCTTAATTCCTATCTCTTTTTTTCATCCAGGGAGTTCTGGATTTGTTTGCTGGACCTTTCAGAGTTGAGGGAGTATACCTTCACAATATACCATTTCTTTTTTGAATGCACTCATTATTCAGCCATAATTTTTCCCACCAATACCTTGTTCCAACCTATCCAGTCCGTCTGTACCCCAGTTAATTTTTCTTATTCTTAATTATCCGTAAATCCTTTTCTATTGTTATTGTAAACCTGAACAATACTATGATCACTGCCTCCCATTGATCCTCTACTGGCGGTTCTATTGGGTCCACCTCGTTTCTGAACATCGAACGAACATACACTGCTTTAGAAAAAGAATGCAATCTAGGAACATTTTTCACTCTGCCCTCCATACTGCTGCAGTCCCAATCTACATCCAGGTAGCTAACGTTCCCTATTATAAGAACTGTACAATGTTTGTATCTGTCTTTAAGGCAGATTTCCTCCTCTATATCCTTTACATTTAGTTGATGGTCTAAAGAATACACTGAGCAATGCAATTGCACCCTTTTGGTTCCTTAGCTTGAGCCAAAATGATGCTGCCCTCGATTCCTCTGCGTCATCCTACTTCTCCAGTACTCAGTGTAGTCCTTAAGCAATTGCACCATCTTTCCTCTTTTATTTTTCCTGAACACTTTTTACCCTGGAGCATATATCACCTAGTCCTGGCCTACCTTGACCCAGGTTTCTGTTATTGCAACACTATACTTCCGTGTGGTAATCTGCTTCCGTAATTCCCTAATCTTAGTTACTACACTCCATGCATTCCCATAAATGGACAGTAGCCCTGATTTAGATTTCATTGTGTTCACCCTTGTTAATTTTCTGTACCGGTGCTATCTGTCTCTCCAAGTGTTTTGTGCACCCTGCTATCCTTCTCTAATACTTTTACTTGGTTCCCACCGTGGTTTTCTCAAGTGAAAGAAAGTTTAATTACCTACTGTCCTGAGAAAAATAACAAAACAAACAAAATCAAACACATGCACATACACAGGTATAAAGCTTTAAAAGGAGTTTGTCTGGTACAATTGGAAGCTTTAGAATGTAAAGTTTATAAGGAAAGTTCTTTGAGTCCTTGAGGTGCTAGAACCTAACTTGAGGCCATGGTTGTTTAGTGAAGGTCTTGTATGCTTAGCAGTGGTGAAATTTATGAATATCCGTGTATTCATGCTGAGTGAGTTTTTATTCTCTTATTTGCTTTATCACTGGGTGCTGTTTTTCAAGAAGCTGGGGTAAGTAGGGGACAGAGTATTCCGGTTATGTGTTACAAATTCACTTTCATTTTCTGCCCCATATTTGTTTGTCTGAAATACAGTTCATTTGCATATTCCCATGTATGGCATCTTTATTTTCAAGCTGGATAATTTGCTGGTGATTTTCTGGAAGGATGTAAATTAAAAATAGGAGGCAAGGGTTTTTTTCACTTGTGGCTAAGTTTCTGTACCTTTTGATGAAAGGTACTTTTGGCTGAGATAGTCTTCGTTCATTTCATATTGGTTTCCTATTGGCTTAACCTAGTCAGTTGACTGCTATGGCTATCTTAGATCAGTTTTTCTTCCTTTCTGTTTTAAGTTATTTTTGTCTATAAACGGTCTTGAGCATTAAAATCACGGATGACAGAAGTTGAAAATTGATAATCCATATTTTGTCGTGACAATTTCCAGTCTTGAAACAGGGTCCTAGGTGAGAACAAGTTAGTCAACTCCTCCATTAGCCATTAGTTTTGAAATACAAATTGCTATGTTAAATCAACCATTCATAATTCTTACATTGATAATTTCAGTAAACATAACACGTTAAATTACAAGAAATAGTGTTTGGTAGAAGGCTTTCAGTAGACTGTTTGATTCCCAACCATAATGTTTTATAGTTGAGACCTATGTTGAATTGACCCTGTACAGTAACCACTAGAGTGGGGAAAGGGAACGATGGGATACATGAAGGTAGCAAAATAAATGATTCCACACCAAAACTGACACATACATTGGGTGATCCAAAACAGTATTAGTAGTAATATTCACTCCTGTAAAACTATGTTGTTTCCCCCATCCTATGTTTCTGATTGCATAAGGATGTATTGTTGAAGCTTTTGGGGTGGGGAAGAAAGTGAGTTGGACAATAAATTTGCACTTAAAACTGAATTTAATTGTTTGTCTAATGTTTTTCCCCTCATGCAGGCAGAGCTGGGCTTTGTGCAAGAGCCATGCCAAGGCAAAAAGAGCTCATCGTGTTCAAAAGACAGAGTCGGATTCAATCCCCCTATTAATTGCATGACAGCAAGATTTTTCTTGATGATTCGGATGACAGCTTCTGCCCATATAGTCCACAGAACCATAATTATTAACTTAACCTTGGATGAGATTCTGTTCTTGATGTAGCTCACAGTGAGAGAGAGCTCTTTGGTAAAAAGAGATGAGTCTCGTAAGAATATATTTTCTCCATGCATTTAAAATTTGATTTGAGCAATATTAGTTGATGGTGATGCTTGTGTTAGAAACAAAATACTGGAATGTATAGTTGGATAAGGTCATATACGTACACCCATTAAAACAAAATAAATATACAGCTCTTTAGAAAGAACTACACAGTCACTTGTCTGCCCTGGTTTCTAGGGCCTGTGCAGGGATTGGAGCTTAATATAATAAAAGTTGTTAATATTTTTGTTTTGGCACTTTGCCAAAATAATCTAAGTCACCAAATGTGATTAGCCATGATGAAAAATGAAGGTGTCAATTGCCTTATCACAGCAATATTCTTGACAGATCTGAGATTCACTTAAAGGTTGATTGTTCATAATAAACTAAACAGTGATATTGAAACATGTAAGAGCTGTCCAATTGGTGAAGACAAAAATAGCTGCACTTAAAACATCTGCTGCATTTTGTTTATTTCGATGGTGTGCAGACATTTTTGCCTGAGTGCTTAAGTGGGGATGGAACATCCATTGCTTTGAAACCTATCAATTCCAAAGCAATTCATCTTTGCTTCAGCATAGGTTCAAATTCAGTATTTAGAAAATTCTGTACGGATATAAAAATCTTTCATTTTTGGCTTTGATAGTATGTGATGTAGTAGAATTGGAAAATAAAAACGCTTTGTCTTAAAGTTTAGCACCTATTTTGGGGAAAAAAAAATGAGCTGCAATTGAAGATAATATTGCTTTCTGAGAGGGAACTAAGGATTTTGGTTCAGTATTTTTCAGAGTTCCACCACAGATCATTTCGATCCAAAAACTTTTGGTGCTGTTCTCTAAAGTACTCCCAAAATGGATCTAACTTTGGAGTTAAGTGAAGAAAATTTTATCTTTTTAAAAAAAAATACTTGCTGAAATATTTATTTTCTTGTTGCTTCATTCAGTTTGCTTAGTATTAATCAGAACATCATTAATTTTATTTGAGTTTAAAAATATCATCAAGTATTTAGCTCTGGTGCAGGTGAAACAAAAGTAAGCACGACAATATTTTTTTTTAAATCACAATTTGAGTTCCTTTATCCTCACTCAAATCACCAAGTTATATCAACCTATCAAGCGCATGCGCACGCGCGCACACTCACAGCTTTTATTCCTCTCAGGTTGCAAATTCTGAGAAAAACTGATGTCTTTCTCCATGATTAAAGGTGCCATTCTGTAGTGTGTCACTGGTAATGGTAGTATTTATTATTGCAGTCAAACAGTGTGATTATTAACTGTAGCAGATGATTTTACAGTAACTGTGTCATGAACAATTTTAACAAGACTAAGTTTTGGTTGCAAAGGAAATACTACCAAATATTGTCTGATTTTTGAAATATAAGCTCTGATATTGCCATTGTAACAAGGTAGTTTTTACTCCTTAAATGTGGAATCATAATGCACAAACCTTAATCAGTAAAACTACATAAGTCTGCCTTACTTATTTTTTAAAACAAGATATTCATAATTCCACTATTATATAAAATATTTAGAAGATTGTCTGGAGGGAAACCGCGATGATTTCCCTTTTGCAAAAACAGAAAGTTGAGTTTCTGTTTTTCATTTAGACTGTGTATGGAACAGCCAGTATTGTTGTCTGTTAATCTTAATATTAACTTAATTTTTCTTTTTTAATAGGCAGATTTCATTTAATTTATAGTGATCTTTATGGCAATTGAATCATTTGCAAAGCTGCTTAGAGACTTCCAATAACCTTTACACATTTCGTAATATTTACATTCTTAGCATGCAAAAGTGAATGTGCTTTCAGACAATATTGATTAAAATATAATTAAATTTCACAGGAGTGGTGAGTTTTTCATGACTCTTAGAAATGAGCTGTACGCTGGCAGTTTGGGCCTTAATATTAATGATTCATTTGCTTCTGAATTTGTTTTTTAGGATTTATGAGGATAACAAGACAACTCCATTTAGCATGTGCATTAAAATTCATTAGCAATTTTCCATGGGATTTTCAACTTTATTGTCCTATGAAATGCGACAACAGAATTCATGCAAAGTATTATTGGACACAGCATTCTGTAGAGAGTGATTTAACCAAAAAACAAAATATAAAAATGTAGATAAATTGGGACTGCAAAGCAGGCCTAAAGTTAAATATCCCATGGAGCTGGACTTTTTTGCAGTGTTTGCCATCCAGTTATTAGAACATGTTGTAATTCTCCTTGAGTATGAATGGATAGTGTACTGTATATATGCTTTATTTTTAGTGGAGAAAATGTCCCTGTTTAAATGAAAATGACAACAATTAATAATAGTTGTAAGAAGTATACTGACATTTATGATAACAGGACAACACTGGCAATTGTTCAGCAAATTTGGTTTGTTTATATTTGTGGTTGCTGTACTAAATATCTAAAATGAATTCCTCTATAATGTAACACCTGTGTATTATAAAAGTATATATTGTACAGTACTATAAGTGACTTGTACAGTACTTGGAGTTCTTTTCTTGAATGCTTATTAAACAAAGTGGTACACTCTAGAAGTACCAACTTGCTGTTAGCATGAGTTATGAGCATATACAAAGGTGCAATAAATTAAAATGTTTCACGTGCATATTGTTCAAGAATGTTTCAGACTGTTTTAACTGCATTTTTTCCTTCTTCTGTACATATGTACAGGTCCCATGGAAGAGAACTTGGTATTTTATCCTTGCACCCCAAATAATATTTTCACTGATCAAGGAAATACTCTTCTTTAATTTATATTAGTAGCATTTATCTGACCCGTACAATTTGAGAGAAAAATACTTCATTTAACATTGCATTCTGGGTGTTCAATATGTAGGAACTAGATTTACTTAAGTTGCTTTAAATTATGATTCATTTGTAACATTGCCAAACAATTGTTTCAAAACGTGCATCAAGTTTGGAGAGGTTTGGCCATTGTTATTTTTCTTGCGCCACTGTGTCACATATAAAAATGACCGGACAAATAAACACTAGTTAATCTATCCTATCCTATAAAGTTGTGCTGTCTACTGCATCACAATGCAAGTTATGAAAAACATTATATAAACTCAAGCCAGTTATGGAAAATAAGTTGGAAAATTGTTTTCAGATCTTTTTAGGTGATCAAAACTTATGCAGGAAATCATTATAGGTTCTGAATTATGTCATTCTAGAACACTAGCCAAAGAAATGTCCAGTTTTTAGAGTCATACAACACAGAAGAGGCTCCTCAGGCCATCTAGTTTTCACCAATGTATCCACATGTCCCATTTTCCAGCACTTAGCCTTGAATGTTATGACATTTCAAGTCCCATCCCCGTACCTATAAAGGTTGTGAGGTTTCCTGCCTCTACTACCGTCCCAGGCAGTGCATCCTGACCCGAATCGTCAACTCTCCTGCTCCTCTGCTGCTGCCTGACCTGCTGTGTTCCTCCAGCTCCACAATGTATTGACTCTGACTCCAGCGTCTACAGTTCTTGCTATCTCCGGTGCATCCCGGTTCCTTGATCATATCAAAAATAACTTTTTTTAAGCTCTTTCTTTTAACTCGTGTTTTAAACCAGATAGTCATCTTGTGGATTTTTTCTGCACCTTTTCCAGAGCTCTAACACGATGTGAAGGGACCAGACTGTACATAGCAGGTCATGTTACAGTTGTATAGGACTTTGGTTCGACCACGTTTGGAATACTGCCACATTACCAAAAGGATGTGGATGCTTTGGAGAGGGTGCAGAGGAGGTTCACCAGGATGTTGCCTGGTATGGAGGGCGCTAGCAATGAAGAGAGGTTGAGTAGATTAGGATTATTGACATTAGAAAGGTGGAGGTTGAGGGGGGACCTGATTGAGGTCTACAAAATCATGAGAGGTGTAGACAGGGTGGATAGCAAGAAGCTTTTTCCCAGAGTGGGGGACTCAATTACTAGGGGTCACAGTTTCAAGGTGAGAGGGGAAAAGTTTAATGGAGATACGCGTGGAAAGTTCTTTACGCAAAGAGTGGTAGGTGCTTGGAACGCGTTGCCAGCGGAGGTGCTAGAGGCAGGCACGATAGTGTCGTTTAAGATGTATTTAGACAGATACATGAATGGGCAGGGAGCAGAGGGATACAGATCCTTGGAAAATAGGCGACAGGTTTAGATAGAGGATCTGGATCAGCACAGGCTTGGAGGGCCGAATGGCCTGTTCCTATGCTGTAATTTTCTTTGTTCTTTGTTCTTTATAGTGTTGTAAGTTAGCCTTTACCAAGTTGAGTTGACAGAAACAAGTACCTGGTGCCGTCCAGCATTAGCAAAACATGACAGCCATCTGCTCAAACAGCGCTTGTTAATAAAAGTAAAAGCAAAGTACTGTAGATGCTGAAAATCTGACAGAAACAAAGTGCTGGAGAAACTCAGCAGGTCTAGCAGCATGCGAGTCATATACAACTCAAAACATTACTTGTGTTCCTGTTTTTCTACAGATGCTGCCAAAACTAGCACTTTGTTTCTGTCTTTTCACTGGCCAGCTTCTCACATTCCAGCTTCAGACTGTAATAAAGGAGAGAACAGCTTAATACCTTTATGTGAAAAGATATGAGACGATCACAAGGAAAAAGCAACAGTCTTTCCAGAACCCAACTGACATTACCGCGATACCACTGCTTACCCACTTGACTAACTAATTCCGATATGACCTATTGCAATGATAAATATTGACGATGAAGCTGCTAAATAAGAATAATTTAAAGATTTCAAGTGACAGAACTGTTACTATATTCTTTGGAAGGTTGTTTCATTGCCACTTGTCCTTAGGAAGAAATGATTGTTGACCAGCTGTCTTCGGAACAAGAGGTCCTAATAAAAACAAAGTGCTGGAGAAACTCAGCAGGTCTAGCAGCATGCGAGTCATATACAACTCAAAACATTACTTGTGTTTCTGTTTTTCTACAGATGCTGCCAAAACTAGCACTTTGTTTCTCCAGCAGTTTGTTTTTATTAGGACCTCTTGTTCCGAAGACAGCTTGTCAACAATCATTTCTTCCTAAGGACAATTGGCAATGAAACAACCTTCCAAAGAATATAGTAACAGTTCTGTCACTTGAAATCTTTAAGATTCATCTTTAGATTATTCTTATTTAGCAGCTTCATCGTCAGTACTTATTATTTCAATAGGTCATATTTGATTTAGATAGTCAAGTGGGTAAGCAGTGGCAACGTGATAATGTCAGTGGGCTAGTAATCCAGAAACCTGGGGTAATGTTCTGGGAATGTGGATTTTAATCCCATCATGGCAGATGGTGAAATTTGAATTCAGTACATATCTAGAATTAAAAGGTCGTCTAATGACGACAATGTAACAATTGTTGTAAAAGTTCTTCTAGTCTACTAATGCCCCTCAAAGAAGGACACCTAGAAGTGCACGTTGCATAGTTCCTCAAAAGTTAAGTCGCAGGAAGACAGGGTAATGAAAAAGCTGTTTGGCATGCTTGCCTTCATTGGTCAGAATATTGAGTATAGGAGTTGGGATGTCATGTTGTGGCTGTACAGGACATTGGTGAGGTGACTTTTAGAATACTGGCCAAATTCTGTCAAATGGGACTACATCAGTTTAGGATATCTGATTGCCATGGATGAGTTAGACTGAGGGTTCTGTTTTCACACTGTATAGCTCTATGACTCTACAAAATTGTCTAGCACCATGTGAACTCCTAATGCAAAGAGGACTAAGAGGACTAATCCCTGCTCTCACTTACGCAGTCATATTATAAGGACAAATACGGTTCCAGCTAGATGTGAAACTATGCCAAATATGATAAGGCACACTCCAACTAGGCAAGATGGTCTGGATCCAATGCCAAACTTACTATGGACAAGTGTTTGTGACATAACATCCGTGGCCCTAGATCATTAAAACAATAGGTTGTGTAATGCAGTAAGATGGAACAGGCTTGCACTGGTTGCCATATAGCCTGTGGACGCAGTCATCTACCCAATTTAACCAATCAGAGAAACTGCATCCATTCATCAAATCAGTTGAAAATGTGCATTGCAAATCAAAGTCAGCTACCAATTCCCTCCTGCCCAGGAAAGTCTGAGAGACAATGTGCTGGACTCAAAGCCCTGATTTCTTCATCCGAAGAGTGGTGAGCCTGTGGATTTAATAACCCCAGGAAGTAGTTGCTGCCAAAACATTGAACGTATTCAAAATGCGACTAGATATAGCACTTGAGGCAAAATAGATCAAAGGTTATGGGGAGAAAGTAGGGTTGGACGATCAGCCATAATGTGAAGAATGGCAGAGCAGGAGCAAAGGGCTGAATGGCCTCCTCCTGCTATCTTCAATGTTTCTATTCCCTTCAGAGGAGACAAGGACCCTTTGACATAGACTCATATGGGGACAACCACTGTGGTCTTTCAAAGAAGAATGGAGAAAGAACAAGAGAAGAAAACAACATTTAAGAACAACAAACCAGAGTTCAAGGTTGTGGATTGTTGCTTTTCACAATCCAGAAACCAGCATTAGAGATTTTGAGAAGATGGAGGAGGTGTGAATTTTAATGGACAGTTAATAGATTAATACTAATCTACGTCTGAAAGTGATATGATATCATATGGTGATCGTACAAGTTTGTGGAAGACGTAAAACAGAACAGTTAGATGTGTTCCAGTAAAGCTCCTGTTTCATAATGAGTCTGCAGAGGTATTTGAATCTAAAAATAATTAAGGCTGATATTTAATGCAAAATCATTACGTAAGTAACTGTATATAAATACTTTGCTTTCTGTAAATTGCACTGGGGCCTGTTAGTGTCAGTGAAAAAACTGATATAAATGCAAGTCAGAGATAGTAAAAACTGCTGATGCTGGAGTCAGATAACACAGTATGGAGCTAGAGGAACACAGCAGGCCAGGCAGCATTAGAGGAGCAGGAAAGTTCACGTTTCAGGACAGGACCCTTCAGAAATGGGAGAGGAGGAAGGGAGCTCTGAAATAGAGAGAGGAGGGGTGGGCAGGGAAGGTAGGTGGGATGGTGATAGGTGAGTGCAGGTAAGCAGTGGTGGCGATTGGTCAGTGAGGTGGGAGGAGCGGATAGGTGGGACAGAAGGTGGACAGGTTGTGTCAGATCAAGGAGGCAGGGATAAGAGGGAGGCTCGGTCATGGGATGAGGCCGGAGGTGGGTAAATTTTGAAACTGGTAAAGTCCACGGTGAGACCATTGGGTCATAGGCTCCCAAGATGGAATATGAGGTGCTGCTCCTTCAGTTTCCGGGTGGTGTCACTGTGACACTGGAGAAGGCCCAGGGAGGGGGAGCTGAAATGGTTCGTCACTGGAAGGTGTTGTTGTTTGTTGCGAACAGAACGCAGGTGCTCTACAAAGCAGTCTCCAAGCCTCCACTTGGTCTCACCGATGTAGAAGAGGCCACATCGGGAGCAGCGGATACAATAAACCACATTGACAGATGTGCAGGTGAACCTCTGTCTGATGTGAAAGGTTTGTTTAATGCCTTGGATGGAGGTGAGGGGGGAGGTGTAGGGGCAGGTGTAGCACTTCCTGCAGTTGCAGGGAACGGTGCCAGGGGTGGTGGGGCTAGTGGGGAGTGTGGAGCAGAAGAGGGAGTCGCTGAGAGAGCTTAAACAGTTCATCAACTTTACTAACACCTTTCACCCCAACTTCAAGTTCACCTGGACTATCTCTGGTACCTCTCTTTCCTTCCTGGACATCTCTATCTCTGGTAACCGCCTTGAAACCGACATCTATTTCAAGCCCACTGTCTCCCACAGCTGCCTAGACTACACCTCCTTTCACCCACCTTTCTGCAAGAATGGGATCCCCTGCTCCCAAGATGGGGCGTTCCACTCCCAAACATACCAGATGTCCTCTTATTTCAAGGACCGCAACTTTCCCCCACTTCGGTGGTCAAAAATGCTCTTGACCGCATCTCTTGTGTTTCCCGCACCTCTGCCCTCACATCCCCTCCCTGCAACAAGAACAAGGATAGAATCCCCCTTGTCCTCATATCTCACCCCACTAACCTCCGTATTCAACGTATCATTCTCTGTCACTTCTGCCACCTGCAATCTGACCCCACAACCAAAGATTTATTTCCCTCCCCACCACTATCTGCCCTCGGTAGGGACCGGTCTCTCCACGACTCCCACGTCCACTCCACACTCACCACTAGCCCCAGGTCTCCTCTGATGGTGCCTGGCCTGCTGTGCTCCTCCTGCTCCACACTGCGTTATCTATGAATGCAAGTTTTTTTTTATACACTAAGTTAAACCCTTGTCTATTTATTCCAGGAACATAAGCAGCAGAAGAAACAGAAAGGAACAACATAAAGATGGCAGTAACACAAACACCACTCCCCAGATTTTTTTCCCACTCTAACACCATTTTGAAGTGTCAAACTTTGTGACCTCTCAGTGAGAACTTTGAGAGCCTTTTTAAAGTGAGGGGAGGTGATGTCCCAGCCAAATTATCACTGGACTACTAATCCAGAGATCCAGGTGATGTTCTGGTCAAATCCTGTCATGGCAAATGGTGGCATTAAATTTAATAAGAAGTAGTCTGGAATTAAGAGTCTAATGATGTTGCTGCGTAGGGGGAGAAAACTCCCATCTAATTCACTAATCTCCGTTAGGGAAGGAAACTGCCCTCCTTACCTGGTATAGCCTACATGTGACTCCAGACCCTCAGTAATGTGCTCTCGAAGTAATTAGAGATGGGCAACAAACATTCATTCCAAGATGGGACCATATTCTATTATTTGCTGTTTGTAACTCGAGTAAAGGTTTATTACAAACATACACATTGTGAGACATACTGAAACTACGATGATAAAACTAAGGACTGCAGATGATAGAAATCTGAAACAAAAGCGGAAATATGAAACAAAAGCAGAAATCGCTAGAGAAACTTCATCTGGAGAATGGTCATTGGACTCGAAACAGTAACGCTGTTTCTCTCGCAACAGACCGGCTGAGTACGATGTTTACATCTATTCCTTTCGATATTTCTTGATCATACCGTTCAGAAATTTTATAACCCACTTTGGGCTAAGGTGGCACTTGAACCCGGGCCTCCTGTCTCAGAAGTAGGGACACTAGGTGTCACAGTGGCTCAGGGGTAAGCCCTGCTGCCAGAGATCCGGGTTCGATTCCAACGTCGGGTGTGACCGTGTGGAATTTGCACATTTTCCCCGTGTCTGCGTGGGTTTCCTCCCACAGTCCAAAGACGTGCAAGTTAGGCAAATTGGCCGTGCTAAGTTGCCCACAGTGTCTACGGGAAATGCAGGGTTGGGTCTGAATGGGATGCTCTTGAGACAGTCGGTGTGGACTCGACAGGCCGAGTAGCCTGCTTTCACACTGCAGGGATTCTATGATACTACTACACCAACCTGGTTATTCCTGTTACAGAGATAAAAGGTACTGCAGATGCTGGAGAATCCGAGATAACAAGCATGGGGCTGGATGAACACAGCAGGTCAAGCAGCATCATAGGAGCAGGAAAACTTGACGTTTCGGGCCTAAACCCTT
>JAHRHZ010000052.1:31065875-31137764 GCA_024137785.1 Ginglymostoma cirratum | reverse complement strand
TTCATCAGAAAATCTGATTTTCTGATGAAGGGTTTAGGCCCGAAACGTCAAGTTTTCCTGCTCCTATGATGCTGCTTGACCTGCTGTGTTCATCCAGCCCCATGCTTATTCCTGTTACAAATGTTTTAACAAGAAAAGGACTTAATTGAAATAAACTGTCACATTTGGTTAGTTTTTTTGCAACAGGCAGTCATCAATGACAGACTTGCCCATCGCCTTCCAGCAGCAGCGGTGTTTGGAATCCACACAAGATGGCGCACTCGATGTTGGCTCTCAAGGCACACGGGCTTCGATGTAGACTACAATTCCCAGAGTGCCTGTCACGTGCCCGCGCAGTCGAAGATCGCCGTCAAGGCTTCGGGCTTCGATATGGACTACAATTTCCAGAGTGCCTGTCACGTGCCCGCGCTGCCGCTCGCGCCGTCCCCCTCGCACGGCGGGCCCTATGAACGGTCAGGACGCGTGCGCACATTCAAATGTTGTCGGGGAGTGTTTGAGAGGGAAGGCAGGGCGCGAGATTTGGCGGGATATAGAAACGGAGCAGGAGAGTGGCTGAGAGGCAGCAGTGGAGAGCTGAGCTCCCCTATAGCCACATACATATATACATACACACACACACAGTCTTTCTCTCTCCGGGCTGCTTGGGGATATGGTGACCCCACCGCTGGTACTCAGTCAGCCAACAGCGACCTTCAGCCCATGTATTAATGATCGGAGACTCACCATCCCGGAGCCCCCGAGCGGAGTGAGTGATTGAAGAGGTGGGGAAGGCAGAAAAGGGAGACAACCGTCCCTGTCAGTGATGGCCAAGCGAGCTCGGAGGTGAGTGCTCTGTGGGTGGTTTCTCACTCATCGGGACTACTAGCGTGGACTCATTGAGCTGTCTTTTTTTTTTATTTTTGAAGTTGTTCTGGCTGTCAGCTGCCTGCAGTGAGTTACACGGAACCTGCGATGTTTGCAGCTATTCCTATACAAATGTATTATCAAAACAAAACTAAATGAAGCGCCAACGGATCATTGCCATATTATGATTAGTTTTGCAAAAGGCAGCTTTGCGTATGTTTACTTCTATCTAGGTAAATTTATTAGGGAGCTGCTAAAGTTCAAAGTTGAATATGCACGGTGCATCAGGTATAACGTGACAAATTTCAACCTGTTGAGTTGTCATTCCTGTCTTCTTGGAGGTATAACACGCCACATCATAGCTGGGCGTGCAACATCGCTGTGAAACTGATCGCAGGACCTGGCCAAAAGTAAAATTGGCAGCAGTTGGCCAATAGCAACTGCTAGGATTCGGTCCAAATCACTGCTGTCTTTAGTTGTCAAGTTGATTGTAGGCTTAGATTATCCATGAATAAATCGATAGAATAACATTACCCAGGTTTTGTTTTTTCTGTTGGGTTTGAATACGAGGAGAGAGGAACACCAACTATTTTTAATTAAAGTCCGAGTTTTATTTTCTGTCCTTGAATCTCACGAGGATTCCATCTTGGAAGCGTTAAATAGGATCTTCAGAATAGTTTTAATGAGTACCAGCCAAATGGATTTAGGTTTTCTCGCCTATTCTTCCATGTAATAAATGACAGAAATCAAGTCCATTTCATGTAAGCTAGAAATAAGTTAGTTTACCCTGATACGTTCTTGGTACTCGGTATTCAGGTGAATAATTTTATCTGAAATGACGAGTTAATCAAGCAGATTTGTAGAATGGTTCCAGTGTGGAAGGAAGCCATTCAGCCTATTGCCTGAGCTGACTCTCTACAAGAGCAGTTTGCCCAATCCCATTCCCCTTGAACTTTTTCTACAAGCTAACACTTTTTTTTAAAAAAAAAGACTTTGGCCACTTATCCAATTCTCTTTTGAAAGCCATGAATGAATTTGCCACCACCCCACACTTAGGCAGTGTATGCTGGATCCTGGTCACTCGGTTGTTGTTTTGAAAAATTGTTTTTCCTTGCAATGTTTGTTTTATCATTCACCTTAACTTGGTGTCCTGTGGCTCTTACATAGGACTATAGCTTCTTCCTGTCCATGCTATCTAGATCCTCGATGATCTTGAACACCTCTATCAAAAACTTCTCTTAACCTTCTCTAAGGACAATAGCCTTTTCTCTTAACTAAAGTCTCTCATCCCTAGAACTATTCTCACCAATGTTTTCTGTTCTCACTCTGAAGCTTTCACATCCTTCTTGGAAACAAAGTTACAGTTGAGGATAAATGACGAGGTTTATCATTCACAACATTGAATTTTTACTCAACTTCTTTTCGTAAACGAAGGATGTGTTAATTGCTTTCTCAATCAGCCCAGCCACTCTACAATGCACGCGCACATACACCCTAGGTCTCTTTCTTCTTGCACTCCTTAAGAATTGTGCCTTCATGTTTTTCTTGCCTTTTCTTGAATTTTCTAACAATGTAAGTTTCACTTTGTATTAAATTTAATCCACCCACTCCCACCAACTTGCTTTGACCTCTTGAAGTGATTGCTCAACTCCTCAAATTCACACAACTTCCAAGTTTTCTGATCTAAATTTTTGAAATTTTGCCATCCACACAAATCTGTCATTAACATAGATCAAGGAAAACTAAGTTCATAGCACTGGCTCCTGGGGAACCCTGTATCAACCACATATCAACCATTCACAACTGTTTCCAGTCTTTCAACCAACTTTGTATCCACTACCTATGGATTCAACTTTATTGGCAAACCTGTTATGTGACATTTTATCAAATGTCTTTTAGAAGGCTGTGTACACAACTTTTAAACATGTTACCCTCAATCATTCTATTACTTTTAACCGCTTTAATTCAAGTTTTTTTTTCTTAAATAACATGAAATTCAAACACAAGCAACTCGTATTCAGCTTGGGAACCCTGCAGCCCAATGGTATCAATGTGGATTTCACAAGCTTCAAAATCTCCCCTCCCCCCTACCGCATCCCAAAACCAGCCCAGCTCTTCCCCGCCTCCCTAACCTGTTCTTCCCCTCACCTATCCCCATCTCCTATCTACTAACCTCATCCCGCCTCCTTGACCAATCTGTCCTCCCTGGACTGACCTATCTCCTCCCTACCTCCCCACCTACACTCACCTTTACTGGCTCCATCCCCGCCTCTTTGACTTGTCTGTCTCCTCTCCACCTATCCCCTCCTCTATCCATCTTCTATCCGCATCCCCCCTCTCCCTATTTATTTCAGAACCCTCTTCCCCTCCCCCATTTCTGATGAAGGGTCTAGGCCCGAAACGTCAAGCTTTCCTGCTCCTATGATGCTGCTTGGCCTGCTGTGTTCATCCAGCTCTACACCTTGTTATCTCGGATTCTCCAGCATCTGCAGTTCCTATTATCTCTGATACAAGATAAAAGTACTCAGCCAGACAGGTGATTCTGTTTTTCTTCACACATGCTGCCTAATGATCGGTTTTTCAGGCCTTTGCAGTTTTTAATGCTTTTGTATTAATTATGACTCGCCCTTGATAAATCCACACTTTGTGGTAGTAACTGTTTGTCCTGAATTATAACTTCGAAAACATTTCTCAACACTGACTGGCCTGTAGTTGCTGAGTTGATCTTCACACTCTTGCTATAGTTACGAGAGGATTGGAAGATTATGATCAGTGCTAATGTAATTTCCACCACTTTTACTTCATCAGACAACCTCATATATATCATCCATTTTGGTTTATCAGCTAAGGACAGCAGCTTTAGTTAATACTTTTATCAATTTTTAGCCTTTAAGTCTCTCAACTTCCTCTTTCATTATGGCTTGCACAACATCTTCGCTGGTGAAGATAGATACTAAGTCATCATTAAGTAACTCAACAATGTTTTCTGTCTCTGTGAATATGTCTGAATGGGTTCTGCCACTCCTCCTGCTACCTTCTTATGTTAACTGCAAATCTCTTATACTCCTTCTGCTATTTTCTCACACCTGTCTGAAATTTTTGTATTTAGCTTGGATCTCATTTGTATTTTGAACTGATGTTTATCACGCAAAATCGTTCACTGCTTCATTTCACTTTTTCCCACCATTTGATTGTTTATGACCAAAATTTCCCTTCGCGAGACTTTGCCTTGGCTTGTGCTCAACCTTTTCTGCATCAGAGACCACTTCAGGCTCATTTAGCACTTTGTCTACCAACATCAGTGGCATTCTATTTTACCTGGGTCAGATCTCAATTCTTCAGCCTACTCCCAAAGGAGTCCACCAAATCCTCCCACGTTCTTTCCCATTGTCTGTGGAGACAGTTTAATGAGTCCTTTTAAAATCTCTTGATCTGAACTTTTCCACAAATCTGAAAGCTTAAACTTTCTCAACTCTAATAATCTGCAGTTTTTTAAACAAACTCTCTCCAGGGTTTGACGTACCTGAAACCAAACCTTAGGAGTAGCTTGTTTTCTGAAGTGTTTCTAGGAGAGAAACTAAACTGGCTTGTAAACTCAAAACTAGTGTATTCTGAACTCTTTTTTTCTTTTTTTTAATAAAAAAAGAAGTGCTCATCCTAGATTCTTCTGAACTGTAAACAAATCCCAGCAGCTTTGTATGTTTACTGTATATCTGTCGTAAACCCCACGTGATACATAAACAACTTTCCATTTAACACCATGGGTTTTCAGTCACTTATTTGTAGACATTTACTGGATTAAGTCACTGTCCTGGAAAGAGAATGATCTTGTTTATTTTTATGAAGAATGTTGTCATTAAAAAATGCTTATATGATACTTTTGCAATCCAACCTCCAAAAATGATAAATCACACATCTTTAATCATAATGTCCTTTATGATTTAATGCTCCTACCTATGCTATTTATTGTGTCCTTCCAAATTGATATCATTAAACTATTCCATCTCCTGATCGTGGGTAAATATAATGAAAAGCTAATGCTGCTAGGTGGATGGCGCAAGTCATATTGTGTCACTTTGTATTATTCTTACTGTGTCTAACCACTTCAATTCCATAGCCATGTCAGTTCGGCAACATCTGAGAGAAAATAGAGCTGACGTTTTGAGTCTGATATGACTCTTCAGAGTTCTGACTTATCACTATCGGACTCGACATTAACTCTCTTTCTCTCTCCACAGATGCTACCAGACCTGCTGAGTTGCTTCAACATTTTCTATTTTTACCTCAAATTTCCAGTATGCACAGTATTTTGCATTTATCCTGCCACATTAATAGCCTCAAAATTTAAATTAGGTTTTACAGACACTTCTTGTCATTTATAAGTACATGCTGGCTTTCTGATCAGTTCATATTTGTCCAAGTGCTCAGTAATTCTGTACCTAATGAGAGTTCTGACAAATTACCATTGATCACTAATTCCCAAAACTCTTGTCACTAGAAAATGAGCATGTGCGCACCTTCGATTGGTCCCATTATTCCAAGGGCAATTGGGGATGGCCAAGAAATGCTAAACTTGAGTGAGACCCATATTCCATGAATGAATTTTAAAAACATAGTATGCTGAAGGAGTTGATTCGAGGTTTATCAAAATCCACCAGAGCAGTTTAGTGCTTTGTGACGTATTTCTTCTGTTCTAGTATGGTCTGTTCCTTTCCTCATTTTCTGTTATTCTTCTGGGTTGCTATAATTTCTTGAGTTTATTACATTTTATTTTGCCCTCAAGATAACAATCAGTGAATAGTCACTTAATATAGTGGCAACACAGGTCGATAAGGTGGTCAAGAAAGCATACAGCACGCTTGCCATCATCGGCTCATGCATCAAATATAAAATTTCGCAAGTTATGTTACAGCTGTATAAAACTTTTTAATTAGGCCACATTTGGAACATTGCATGCAGTTCTGGTCGCCATACTACAGAAGGCTGTGGATGCTTTCGAGCCGAACAGAGGAGGATTACCAGGATGTTACTTGATTTGGAGCATTTAAATTATGACGAGACATTGGATAAACTTGGATTGTTTTCACTGGAAAGAGGGATGCTGAGGGGGTGACCTGGTAGAGGTCTACAAAATTGAGATTAGTAGATCGGGTGGATAGTCAGGGGCCCTTTTCCAGGATGGAAAGGTCAACTACCAAAGGGCACAGGTTCAAGGTGAGAGGGGGATAGTTTAGGGGAGAAGTGCAGGGCAAACTTTTCATACAGAGGGTAGTGGGTGCCTGGAATGCATTGCAGTTGAGGTGGTGGAAGCGGGCACATTATCAAGGTACGTCTTAAACATTGCTAGACACATGAATGAGAAGCGAAGAGGGATAGAAACTGTATATGGGTAATAAATAGTGGGCCTAAATAAGGATTAAGAATCAGTACAGGCTTGGTGGGCCAAAGGCCTGTTCCTGTGCTGTATTGTATTATGTATGGGATTATTGTTTGAATCTAATGTCATTTTGCCCAAGTCTATAAACTGAAGTGTCTCAGAAAATTTGCTGTGCTATGTAATTTTAAACTTTGTGAAGTCACCAGATGGTGCTATGCCGTAGAAGATAACTGCAATTACCTTTCACAGTTCAGTTCTTTGACTGACTGAGGAGTTAGTGTCTTACAGCCACCCTGGTGACAGTCAATGGACAGGAATTACAGAATGTACAGAACATGCAGTTTTTCCTCAAATTCATTGTAAACAGCAGCTGTGAGTAGACTTGATATTTTCTGGTAGAGAAATATAAAGAATGATTTGACAAGAATGACCAGGAGGTCCTGGAGCCACTAAATTTGCAAGCACAAGACACTCCTGAAACACCACCAAAACCTGAAAAGAAGAATGCAGGCGTATAGACACAGGCAGACCGAGTTCCAACAAAATTCCCATGGCCTGAAGAACAGATGGAGTGTGGAGACAATGCAGGAAATCCAGCAACTTGCTGATAGCCCCGACACATGTGGATTCTTCAGAGCCGTCAGAACTAAGAAACAGAGTGGATTTCAAGGACATTGGCAATTAGAGCTCATTGGAAGGAACAATTCGAGGGTTTCTTGAATAGAGAACCACTCCTTGACACATGCTTGACTTCATACTATTGCATGTTACCCACCGCCAGAGAATGAGAGTTGCCAAAAATTTGAGGAGTTTTGTTTGGCCCGACTTGAGTGACGAATGGGAAGTTTTTTGGTATCTGTTGAAAACAATGGCTAGCCAAAGTTTAGTTGGACTAGATGGCAGAAGAGTAATGGGCACAACTGTGATCCAGAAGATATGTCGTAGCCTTGGATGTTGGATCTGGTTCAATAACAGATTACAAGGACCAGGGGAAAGCTAATATCTGTGGGTAGTGAAGCCAAGTCAGTCATGGGTGGGTGAAATGCCATGTCACAGAATTAGTGAAGATGAGGGAGCTACTCCATAGACCACAAAGACTGCATGTGATCAGGAGTAACAATCAAGTGAAATATATTGAAATATTTTTATTTGAAAATTTCAAAACTTTTTGTAGATTGAAATGGGTTGGGAAAAACAAAGGCTGTATGTCCTACACAATGTTTAATTTGTGCAACACAGAACAAAACTGCATAGGATTTTTGAGTGGCTATATAATTTCTAATTAATGACTCTAGAAAATATTAGTTACATTCCTGAAAACAATAACATTTTTGCTTCCTGAATGGAGCAGAGTTGTAATTCTGGTATTTGAAAGCTAGAATATACATTGGAGAGATACCATTTTGTTATCTTTGTAGTTGCACTTGGTCTTTCATTGTTTCCACAATAAATGATGTTTACACTGTGTCTAAACAAAAGCAAGAAGTTTGTTTCAAAGTTAGCATATTAAAGTCATAGTGAGGTAGGCTTTACGTAATGTAGGCAAGGCATCTTTTGGAAAGGGAAGGAAAGATTTTTTTTTAAATTGTTTTCATGGGATGTGGCCTTCACTAGGTGGGTTAGCATTTATTGCACATCCCCAGTTGCCCTTGAGAAGATGGTAGTGACGTACCATGTAATGGTGTAGGTACTCCCACAGTACTGTTAAGGAAGTTCCAGCATTTTGACCCAGCAACACTGAAAGAACTGTGATATGTTTCTAAGTTGGGGTGTTGAGTGGGTTGGAGGGGAAGTTGCAAATGGTGCTTGAGAAACTAGGTTAACATACTCAAAGTGCCAAGTAGCTGACAGAATTTATATGCGTATCTATCAGAATATTGTTTCTGTTTTAAAGTATGACTGTAATGTTAATTGAGTGAAGAGTGACTCTGATACTGGATAAGGTGGGAAATCTGAAAATGAGCGGTGGGTAAGGTGAAGTGTGGTCATCCAATCCAAAGGAATTTAGAGGAAATGATAGCAATATAAATTCAAGGATGTCATAGAATCACAGAACCCTACAGTGTGGAAACAGGCCATTCAGCCCATTGAGTCTGCACTGATCCTCCAAAAAGCATCCCGACTGGACCTATCCCCGTCACCCTGCATTTCCCGTGGCCAGTCCACCTAATCTGCACACCTTTGGACTGTGGGAGGAAACTGGAGCACCGAGAGGAGCCCCATACAGTTGCAGAGAAAGTGTTCAAATTCCACACAAACAGTCACCCAAGGGTGGAATTGAACCCAAGTCCCTGGCGCTGTGAGGCAACAGTGCTAACCACTGAGCCACTGTGACCCCTGAGCACTGTCGTGTGGTTTATTTTTTAATAGTATCTTCCTTTGATATATTTGTGGGAGCAGTGCAAGCCAAATGCCTTTTCTCCAACAATACTACAAAGCAGTCATGACTAGACATAACTCAGAACATCAGGGGTATTGTCATTTTCCTTCACGTTTTCAGTGTCGTAAACATTCTAGTACCTAATCAGTCCGAAAAGATGGTGGTGAGTATGCAGTTATACACATGTGATGCTCACCACTGCCCAGTCCCTTCTGAACTGTTTTTCAAGTGAATGTGAAGAGCCTCACCATCTTTCATTTTCTTTGTGCTTCTTCCTTGCATCACCACCTTTCTATTCACCACCATGCTCCCTCAGCCCTATGCAATGTCTTGCATCTTCCTGATAGTCACCCTCACCTAATGCACTCTATCCATCAGATGAACGTATGCTAGTGTTATTACTCTTTTTGGCCTGTTCTTTCCTTTTTATTACAAGACAACCGTGTACTCAATATGGAGAAAAGTGAAGGTGTTTGGGTTTTTCACAGATACAGTAACTGACAACTGGAGATTTGGAAGCCATGGAAGATCAGTGGTGTCTGAAGTGTATTTGATTTCTGAGATGTAGGCACCTCAGCTGCCTGATAACAGAATCATATCAATGCCTTATACATGTTACATAACACTTACCCATGTTTGCTTGATTTCAGCAGCAAGTGGGGTTGGATGGAGCAGTTGGGACTGTTATCCTTGGAAAAGTTTTTTGAGAAGAGATTTGATAGAGGTATTCAAATCTACAAGGGGTCTGGACAGAGCAGAAAGTGGGGGGGAAAGTGTTTCCATTCATAAAATGATTGAGAAAGAGAAGACACGGATCTAAAGTAATTGGCAAAAGGAACAAAGGTGATATGTGGAAAAACTCTTGGTGTGAAGTGTTAGCTTTATATTTTCATTCTTGGTAGATATGGGCATTACTGGTGGGCCAGTATTTTATTGTCCATCCATAATTGCCTTTGAACTGAGTGGCTTGGTAGAGTCATTTCAGAGGGCAGTTGTGGGTGGAGGCATCATGTTTAATCCCTAAAAGGGCCTTAGTAAAGCAGATGGGTTTTTACAACCATCAACAGTGGTAACTTGGTCACCATTGGATTTAAATTTTAATTTTCATATTTCTATTGAGTTCAGGTTTCACCATTTGCAGAAGTGAGATTCAAAACCATATTCCCAGAACAATAAACTGATCCTCTGGATTACTAGACCATTGACATTGCCACCATCTCGCCTCTGTTTGAGAGTTTGCTGCCTCATGCCTCGCCCTTTTTAACCCTTCTCCACTCCTGTGTGCCCTCCGACTCCTCCCTCTTACCCTTGTAGACTAAACTACCCCCCTCAAGCATGTGGTCCTCTAATTCCCATCAGTGTGGATGCCCTGACTGCACTATGCACTGTGCACTGTTCCCACACGTGTGCCTGACTTTCCCTTCCCCTACATCCCCATACTCACCATCCCCCTCCTGTTGTTCACCCTGTGCCTCTTATTCATACACCCACCGTGCCCCACTTCTGCACTCTCCCCAAAGGCCACCACCTTCCATCCCCCAGCGTACTAGTGCCACTCCACGTACCCACCCACAGCCTCGTGCACGTCCCCCCAGCCCCTCCACTCTCACCTGCTTTGCTCTGCAACTCGCTCCCTTGCTGAACGCTCCCCCCGCCACTCACCTCATTTCTTTATGTACCACTCCTCTTCCCTTCCTCCCTCTCACAATGCTGCTTTCACTTCTACTTCTCTCCCTTCCGCCTATGCTTGCACCTGCTTCCGCCGTCCCACACATGGGCCCTTTGGATCCGTCCTTTCTGCCCACACTGTTTTTCCTTTCCTCCTACGCTATGTGAGCACCCACTGCCCTGTACATGTACAATGCTTCCTATCTCCCAATCCAACCACGTGGTGCTTAATTTATCCCCAAGCATGCACACTCTCTTCTTGCTTCCCTATGAGTGCCTCGTTCACGCATCGACATTTACTGACTCGCTCATGAACGAACAAGTGCTTGCTCAGAGGATTGACATTTGGAATAAATGGAGCATTTTCAGGTAGGCAAATCTTGTGCTGTGACAGAGGGTTCAGCATTGGGACCTCATCTATTTATAAGCTATATTGATGACTTGGATGAAGGGACTGACATTGTTTTAGCCAAATTTGCTGATGATACAAAGATGCATGGGAAAGCAAGTTGTGAAGGGGAGAAAAGAATGATCTGGGTAGGGATAAGGTCAAAAGTCGCATGACACTGGGTTATAGACAACAGGTTTATTTGAAAACACTAGCTTTTGGAGCGTTGTTCCTTCATCAACACCTGATGAAGGACTACAATCTGGTGTCGTTTGATTTTTGACCTTGTGCAACCTGGTCCAACACCAGCACCTCCACATCACAGGTAGGGAAAATAAGTAATGTAAATGAATGGTTGAATATTTTGCCAGATTGGGAAAATGAGTTCATCTACTTTGGCAGGAAGAATAGAAAATACCCTTTAAATGAACAAAGACTGCATAATTTTGTAATACAGAGGGATCTAGGTGTCCCTGTGAAAGAATCGCAAAAGGTTAGCATGCAAGTACAGCAAGTAATTAGGAAGGCAGTTGGATTGTTCACTTTTTGTTTTTTTGCACGAGGGAGACTTGCTCCAACTTGACAGAATGTTGGTGAAATTGCACTTGGAGTACTGTGTACAGGTTTGGTCTCCCTACTTAAGGAGGAATTACTTGTATTGAGGTAGTTTTGGAGAAAATTCACCGGAGTGATTCCTGGGATGAATAGAATAGAATAGAATCCCTACAAAGTGGAAACAGGCCCTTTGGCCCAACAAGCCCACACCGACCCTTAGAACATCCACCCTAACCTACACATCCCTGAACACTATGGGCAATTTAGCATGGCCAATCCACCCAGCTTGCACATCTTTGGACTGTGGGAGGAAACCAGAGCACCCAGAGGAAACCCACGCAGACACAAGGAGAATGTGCAAACTCCACCCAGAGAGTCGACCGTGGGTGGAATTGAAGGGATGTCTTTTTTTGACTTTTTTAAAGCAGACTGGGCCTATACGCACTGGAGTTTAGAAGACTGATCGGTGATCTAATGGTGATTCTGAGGGAACTTGACAGAGTAGGTGTTGACTGGGTGTTCCCTCATGAGAAAGTCAAAGGTTTACAGGGGGAATAAGCAGGAAAGTGGAGGTCAGGCTACAGTCAGATCAGCCATGATGTCATTGAATGGTAGAGCAGGCTTTGAGGGCAAAAAGTTTCCTACTCCCATTTTCCGTGAAACTTTGTTTATGTTTTAACCAGGAAAGCAGCAACACAACTGCCACAAATTGTCCTGACTACAATGACCTAGCCAGACCACTGAAGAGCAAGATTTCTGGGGCTAACAGGAACAGGAGTGCCAGTGCAGAGTTGGCAAGTTGCTTGCAAATCAACCATGCCTTGCCTTTCCCACCCTTTTTTTACAGTTACCATGGCACCCAGACAGCAACTTGCAGACCACCTCAATTTCTGCTGCTTCCATCAGACTTCCATGCTGTTTTTAGGCTAGTTGTCTGTTAATGATCCCTGTCTACGGAGTTCAGTTGGCCTCCCATTCCTTGATCAGCTGGATACTTGCACTGCTCTTTTGGAAGACACTTCTACTTGTAGGAACAAAAGTGACAATGTCACAATTGAAATGTCATTTTCAATGTATCACCTTAAAATAATGGCTAGCAATTACTTTTATCAAAATTAAAAATTTAATAATATTTAGGAAAATTTGGATTTTCTTTGAAGACATGTAATGGGTGAAAAATAGCAAAGAATGTTTCCTTCCCACATTCTAGGATGAAAGGTGCTTCATACCATGCTATTCACTGTTGCCAGCTTTTGGCAGACAGCATGGATCCTGTTTAGTTGAAGTATGTAAGTGAACAGGCTATGCTTAGAGAACGTAATTTGTAATGTAAATAGTTATGTGATGACTTATTCTGGAAACTTACCATATAAATGGGTGATGAAATCTGTTCTTATCACTGAAATATTGGCCAGAATTTTCTGACATGGGAGATGGCAAATAACGGTTTCACTTACGTCTTTTGGGTCTATAAAGAAACATCAATGTGTAGCATCTATTTGGGAAGTTTTAATATCCAATAGTTTGTTTAACCTTGCTGAGATTGTTCTGCAATTCTTTACTATGGTGGGAGCACATGACTATATGCACAAACACATTGGACTTTAGGGGGGAAGCTCACCATCACTTCTCAAGGGATGGGCAACAAGAGTTGGTCCAGTCAGTGATTCCCAATTCACGTGAGGTCTTTTCCTGAAAGGCATCCAGCTTAAAGTAGTGACTGATATGTCCAAGCACTCCAGAGCCATAGTCACTCCCTGGCAATGAGTTGGAACCGAGACTGGAAGCTGAAAATGCTTTACTGCAAAATGGGAAGTGTAATGACACTCTGATATCAGACTCTGAAGAGGCAGTATTAAAGTCAAGGACTGTTCACATGTACGTAAAGGGTGACTTGGTGATCGGATACTGGCCTCTGTGAAGTTATTTCCGTAAGAATGCAATGTAAATCTGTCAGTGGTGGTGTGTCTGCTGCATTGTTCTCCAGAAAGTCTGGGCTTTTTAGCTTTTCCTCATAACTAACATAAATTTCAATAGCAGCAGAATTTTGGACTTTAGATAGTAATTGGTATTTAATAAGTTGGATCAAATTCTGAAATAAGGATTGTTGAAAAAATAAATTAAAAATAAAATGTGCCATAAATACACGTGGGTGAACCAGCATTTCTTTTTAAACAAAAAAAAGGCCTTGGCTGAGACTGTGTTCCGGCAATATTATTGAAGATGGGCTCAGAACTAGCCGTGCCTCTCTTGGGGCTGTTCCAATAGAGTTACAATAGTGGCATCTGTCCAGCAATTGTAAATTGCCCAGGTTTGTCCTCTGCAGTTTAAAAAAAACAAGCAAATTCAATACCCCAGACTTCTGAAAGGACCAGAAAGAAGCAGAAGGGTCACTGCAAGCAGATGGCATGAAATTCGAAACCATCATAATCAGAAAACGACATCTGCAAGCTTAGGTGTAGCGCACATTATTGATGTTGCAGTCAGGATACACAAAGCAAGTAAACTATATGACAAGTGCAGTCTGTCACACCCACCACAGAGCTTTCTTGCATTCCAGGCAAGGCATGCAGCTTAAAAGAACATTGGGCAGCTATATCAGATATTTGGTTCCAAAGATACAATCAGAGCTTGCAACAAGACACAATCAAACATAAGACTGACTCAGTGGTATCATAATAGCAACAAGGAATGTACCACAGACCTATATAAATGTAAGCAGATATATGCAGCTCACAGTAAAACAAACCCAAGTCAAAACCTAGAGTGGAATAACTTCCAACCAGGGGATCAGGCTTTCCACCTTTATGAATAATGGATAAAATCAACCAAGTAAAAGCTTTTGCCACATTCAACATTACTCACCCAAAGAAAATTGGCAAGCGCACACTCAAAACCAAGAGTGGTACGACAGCTAGTGCAAATATCCTACTAGTACAAATTCTGATAAACATGCAGCAACACTGGAAATCAGTGGTATAACTGATGACCACCTACAATATGTGATCAATCCCTTGAATTGTTAGTGTGCCAATGTAAATGTTGTAGCAAGTTGGCGTTGAAAACCACATTTATTTTAACTGGTAGTCAGAAGTGGACCAACAGTAACAGGACTACCAAGTCTCAATCTTACCATTGTGATCATTTATGAGATCACCAGATGGCAGCAGAAGAGTCTAAGAATACATGTATTTAGTTTGTCCAGGATTGTACCTGGACCCTTCAATGCCAGAGTAAGTTTCAAAGGTGATGCGTTATTGTACCTCAGAAGATGCAGCATTCGCGTACAAGAAAACTTTAACAGTGAGGCAAGGCACAGACACTAGCCACAATAATATGGAGAATCTCTACATGCTTGTGAGATTCCATCAGTCCTTGGTTCCAAAGTAGCTTCTGATGTATTTACCATAAATGGGAACTACTTTATTTTAGACACTGATTATTTCTTCACATTTCCAATTATCAGACAGGTAAGGAACTCTTCAATCATGTCTGTGGTAGATGCATTGAGTGCCATATTTAATCTGTTTGGTGCACTTAAAGGAATCATATCTGACATTGCACCACACCATAATGAAGACCTTTTCAGGGATATGTGCGGTAGCTGGGGTGTGAACCATGGGCTATCCACAATGTTATTAAATTAGCCTAGATCAAACAGCAATTGGTTTGTACTGTTAAATCACACACATTGAAGTGTAGGACAATGAAACCAAGATTTATGTTGCCCTGTCACATCTCAGAGCTACTCCTCTTTCCTGCTTCTCTGATGCTGCCTGGCCTCTGTGTTCCTCCAGTTCCACACTGTGTTGTCCGATTCCAGCATCTGCAGTTCTTGCCACCTCTGGACATAGAGTTACTTTCACTGGCAGAGATCCTGTTCAGAGGATAAGTGAGAGCAAGCTTGTCAACCCATCACTTATCCAAATTCTTCCGAGATGCACCGCATCCTGTTCAACAAAGAGGGGGTGTGGTACGTGACTGGCATGCAGATGCAGATTCACTTTAACCGTGCATAGGACAATGGGTCAGAGTGACATTACCCATAATGTCAGCTACAGCTACCTTTTGGGGGGGGGTTGGAGGGGAGTGGATGTCATTGGTATCACCTTGAAATGTTGTCTCTTCAAGAGCTCAACATGCAAATAAGTCATGCCCAGAACTTATCATGTGGCCACAGGCCTTCTACAAAGTGTAGCATAGGCTGTGCCTGGAGATTGCTGTGCTTTGTGTATGTTTAATTATTTATTTGCCTATTTATTTATTTTTATATATATTTTATATAACATTGAAACAATGGGCGTGAAAGAAGGATTCTCGAATGGCATAGTGTGGACAGTTATTATTCCCCAGGGTTACAAGTTGGAGCCTTCATTTTTCATGATGTGTATTAATGACTTGGAAAAAGGAATAAAGAGTTGCTTGTCCAAGTTTGTCAGTGACACTAATTTGGAGACACAATAAGTTGTGCAGATCAGAACATGGAATTGCAAAAGGATATATTTAGATTCAAAAGTTAAAATTATAACATGAAGTTCAACATGAAGAAGAAAACAAATTAGCATATGTTCTTAATGGAAAGGAATTAATAACCATGTCGGAGCAGAATTTTAGTTGTCCTGTTACACAAATTAGCAAAGCTAATAAAGGCTGGCATTCATTTCAAGGTGGCTAGAATGCAAGCATGTTATGCTGTAGTTGTACTATTTTGTTTTGTCCCTGTTTAGAGTCATGCCTTCGTTTTTAGGAAAAGATCTTTAGGAACTATACATACAAGGGAATTGCAGATCAGATTCATCAGTGATTGGGTTAAGATGTACGAGGCCCAGTAGAATGAATTTGATTTGTCATTCTGGTGAGAGATTTAATTGAAGAGCTTAGGTTTAGGAGGATAGATGCATGAAAGCTATTTCTTCTAGTGTTAACATGAGAGGTAGCACTCTCACTTCAGGGCTAAACAGGCAAATCCTACTGCAGGACTTGAGCATAACACCAAGATCAGTGATCCTATGCCGTAATGAGGGACTGCTATACTTTGTCCATGAGCTAATCAAATGACAAGTGTAGTTTGAGGGATAAAATCACCTACTCTTGTTCCTACAATTCTTGCTACTTTCTGTCTAGGCTTACCAGTAAAAATAGTAACCACATGTGTTACAACCCACTTGGGAATATGTGCTGAGGTTGCCGCAAAAGCAAATGATTTAATCAAAGCTCATAAAGTCCCTGATCCCTGTTTGTTAAAATTGTTAAGAGAGAACACTGACCAGGTTCCAGTACTTGACAATAACTGCTGTTTATTGTAAATAAGTAAATACTAATTGCAAGTAAACAGCTACGAACTATTAACATTTAGTTTTATTAGTTAAGACTTCTTCACTCGCACAGATAAATGCAGACAAACAAAAAATTGGTTTATGTATGGAGGGAAAAACACTGGGAAACTCTGTTCAGTAGCACCAGTCCACAGGGTTTGTTGAGGTGTTTCTTTCATTTGCCAGAACTTTCTGTTCTTTGACTTTCTTTCTCCAGGTGTTTTTTTTTTTTTTGCTCCTTTGCAGGAGGCACAGGGCTATTGGTATACTAACTACAAAGTCCCTTGAATTACTGGTTAAAGGCAGCATCTTATAGCAACCAGTGCAAAAAAAAAACTGCTTTCTTCAGTGTCAATACAGTGTGGAGCTGGAGGAACACAGCAGGTCAGGCAGCATCAGAGGAGCAGGAAAGTCAACGTTTTGGGTTTACACCCTTTATCCTGATGTAGGGTGTAAACCCGAAACGTTGACTTTCCTGCTCCTCTGATGCTGCCTGATGTGCTGTGTTCCTCCAGCTCCACACTGTATTGACACTGACTCCAGCATCTGCAGTTCTTGTTATCTTCTGGCTTACTTCAGATATTTTTACTGCACAGAGAGAGAGAAAGAGAGGGAATCAGAATTATTGTTAGGCTAGTGACCTTTGGCATGCATAACTCCTCCGCATTAAACTAACCAGCTATTTGTTGCAAGCCAAATTTCAGTCTGCACTTATACTCTGGTGCTGTGCCATCAGGCACAGTGGCTCTGTGGTTAACGCTGCTGCTTCACAGCGCCAGGGACCTGGGTTTGATTCTGCCCTCGGGTGACTGTGTGGAGTTTGTGCATCCTCCCATGTCTGCGTACATTTCCTCCCACAGACCATTGATGTGCAGGTTAGGTGGATTAGCCATGGGAAATGTAGGTTTACAGGGATGGGACGGTGTGAGTCTGGGTGGGATGCTCTTTGGAGGGTCAATGTGGACTCGGGCTAAATAAGTGAGAAGGTGCCACCACGAATTAAGGCCCTTGTGGTTCATAAATAACTACTTAACGGCCTCCTCTCGCCACCTTCCCAGTTATCTTTTGGGGCCACCAGGAAGGTGACTAGTTTCCTAACCGGTGGGCTTGGAGTTGGGGGAGCACTTCATTTATCCCAATCTGAAGGTAATTGGAAGAACAGGCAGTGAGCAGGTGGTTGGCCTCAAAGTCACCCCTTGCCCTTACCCCTAACTCTGCAACCACCACGCTGCGACAAGGAAAACAGCTTACTTTTTTGTTACTGGCTCCCCTAGGGAATCGGCCTTGATTTAGTCTCTGGCAGCTTCTGGCAATCCAGGACACCAGTTTTAAGGCCTATGGGTAGAGATACATACCTAAACTCTGTCTGTAAAGTCTTAATAAGCTGATTGCTGCATAGTAGGTTTGCTTCTGCCGAAAGTGGGGTTGGTGTGTTACTTGCCACTTAGTATGTCTGTCCCCATACAGTTTCAAAAGTGGTCAATTGCACTCTAAGAAACTGTCCTTGTAATCTATCACTAACAATTCAGTTGTTTTTGTGCCTCATATAAAAGTGAATTATCCAGTCACCTGAAGTAAGCAATGTATTAAATAAAGAAAGAATTTAGTGCATAATGTGGATAATTTGAGCTAAGCACTTTTTTCATGAGTGTGTTATATGCATTTCTTGTTTCTTACTTTGTCATATTTGAATTTTACTTGCCTGGAGGTTTAGAAAAACTTCACAGTTGCATTGTTGATGGATAAAACCTAAGTTAACACATTTAGTCTCAGTGATTTAAGATATTTGCAAATCAATGAAGACATGACTGTAAACATTATACCTGGCTTCAAAGTGCAAAGACAAAAGTCTTGAACTACTTTGTCCTAAACCTTTCTATGACAACCTTTTTCTATTCACTTTTTTGTTCTTTTATGAATGTAGTTTTTGGAAGGGAAGGTGAAATTGAGTACTTCTGATTTTAATTATTGCTAATACACACCTGAATTATCTTGAAGGTCCTGGTGACAATATGTAAAATAATAATGCACGAACATCTATCTTTTCGAAACAGTGAAGATGATGATGAAGAACATCTGTTCCAAGATCGTGACTATGACATGCCTCAACAGAAAAGTACAAAGAAGCTCTGCAACAAAATTAAATGGATACCTGATGAGGTAAATCTGAATGGACCTTTGAGAATATGAGCATTGTACTTTCTTTTATGATATCCCATTTAGCACTCTCAATATGATGGTCATTAGTTATAGAATCAGACTTCTAATAGAAATAATTTAATTGTTCAAATCTAATTTTACTGCAATGATAAATTGCTGAGTTCCTAAAAATTTAAATGTGATAATCATTTGTATTTTAATGGTTGAGCCAATTAAAAGATGTTTTCAGCCATATAAGTTAAAATACTTGGCTGTTAGTTTCTGTTATAACCTTTGCAATTCTAATCTACTAACATGAATGCTGTATATTTTCCCTTGTTTGTAATATACAGGATGAGAAGTTAAAGAAGTTGGTAGAGGAACACGGTACAGAAGATTGGAATTTCATTGCAAGTCATTTTCTTGTGAGTAGGAGAAGAAGACATTTTATGTTTTCTGTTTTGAAAACTGTATATTTGTGATTGGTAAAGCCACCTGTTAAAGAGGGAATGATGCTTACAAATGGTACTTAATCCGCAAATTTAATTCCTTTAAACTCTAAAGAAAGTTGACAGTGAGCTGTTTTTTTCATGAACCTAACAGCAATGAAAGGTAACCAACTCATGTCTTATCTCTTCCTTACCACAACTTTATCGGCTAATTTACCAGCTGATAATGGCACCATTAAATTCATTTTTCTTTTGACGAGAGATTATGATCATTCTTGTAAGTATGGAGGTGTTCAATTTGGGAACGTAGCCTTATTAACCTGCTCACAAATGGTGATGTTGGAGGACTCCTAGATGCATGACCTCAAATTTCATCTTTGTGAAGCCAGTGCAATGACTGGAAGCGGCATCAGATCTCCTTTGGGCTGCAGCTTGTGCAATGGTTAACTGATGAGCAGATTTATGGAATTGGAAGTGCTGTTCTGGGGCTAGGAATGCTGTCTGACAGAGTTATTGAATGCTTCAGGAATTTACACTGTTTTAGCAATCAAGGGCTGGTGAATTGTCATTGAAGAGACATCACAGACTGGAGGACCTCACATGGAGCATTGTACGCTATTCTGGGTGCCATATTTTAGGGAGGATGTGAATGTCTTGGAGGGAGTGCAGAAGATGTTTCTGAGACTGTGTTTCCAGGGATGAAAATCCTCAGTTATGGAGAAATTGGAACTGTTTTTCTTGGAAAGAAAAATGATAAGAGGAGATGTGATAGAAGTTTTCAAAGTCAAAAGGAGGCTTGACAGAGTAGATAGGGAGAAAGTGTTCCCTCTTGTAAAAGAACCAAGATTGAGAGGGCAAGTCATTAAAGGTAATTTGCAAAAGAAGCAAATGCAATGAGAGAAAATACTATTTCACACAAATAGTTAAGCCTGGATCGCACAGTCTGGAAGTGGGGGTTCATTTGAAAAGAGCATTACATGATTCTTTAAAGAGAAACAATATTCAGGGTTGTGGAAAAAAGGCAGGAGAATGGCACAAAGTTATGATGCTCATTCTGAGATCTTGTGCAGACATGATGGGCAAACAGCCTTCTGCATTATAACAAACCTATGATCCTGTAAAGTACTTGTTTTTGTTACATTACAAAACAAAATATGACAACGAAAGTAAAATTAGAGCGAGTTCTGTAAAAAGGGGTAATCAGAATTCTTGACTGAGGCATTAAACTTCTGTTGCGAATAAAATATTTCTGCTGTTTGGCAGATTTACAACATTGGGCATTTCAGAAATCTGCCATTTTAAACATATGTTCCTACTTTTGGGTTGGTTCAAAACTTTCAAAAAAATTTGCAACTCTTTTGTCAGTCACTCTCAGACCTCAGGGCTGCAATTGGGGGAGCGGTCAGTTCTGGAGAAACGGAACTGCTTCTCCAATCTCCGATTTTGTTTCTTCCATGCTGGTAGCTCTGGCTCCTCCAGTTACAGATTCCCTGCCACCTGCTCTTACTGCTGTACCAGAGAGATAATCTGTAACTGAATGGGCAGGAGGAGGAAAGAAGATGAGAAACTAATTGCAGGAGCTGGAGCAGTTATTCTGGCTTGTTCCACTGTCAGCGTCCAGGAGACTTTTGGCTGTGCTATCACCAATGAATTGATCTTTTCTGGGAGATTCAGGGAAGGAATCTGAAAATTAAAGAGGACAGAGTCTCTGCCAAGATTGAGGCTGGTCAAGGGGTATTATTCCCAACTCTGCGCCATTCCAATTCCCAAAACTCCAAATCTGGCTGTCCTCCCATATCAGACTGAGTGTTGCATGGCTTGGCCTACTTTGGGATACCAACTCAACCATCCATCCCACAATGGATGAGCCTACATTCAACAGCTTGCTGAGATTTGAGCCTCCAGGGTCCAACCTCCTATCTGCCTCACTTTCCTGGGCATTGCAGATCTGGTGGCTGTGCCCAAGGAGGTGCCTCACCCACTTGCAGACAATGAGAGAAGAGCTCAGTCCCAGCAAAATTGAAAAGCAGGACATAAGATGAGTGGAGAGGAGGCACTGGGTGCATGAATGTGTCTGGGCTAAGACGCTGGGGAGGGCTGAATGAATGGTGGGTGAGTGAATAGGGACCTGGCGATAAAGGCAAGAGCTGTGTGAGTTGGGAGAATCTGAGTGGAGAGCTGGTTTGTGCTTATGAGATGGAGGGCATTAGTGATATGTGAAGTGGGGTGGAGAACGCATTTGAATGAGAAGGAATGGGTTTAAGAGAGAGTGCTGTGTGAACACTTGGGTGAGGTGGGTACAGGTTGGGAAAAGGGGAAGCACGCACATTTTTTTGAGTGGAGGATCTGCTCTTAGTCTTCTGGAAGTGAGTATTGCAGACGGTTTGGCCGAAGGCTACTTGGATACAATAAATAAGACTTTAGGAAGAACATGATTTTATTATTGTGCTAACTGCTGAACTTTACTAACATACTGACACTTCCTATGTTGCTTTATTGCTAGTATTTTGTTTTACTAGTCTTTTTTTAAATTCATTCATTCATGGGATATGGGCAGCACTGAATAGGCCAAACTTATCCTTTGTTTTGGACCAGACCAAACTTCCTTAAAATATATCAAGGAGATAGCCTAGACCCTAACTTTTATCTTATTTAATGGAAGGTATAAGGCACTGTGTTCCAGATGTGATTCAATTGGACAAACTACTAGGCTTTAAGCAAAACACACTTTATTCTTAAAATACAAACAACAAAAAAAAGCAAAAACAGAAATTGCTGGAGAAGTTCAGCAGGTCTTTAAACAAAAAAAAGGCATTAATTCAACTCTATTGATAGTTAAAATACTTCTGTCAAGTATTTCATCAACAGTGCTAAGCAGATACTGCTTGATAGCAATAACCTGCTCACTAATGCTCAGTTTGGGTTTTTCAGGGCCTCTCGGCTCCTGTGCTCACTACAGCCTTAGTTCAACCTGGACAAAAGAGCTGAACTCCAGAGGTGAGGTGAGAGCAACAGTGCTTGACATCAAGGCCATATTTGACAGTGTAGCATTGAGGAGCCCTCCTAAACATGGATGTGACAAAGAAATAAATCTAAATAAATACATCTAAAAACACCACAATCAATGGGTATCGGGGGCAAAGTCTCTGCAGGTTGGAGTCATACCAGGCACAGAGGTGATATTGTGGTAGTTAGAGGTCAGCCATCTCAGGTCCAGGGCATCTCTGTAGGAGTTCCTCAGGGTCCTAGGCCCAACCATCTTCACCTACTTCATCAATTATCTTCCTTCCATCATAAGGTCAGAGAATGTGGATGTTTGCTGATAATTGCACAATGTTCAGCACAATCTGCGACTCCTTAGATCCTGAAGCAGTCCGTGTTCAAATGCAACAATATCCAGGCTTGATGGCAAGAACTGCAGATGCTGGAGTCAGAGATAACACCGTGTGGAACTGGAAGAACGCAGCAGGCCAGGCAGCACCGGAGGAGCAGGAAAGTTGACTTTTCAGGTCGGGGCCCTTCTTCAGAAATGAATTGATTGTGGTGTTTTTAGATGTATTTATTTAGAAATGAAGAAAGTTCACGTTTAGGGTTGTGACCCTTCCTACTGCTCTGGTGCTGCCTGGCTTGCTGTGTTCCTCCAGCTCCACACGATGTTATCTTGGGCTGATAAGTGGCAAGTTACATTCACACCACACAAATGCTAGGCAATAACCATCTCTAGTTAGAGACAATCTAATCACCGGCTCTTGACATTCAGCAATATTGCCATCATGGAATTACCCCCTGTCAACGACCCACCTATCCTTGGTTGGGGGGGGGTGGGCGGCGGGGGTGGGGGTGCGGGGCGGGGTTTATCATTGGTCTGACGCTGAACTTACCATTTAAACGCAATGGCAACAGGAGCAGGTCAAGAGTCTTGGAATACTGCGGAGAGTAGTGCACCTCCTGACCCCCTAAAAACCTGTCACTATCTACAAGGTACAAGTCAGGAGTGTGGTGGGATATTCCCCATATGTCTGGATCGGTACAGATCCAACAACACTGAAGAAGTTTGACACCATGCAGGACAAAGCAACCTGCTTGATTGGCAACACATCCACATCCACTCACTGCCTCTACACCAATGCTCAGTAGTAGCAATGTGTACTATCTGCAAGATGCACTGCAGAAATCCACCAAAGATTCTTGTACAGCACTTGCCAAATGCATGACCTCTTCCATCTCGAAAGACAAGGGCTGCAAATACTTGGAAACACCACAACCTGCAAGTTCCTCTCCAAACCACACATAATCTTGACCTGGAAATATATATTGCTGTTCCTTCAGTATGGCTGGTTCAGAATTCTGGAATTTCCTGTCTACCAGCATTATGGGTCAACTTACAGAACATGGACTGCAGTGGCTCAAGAAGGTAGCTCACCACCAGTTTCTCAAGGGCAAGTACAGACAGGCAATAAATGCTGTCCAAGCATGCAGCTCCCACGTCTCATGAGTGAATAAAAAGAAAGTTGCATTGACTAGGGTTTTACTGTTACAGTAAACTTTTAAAGAAGTGAAATCTTGTCCATTGGTTCCTTTCATAAATGTGGTTTGGGGTTTCCTTTCTTTTTAGGTAAGTGTTCTATATGGGCATTGAAAACCTACTTTGACAATGGTGCATTCAAAAAGAAAAGTGAGATAGAGAGACTGAGAACTGCAGGGAGAATATTCCAGAGCTTAAGGCATAGGCATCAGAAGAAGTTGTCGCCAATAGTAGAGTGATAGAGATGCACTGGGCACCAGAAATAGCTAAGGATTCTGGGACTGGACGGGATGGCAGATGTCGGGGGAGAAGCCATGGAGGCAACAATTCCATAAGTATGTTTTTGAATTCATTATGCTTTAGTGAATTGGATTTTTAGCTGTAAAACATTGAGGAAAGCTCTGTTGGATAATGAAATGGTCTTCTAATTCGGCATGTTTCTCAAATGATATTGCTAATCAAGGACTTTTGAAATGTTGCAGAACCGAACAGATGTTCAATGCCAGCATAGGTGGCAAAAGGTTTTGAATCCAGAGCTAATAAAAGGACCATGGACTAAGGAGGAAGATCAAAAGGTAAGGTAATAGCCAAAAACATTTTTACAAAATACTGTTAGTAATAATAAACTTAAGGCTTTTCAGAAAAGGCAAAATATTAAAACCTGATTCTATCTTAATCAGGGTATGTTTATAATTTTTCTATTGAATTGAATAGAAGCAAAGCACACGAAATTGAAATTGAGTTGTAAAGTTGTACAGTATGGAAACAGACTCTTCGGACCAACTCGTCCATGCTGACCACATATCCTAAATTAATCTAGTCCCATTTGCTAGCATTTGGGCCATATCCCTCTAAACCCTTCCTATTCATGTTCCCATCCAGGTGCCTTTAAAATGTTGTAATTGTACCAGCCTCTACCATTTCCTCTGGCAGCTCATTCCATACACCACTGCCTTCTATATGAAAAAGTTGCCCTTTAGGCACCTTTTAAATCTTTCCCCTCTCAACTTAAACCCACACCCTCTAGTTTTGGACTCCCCTACCCTGGGAAAACAACATTGGCTATTCACCCTATCCATGCCCTTCATTTTATAAACCTTTATGAAGTCATCCCTCAGCCTCCGATGTTCCAGGAGAAATAAGCCCCAGCCTATTCAGCCTCTTCCCTATAGCTCAAACTCTCCAACCCTGGCAACTACCTGATCCTTCTATCTCGCAGCTTTGTAATTACAACTTTAGACGTAATGAATCACAATTGATTCTGTGTTCCATTTTTGACTTTATTAAGGTACCAATCCCACAGATGCCACAAAAGCAGCAAGTGCTAGGGAAATTCAGTAGGTCTGGCAGCATTTGTCAATACAAAAACAGAGTTAACATTGAGTCCAGTGACCCTTTGACAGAACTGGAAAAGGGTGGTATTTATGCTGATGTCAGGGTGGGTTTTTGGCAGGAAGAATGTAGGTTACATGGTGATGGTGCCCAGAATGAGAGAGAGGTTTTTCTCCCAAGTACGCATCCAACTGTCCTTTGAAATCATCGTGTGTCTCTCTTTTGTCTAGCTCACAATTACTGCTGTGCTTTTTCAAAAAAGATACTCCTGCTCCATGCCCCCCCAAACAAAAAACCCACTCCACCAATTTCATATCCAAAACCTTAAAGCCTAAAGCCATCCACTAAGGGGAAGAGTTTTTCTTTGTTTACCCAGTAGAAACTTGTCATAATCTTGTACATTCTTATCAATTAATTAGCAGGGCCCAGGGTGTGTTGCTGAACAAAGACCTAGGGTGCAGGTGCATAGTTCTTTGAAAGTGGAGTCACATGTAGACAGGGTGATGAAGAAGGAACTTGGCACCCTTGCCTTCATTAGTGTGAGCATTGAGTATAGGAGTTGGGATATCATGTTGTGGCTGTGAAGGACATTGGTGAGGCTTCTTTTAGAATACTGCGTTCAGTTCTGGTCTCCCTGCAAAAGGAGAGACGTTTTTAAATTTGAAAGGGTTACAAGGATGTTGCCTGGCTTGGAGGGAGCTGTAGGGAGAGGCTGAATGGACTGGCGTATTTTACCTGGACTGTCGGAGGCTGACGGGTGACCTTATGGAAGTTTATAAAATCATGAGGGACATGGCTAGGGTGAATAACCAAGGTCTTTTTATCCCGGGGTAGGAGAGTCCAAAACTAGAGGGCATTGGTTTAATACGAGAGGGGAAAGATTTAAAAAGGTCCTGCGTGGTAACTTTCATGCAGATTATACTCAATGGTGTGACCAATGAAGGCAAGCATGCCAAATGCAGCCTTCACCAACCTATCTATCTGCAACTCCACTTTCAAAGAACTCTGCACCTACAACCCTAGGTCGCTTTGTTCGGCAGCAGCCCCCAGGGCCCTACCATTAAAGTCCTGCCCTGATTTGCCTTACCAAAATGCAACACCTCTCATGCATCTAAATTAAATTCGATCTGCCACTCCTTGGCCCATTGATCAAGATCCCATTGTGCCTTTAGATAGCCTTCTTCACTGTTCACTACATGATGTATTTTGGTGTCATCTGCAAACTTACTAACCATATCTCCTCTATTTACTTTCACATCATTTATATAAATGACAAAGCAGTGGACCCAGCATCAATCCTTGGTGCCAAGCTGCTAGTCACAGGCCCTCCAGTACAACAAACAACCCTCTACCACCACACTCTGTCTCCTACCTTCAAGCCAATTTTGCATCTAATTGGCTAGCTCCCCCTGGATTCCATGTGATCTAACCTTACCAACCAGTCTTCCACGTGGAACCTTGACGAATTCTTCGCTGAAGTCCATATAGACAGCATCTACCACTCTTCCTGCATCAATCTTCTTTCTGAGCTCTTCAAAAAACTCAATCAAGTTAGTGAGACACAATTTTCCATGCACTAAACTATGTTGAGTATTCCTAATCAGTCCTTGCCTTTCCCAAATGCACGTAAATGCTGTCCCTCAGAGTCCCCTCCAACAATCTACCCAACATTGATGTAAGGCTCACCAGTCTATTGTTCCCTGGCTTTTCCTGACAGCCTTCCTTAAATAATTGAACCACATTAGCCAGCCTCTAGTCTTCTGGCATCTTATCTGTGTCCATGAATGATACAAATATTTCAGCAAGGGGCCCAGCAATCTCTTCCCTAGCTTCCCAAGGTTCTGGGAAACACCTGACCAGTTTTGGGGCTCTATCTACCTTTAGGCCTCCGGTAACTCCTATTCTGTAATATGAACTGTTTTTCAAGGCATCCCCCTGTTTATTTCCCCAAGTTCTCTAGCTTCCATGCCTTCTCCTCAGTAAATACTGATGCAAAATACTTGTTTAGTATCTCACCCATCTGCTGGCCATGTTGATCTTTAAGTGGCCCTATTCTCTCTTTTGCCCTTAATGTATATATGAAATCTCCTTAACTCTATTTGCAGAAGATATCTTGTGTCCCCTTTTTGCCCTCCTGACTTCCCTCTGAAGTATTCTCCTGCTGCCCTTGTACTGCTCTGGAGATTCACTCAATCCCAGCTGTTTATACTTCATATATGTCTCCTTTTTTGACCAGAATCTCTAGTCATCCAGCAATCCTCATGCCTAACAGCCTTGGCCTTTACACTAACAGGGACATACTACCTTTGAACTCTCGTTATCACATTTTTAAAGGCCGAGAATCATAGAATCCCTACGCTGTGGAAGCAGGCCATTCAGCCTGTCGAGTTCACAATAACCCTCCAAAGAACATCCACTGAGACCCACCCCCCTACCCTATCACTGTAATCCTGCATTTCCCATGGCTAATCTTTTTTATGCACACCCCCTGCACACTATGGGAAATTTAGTATGGCCAATCCATCTGACCTACATATCTTTGGACCGTGGGAGGAAACCCACGCAGACACGATGAGAATTGTGCAAACTCCACACACACACAGACATAGACACACAGACGCCTGAGGGTGGAATCAAACCCAGGTTGTGAGGCAGCATGCTAACCACTGGGCCACTCAACTGGTGTGTGATTATAACAGAAAAGGGATATATAACAGCTTCTACAGCTAATTTCAAACGCCAACATCTGCTGAAAGCTAAACTTAAACCCTAGTTCTGTGGGAGCCTGACTCCATCCATTTGTGCTGCTTCTGTTGTTCTAACTTTTTTAAAAACAACACCCAAGGGCGCCTCAAACAGTTTATTGGTTTCAAAGAGACAGCTAGCACCTCTGTCTTAAAACCTCTCTCAAAAAAAGACAAAACACGATTCTTAAAACCATAATATTGTCACACATTATGTAGTGAAAGCAGAAAAGTTTGAAAATACTCAGCCGGTCAGGCAGTGCCTATGAAGAGATAGAAGTCACATTTTGAGTTGATGACTGATTATAAGGTTGACCTCTGAGTATTTTTGCACAAGGACTATGACTTTTGCAAGGACCAATTTGGCTGTGTTTTTTTTTTTGAACATTTAGTGAATGACAGCATGAATCAGATACTTCTGAAATGTTCAAAGTTTTTAATTGATTTTCTGTGCCATTTCTTCTTAGGTAATTGAGTTAGTTCAGAAATATGGTCCAAAGAGGTGGTCTCTGATTGCCAAATACCTGAAAGGTAGGATTGGAAAACAATGTCGGGAAAGGTGGCACAATCACTTAAATCCCGAAGTTAAAAAATCATCTTGGACAGAAGAGGAAGACAAGATCATTTATGAAGCACATAAGCGTTTGGGAAATCGCTGGGCTGAGATTGCAAAGTTGCTTCCTGGAAGGTATGTTTAATTTTTATTATTTTTAAATTCCTTGTTTTGGTCAAAGTTTAATGAAATTATTGTTCTTTTGGCATTGATGATGTGAATGAGCTGAAGAATGGAATATTTTTGACTGGGATCAAGTACTTCTAGAATATTTTTGATAAGGTAGAAGTTTTACTTCAGCTACGTTCTCTGGTATTCCTGTTGAAGCTCTTATTATTTGATAATAAAAGTAAATTGGCAAGAAATAAAAACAATTTTATTTTTAGCTTTATAGGCTTTTTAGTAATCTGCTGGGTCCTAAAATATTCTCAATCATCTAGCCTACCATGTTATTTTTGCTACTTTGTATGCCTGGTTTTTGATCGGATACTTTCCTTGACCACCTTTGTTAACCACAGGTGGTTCATCATTTTTTTTTGTTGACTGGACTAAATTTTTACTGCTCAGTTGTCTGCATCTGCTCAATCAGTGACTTCCCCCTTGATCTATCCTTCAGACCTATGTAATTGCCAATATTTAAATTGAGATCAGAATTAATCTCCCATAAACTGCTTTTGAAATTATGCAATGTTGTAAATGCTACCCTCGGAGAATCCTTAACTACAAGATCTCTTATTAGTTCTACCATATTATACCTCACTGTACATTAGTGGATCTAAAATAACCTACTCCCAGTTAGGTTCAGCAAATTCTGAGACCAGAAATTTGACTTCCACGCCACCCTTGCACATATTGCCTAGTCAATATGCAGATTAAAATCGCCCATACCCATTGTTATGCTCTTCTTGCACACCTTCATTAATTGCTGATTTATACTTTGTCCTACAGTGTGACAACTCTTTGGGAGCGTATATGTGCTTTGAGCCTGCTCTGCCATTCAGATTCAGTATGATCCTGGCTGTTCATTGTGTCTTTCCCTCGCCATTCCTTATTTCCTCTCAAACTGATTCCACATCATGACATATTGTGCCTGTATCATTGTACATCAGTGCTCACTGATGGGCATCTTTTATTAACAAAGCCACCCCACCTCTTTTTTTCTTTTAGCCTATTCTTCTGGGATATTGAATACCTTTTGAATATTAAGTTACCAGTCTTGGTGACCCGGTAACCACGTCACTGTATTAGTCATCGAGTTCTGTCAAGTCATCTATCTTGCTACAAATTCTACATGCATTCAGGTCAAGGGCCTTAAGCTTTGATTTTTTTTTAACCATTATTACTGTCTCTGGCTTTAATACCTGCTGCACTGTTCTACATATATTTTCTATCCCTTCAATCACATTTTAATTATTGCTTCCCTCTTCACTACCTTTGCTTTCTTGTTTATTTTTGATTTATTTTTAAACATTCTTCAATTGAAACCTCCTGTCTCACCTTCCCCACCCCCCAGAGCAGGAGTATATCATTTGGCCCTTTGAGCCTGCTCTGCTATTTGATATGATCCTGGCTGTTCACCCAACTTTTTCCCCTGTTCCTCCTTTCTCCCCATACCATTTGATTGCTTTAGCCCTAACAGCTAAAACTAACTTCCTTTTGAAAACATTTAATGTTTTGGCCTCAACTGCTTTCTGTGGCAGAGTTCCACGTGTGTCCCATCTCATCCCTCTCCTTTCCTCAACTAAATTCTGTCATTTGTTTGCAGCCTCACCTGCTGTCCAAATTGTTTGAAAGATTGCAACCTGTTTAAATGAGACTCTTCTGATGACATCATCATGGCCTTCTCTTAGAATCATAAGATTTTTACAGCACAGTCAGAAGTCTTTCACTCATTGTGTCTGTGGCTGCCGTTCACTGGTTTTTCGATATGCTGCTGTGCTTTTTCCTGCCTTCTAAAAATTATCATGGCCCACGAGTATGAGTATTGTTTTAACAAACGACTGCTAATGAATAGCTTGTGCAGAATTCCTATATTGAAGTGATCCATCATGCAAGCCACCCTTCTATCCATTGACTCCATGTATACTTCTCGCTGCCTCAGGAAGGCGGCCAACATAATCAAAAACCCTTCCTGCCCAGGCCATACTCTCACTCGCCCTCTTCCATCAGGCAGAAGATATAAAAGTTTGACTGCACATATGAACAGATTCAAGAACTGCTTCTTCCCTGCTGGTATAAGACTTCTTAATGGAATTCTCAAATTTTAAATTTAATGTTGATCTTGCTCTTTGTGCATTCTCTCTGCAGCCATAACGTTGTATTCCTCACTCTGTTCTATTACCCTAATGCACTTTGTTTGGTATGATTTGCCTGTACTGCATGCAAACCAGAACTTTTCACTGTACCTAGGTACATGTGACAAGATGTTCGATTTGATTTATTATTATGAACTATCATTTTAAAAATATTTAGGGCAAATGCTCAAAATTTAGTCCATTAAATATGTTTTAAAGTCTTTTTTCCCCACATTCAGTATCACATGTTCATTTTTTGTATTGTGTAGGACAGATAATTCAATCAAGAATCATTGGAATTCCACAATGCGAAGGAAAGTTGAGCAGGAAGGATACCTGCAGGAGGCACCCAAATGTGATTTGCTTCCAAGCATCCAGCAACAGAAAGTACCACCTCGGACACCTCTGAATACGATGCAGTTCCAGAACCAGTTTTTCATTCCTGTATCTACACAAGTAAATGATTTGTTTTTTTTTTTTAAAAGAAACTTGAGTAATTCATCTATTCAAATTAAATGGTATTATTTAATGCTGGCTTTAATATTGATTCTTGCATAGACTTGAAATTGAGATATATTGTCTTTGTTAAGGCCCTTAGACACCAGTACTTAGGTACAGAAGAATCTTGCACAGAAAATACCACAACAGGTTTTACTCAAGTAAGGAACTGACTTATTTCTCTAATGTGATCTTAATGAGGTTCAAGAATACATACTACGTGGAGCTGTCTGGTTTTTAGTTTGTGTACTTCTGTTGATACTCAGGCATTGTCAAAACATATTGTACGGTTTAACCGTAGACATGTTTAAGAAGAAATTCTGTTCTGTTTGTCATATAACAATGCATTGTGCTTTACCTATTCAAATTGTATCCTGTTCTGTATTGGTTATCCATGATAACTCATGCTATGTTTATGGATTCAGAATTGTGTTTTCAAAAGTCACTTTTTCTACTTTAATGAAAGCAACCTACTGAGGATGCTAGACATCTGAAATAATAACAAAAAGCGTTGGAAAAACTCAGCTTCTGCTTTAATTTTCACTTCTATCAATATGGAACATGCATAACCCATTTTGTGACTTCTGGTTTCCTTTAATGATCAAGATAATTTGCATTCAGCAAAAAGCTGGGCACTGAGGCTGTCCTATAATTGAAACAAATGTCCACAGTAAAAAATATTTTGTTGCTATTTGATGCTACTTGATTCGTTAATCATGTTAAAAAATCATATTCGCATATGGTACCAGAATTTACCAGCTGTGTTATCATTGATAACCTTGCAATAGTTCATGCACTTGAATGAAAGAGTAAACCTCATATCTTCGTGTCTCTTTTCCTGTCATTCCTTGTTTTGTTCTTTTCCTTTTTTTTGTTCTCCTGTTACATGTTCATTTCAGCAGCCATATGTTGATGACGATCCTGATAAAGAACAAAGAATAAGGGAACTTGAACTCCTCCTAATGTCAGCCGAAAATGAAGTCAGAAGAAAACGAGCAGGAGCTGTAAGGATTCTGTGCACTGACAACTTTTACATTGCTTAGCTTTTTCATCTTAGACTTGCCATTTCATCTCTGCCTTTTCTCATTTTAGCCTTTCATTACGCTGCTATAACTCACTAACATCTAGAATCACAATTTAGAAATGAGCATACATTGAAAAGTAGCATATTTATGCCATAATGCAGTTGAATCTTTTTGTTTTGATCAATATACATCCTTTTGGGGTTCATACTTTGTGATTTAGTACAAGTTTCTTCAACTGAAGTGGCTTTATTTTTCTAAAGTGTTGTTTGAATTGAAGGTGAGAGTTCATTTTGACTTGTATTGCTTGAATCCAATATGTATTTTAATTATACATTGTTCTGATCCAATTTCATGGCAAGTCTATGCCTGTGTTGAGAAAAATGCATATTTCGAAGTTAAGATAATTTAAGGATTAAAAGTCACAATAAAGTGATGGAGAAGTTATATGGATATGTAGGTAAATTTGGTTGGAAACCTTTTGTCAAGCCTAGGTTTAAAGATGAGGCTGGTAGAGTGTGGAAGCTGGACCTGATATTCCAGAAGGGTTCGGCTGTGGTAGTTGTGGATGTTACAATTTGCTTCGAGAATGAAGACGATGCATTGGAGAAGGCTAGAGATGAAAAAATTAATAAATATAGACATCTGGCTGGACAGATTGAACTGTTTTAAAAAAACTGAACTGTTCTAAGAATTTTAGTTTTACTTTGTTTTAAGAAATTTTGGTTTTGGTGTGTTTTATAGATTTTATGTTTATTTTAGTGTGCGATTTTAATTTGGTATTTTAGGTATGATTTAATTGAATAAAGTTTATGGTTTTATTCGCTGTAAGGGTGGTGGATAGCTGGGTGTTAGATAATTTTGCTACACACATCAGATGATGTTTGTCTTGGGTGCTAATACTACCTGAATGATCGGGTAACCCTATTCCTATTATCCTCGTATGGTATTCTGCTTCACAGATAATGGTAGATCGTTTCCCTGCTTGTCAATCTGGCTGGGTTTTGCTTGATAGTGGTGGAAAATGTGTCGACGAGTGACGATAAGACTCAGACAATGCACTAACCGTTGTGTGGTGCTCCAAATATAGCCAAATGCCTCGTTATCTAATTAGTGACGCACATGAATGGATGAACAAGATTCCCACTGTCCTTACCTACTATCTCGCGAAACCACAGCCAAGGGAACAGGCTTGACAGAATCAGTGGGGAAGGAAGACCCTGTTGAGCTTGACTGTAGTCTGGCACTGTGAAGAGACACGGGAGGTGTAGAATAAGTGGAAGGCCTTGGCCGCTGGAGAAATACCACTACTCTTTTCACTTTTTTTAACTAACCTGGTGAGGCGGGGAGGCGAGCTCTTGAAGTTAACTTTTTGGTCTGAGAATGTAGGGAGTGTACCTCAGCAACATGTTTAAAACATAATAAAACATCCACATTGAAATTTGATGTGGCAATAACTGAGACCTAGTACAATTTTAAAAAGAAATACAGAGCTGGGTACTGAATGTGAATGCTAATTGTTCAAGGAAGAAGAAAGTTACGTTATTGATTAAAGACCGAACTCATTTTGAAAGGGGAGGTTGTCCTTGAGTCATCATGGTCACGATCAATTTGGTGAGTGTTAAGAAACACTTGTGGTGCCATTACACTACTGGGTGCATCTTTAGGCCACCAATGAGTGGGGAAAGGTATAGACGAACCAGGGAAGTTAAAGGTAGCATCAGATTGTATGTTTCTTTCTTTCAATGTGGCAAAGATTAGTGGTAAGTCAGAGGATTTGAAAACCAGCAAAAGACAACTAGAAAACTAAAAAAGAGGGAGACCAATAAACTTTGAGGGTAAACCTGCACCTGATATCCAGAGGGACAGCAAAAGCTTCTATATATAACTAAAATGGCAGAGAAATTGAATAAGTATTTTGAATCAGTCTTCACAGAAATAGATACTAATAGCGTTCCAAAATTACTAAACATTCAAAGGACAAAAGGGCAGGAAATAAATACAATAACTTATACTGGAGAAAAAGTACAAGAGAAACTCATGAGGCTAAAGACAGCTAAGTCCCCTGAACCTGGTGGGATACATCCTACGGTGTTAAACAAAGTAGTTACAGGGATCGAGGATGCACTGGTAGTAATCTTTCAGGAATCCTTGGGGTGTGCAGAAGTCCCAAAGAATTAGAAGATTGCCAGTGTGAAGGTAATATCTTTCACTAAAAAGAAATGGACACAAAGAAAACCAGTAACTATAGACCAGTTAGCTCCATGTCTTTTATTGGGAAAATGTTAGAATCTGTTAGAAAGAATGTAATAGCAGAACATTTAGAAATGAATGGTATGATCATGCAACATCAGCATGCCTTTATGAAGGGGAAATCATACCTGAAAAATGTACTAAAATTCTTAGAGGAGGTAATGAGCATGATAGATGAGGGGGAAGCAGTGCATGTAATATATTTAGATTTTCAGAAGGCATATGATAAGGTAGCACATATCAGGCTACTTCATAAGATAAGAGCCCATGGTGTTGGAGGTAGTATATTGGCACAAATAGAAGGTTGGCTTTGAATTGAAGACCAAGAAGGCAAATGGTGAAGATTACATAGTCTGCACAGGGATATAGATGGGTTAAGCGAGTGGGCAGAAACTTGGCAGATGGAACATAATGTGGTGAAATGTGAGGTTATACATTTTGGCAGGAAGAATAGAGGAACTGAATATTACTTAAATGGAGAATGCCTGCAGAAAGCTACTGAAGAGAGGAATTTGGGAGTACTCGTCCATGAATTTCAAAAAACTAGCTTTCAAATTCTGCCAAGAATAGGGAAAGCAAATGGAATCTTGGCCTTTGTTTGAAGGGAATGGAATACAAAAATAGTGAGATTTTGCTATAGCCGTATAAAGCACTAGGAGAACCACAGCCGGCATACTGTGAACAGTTTTGGGCCTATTGTCTGAGGAAAGATATATTGGCATTGGAGGCAGCCCAGAGAAGGTTCACTAGGCTGATACCAGGTATGGAGGGACTATCTTATGAGGAGAGGTTGAGTAGATTCGGCCTGTATTCGGAATATAGAAGAATGAAAGGTGACCTTGTTGAAACATACAACATTCTTGGAGGCCTTCACAAAGTAGATACAGAAAGGTTGTTTCCACTTGTGGGAGAGTCTAGGAGCAGAGGGCATAATCTCAGAGTAAAGAACCTCCCATTTAAGAGAATGATGAGGAAGAACTTCTTCTGAGTGTTGTGAGCTTGGGATATTCTTTATCACAGAAGGCTGTTGAAGCTTGGTTGTCAAGTATATTCAAGGCTGAGAAATATTTTTTATCAGTAAGAGAATTGAAGGTTATGGGGAAAAGTCAGGAAAGTGGAGTTGAGGAGTATCAGGTCAGCCATGATCTCATTGATTGACATCACAGACTTGATGGACTAGGTGGCCTACTTCTGCTCCGACGTCTTATTATCTAGGAACAAATTTGCAAGAAAGTTATAAAAATGTGATAACTTTGCAGTTTTAATGTTAGGCATGTTCAATTATTCAAATGTAGACTGGGATTGTACTAGTGTAAAGGGCAGAAAGGGGAAAGACTTTCTGAAGTGTTCAGGAGAACATTCTTGATTAGTGTATTTCCAGCCTAATGAGAAAGGAAACATTGCCCGTTCTGATTCTGGGCAATGATTGGATCAAGTGATAATAAGCAAAGTATTTGGGAAACAGTGATCTTAATAACGTGGAGCTAAGTTTAGTTATGAAGATGAACAAGGAAAAATACTGAATTGTTGGAATGCCAGTTTCAGCTAAGAACTGATCTGTCCCGGGTAAATTGAAATTGGAGATTGTTAGGCAGGGCTATGATGGAATAGTGTGTTGCCTTTAGGAAGTTGATGGTTTGGATACAGTCAGGGCATGTTCCCACAAGGGTAAAATATAGGGAAACCAAAGCTAGAGCTCCCTAAATGTTGAAAGAAATGGTGAGCAAGATAGAGCTGAAAAATAGAGTATGCTACAGATGTCAAGTAGGTAAGACAAGTGAGAACCAGGGGCTGAGTATGGGAAGTTCTGTTGGGATGTGAGAAAAGTGATCAGATATGTTAATACTAACTGCTAACATGAAAGGAAGTGCAGGTCTTCTGTAGACATAAATATTAAAAGAGCAGTAATAGCAGAGTTGGCCTGTTTAAGAATAAAAGAGGGGATCTATTGTGGAACCATTTATCTTTACCAAGGAGCAAGATACTGCCAAAATCTGAAGGAGGAAGTAAGTTGTTGAGATTACTGAATGGACTAAAATGTGCTAGAGGTGATGTGATAGAGTTAGGCTGTATTTATAGTTAATAAGTCGCCAGGAGAAGGATAGTGGCAGCATGGTAGAGAAGTTAGCTGTGACACAAGAAAAAGGGCGATAGTGAATGATTTGTTTTTTCCAACTGGAGGAAGGTAGGCAATGGGATCCTCAGGATTCTAAACTCGGAAAATTGCTTTTCTTGAGCTGTGTTGTTGACTTGATGGGGCAGGCACAATTTTAATATACACACATATTGTGAACTATGAAGAGGATAGTGATGGATCACAAGAAGACAGAATCTCACAGTGATAGGCAGCGAATTTCTAGCCCTGCTAGCGATGCCCACATCCAAGACTTTTTTTAATTAAATAAAAGAATGACATCTGAGGCAAGGGAATAACATTTTTAGTGGAAGCTAAAGGCATTTAATTGGATGAAATTTCAGCTCATCCAGCGCTGGATACTGGAGAAGCAGTGGAGGTGGTGAGAGAGAGCAGAATGTCAAACATCAAAATTTGAGTTTTAATAATGTTGATGAGGGTAACATGTAGATGAGAAATATGAGGGATCAATGATAGATTCTTTGGCTACCCAGAGCTAACAGTGTGACAGCAGGAAAAACAAACCATTGCAAGTGATATTCTGACTGCAGTTGTTAGAACTAGAACCAGAGATGTGCAATCCCACCTTGCTGGATGATGGTAGAGAAGGCATTGGAGGAGTATAGTGTGGTCAATCATGTCAGAAGATACAGCCAAGCAGAGAAGGAGGAGGGAGGCAAGTTTACCTTGAGTTACGTGTTACATGTTGATGGTAGTAGTGATGATTACTTAAACAAATTGTATGATCAAAACTCTGAACTAAAAGGTCCAAAGGGGAAAAATGATACACTTACAATTTGGACACAAAACAGTATCAATATATTCACATTATATAATTGGATGTACAGATCTTCATGTAAGATTGAACTTGCTGTAATTACAGATGCTTTTTAGCAACCGGTTGTCTTGATAATCAGCTAAGTAGCCATTTGAAAGCATCTGTTTCAGATGCTAACATTTGAATGTGAAACTGAAAAGCAGCATGTGCCAAGTGTTGCATTTTTCACACATTTGTGAAAATGAGGATGACTCAACAAAAACTGCTGTTGGCATCTGCAGCCTTGGCAAGGCTGGTTGTTGCCTGAATCAAGGAGGAATGCTGATTATGGAGTCTGATGCTGATTCTTTTTGTACTATATGACAAGATATTTCATAACACTTGCAAGTATTTATTGGCAGTTTTATCCTGTATATTTAGTAGTTGTTTTTGGAGATTTGTGGTGACATGTGCTTAAAAGGTAATTTTGGTTTACCCTGAAATGAACACGTGGAGTTCCTTATATATTACTTTTCAATTCAAACTTGGGAAATTGAAGCCTTCAATCATTGTGCCTGAATATTAGAATTATAGTCAAGCCATATTACACAGTTAGTGTTTCAGTTAAGAAATTTTTAGTCTTTATTTTTTTCAAATCTGTTGTGAAATTACGCAGAGGTTCTTGTCACTTTAAAATTATTTCAGTGAATGTTCAATATTTTTGTACGTCTGTCTGAAATTGTGACTGGAGAAGTATTAGAGCATATTTTAAATGTCATGGAGGCAGCTGTTAAGGACTTAAAACGGTTTATGTTCAACTGTATAACATCCAAATTATATTAATTGAAATTCAACTTGATGGTTTCAGTGGACATTATAACTAAATATTTGTAAGCAAAAGCACACTTTGTAATAAAATAATAGTGTTTAGGATTTGTATTAATGATGCACTGTTGTTGGAATTAATCTGTTAGATTTTGATGGCTGTTTCTAACTCTATTAAATATGGAGTATTTTGGCATATTGACGTCTATTTTGGTGGCATGGCCATGATACATCATTAACTGTCTCTACAAAGTCTACGTGCAATTTGATTTAAAATAGAGTTCTGAACTTTCTTACATTATTTACCTTAGAGTAAGCTGCTTTTTGTTTAATTGTTTTTAGTCACAAGAAACTGCTGATTTCACCTGCTGGTCAAGAAGTTTTTTTGGTGATGAAAGTTTATCTAGTACCTTGAGTAGCCTGGAGGATAAAGCAAGTGAAATCTGTACCAAGGAGCAGCTCCAGGAGACGAGCACACCTGTACAGCAGGCGTCCTTGAACCGTTTTCTTGTACAGGAGGAGAATTCAGTCCTCAATACACTGCATTCAATTCCTGATTTTACTAAGACATTTGAGCTAATTGAAGCAGTAAGTTTGTTACCTGTTATTGTTGCATGGACTAAAAGGGAATTCATTTTGGTATATAATTAATAATGGTACTTACCAATGGTTTGCTCACTTTTAATAGGTTTTAATTTACCATTTCCATATATGTAATGCGAAGATTGTTCAGCTTGTGTAGATTTTTTTGTTGTCATATGTATATTTGTAGCCTGTCTGCATCAAGATAGCACAATCTACTTCAAAATCTTTCTTCAAAATTTTCTTCATTTACAGTTTTTTAATTGTACTTTTAGTTTTCTTTGCTTTCTGCATTTTTGAGTTTGGGTGTTTACTTGTCTGTTTCCTTTTCACAGTATTTTATGAATAATCTTATAGCTTGAGTTAGATTAATAGAAGGCTTAAAGTTAAAGGCAAAGAAGGGTCAAAATTGTATCATTGGCAATATTGACAGCTTTGTGTCTTCCTATTATGTCAATGGTGATCTCTTCAGTAAACATGAGGTTTTCTAAAGTCATAAGACTTTCTGTGCTGGTTGTTGTGTACAAGCAACGAGAAGAGTGATTGGGTTATTACATGAACTAGGCAAGAATTTCAGGCCTCTGCATATGAAGCCACCTTCTCCATGGATACTTGATGATGGGATGAAACAGTAACTGTGGCCAAGGAGAGGTATCAGCAGCTGAATGAAGAGGTGCAGTGACAACTTGTCTTCGAACTGGTGGAAACTAGAGGAAGTCGGGAAGGGAGGGATGATGATTGCTTGGTGACAAGTGTAGGACAGTCAAGTGCAGGAAAAATGAACTGCAAAGCAGAATTTGCCTTACTCCGGTTGTTAAGAGAGTTAAATTTTCTGATGCATGGTTTCCAAAAATTCTGCTCACTTCTGTGTTGTGCCATTTCTTACTGTGATTTCTCTAAAACCACTTTACATGAGGGAAAGAAGTTCTTTTGCCATGAAATTACTCTGCTGCCATAGCTGGAATTCTTCTTGATTCCCTAGATATCTGCAGCTTAGCTTTCCTGGTTTAGCACAAACGCCACCTGCCCATTAAGCTGTTCACTTGCAGCAGTGCCAGATTTCTCATCTTATAATTGGTGAGGAGCTTACAGGTAGAAATTTTAGTCCTGCCGGCCTGGCTAATGCATGCAATTCATGAGAAACCTGACTAATTCAATCAAATGAAGTCAAAATACTCCAGATACTAAAAATCTGAACCAAATACAGAGAATACTGCAGAAACATAGCTAGCCTGGCAGTGTCTATGGAGGGACTAAGAGTTAACGTGTCGTGTCCATTGTGAATCTATTTTGACTTGAATAAGAGTCGGACTGGACTTAAAATGTTAACTGTTTCTCATTCCATAGATGTTGCCAGACCTGCTGAGGTTTCTCCAGCATCTTGTGTGTTTGTGATGACAAATTCAGTCACCTGGGCAAATGTTTCCCTTGCTACCCTACCTCCTTCCGGCTTTAGACCTGAAAAACTAAAATTACCCTAATGTTAGAAAAGTATGAGGCAAACTGAAAAATTAATTGAACCATTTACTAGGGTCAGGTAGGCACTTATTTTAAAGTAGGTGAGCTGGCTATCACAGCAATAGATTCAGAAAAGTGTAACCTTGTTGCCTTTCATATAAATTAAACTCCAATGACTGGCACTTTTTTAGAAATAAATTTTATACTTGCTTTATTGTACTTCTATCTTCCTTTGAGTTTTATTGTAGTGATTAACTGTATATGCAACCTGAATATCCCAAAATTTGAATATACTGACCTTAGCTTTATCTTATTATCAACAGAGTTCCATCTTCAGTACTATTGTAGAACTAAACAACTAGTGTAACCATAACAATAGAATATGATGACATCAACCTACTTGTATTCAAACTGCATCAACCTTCTTTGCCTCCATTTCACACCTACCAATGAAAGGACTTGGGTGATCCAGAAAGTTGTAGGTTTTAAGAAGGCTAAAGTTTAAAAAAAAAATTATGTATCCTGCACCATTATTTGATCATACTGCTGTGTCTATACTAGAATTAAAATGATTTCATATGTTCTAGATTTTGTGAGTAACTTGTTTGTTTTCCCTTTTTTGTTTTCAGGATTCCGTAGTGTGGAATGAGTTAACAAGCTTTGACTTTTCTGAAGCTAATGAAAAGACACCTGCTAAACAGACTCCAGCTAAATTTGAACGTTTACAGCACAGAGGTGGAATAGGTTATCGCTTTGATGGCCATGCCATTTCAGATCTGAGCAGAAGTACCTGCAGTAATAGCAGTGGGCAAGGTGAACTCATTCCTATAACGTCCCCTGTCGTTGCTAAATTCAGTACACCACCAACCATACTGAGGAGGAAAAGGAGACTTCGACTTGGCCCATCTCCGTCCAGTGACTGTAACAGTATTTCTTTCATGGACAACAGCACAACAAGCCCAAAAAGTACTCCAGTAAAAACACTGCCCTTTTCTCCTTCTCAGGTAAAAGAATCTCAACTATTTTAATAAACAGAAATCATAATACCATGAGAAGTAGGAGTAGAAGTAGGTGATTTGGCTCATTGAGTCTCCTCCACCTTTCAGTATGCTCACAGCTGATTTGCTAATCACCAGCTCCACTTTCTTGTCTTTTCTCCATAACCATTAATTCCCTTACTGAATAAAAATCCGTCTAGCTCAGCCTTGAGTATACCTAAACAGCTCAGCCCCTACAGCCCTCTGTGGTAAAGAATTCTACAGCTTCACATTTCCCTGAGAGATGAAATTCCTGTCCTAACTGTATGACTGATCACTGTGAGATTATGTCCTCTAGTCCTAGATTCTCTCACAAGGGGAAGCAACCACTTAGCATCCAGCCTGTCAAGCCCCCTAAGAATCTTGTGTGTTTCAGTACGTTCTCCTCTCTAAAGTTTTTGAGAAGATTTGTAGCTCAGGTCGTGGATGAGGTTGTAGACTTGCTCACCGAGCTAATGTGTTTGTTTGTAGATGTTTCGTCACCCTGCGAGGTAACATCATCAGTGCATCTCCGGTGAAGCATTGGTATTCTGTCCCACTTGCTATTTATATGCCTCAGTTTGCTGGAGTGGTTGGAATCACTTCTGGTTCAGGTTTTCAGTGGTTTGTATAACAAGTCCAATCCAATGTGTTTGTTGATGGAGTTCCGGTTGGAATGCCAGGCCTCCAGGAAGTCCCGAAATGTCTCTAACTTGTGCTATCACAGATGTGTTCTCCCAGTCAAATTCCTGTCCTCCCTTGTACATGTGTATTGAGACCGGTGAGAATTGGTCATGTCTCTTTGTGGCTAGTTGGTGTTTATGTATCGTTATTGTCAGTTTTCTTCCACTTTGGCCTATGTAATGTTTCTTACAGTCCTTGCATGGTATTTTGTATATTATGTTAGTTTTATTGATTGTGGGTATGGGATCCTTTACATTTGTCAGTAGCTGTCACAGGGTGTTTGTTGGTTTGTGGGCTACTCTAATACCTAGGGGGTCTGAGTAGTCTTGTGGTCATCTCTGATATGTCTCTGATGTACGGTGTGGTGACTAGTGTGTTTGGTTGTGTTGTTGTGGTCTGGGTATCAGGGTTCTCATCAGTTCTCATCCCATTATTTTAAACTTTCAAGTGAGTAAAGACCCACCCTACCCAACTTCTCAAAATCCCTCCATACCCAGGATCAACCTAGTGAACTGTCTCCAATACCAGTACATTTTTTCTTAGATTCTTCAAGTTGATTCTAACCTTAACTTTCTTGGTTAACCATGAGTGGTTTAAAGCCTTCCTAGTATCCTTCCTCCTCACTGGAATATGTCTTTGAGAAATGAACTATTCTCTTAAATGTCTGTCAGTGTTAATCACCTATCTTTTTTGCAAAACTGTGCCTGCCCTTTTGAAGTCACATACCCTAGAAAATTTAATTCCCAGCTTTGAGCTACTTGTAACCATGTCTCTGTAATGGCTGTAAGATCACACCTATTATTCTTCATTTGTGCCATTGATTCATTTATTTTGTCTGAATACCAGATGCATTTGATTGACGAGTCATTTATTTTGCCTTTTTTACCACCTGTGGTCCTTTATTGTTGCTATTTCTCTATGTTCATACACTTTATCTGTTCCTGCCCCACTCTGGGTCTCATTATTCAAATAGCTGCCCTGTACTGCGGCCATATCCTTTTTACTTTGTACATCTATGTCCACCAAGCACCTCACCGCAAAAAAAAAGCTTCCTGTTCACATTTAGAATTGTTATTGTTTTAGTTTTTAGCGTTGTTCACGTTTTGTATGGAAGTGGTTTAGTACAAAAAAATGGTATATTTAAGCTGTGCTTTTTGGAAAAAGGCAAAGTTGTAGAGACAGCTTTTAAGAATAGGAAGCCTCTAGCCAAGCAAGTAGGAAAAAAATTATACTTGTTTACGAATAGTTGAGAGATTTGCTGTCTGGTGCAATGAATGTTTAATCTTCAGAATTATTCAAAAAGGACTGGATGAATATTGTCAGGTCAAAAGCCTTAGAAAATGAGTTTGTGGCTTTTGACTGCAACATTAATTCAAAAAGCCTATAGGCTAGATATCCTTTTACTTGAAACTTGAATTTATTGCAATTTAAAAAACTAAAATTTCTGGAAGTACTTCTGCACTGGAAATATTGAAAACTTTAATCTCCATAATAAACCTGTTTTAATATCCATAGAGCCTGATTTAACTGCTGCATACTTTCAGCATTTGTTTCTGATTTTAATCTGTAATTGTGTCCCAATTAGAGCATTTTGTAAATATTAGAAAACCATTAAGTTTCAGTATCAAATCTATTAAATTTATTGTTTTATTATCTGTTCTGAAAATGCAGTTTTTTAACATCTGCTCTGGCAATGATCATCTGAGTCTTGATAATCCAGCACTTACTTCAACTCCTGTCTGCGGACAGAAAGTTCTTGTCACAACTCCGCTACGCAAAGACCAAACACCTCGAGTTCAAAAGGAAAATGCAGGGTGCGTGGGTACAGTTCATCCTTCCTCCAAATAGATAAGTAACATATGGGAAAACTGCACTTGTTAAAATTTTTGTTTTGCCACATCTGTACATCAACCGGTCTTCTATAAAACCTTGCTATCTGTTTAATACCGTATGTAAGTAATCATATAGTCTTTAGAACATATGAATAATATTCAAGGATATTATGACCCTAGTTTTGAGAATACTGGTAAAATTGTTTTTTTATGATCTGGCTTGATAGACCATTATCTTATGAGGATTAGAATGTGTGGATGAGGCAACAAAAAAGGCACAATTCCGGGGTGACTTGAAACATCCAAAAAGTTAACTTTATTGCATAAACACAAACATAGAGCAATAATGACACAGACACACACACTTTATTTTTAAATAGATATAAAATCACTTAAGACTCTTAACATTCAGGATTAACCAGAGGCAAATATCTTTCAGTTAATGGACAAACTGTGGGCGAAAAGCCCACTAACTGATGTTGCCAATACAGCTTCCAGCTGGATGTTAGCATTTGGGTGACTGAGACATATTAGAACTCTCCAAAGGAGGCAAAGGGTACCCATTATTTAACTTTTGATGATCTAGCCTTGCAAAACCTATAAAGCCTTGCTGACTTGAATCGCCTCAACATCTTGGTAGTTCAATCTGTTCCCTAGGGTCAGAATTCACCAGGACTCCTGAGGCTGCTCCCAAACATCTAATTACCAATCCAATTTCAGCTTTTATCAACAGCCAGCTTCGCCTAAGTTTCTACTGAATTCCTCTTGGCTCCAATTTTTTTTCAGCTTTGTGAAGCAAATATTGTTTGTGCTGAGCCTTAACTTAACTTTTAGTTTAATTATCCTCATTTGCAATTTGTTCTTTGATCTTATGAAGTAAATAGATTTTACAGTCTTTGAGAGTTCTCAGAATGCTTTTAACTAATTTAGCTTTAGCTCCCAGAAGGAGCAAGCTCTTGCCTCAATCGCAAATGTATATTTGACTGAATGAATGCCCTTTGTAATGGATATTGTCTCCTTAATCTGGATCTTTCGTATCCTTTCCCTCTGCCCTGTCAAGTAACATGTTGCTGATTGGAAGAGAGTTACTGGTGCCCATAAGGAACAACAGAAGCTCTAAGAAACTTCTATGTGGCAGTGGAAGGCTATCAGCAAGGAAGTGCAGACCCAAATTGTCCAAGTCAAGTCAAATGTTTTTCCAGACTTTTAAGGCTGTATAAACTCTCTTTGGATAAGGTCTATGGACACGAATTTCCAACTGGGCAAAGAAGCAGCTGTGTGTTTCTATGCAGACTTTCCTGCCAATCTATTTCACAGACAACTGTTGTCCATTGCCATTTCACCCAGAAGCTCACTTGATAAGGTTTTCACAGCTCGAGAAATCTGTAGAAACTAAAATCCTGGGTTAAAGGCAGAAGTAATTAGTTCTTGACATATTTTCTTCGGAGATCCAGCATCTCAACTCAGGCTACCTATATGTCTTTGAATGCATCCTGATGAATAACTAATGTGGGGGAACATGTTGCTTTTCCCACATACTGGCATTTTACCTGCTTTCTACTCAAATCCAGCCCCTTGCCAGTTAAAATTCTTTCTCGTAATTGTGCAGATAGAATGCCAAGATGGAGTTGTTGAAGATGTGCCAATAGATGTAGATCTGAGACTGGGCGGCATGGTGGCTCAGTGGTTAGGACTGCTGTCTCTCAGCACCAGGGAACTAGGTTCAATTCCAGCCTTGGGTGACTGTCTGTGTGGAGTTTGCACATTCTCTCTGTGGGTTTCCTCTGTGTGCTCCAGTTTCTTCCCACAGTCCAAAGATGGGCAAGTTAAGTGTATTAGCCTTGGGCAATGCAGCGTTATCGGATAGGGGAGTCTTCGGAGGGGCGGTGTGGATTTGATGGGCGAATGACCTGCTTCCTCACTGTTGGGAATGCCGTGATTTCTATGATATCCTACCCTAGTGCATAATCTGTCAGGGAATGACATTCTCTATGATTTGAAAGATGGAGGAGTTCACTTATTCGCTTATGCCACATGAGCGTGGCAATTATTTTTAACAGTGGTCATAGGAACATTGTGATATTTTGCAAAAGCAAATTAACCTGAACTCATAGATGATGAAACCTATTCAGCTTTTATTTTCATTTTCTCATTAGCTTGCCTCCTTACTGTGCCTTACAGGGTCTGCTGTACGTTTATTTATTAAGTTTGGTACTTACTATTGTGGGTTTGATTTTTTTTTTTAAACAATGAGCCTTCCCCATTTGTCACTGTGCATTCATTGTAAGATGTTTTACTCTCTGTGAGAAAGGAGAAAAAGTTATTGGCTGTGAATGACTTGAAAACTTTCCATGTAGATCATCCATGACATGGAATTGAATGTGTCTTGTTCCTTTTTAATGAACTCCTTATGGTGGGAAAAGTTGGGAGAATGGTTTTCAATAAACTAGGTGATTGAAGAAGTTGTTTACAAAAGTGAGTTCTGTCAACTTCTAGCTGCTCCAGTAGAATATGATTGCTAGAGACATGAATGAAACTTAATGGCAGAAAGTGGCTGTGAACTTCCTTCAGGCAGTTTGCACCATTCTTCCACGAGGCTCTTGGCTGTCAGCTGTTTGTCAGACGGTCCATCACAGGCCCTTATTTCCTCCAGCATCGTGTCCACAGATACATTAGAATATCTGGTGCTCCTTTGAGAAGTTAACATCTGAGGTTGTTGCTGTGTTCACTATTTTGTTGAAAAGCACTTTAACTGACTTCAGTTTTGCATGGCTGCATTAGAAATCTGTTTCCTTTACTACTGCTGGTGGTAAGTGGCTGAAGGGCAGTTAACAGTCTCCAAAGGACGTACATTACCAGTAAGTGTTTTGGGAAAGGATTGCCATGCATTACCAGGGTTTACATGGGGCATTAGATTACCCTGATACAAAGCTATCGGTTGGAGGAGAAATTAATCCATCTGATTAGGGGTATTAATGTGTATGGACCCTTGGTAAAATTGTAGAATAATGCAATTGGCCCTCTTGTGGCACATTGCCAGTGACCCTACCTCTGGACCAGGACATTTTTAAAATTTTGTAGTTTGTTTTAAATCAATGTGTTTTGCTGAAGTGGAAGTAATTGACAGCAATGTATAAAATGCTCAATTTTATCATTAGAAAATCTAATCGTCCTTTTTAAAAAAAAAAAACTAACAGCAGGCAGTGGACCCTTGCAATATCTGCAAGTAAGCCATTGCTTCAGTACTGCATTGGAGTGTCAGCCTAATTTTTTTTGGCTAAAGGGATTAGGACCCACACCGTGAGTTTCTTTATGTGCAGACAGAGACTTTAATGGGGTGTCCCTTGAGCAGATGTAGAGAGATGTATTAGGAGATGTACCATTGTTAATCTTATATGATTAGAAGCTGTTCTTTACACCCATGATTTTACTTTACAAATAACCTACTGAATTTTGTTCCATATTTCACACTGCACTTTGTTTCTTGTAGTTTCAGGACTCCCACAATAAGACGAACGGTTTTGGACAGCACACCAAGGACACCTACCCCCTTTAAGAATGCACTGGCTGCTCAAGAAAAGAAATATGGGCCTCTGAGAATGGTGGTGAGTGCAGTATTGCAGATCAGTTAGTTGCTGGCTTAATTCTGAGCGACAATTTGTCTGTCTTGAGATTTTTTTTTTCTTTTTGTTGTTCCATCCTGCTTTCCATTTTTACCTACTTTATGAACTATCTTTGTGTAAATGTCTGGGTGTTAACGTCCTTGGGTCTGACCAACATAACCATCATCAAATGGAAAGTAGCACAAACCTTTCCAACTTCAGCAATTATGACAAGATACAGCAGCTAAAACTATTTCCTTCAAAGTAAATTTAGAACTTACGTATTAAATATTTTTAAGGCAAAAGTAAATAAATTCTTGATTACCACGGAGGATGAAAGATTGTTTGGGATATGTAGAAATGGGAGTTGAGGTTAAAATCAGATCAGTCATGATCATCTTAAAAGTCAGAGTAGGCTTGAAGGGCCGAGTGGCATACTCTTGTTTCTTGTTTGTATGTCCATAATTGCGTATCTATATTGTATAGTTTTTTTTAATTTATTAACTGGATGAGGGCATCTCTGACCAGGCAGCATTTATTGCCCATCCCTAATTGCGCCAGTGGGCAGTTCAGAGTCAACCACATTGCTGTGGGTCTGGAGTCACATGTAGGCCAGATTGGGTAAGGATGGCATTTTCCTTCCCTAAAGGACGTTAGTGAACCAGATGGGTTTTCCTGACAATCAACATTGGATCCATGGTCATCATTAGATTCTTAATTCCAGATATTTCATTGAATTCAAATTCCACACTCTGCTGTGGTGGGATTCAAACCCAGGTCCCCAGAATGTTATCTGGGTCAATGGATTAACAGTCCAGCGATAACACCACTAGACCATCGCCTCCCCCTGTTCAGTACAAATAACATATGACAAAATGGTTGACAGAAAGCTGCAATTAATGATTTGGTCCATTCATTGTTTGCTGTTTGTTTCAACTGTTTGGTTCACAGCAGCCACTTGATCATTTAATGTTTTTAATATAAGAAAACGTCCCAAGGCACTTCACAGGGACATTGAGCCAAATTAAACACTCACTCACATAGGGGCAACTGGGTTGCATGATTAGAAGGAGATGTTATTGAATGAGGTGGGGTTTGGACAGAGGGGCTGCTAGTGAGTGGGGAGTAGGATGGTTTAGGAGGGAGTGCTGCTGAGTGTGTGAGCATTTGAGAAGCTGTCTTTTGAATTTGTGTGGGATTGGGGACTGGGTTTGTTGAATGAGTCTGTGCCTCAATTTGGGATGAGGGACTGCTGTGTGCATGGTGTTTGGAGAGGGGGCTTGTTGGGTTAATGTATTTATGTTAATTTGGGATGAGGGGCTGTCAAGTGTGCAAGAGGGAAGCAGACTTACACAGAGGATTCATGTGTGTATGGAGAGGGGTTTTACTTACTCTGTCACCCACGAAAATGGAGAGATTTGCCTGAAATCTCATCATATAAAAGAAATTGTTTATCAAATAATTTGAAAATACAGTTTTTCATATTTTCATGATGTATTATATGTTGGGGCGAATTGGCTAGATGAGTAGCAAATGGTTCAGAAATTGCCAGCCACCTTTGTTCCTGTTCCAGCTGAGGTAAACTTTGGAACCTATTTCCTTGCCCTAACCCTGAGAGTGGAAGACGCTAGTAAACCGCCACTGACAGAAACTACAAGGAAGACACCCAGGACAAAGCAGCAACGGACATTCATCCCGTGACCTGCTCCGGGGCAGAACACATCAGATGAATGTTATAATGATTATATACTGATCTAATATGTGTGAATTTTGACTATATACTGCTGCTAAATTTTAAAAAAACCAAAAATTTCGATGGGGGGTGTGATTATCATGTGGAAAAACAGGTTTGACATGTTGGGTTTGTATCCATTGGCGTTTAAAAAGAATGATAGGTAATCTAATTGAAATACATAGGATCTTGAGGGGATTTCACAGGGTGGGTGCAGAAAATATATTTCCCCTTATGGGAGGGATTAGAATGTAAGGACACAGTTTAAAAATAAGAGGGTGCCCATTTAACATAGAAATGAGAAGAATTGTTTTCTTGCAGAGGTTTTAGAGTTTTGCCAACTCTCCAAATCAGACAGTGATGAAGGCAGTGACTAAATATTTTTAAGACAAGGTTTCACTGAATCTTGTTAGTCAAAAATCTAAGGTTATGAAAATTTCCAGAATCTTTGCCCCAGCTGCCTCCTCTTCGCCATGGATATGCTACCCTGAATACACATCCGTCCCAATAAGGATTTTCCTTTTTGGAGATGGTCATTGCATGACCCAAATATTGCTTGACACTTATCAGCCCGAGCCTGATAGTAATCTATGCAAGACCTGGACGACTTCAGTATCGAGGCAGTGCAAATGGAGCTCAACATTGTGCAATTATCAATGAGCGTCCCACTTCTGACCTTTGTTGTGGAGGGACAGTCTTTGATGCAGCAGCTGAAGATGGTTGTGACTAGCACATTCACCCATAGGAACTCCTGCAGTGATGTCCTGGAGCTTAGATGACTAACTCCCAGCAACCACAGCTATCTTCCTTTATGCTTGGTATGACTTCAGCCAGTGGAGAGTTTCTCCCCTTGCCACACCTCTGGAGTTCAGCCATTTTGTCTATATTTGAACCACACCTGTAATGAGGTCAGGAGCTGAGTTAATCTGGCAGAATCCAAAATGAGTGTCAATGAGCAAGTCCTCGTAAACAGTTGCAGCTTGATAGCAGTGTTTATGACCCCTTGCATCACTTTACTGATGATCAACAGTTGACCGATGGGAAAGCAATTGGCTGTTTATTGTGTGCAGGACATACCTGGATAATTTGCCACACTGCCAGGTAGATACCGGTGGTACAGCTTGGCTAGGAGATCCTGCTGCCTCAGAACATGTCTTTGATACGGTTGCTGGAATGTTGTCAGAGCTTGTAGCCTTTGTAGTATCCGGCGCCATTAGCTGTGTTTTTGTTTTATTTTGCATGGAGTGAATTAAATTGGCTGAAGACTAACATTTGAGATACTGGGGACTTCAAAATGAGACTGACACCTAGTTGACACCTCTGGCTGAAGACTGTTGCAAATACTTCAGTCTTGTCTTTTGCATTGATGTTCTGGGCTCCATGATTGAGGATAGGGATATTTGTGGAGCCATCTTCTCCAGTGAGCTGTTCCATCATTCTAGATCATGGCTGATGTCAACCTCGTATCTGTTCTGTGCTATTGCCATATTGTTTTATGTTATTAGTAACTAGAAATCTCTAAACCCCTGTCTTGAACTTAATGACAGAGCCTCCACAGCCATCTTGGGTAGAGAATTCGAAAGATTCACCACCCTCTGAGTGAAGAAGTTCCTCCTGCTCTCATTCCAGAGTGGCTTGCTTTTTATTCTGAGACTTTGTTCCCTATGTCTAAAATCCCATCACCAAAAGTATATCCTTTCTGTACCTATTCTGTCTTAATCCCTTTAAGAATTTTGCAACTGCTGTAGGATTACTTAGCTCTGTCTATTGCATGTGTGGCACAGTTTGGTATGTATGTCATCGTGTGTTGCACCTTCACTAGTTGGTCAGTAAGAACAGGAATGATAGTTGACTGAAATTTGGTGCGAGTAGCAGGGTTTTGGATGCGAGAGATAGCAAGAATTGCAGATGCTGGAGTCTGAGATAACAAAGTGTGGAGCTGAAGGAACACAGCAGGCCAGGCAGCAACAGAGGAACAGGAAAGCTGACGTTTCGGGTCGGGACCTTTCTTCAGGGTTTTGGATGCCCCTGGTTTGTAGCGTATGGAATATGGGAGGCTGGTTAGAATTTTATTGGAATAATTAAAGCTTGAGGTAACAAAGACAAGGAATGAGAGTTTAGCTATTTTCCTGACAATTTCTTTAGTTTGGCTCGTTGCTGAATTTATTTTCCAAACAAAGATTCGAGGAGTTGCAGATGTTCCCAAAATAATTGGCTTTTGAGAACTTACATTGTTAAAATTATTAAACTTGAGAAATTATTTTTTACAAGAATTCTTTTATCAAGGAACTAGTGAATTTTAACATACAAAATGAGGTTTTAAAATTATTCGAAACTATAATTCCAAATAGATTAAAAAGTTTAAATGTATGCTGTTATGACAATGATAGGAGGATAGCACTGAGAGCGAGACCCCTACTCCTTCAGTTACACCATCAGTATAAATGTGTTGATCCATTACCATAATGGCCAATTGCTTCTGTTTAGCACTACCATCAGAAATTTGGGAGTGTGTTAGCTCAGTTGGCTGGACAGCTGGTTTGCGATGCAGAATGACCCTAACAGTGCAGGTTCAATTTCCCCATCGGCTGAGGTAACCATTAATATCCTCTTTCTCAACCTCACTCTTCGCCTCTGGTTAAACTCATCACCAGATACTATCAGAGATTAAAGAAACATCCACCAGCCTTGTTTAATAAATTTTATTTCATTATGAACAAAACTTATTCTTGAAATAAGTGGCAAACTCGATTTAACATAGAAACATAGAAGGTAGGAGCAGAAGGAGGCCATTCGGCCCGTTCAGCCTGCTCTGCCATACATCATGATCGTGGCTGATCATCCAACTCGATAGCCTAATCCTGCTTTCTCCCCATAACCTTTTATCCCATTTGCCCCAAATGCTATATATAGTTGCCTCTTGAATACATTCAATGTTTTGGCATCAACTACCTCCTGTGGTAATGAACTCCACAGGCTTACCACTCTTTGGGTGAAGAAATGTTTCCTCATCTCCATTCTAAATCTTCTACCCTGAATCCTCATACTGTGACCCCTTGTTCTGGACACACCCACCATTGGTAATACCCTCCCTGCATCTACCCTGTCCAGTTCTGTTAGAATTTTATAAGTCTCTATGAGATCCCCCCCTCATTCGTCTGAACTCTAGCGAAAACAATCGCAACCTAGTCAAGGGTAGTAGGAACTGCAGATGCCGGAGAATCTGAGATAACAAGGTGTCGAGCTGGATGAACACAGCAGGCCAAGCAGCATCAGAGGAGCAGGAAAGCTGACGTTTCGGGCCTAGACCCTTCTTCAGAAATGGACCCATTTCTGAAGGGTCTAGACCCGAAACGTCAGCTTTCCTGCTCCTCTGATGCTGCTTGGCCTGCTGTGTTCATCCAGCTCGACACCTAGTTATCCCAACCGAGTCTATCTCTCTTTGTATGTCAGACCTGCCATCCCCGGAATCAGTCTGGTAAACTTTCGCTGGACTCCCTCGAGCAAGAGCATCCGTCCTCAGAAAAGGAGACCAAAATTGCACACAATATTCTGGATGTGGTCTCACCAAAGCTATGGTCCAAAATTAAAACTGTGTCCCCTTAATTTGCTACACACCTTCACAATACAAAAGGACAGGTTTCTGCAAAAAATGTTTTTGCTTAATGAAAGGCAAAGATGCAATAACACCTCAGGGCCAAGGGTCTGGAAACGTGGAATAAGATGATCTTCTTCCCTCCACTTTCTCTTGTTGACAAAGTCAAATTACAGACGACCATAAATTGATGATCGATTTCCCAGTTCTGTTTGCAACCAGTTTCTGTTCTGGTCGCTGATAATTGGTCATTCCTTCAGTTTGACCATATAGACAGAAATACTGGTATTTTTAAACTGTATCAGGTTTCCAAGAACAACAACTTAGAAGCAGAATGTCAGAAGAGAGTTGTGTAGCTTCTGGAACATTGTCTTTAGTGACTTCAGCTACTGTAGATCTGAACTCTTAAGTTCAGAGAGAGTTGTAGGTAAGCATTAGTTTAGGGGCTGTAGTCCTGTCAAAAATTGGGTATTGTTTAGTAATTAAATCAATGAACCTCATCTCTTTTTCTTTTCCCTCCTTGAAAGCTTTGCTTAGCAATTTCTCCAAAGTCACTTAATTAAAGCAATCAAACAGGCAATCTGCAGTACGCGATAAACTGATTTTTTTTTTGATTTGATTTGATTTATTGCTAAGTACAGTGAAAAGCTTTGTTTTGCAAGTAGTAAAGGCAGATCATAGGGCACTTAGATGGAGCGAGGCATATAAGGTTACAGCTGCACAGAGCAAGGTCAACATTATTTGAAGTTAGAAGTCCATTCAGCAGACTAATAAGAGCAGGGAAGAAGCTGTTCTTGAACCTGTTGGTGCATGTGTTCAAACATCTGTATCTTCTGCCTCATGGAAGAGGTTGGAAGAGAGCATTACCAGGGTGGGAGGGGTCTTTGATGTTGGCTGCGTTTCTGTGGCAATGAGAAGTGTAAGTGGAGTCCATGGATGGAAGATTGGTTTCCGTAATGGTCTGGCCTGTGCGAGCAACCTTCTGTAGTTTCTAATAGTCCTGGGTAGAACAGTTTTTGTACTAGGCTGTTATGCACCCAGATAGAAATCTTTCTGTGGAGCATCTGTAAACGGTGGTGAGGGTTCTTGAGGACATGCTGAATTTCCTAAGCCACCTGAGGAAGGAGAGGCATTGTTGTGCCTTCTTGACAGTCATATCTACATGGGACGTTCAGGACAGATTGTCGGTTATTATCACTCGTATAAATTTGACACACTCGACCTCTCCACCTTAGCTGATATCTTCATTTCCAAGAAGTCACTTGGCAAAACCCATTTCAAATCAGAGAATGTCCAAATAGTTGTTAATCCTCCAGTTTCTCCCTTCAGGTAACGTTAAACATAAATATGTATCCTCAACATGTCATATCATCTTGAATTGCAGAAAATGTAATCATTTCTTTGTCATCCTAGCCTCAGTCACTTGCACATTTAGAAGAGGATATTCGAGAGGTCTTGAAGAAGGAGACTGGTACTGACATATTACTTGGAGAAGGAATGGATCCCATCTTCAAAATCTGTGAGCAAGAGGTGCTAATATAGTTTCTCCTTGTCTCCTAGCCTAAATAGCTTCTGATCACGGCTATTCTGACTGATGTGTAATTTTGTCTTCTGTTCTTTTCCCCAAACCTTATAAATTGCAGCATGCGGTGCCGTTCAAGAAAGTACGAAAATCTCTTGTTCTAGACACATGGATCAAGGATGATATTGGTACTCAAAAGTTCACACAGACCTCAGTCTCAGATGTACAGGTCAGTTTGTAAATGCTTATTGGAAACTTTGCAAAGTAGTAATTTTTAGAAGCAAATGAATTGTGTGTATGAATGTCTCCAAGAAAGAATTAGTATGAAAACTACAGAGTTTATTGACATTGCTCCTCATGTATGGCTCTGTGTAAACAAGCACTTGTTCTGAAACCAAAACAGAAATTGCTGGAAAAACTCTATAGATCTGGCAGCATCTGTGGAGAGAAATCAGAGTTTCAGGTCCAGTGATCCTTCTTCAGAAATTGGTTTCTGAATTAGTTTCTTTAAGGTCTGTGCTTTACTGCTTCATTTACTATATAACAACTTAATTTAAGTAGGCAGTTCACACAGTCTTAAAGTGGGGGAAGATCTGTGCACATTTGAAATTTTCCTACAAATAATTCCGAAACCAGGAACTGGAAAGTCTAGTCTTTTAAAATGTTGTCTTTCTGAATATCCCTTATCTTGTTTTAGGTTTTTGTTCTAGTTTCCACTTCTTTGACTCTGTTGATGACTTAAACTCAGATATTTACTGTTTTAATTTTGACCAACATATCCATTAATTAATAATTCCCTCACTTTTGCATCTATCCAAATCTTCTTATAGGGAACTAACTGTCGTCATTCAGCAGGCTGCACTAACATCACAGCCTGAAAAGCAAGTAAAAGTTTAAAACACAAAAAAAACTCTCTCCATATACCTCATACAATAAAGAAACACAGTTCACTAACAGACCGCACCAAAGATGGTGTTCATGTCACAAGCCCTGTGAGTTAAGTTATTCATCTTGGTAGTGCCATTGAGTTGATACAAGGAGAACAAGCAATGTTGCCTCAATTATAATGTTAACTTGGCTTGATAATATTACCTTTTACCACCTTGAAAGTTGTGAATTCAAATCTCACTCAACGGGCTAAGCTGATTCTTTTTGCGCAGTCTGAGAGGATGCTGCTTATAGACTCTCAGACATTTACTGCATGGAAGAGAAGCCTTTTTCTCACCCTGAGGCGCTAACTTTAAGATTAGATGTCTGCTGTTTAAACATAAAAGACCCATGTAATTTGAAAAAAACATTGAGCTTTCCTAGTGGCTCGGCAAATATTTCCTCTTTTAATAATGCTGTCAGAAACAGGAGATTGGTCATTGGTCTTGTTGATCACTGTGAGACTCTCATGTGTGCAGAATGGGTTAGAGTTGGACTTAGTGCAGAATAGTCAACTGAAGCTTTATGTTTATATTTAACTAAATTTGACGGGGGTCTACATAGAATTTATAAAAAAAACTTATAATACTTTTACCTCCTGCACCTGAGTCAGTTATATTTTTTATTAGCATTGATTACAATGTGTTTTAGAATTAGCTGAGCAATCCAAATAAAATATTTGTGATCAAGCTGTCGGCATCTGGAACACTATGAAAAATAACTGTTTCAGCAACTGTTGAAAAACTTCATATTGTAATGTAACATTACTTTGTCTTAGAGCTGAAAGTAGATTTCTATTTTTTTAAAATAAGATTATTTTTGAAGTAATTTATTCACACCTAGTATTGTGTTAGTTTAATCTATTTCCAGAAGTAAATTGCTTTTTATTTACAGAACCACTGTTGATTCACCTACTACGGACAACTGGAATTGTTAATAGCTCACTTTTCTTTTTAAAGTTTCACCTAGTATGTGACAATTGTAAATTTTGATTTCACGTTATTTATACAGGCTCATTGCTCTGAACAACTGTTTGCTTTGAGAGTGATAGTATAAAAGAAAAAGAACTTCTGACAAAGAAAATAGGAGAAGGAGCAGGCCATTTGACCTGGTGACCCTGCTGTATCATTCAAGATGATCATGGCTGATCGTCTGTCTCAACACCATAGGCCCTCACTCTCCTCATACACCTGGATGCTTTGTGTCCAGAAATCTATATTTATTTCTTAAATATATTCAACTACTTGCCTACCACAGTCTGATGTAATAGACTGAGACTGTAACCCCTTGTTGTAGATCTCTAGACAGGGCAATATTATCCCAGCATCCAGTCTGTTCGGGCTGGTCAGAATTTTATACATTTCAATGATATCCTGTCTCCTGACCTCCAGTGAATACAAGCCTGGTTGACCCAAGCTGTCCTCATATGACAATCCTATCAGTCTGATGAACCATCGTTGCACACCCTTTATGATAAGTATATGCTTTCTTAAGTAAAGAGACCAAAATGCACACAATACTCTGTGTGGGTTTAACCAAAGCCCTGTAGAACTTTCGTTAATGGGACGAGGCATCACTGGCTAGTCTGGTGCTTATCCCTCATCCCAGAGGGCAGTAAAGAGTCAAACGCATGGGCATCGCTGGCTAGGCCAGAACTTATTGCCCATCTTATTGCAATTAAGAGTCAATCACATTGCTGTGGGTCTGAAGTCACCTAGGCTAGACCAAATAAGGATAGCAGTTTCCTTCCCTAAAGGGGACATTGAACCAGACGGGATTTTCCAACAATTGGCAATGGATTCACACATCATCATAATTCCAGATTTTTATTGAATTCGAATTTCACCATCTGCTGTGGTGGGATTCAAACCCAAGTCCCCAGAACATTCCCTGGGTCTCTGGATTAACAGTCCAGTGATAATACCTCTGGGTCATTGCCTTCCCTTTTCTTTCCTAACTGCTTATTAGCTTTCAGTGATTAATCTACAAGGACATCCAAGTCCCTTTGTACATCAACATGTCCCAATCCCTTACCAATTAACTAACACTATGCCATTTTAGTTTTCATTCCAAAGTTGATAACTTCACACTTATCCATGTTACACTGTGGCAGCCATATATTTGCCACTCATTCAACTTGTCTAAATTACCTAGGAGCGTTTTTACATCCTCACTGCTCATAATCTTACATAGTTTTGTGTCATCAGCAAACATGGAAATACTACATTTGGTTCCCTCATTCAAATTGTTGATATATGTTGTAAATAGATAGGATCCAAGCTCAGATCTCTAATTCTGCATCAATCAGCATCTTTCACTCCAAAAAGACCAAATTATTCCTACTCTTTGTTCTGCCTATCTGCTAATTAATTCTAAATCCATGCCAGGATATCACCCTGTAATCCAATGTGCTTTAACTTGCATACCAACTCTTAGTAGGACTTTATCAAAGGTTTCCTGAAAATCCAAATGCACCACATCCACTGGTTCTCCCTTATCTAATCTACTAGTGACACTATTTTAAAAAAAACTCTAGTAGGCATATTACGCATGATTTCCTTTTTGTAGATCCATGTCTAATCTCATCATGGCCTGTTATCTCGTCCTTTTGGAATAGATTCCAGCATTTTCCCTATTACCGATTTTAACCAATTACTCTGTAATTCATTTCTATTTCATGCTTCCTTTTTTTAAAAAAAACTAGTAGGGTTACATTTGCCATCCTCCAATCTACTGGGATTTTCCTGAGTATCTACAGCATAAAATCTATTAGTGAGTGGGAGATGGACCCAGGGATTCCTGTACAAAATAATGATGGTATATGTAAATTGGGGAATGTTTTGCGCATAACCAGCAGGCTATATTTTCCTTTGAAAGAAATTCAGCATGCATCTTCTGACCACTCAGATAGCCTAGGTCTTGTTCCTGCATATGGTGGAAGAGAAAAATCAGGTTGACTCTTGCTTGACTGGTGTCTCGTATTTATATTTTTGACTCCTGTTTGTATATCTGGCATTTTGGCACCTAGTGAGAGTCAGCACCCTCAGGAGACAGTGATTTTTAAAAACAGTGATAAAGCATAAATTATCAAAGTAAGTATTGTGCTAGTCAAAATATGCATTTTTAAAGTCTTGCAGTTGTGAGGCTACTTGCTTTTCAGAGTGAGGGTAAAAGAATTTGGTTAGTCAGTCTAGATTAGCCTTCAATGTCCGCTGGATGTTGACTTCAGCCATTTTGTAGACATGCAAGTTGCTTGCTGGCATGCCCTTTTTGTTAAAAAAGAATGTAGAAATCAAAGGGGAAAATATAAATAGGGGAAATAAGTTGCCTCTGTGTTACAGTCTGAAAGCCTATTGACCAGCTCCTTACTGAGGACAATTTTGCCTGAAAAATCAGACATCACCACAAGTACATGGGGCAGAAATGTTATCTTTTCCGAGATAAAGCAGCGAAATACTTCAAAAGCTGTACGATTTGAAACTCCAATTCAGGTAAGCTGGCATTGGTCTTTTTGAAAGTTTGCATGCATGACAAATAAAAATTCTTCATTTAATATCATCCATTTTTCACAGAAGTAAACAAACAGGACAAATGAAGTAATCAGATTTCATTCTTAGTTTAAATTTCCATTTTGGGCAGCACATTCTGTTCCTGCTATGTTACCTACTTCTTGATTAATTAGTTCATGAGCGTACCTTGCAGTTTATTATATCCATAGTTTCTTGCTCACGAACTTGAAAAGAGAGCAGCATGGTGGCTCAGTAGTTAGCACTGCTGCTTCATAGCACCAAGGACCCGGGTTAGCTTCCATCCTTGACCGATTGTCTGTGTGGAGTTTGCACGTTCTCCCCGTACCTGCATGGATTTCCGTTGGGTGCACTGATTTCTTCCCACAGTCCAAAGTTCTGCAAGTTAGGTGGATCGGCCATGCTAAATTGCCCATAGCGTTCAAGGATGTGTAGGATTTGTCTGGATGGGATGCTGTTCAGAGGGTTGGTGTGGACAAGTTGGGCCGAATGGCCTACTTCCACACTCTAAGGTTTTAGCGGATTCTATGAATCAGAAATAGTATTTTTTGGTTTTAACCTTTCTGTAAAACTACAGTTTGATCCTACGTACTTGTAATTCTTGCCACTGGATCTAACATGCCTGTAGCCGGCAGCATTTTGGCATTTGCGAAGTAAGGGAATGTCCTCTCAATCTAATGTAAATTGGCAATGATGTTGAGTCAAAATATTAACAATATTATGCTTTATCCCAATGTTATGATAGCAAGCAAGCCCAAAAGTAAGAAGTCTGCTCGTCTTCCTTGTTGGGCCAACTCTCACCACCTTGAGGCAATTATGTTGCTAATTCTTTGGTATTTTACATAGTAGATGTGATTTATTAATTATTGCAAGGGCTACGTAGATGGATGGGATTATTGGTAGGGTGCTCCAAAGGGCACTTGAGTTCAATAAGAATGACAACCAGAAGATTACACGGGAGTAAGAGACTGCAGCTGTATCTTACCACTGACAGATGGATTAAGCAGCAGAATGGAACGTGTTGAACATTTCATCAGTGAGTGTGAGGGACCTGGGGTCTTGCTGTCATGTGCACAACATATCAAAGCAGAAGAGGGAAGAACTTGGGGATGTAGACATGGACTATCACCATGCATCCTCTGATGATGAGTTCAACAGTGACTGAGGAGAGAAATGGCATGTGATTATAGCAACACAAATGGTGAGAGACTGGATTCAAAAAGGTGGGGAGGCCTTAATTAAGCATTTCAACAGAGCTTTGCAGGCCTTTCCAAACCAGCTTCATAGAACTGCCCTGAGTCCATGAAATGCGCACAAGACATCCTAGACGCTCACCTCTACAGACATTTCCGCAAAGGGCTTCTGATTTTCACTTAAAGGCACGTTATGCCATTGTAGTTGCCCGTAAATGTAAGTCTTGAGTCCACACACAAATAGGAAACAACCATCGATAGTGTAAAAAAAAACCCATCTAAACAGCAGAACACTCAGCCTTACATCTAGCAAACACCTGTGATGGCCCTTCTGTGTCTGTGTCTTCTATTTTTATTTTAGGTGTTTGTGGGTGCTGTGCTTTGCGGCTCCCAGATCATTGCCACCTGTATTGGAGGCTGGCTGCATACCCTGATACCACGTTTGGCCTGGGTGATTTTGGCAAGTGTCTTCTGCTTATATATATCTGCATTGGAGGCAGTTCAAAAGTAAATAGGAAAGTCTTATTATAACTATGTGGGGTTTGAAGTCATTTCTGGAGTACTGTGTACAGTTTTGGTCCCTGTGTATTTAAGAAAGTATATATCAGCATTGGAGGCATTCAAGAGTGATTCAATAGGCTGATTCCTGAAAGTAGAGATTGACTTTGCAATTGGCTAAATTGGCTAGGCCTTTATTCATTAGAGTTTAGAAGAATGAGAGTGATCTTTCTGCTATTAGGGGCTCTCAAAAATAGAGAAGCTAGTTACAAAATAAGGGGGCACTTGTTAAAAACTGAGATACAAAGAAATCTCTTACTTTGCGATTAATGAGTATCTGGAATTCTCTACCATAGAGCTGTGAAAGCTAGATTGCTGAAAGAATTTAGTGGAGGGAGATAGATTTTTGAAATATCGGAGTTGACAGCTGAGCTGGCATGGGGGAATTTGAGGCCTGGGGCAAAATCATGTAGAATGCTGGGGCAGGTTTGAAGGGCTGAATGGCTTACACCTGTTCCTGTTTATTATGTTCTTAATCTGAGGTACAGAAAGATCTCGGTGTTCTACTGCACAAGTCACAAAAGGTTAGCATGCAGTACAATGCATAATCAAGAAGGCTAATGGGATGTTAGCCTTTATTATGAGAGGAATTGAACATGAGGAATGTTATGCTTCAGTTATAAAGGGTATTGATGAGATCAGTGTTGGTCTCTTGAGGAAGGATGGAAATGTGTTGGAAGTGGTTCAGAGGAAGTTTACTAGATTGATACTTAGAATGAACGGGTTCTGTTATGTGGAAAGATTGGACGGGCAGAGGTTATTTTGCAAGAGCTCAGAATAGTTAAAGGAGATTTGTTTGAAGTTTATAAGATCCTGAATGATCTTGACAAACTGGACATGGAAATGATGTTTCCTCTTGTTGGTGTGTCCAGAGGTAGGGGACATTTTTAAAATGAGGGTTTGCCCTTTTAGGACAGATGAGGAGAATCTTTTTACTGAGTTGTGAATCTTTGGGACACTCTTCCTAAAAAAGTTGGTGGAACCCCAGGCCTTGTATATTTTTGAGGTATGGGTAGATAAATTCTTGTTAAGAAAAGGAGTTAAAGGTTGTTAGGTCAGATTTGACATTGTATTCCAATCAGCCATGATCAGACTCAACGGGCTGGGGCCTACTCCTGCACTAATTTGTATGTTGGTGTCTGTATTGAAATATTCTGCTTAGACTGTAGAGAGGGTACATCTCCTATATTCCTTTGAATTTTCTCATATTGAAGGGAATTGTCCTTTAGTCATCTTGGGAGAGGTATTTGTACAGCCCAGAAGGTATATTCATGGGCTGATTTTTTTTTTTTTTTAAACTGAGTATTGTCAGTTTGGCCAAAGTACATCAACCTGGAAGTCTCCAGTCATGGAAGTGACTACTTCTTCAGGGTGTTGAGTGAGTTAATAAAAAAAAGCACTGCAGTGATTCAATAACTGCTTCAGCCAAAACTGCCAATTTACCATGGGAGGTCAGTGAAAGAATAATATCGTCTTTAGTTACCTGAATAACTTGAAACACACAAATTGGTTATGAGTGAGAATAAGGAGGTACAAAGTCAATGTATCTAATAATTTATTAAAGGATTTGGGACAAAAGGTATTCTTAATTAACATTTACAGGTATTGGAGAGGGAAGATAAAATTATTTGAATCTTAACTGGGTGCAATACTTGGGCTTACATGCTTAGCAACAGCAGGTTTTGTTTTGGTAGCAAAAGCAGGTGTGACCTATTCTACTATAATGATGGGTCGATCAATGTCAGACAGCAGTGGACATGTGCAACCCCAGAAAAAAGGCACCAAGTTCTGAACACCTGTGACAAATGTCATTTTCTACAATGCCAAATGATGGCAACCGCAGCTGACCAGCTTAATGTTTAAGGATAAACTCGTGCTATTTTCATCTCCTTCTTTATTTCTAATGGTGATTTGTAACTTAAATCACAAAAGAAAATCACTCCACCTCTTGTTTCATTAATCCTTCCAGAAATGCCAGCACCATGCAAATTTCATTCTGTAGGCAGAAAAGTACTCTGTCCCATTAATGAATATTAAACAAGCCTATAGCTAATAGGTTACTGATACGATTTGGAACACCTGTTAAAGTCATGTGACAAAATGTAGTCAGAAATAATTGATTTGTTTCACTTGGAACAATAGAGAGTAAATTAGTGTGGCCTATGTGCAAGGATGTCTTGCAAATTCACTTCTTTGGAGTGGCTATCTTGCAATAAAGTTACATTGAATCCAGTTGTGACCAACCTCAAAAATATTTGAGATTGAATTAGCTAGACCACTTGGCCATCATGGTAGGGTATCACGATGGGGAGGATGGAAAGTTTTTTTTTAAAAGAAAAGCCTAATAATGGGAAAAGAAAGTCATGATTGGCCATTGATGATTGGGTGATGTGCAGCATAAGAATGCAAGCAGCTGAGGTTTGAACTAATTAGTCTTTAAGGACATTAGGAGGTCAGCAAAAAGACCAATGGAATCATCTAGTGTCAAAGTTATCAGAGTGATAGACATATAGGTTGAAATAAACTGGTGTACAAAACAGAAAATGAGCTTTAGAGATTTGCCCAGGGTTTAATAGGATGCTGAGGTTTTTCGTGGTCTGGTTCGGATTGGGCAAATGATTATAAAAATAAAACTCTTATCCATCGTTTTATTCAGTTTGAGGAATTACAACCTCTTCCTGAATTAATGTCAGACAACGCTACAAGAGTCTTGAAGTAAAATCACACTGGAGAGGCAGCGTGATCCTTTATTGATGAAATCAAAATTTATTCGTACTTTTAGATGAAGTTACTGAAGAGCAATACATAGGAAAGACTCTAGTATAGATCCTTGGAGAACAGGAGGCCATAGTGTCAAGTAAAAGCCATTACTGGACTGGTGTATTAGTTGTGGTATGCTGAATAGAACTAGAATCAAAGGTAGTTCTATGGAACTGGATAATGGAAGTTAGGAGTTGGAAGGGATAGTTGTGCCAAATGCTGCAGAGAGATTGACTCAAGGGAGATTATGTTCACTGAACAGCGCAGTGGGCAGATGTAGATTCAGGGAGTAATACGACACAGAAAGTGATCAATCAGCCCTTCATGTCTTTTCCAGCATCCAGAACAATTATGCTAACTGAAATCGAAAGAATTGCAGATGCTGTAAATCAGGAACAAAAACAGAAGTTGCTGAAAAAGCTCAGCAGGTCTGGCAGCATCTGTGAAGAAAAAATCAGAGTTAACGTTTCAGGCCCAGTGACCCTTCCTCAGAACCCTTCTGTTCTGAGGAAGGGCCACAGGATCTGAAATGTTAACTCAGATTTTTTCTTTACAGATGCTGCTAGACCTGCTGAGCTTTTCTAGCAACTTCTGTTTTTAATTCATGCTATGAGTAATGTTGATCTTCTCTTTCCTCAACCCTGCAAATTTTTAATCTTCAAGTTCATATCAACCAACACATTTAAGAAAGAAATTGAAATGTTACTGATGAAAAGCAGGATAAAGGGCTGTGGGGAGCCAGAAAAGTGGAGGTGAGATCAAGATGAGATCAGCCAAGGTCATGTTTAATGGTGAAGTGGGCTTAAAGGACTGAGGTACCTACTCCAGCTCTGAATTCCTATGTTCCGTATACAAGTTAATTTGCAAATAGCCAATGAATCTAGTTCCATCACTCTTTTAGACATGTGGTAAGTAAAATTTGTGCTATTTTGTCAAATACCCTTTAAAAGTCCATGTGCAGAACAGCATTGCCATCTTCAATTCTTTGTTGCTTCATTAAATTCTAAATGGAGTGTTTGAACCAGCCTCCTTTGACAATGAAAACTACTTTAAACAAGAACATTCACTCCTGTCAGATATCGAGATTCACTTGGAGTTTAGAAGAGATGGTTGTCAGGGTAGTCTGGTAAAATTCTACTTCCATGGATAGAATTAACAAAAGGAAGAGAGACAAGTCTATATTCAAATAAAGCTGTTCCCTTGACCTGGAATTTGGTAAAAAAACAACAGAAGTTCACCTAGAGCAAAGTATACCGCAAAAGTAATATTCCAGTCATTATTGAGGGTAGCAATTTGTTTTGTAATTCAAGGTCAATGAAGTTCTTTTTGTATAGCAATATGAACTGCTACTTTGGCTTTGTTCCTTAATTTGTGGTTGACATTGCTTTCAGCAGATTGAATATTGCTGAATAAAAGATTTTCTCAGAACTTTTCATTCTGCACTTAAGGTAGTTGGCAAGAATATAGATTGTAAAGAAAAAAGAACATTTATATTGTATAAAAGGAGAGTGTTGATTGGTTAGCGAATGGATTTTCATTGTACAGCCATTGTTATGGAGAAAGAGCCACTTAGGTGATAACTGATAGTTCAGATTACCCTAGAAGGATAAGGTACCTCAGTAGGTTGAACAAGAAGTAAAGCTGGCTGTTTTGCACTGTTACTATGCAGTAGCAACATGCATGGTGTTTGCCAGTAATGGGATGCTGTTATCAAACCAAGAAAATGTTCTGCCATCGCACAGATGAGTAATGTGGTGTGTGAATTTCAGTGCTGGTGTGATATATGTTCTACATTCCGACTGATAGATCATATCAAATAGCAGACCCCCAACAAGCCATGTACTGATCGTACCTAACTTGCAAAACTTGAAACACAGTGACCAACATTAAATGTGATTCTGAAATTTGCTAAACATTCCCAAGTGAGTGAAGATTTGCAACAACAACCAATTTAAAATTGTCAGTCAGGCTTGCTGTATTGCAAAGTTGCAAGTACTGGAAGTGAAATATTAACACATGGGGCCTGTCATTTCCAAAAAGAAATAACACATCCGTACTTTGAAGATACCGTGAACTGCACATGCTGGAGTCCGAGTCAGCACAGTGTGGACTGGAGGAATACAGCAGGTCAGGCAGCATTAGAGGAATAGGAAAGTCGACATTTCGGATTGGGACCCTTCTTCTGAAGGATCTGAACGTACTTTGCATCTGTTTCAACTCGATAAAAAGGGTGACAGCCATTCTCTGTACATTTCTCAAGGTAATGTTTTGACTAATCAGAGTCAACTAGCCTGGATTAAAATTTAAACAAACCGTTACAACTAACTATCAGTCATCATCTGCCTGGTGCATTTCTCTCTGACAGTGTCTTGGCCAGAGACCACTAGCCAATTTATCAGCAATCTCCTTCCATACAGTGTAATTTGCTTTGCATTGGTATTGTTTGTAAATTGCTCTTATGAGTACAAGTTGCAACTTTCAGACAAATTGTGAATTCTTTTTGGCTGACACTCACAACTGTGTGTGTGCGCTATTCCGAAAACACTCGTATACACAACTCTAGACCCTGCAATATCATCACGCAGAATTCTGATGACGTGTGTAAAAGCTACACCGAGTGCACGTGGAAAAGAATGCAATATTAAAAGAGGGTTCCAAAGGATGCATGAGGATACGGCAGAGGATGAGTAACTGACTGTTGATACACACACACCAACGCCCACCCACCCCACCACCACCACCACCACCACCACCACCACTCACACACGCGTGCACGCACACACAAACCCCACGGTTCCCGCAAACACATACACACACACCCCCACGCATCCCGCGTGCGCACACACCCCCCCCGCACGCTTCTCATACACACACACCCCACGCTTTGCGCACACACAGACACCACGCTTCCCCCACACACGCGCACACCCCATGCTTCCCCCCACACACACACACCACGCTTGACACACACGTGCACACCATGCTTCCCACACCCCCACACAGACACACCGCGCTTCCCACCCGCGCGCGTGCGCACACCTGCACACCACGCTTCCCACACACATATCCATTTATACCCAAGTTCATTTAAATACGTGTGCATGCGGTGTCAGCATACGCATTCTTTTTTTTCTTCACCAATTTTCAGGGTCTATGCTACCAAATATCAATTTGCCATTACTGATTGTACCGCAACTTTGTGGAGGATGAATGCATCGAAGTGCATTTGGGAACGTCTGTGAGTTGACAGTATCCAGTATGAAGGTCAAAGCAAATGCTTTTTTTTGCTGTACCATCCGGGTAGTGCATTTTTTGTGTTAGTTTTATAGATGTGTATGTTGCTGGCAAGGCTAACATTTATTACCCAAGTCCAGTTGATCTGAGAAGATAGCCGTTGTTGCATTTTGTGAGGCACTTTAGTCGATGTAATGACGTTTGTATCAGTTTGTTTCAGCAGAATGGCTTACTAGGCCATTTCAGGCACTTGAGAGCACACACCCTTGGTGTGGGACTGCAATAACTCATTAGACAAGCCCAAGTAAGTATTGTGGGTTTTTCTTTGATCCTGAAAGGATATTATCAAACCAACTAGACTACCATGACAATCTGGCAGGACGGGCACTTTTTTAAAAATAGATTCCTGCTTTACACATTCAGGTTTTGTTAAAACACGGTCAGCATGGACTAGTTGGACTGAAGGGTCTGTTTCCATGCTCTATGGCTGCCAGCCATGGCTCAGTTGGTAGCGCTCACTGGCATGGCCACTTTTTTTTTGTCCCTCCCTAATTGTCCTTGAGCTGACTTCCTTGGTAGAGTTAGTTCAAGTAGTTAACAGTCAATCATATTATCAGTCAGATCAAGTAAGGATGGTAGATTACCTTTCATAAAAGATGTTAGTGAACTGGATAGGTTTTTAGGGCAATCAAGGATACTTTCAGCAAATGATACTTTCAAGCTTCTCAATACTCAGACCAGTTTTCTGTTCACATTCATCATTGAATTCAAATTTCACCAGTTGCTGTGGTGGGCTTTTGACGGATGTCCAGAGAGCATTGCTTGTGGCTCTAGGTTACCAGAGTGACGTTACCACTGTGTCCTCCTCATCTCCTTAACAATAGTCACCAAAGTTTAGAAGTATTTGTGGCTATAAAATATCCAGTCGTTTTGAAAAAGGCTCGATGAATGCAAGTCATTCTTCTTTTTGAATACAAATATTCAAACATTCACGGTAAAATTTAAATTTGTCTCTGAGCTATTAGTCCAAGCATTCTGATTAAAACCTTGTTAATGCAATCAGTGCACTACTGTACACATATGTCGATATCAAGCCTGAGTCCATTCCCAAATGCAAAGCATGTAGGATCCACTTAAGGAAGGAACAGGTTCCTCCTGAACATGAGCAAAGATTCGTAAATAAATAGCAATCATCTATCACTCAAGAATGGAATTTGTGCCATTGGCAAGTTTTATGAGTATGAAAGCTTCTGGAGATATTTGAGTAGAGTGTTTTTCAAAACCTATAATGTAGTAATTGGAAGAGTGGATTAATTAAGCACATTAATTGATAACTACTCTGCTTTTTTTTTTTGAAATTACCACAAGTCTCTGGCATTACTTTAGAGAAACTTTTAAGGATGTTTTTCTTATTTATGATGCATTTTGTTTTGTATGATACACAGATGAGCAGTGAATGGGAAGCTGTAGCTTGTGGGAAGACGGAAGATCAGTTGATAATGACTGAACAGGCTCGGAGATACCTGAATGCGTTTAATGGCAGCAACACAAGCAGGAGTCTGATCCTATAACTGGCCACTGATGAAGGAGCCCAATCAACTTACACTAAAAATGATCCAGATTATTTGGAGCTGAAGTGTTTTGTTATAAACCTAACTCCTAACCCACCTAGGCATGATTTCTGTGAAGAAGCTTAAGTTGGTTAAAAATTCTGACATGTTTAAAAAAAGCTAACCAAAACTAAAATGAAGCTGCTTTTGCTAAATGTAACGTGTGCTTTGTATTTAAAGCCAAATGAAACACAATGGATGGAAAGGTGGAGATGAGGACTGTCTTGTGTTGCACTCTTTTGTCTTGAATATGCTGTAAAAAGAACAGACTAAATGCTATTGATGAATATAATGCCATATAATGGGTAATTGTCATGTAGTTATATTTTTGCAACTGATCCAAATTCTTAACCAAATATATTGACCAATTAGGATTTGTTGCTTGGAATCAAGCATTAAAAATTAAACCAGCTGATATCAGATATTTGGCAATTGACGAAACTAAGATAATTTCCTGTTGTATGGTATGCTTTATTTTGAACATATGTTAATATATGATCAAATAAATGTAAGTGAAGCATAAAAACAAGTATTTTTATAATGTATGTAGACAGGATGAGGAATTCTTTTTATTTCACTATGGTGAAATACCAGTATTTAACATAAGTTTCTGAAAGGTGAGATAGCATCTTGAATGTATTGTATGTAGAAGCAGGGAAAAGATGTTAATTGGGAGGAAAGGGTACATTTTCTTAAATTATTTTCAGCTTAATAGTATTTATGTGTATGGATCGAGCACCTAGGAGACACTGTTGATTCCTGTTTATAAGAAATGATTTCTATTAGTCACACATTCCAAGAAATGCACATCTATTAGATGAATTTTCCTCATATTTAGATACTTAAAAGAAATGCAAATATCTTGAGGTGTAACCATTAAAGTGAACTGGTTTATTGAGGGGTAGGGGCTGGTATTCACTTTCAGTTGTCTCCTTATTCCATTGAGTACTTGGATCCAGGACATGGTTAGAAGGGGCGAAAACTTTCCTCATCTTCCTTTGCATAAGGTAACTGCTGATTAATGCTCCTGCTTAAAACTGCTCTTGCACTGCTACCCCCCCCCCCCCCCCCCCCCATCATTAGCTTCCAGGAGAGAAGGTGGATGAAGCAGACACAAACTGTGCACAAACCTGCATGTTAAGCATTTTACAGTAGCATATCCTGCCCCCGTAAATATAGATTATTTAATACCATTCCACTTCCAAATCTAGCCACAATTGCAATATCATTTATACTCTGCACTAATATGTTTCACCAATAATGGATATGCACAAATGCTGCCTTGTTAAATTGAGAATTGACTAAACAACCAAAGGACATAAAATGTTTTTGTTGTTGATCTGGTCTGCTGTTCATTTTATTTTTTAGCAACATATTGCATGCAATTCCATAATTAGTCAGTTGCACCTTAATATTGCAATTCATAAGTTTAACCAGTTTTCATTATATATATGCTTCCATAAATGCACTGTAAACAAAGATTTTCTATTCAATACAAGAAGCATTTACTCCCATCAATTGCAATCTACAGTTTGTGAAAAACTTGCAGTTTTGGAAAAGGGGTAGAAGCTCATTTTTTTTTCTTTTCGTGACATCACATCTGATTAATAATATTTTCATGGCATAATGATCTAATTCTCAATATATCATATATTTATAAATAGTGGTGAGAGGGAACCTTTTTAGCAACTTTAAAGCTGTAGTAAAATTCTATACTGGATGGTCAGTTATAGTGGGAATATGGGAATCCAAAGAGTGAAACTGCATTATAGCTGAACCATGTTAAGAACTCCTAATTTCAACTACCAAAATGAAGATTTGAATAAATATTTGCCTCTCTTGGGAGCCATGAAATTCCCATGTTAAAAGTGAATTTATCAATAAAGTGAATGACATTAGTTAGCTTCCAGTCTGTATTGTGCTACAGCTTCAGCTGATGGCAGACAATCTTTAAAATTCAATATCAGATCAATTTATTTTAATTATCTTTTGCATGTTTTTGCAAAGTGAAGAAAATGGCAATTTAATATCTATTGATTAATTTTTAGTGCATCTGTTTGTATTGCCTCACCTTACTGTAGTTCGTGCAACTATAATGACCAGTCATCTCCATAACACTTATGTTTTCTGAACTCAGTTCATGGTCTTACCAGATTACAGCAAACTGGAGGTCAAGAACACTTATTATTCAAGCTCAGTATCAATTAAAAAATAATCAGTTTGAATACTGTCAAAAAAGATACGCATAAAGCTAAGCTGTCTAATCATAAAAATATCTGAAGAGGGAAACAAATTGTATTAGACCCACTGAATGTTAAATAAATGATTTCCCAATCTTAAAGTGAACTTTTGATTTCATGCCTAAACTGAAGATATTTGCACTTTTACTTTAAAGAGATGTGTTTATGCTTTTTTTTTTGTAGAAAGATTTTGGTTATGTGGATTTGCAGAGTAAAAATGTGTGCATGGAAATGTAGCACTGACATGTTAAAGAAAAGTACGTAGTTATTAAATAGCTATAAAATATTTAGACACTTTCCTCTCCTGAGTTGTACTGCTATGCACAATAGCAGGATATGCTTGCTGCTACTGAGAGATGGATAAGGGAGCATCTGATGCACTGTGTATAGAATGTACATAGTTTGTATGATGGAAACAGTGATTCTGTAACATTTAACAGCTATTTTATGTGTGAAGGTTCTATCTTGCTTGCTGTGTTGGCTAAGCATATTTTAATTGGACACTTTTTGAAGGTTGTATTTTTTTTGTTTCTTTTAATTTTTGTTTTCTTTAGGTGGTTTTGTTTCGGCAGGGTTGAAGTTTTGAATGTCATACATGTAGCAGTTGTATAAATCCTGCAGTTGCTCCGATTGTGTAGTCTCCACAGATTCATGTAATACAATTTTGATTATCTATCTTGCATTATTCACGGATGCTGCATAAATACTGAATAGTTGTTTAGTTATGCCATTGTACTGCCATCTGGGTTAAGCTTCTGCAGTGATCTGTCACATGTATTTTATTGTACTGGTGCTTGTCCTTTCCTTGCCAGGATCCAAAAGTGGAGCACCAACTGTCCATGTAGAACATATTTATATTGTCAAATTAAATTGCTGTGTGCTATCATGTAGTTGTGTATCTCATTTAAAGCTTTATCTCAAAGAAAGTAAGACTGAAAAATAGCTGTAATCAGCACAAAAGAAATGTAATTAAAGTTTTAGTGATTGTGAGATCACTGATCCAATACTGATTCATTAATCACAGGATTCTTCTTCTGGGAATCACACCAGTTCCAGATCTACTGCAATTATTCAACTAGATTTTTACTGTTAAAGGGAAATTTCATTGTATGGGACTCGACTACGAGGAACCCATCTGGTTCCTTAATGTCTTTTAGGGAAGGAAACTACCATGCTTACCCAGCCTGGCCAATATGACTCTAAACCCACAGCAATGTGGTTGATTCTTAACTACCCTCAATTAAGAATGGGCTATAAATGCTGGCCTACCCAGCAATGCCCACATCCCATGAATATTTTTATTTTAAAGGCAGCCTAATAATTAGCAGTGTAAAAGTGAAGTGTGGTGTTTTTTAATTTAATCCTGGAATGTGTGTCAGACTGGCAATTTTTGTCTAATGCTCATTGCCTAGGAGACAGTTATCTGTCAGCCACATTGCTGAGAATCTGGTTTCACCTGTAGGGCAAACCAGATAAGGATGGCAACTTACTTTCCCTCAAGGAAATGTATTAGTGAATCCAGTGCATTTTTAAACAATAATCTGCAGTGGTTACATCATCTCTATTTTATTCTTGATTGGGTCACATTCAAATTTCACCATTTGTTTTGGTGGAATTCAAACCCATATCCCCAGAACTTTGGCCTGGGCCTCTAGATGACTACACTAAAAACCGAAAGAACTGTGGATGATGTAAATCAGGAACAAAAACAAAGTTGCCGGAAGAGCTCAGCAGGTCTGGCAGTATCTGTGAAGGAAAAAACAGAG
>JAHRHZ010000052.1:30981278-31060875 GCA_024137785.1 Ginglymostoma cirratum | reverse complement strand
CAGGCCAAGCAGCATCATAGGAGCAGGAAAGCTTGCCATTTCGGGCCTAGACCCTTCATCAGAAATTTTCTTCATCAGACCTTTCTGATGAAGGGTGTGGGCCCGAAACATCAAGTTTTCCTGCTCCTATGATGCTGCTTGGCCTGCTGTGTTCATCCAGCCCCACGCCTTGTTATCTTTGATGCAATATTGGGACTTTTTTTGTTAAGACCCTGGTCAAGGGCCTGTACATGTGAGGAAAATAAAATTATTCGTGAAATAAACTGTAATTTAAGTAAACAAACCTGGTGTGTCTTGCTTACTAGATTGGTTCCAGAAATGAGGGACTTGTGAACAGAGATTGAGTAGTTTAGGCTGATACTCCTTGGAGTTTAGAAGAATGAGAGGAGATCTAACTAAGGTGTACAAGTTGCTAAAGGGGATTGACCAAGTAAACACAGAGCAAATGTAGGGTCATGTAGGGTCATCTAGAACAAGAGGTCATTGTTTTAAGATAAGGAGTAGCAAATTTAAAACCTTCGGTCTGTTTATTAGATAGCATCCAACTCCAATGTTTGGTTTGTTTTCTTCCTATGCTATCGTACAGAACTGAACTGCTTTAGTAACTATGTGTGAATAAAGAGTAGCAGATTTAAAACAAAGATGAGGAGGAATTAGGAGCAAATTACTACAGATGCTGGAATCTGTACTGAAAACAACAAATGCTGGAGATCACAGCAGGTCAGGCAGCGTCCATGGAGAGACAGCAAGCTAGCATTTCGAGTCTAGATGACCCTTCATCAGAGGAGAAATGAAGAGAATTCATGAGGAAAAGGGTCGTGAATCTGTGGAATTCACTATCCCAGAGTGTGGTGGATGCTGGGACATTTAGTACATTTAAGCAGGAGATAGATAGATTTTTAATTAGTAACAGGTTGAAAAGTCATGGAGAGCAGGCAGAAGAGTGGAGGCTGAGATGAGATCAGCCATGATCGTATCAAATAGCACAGCAAGCTTGAGGGGCTGAATGGCCTCCTCCTGCTCCTATTTCTTATAATCTTATGTATTTATATGTATATGCTGGATAGACGAAGCCAAAGTGCACAATGTATGCAGAATAAAACAAAGAAATGAGAATATTGAAGATTAGAAGCAAGAACAGGAATTTCTGGGCAAATTCAGCAGGTCCATTGGCAACTGCGGAGAGCAAGTGGAGTTAACAATTTGGTAGATGCCTACGCCAGAACAGCTTGGCTAGGGGAGTGGAAAGTTCTGGAGCACAAGCTTTCAGTACTATTGCCAGAATGTTGTCAGGGCCCATAGCCTTCGAAGTATCCAGTGTCTCCAGCTGTTTCTTGATATCACGTGGTGTGAATCAATTTGGCTAAAGACCACTATCTGTGATGCTGGGAAACACGAGGTGGATCATCCACTCGGCACTTCTGGCTGAAGATTGCTGCGAAATCATAGAATCCCTACAGAGTGGAAACAGGTCCTTCGGCTCCACACCGACCCTTGGAGCATCCCACCCAGACCCATCCCCCTATAACTCAACTAATCTATAGACCCCTGATCACTATGGGCAATTTAGCTTAGCCAATCCATCAACCTACACATCTTTGGACTGTGGGAGGAAACCCACACAGACATGGGGAGAATGTGCAAACTCCACACAGACAGTCACGTGGGGGTGGAATTGAACCGGGTCCCTGGCACGGTGAGGCAGCAGTGCTAACCACTGAGCCACCGTGCCGTCCAACTTCAATCTTCAGCCTCATCTTTTGCACTGATGTGCTGAGCTCTTCCATCATTCAGAATGGGTATATTTGTGTAGCATCCTCCTCCGGTGAATTGTTTAATAGTTCATCATGATTGGATGTGGCAGGACTGCAGAGCTTAGCTCTGATTCATTGGTTGTGGGATTAATTAGCTCTGTCTATCACTTGCTGCTTTTGCCGTTTCGTGTGCAAGTAATCCTGTTTGGTGTCTTCACCAGGTTGACATCTCATCTTCAGGTACACCTGGTGCTGCTCCTGGCATGCCCTCCTGCACTCTCCATTGAACCAGGGTTGATCCTGTGGCTTGATGGTAATGGTTGAGTGGGGGATATGCCGGGCCATGAGGTTACAGATTGTGCTAGAGTACAGTTCTGCTGCTGATGATGATCCACAGCAGCTCATGGATGCCCAGTCTTGAGTTGCTAGATCTGTGCGAAGTCTGTCCCATTTAGCACGGTGATAGTGCCACACAGCACAATGGAGGTTGTTCTCAATGTGAAGGAGGGACTTTGTCTTCACAACAACTGTGCGATGGTCACTTTTGCTGTCATGGACAGATGCAACTGCAGCTGGCAGATTGGTAAGGATGAGGTCAAGTATGTTTTTCCCTCTTGCTAGTTCCTTCACCACCTGCTGCAGACCCAGTCTACCAGCTATGTCTTTTAGGACCTGACCAGCTCAATTAAAATCCCCCACCCAGAGTACATTCAGTGCCCTTGCCACCCTCAGTTCTTCCTCCTAGTGTTGCTCAACATTGAGGAGTACTGATTCATCAGCTGAGGGAGGACAGTATGTGGTAATCAGCAGGAGGTTTCTTTGCCCATGTTTAACCTGAAGCCATGAGACTTAATGGAGCCCAGAGTCAATGATGAGGACTCCCAGACCAACACCCTCTGGACTGTATACTACTGTGTCACCCCCTCTGCTGGGTCTGTCCTGCCGGTGGGACAGGACATATCCAGGAATGGTGATGGTGGTGTCTGGGACATTGTCTGTAAGGTATGATTCTGTGAGTATGACTATGTCAGGCTGATGCTTAAATAGTCTGTGAGACAGCTCTCCCCATTTTGGCACTAACACCCAGATGCTAGTGAGGAGGATTTTGCAGGGTCATCAGGGCTGTTTCTGCCGTTGTCTTTTCTGGTGCCTAGGTCGATGCTGTGTAGTCTGTAGGGTTTCATTTCTCTGTTGAGACTTTGTAGTGATTGATACAACTGAGTGGTTTGCCAGGCTGTTTCAGATGGCAGTTAAGAGTCAATCACATTGCTGTGGGTCTGGAGTCATGTGTAGGCTAGATCAGGTGAGGGATGGCAGATTTCCTTCCCTGAAGGACATTAGTGAACCAAATGGGTTTTTCCAACAATCCACAATGGTTTTGTGGTTAACGGTGGATTCTTAATTCTGGACATTTTCTATTAAATTTAAATTCCTCCATCTGCCATGGTGGGATTCAATCCCAGGACCCCTGAACTGAGTTTCTAGATTAATAGTCTAGAGATAATACTCATAGGCCATCGCCTCCCCCTACCTTGTGAACCCATTTGGCCACTTGCTCCAGACACCAGACACCACCATGTCGGGGCAGCCTTCACAGACACTGGACTCACAAAGCCCACATTCACAGACATTGGCATTTTATGTGCCAGCTTCTGTGAAATCTCAAGGCACATCTCCCATCCAATTACAGGAGGTTTCTGTACTTTAATGCTGCCCTCGGGCTGCGCCAGTAACTCTCAATGAAACACTGCAGCAAGGATACTGTGTGTTCAGGAACATTACTCCCACCCACCCTGTTCTGGGATTGCACCAGACTGTGTTTGCAAGCTCTTTGCTTGTTCTCATAGCACAGATGTGCTCTCTTTGATCAGAGCATTGAGTTGAAATGCTATGTTGTGGCTGTATGGGACGTTGGTGAGGCTACTTTTGGAATACTGAATACAATTCTGGTCACCCTGTTGTAGGAAGGATGTTGTTAAACTTGAAAGGATGCAGAAAAGATTCACAAGGATGGTGCTGGGACTGGAGGATTTGAGCTATAGGGAGAGGCTGGATAGGCTGAGGCTATTTTACTTGGAGTGTCAGAGGCTGAGGGGTGAGCTCGTAGAGGTTTATAAAACCATAAGGGGCATGGATAGGGTGAATAGCCAAGGAATTTTCCCCAGGGTGGGGGAGTCCAAAACTAGTGAGCAAAGGCTTAAGGTGAGAGGGGAAAGATTTAGAAGGGACCTGAGGGGTAATTTTTTCATGCAGAGGGTGGTGTGTGTATGGAATGAGCTGCCAGAGGAAGTGGTGGAGGCTGGTACAGTTACAACATTTAAAAGACTTTTGGATAGGTACCTGAATAGGAAAGGTTTAGAGGATATGGGCCAAATGCAGGCAAATGGGACTAGATCAGTTTGGAAAACTTGGTCAGCATGGACGAGTTGGACCAAAGTGTCTGTTCCTGTGCTGCATGACTGTGACTCAGTATGAGCATCTCTGGGGCTGCCTTACATTGCTGTGTTTTCCACTTTTTGGGCTTTTCCCTCTCAGCCACAGACACCAGGCTCATATCTTTCTGTCTTGTGCAGATACAAAGCCAGGAAGCTAGCCATGGTTGACTATGGGCTTCAGCCCAGTCAAAGAGGGATTAACCTTCACTCAGGGGTTTCCCAACACAGTGAGGCAGAGGCAGCCTCCAATACCAGTCCAGGGACTCAGACATGGTCAGTTAGCCACTCAGAGTGGTCTGAGTCAGGATGCTCTCCTCATGAGGGATGACAAGCTGGGTGATGGGCATGTCACCCACCCGTCTAGACCCATCCTGCCCCATTGCAGACCGCTCTCTTTCCAGGAGATGTAAGTGGGTGGCAGAACTGTTAGTTTTGGTACACGTGGTGAGATGTCCCAAGTGAGTGAGCAGGCAGCACAGAGGGTACGTGGAAGGGTTGGGATGGGTGAGGGGAGTGAGGGAAGATGTTGCAGGCAATGGTGAGAATGGTAGAGTGTGAGGCCTAGTGGAGAAGGTGAGTATAGGAGCAGAGATAGAGTGAGGCATCAGAGAGAAGATGGCGGCATGTTCACTGGCGCAGTGGAGAAGGACATTGACTTTCTTCCTCCAGGTGGCAGAGACCACACTGACCCTGGTGGTATTGTGGTGTCCTGCGGCAAGACAACTTCCAGGTCTATACCACCTTATCTAGCAGTCCTCCAGATCACTGCCCACGCAGTGGGAGACCAATTCCCCCCCTTGTCTGCCAATTGTGAGGAGCTGTGCAGGATAGATCTGGATTGACAGCACATGTCTGGGTGCACAATGGTCTTGTAAAGATGGCGCATGCATTAAGAGACGCTGGGGAGTTCTGGCAGTGGGGAGTTGCTCTGGAAATGGTGTGCAATAAAGATGGGGATAGAGTCAGAGATGAGGTGCATGGTTCGTGGTTAATAAAGTGAGTTTGGCAAGGTTTAGAAAGAAGACAAACCAGGCATCACGGTGAGAGGCCCTCCAAATAACTCAACAAAACTCGCACTTTGCTAAAACGACATAAGATTCAGCCCAGGACCAAAATGACTTGTTCAGGGAACCTAAAGAACTGCAGATGTTAGAAATTAAAAGCAAAGTCAGAAATTGCTGGAGAAACTCAGCAGGGTCTGGCAGCAACTGTGGAGAGAGAAAACAGAGTTAATGTTTTGAGTGTGGTGACTCTTCATCAGAGTTTTATAACAAACCATGTTGATGGGTTTAAGATTATTGCTAGGAACAGAAAACTGTGCTGACAACAAAATTTTCAAACTGCTATAAGCACGTGTCATTTTGAGATGGTGAGCAATGAAAATAAAGAGCATATGAGGAAGTTAGGTAACCTCTGAAAAATGCATCTCCTCTGTGATATTCATGAACCAGACAACTTGCTCCAGGCCAGGAAATGACCAAATTCACGGGCAACCAGTGAGTTAAACAATGGGCTTTTATTGTTCACTAGTCCATGGAGAAACTGCTGTGCAGGTAAAACCATATTTATGTGCCAGAATTCTTCAGAATACAGCATTTATCCCATCATTTATAGAAGAGAGACCAAAAGCAAAAATGCCAAAAGCCTGAGAACTTATGTTCTGAAGGAATCAAAAAATTAACAAATTAATAAAACCAACTCAGATAGACTAAAGCAGATCCAGGGCACCATGTGGTGGAGCTTTCTATCAATGAGGTTAACTTGATGTACTCCTACATCTGTCACAATGGGAATCTTTGTGTAAATCAGACAGCAGATGGGAGTCAGTTACCAAGGTGAAAAGGGGATCATCTGGCAGACACTTGCAAAAGTCCACTGCTCCTATTATTTGGTGGGGAAGCAAGGGTTACTGATTAATTCGTTAAGTGAACAATTGGCCCCTCTTCAACATTAGGCGCTCTATTTAATTCAGCTGCTGTAGGTTCCTGGTAAACTGGCAAAATGAAAATCTAAAACAGGAGCCACCATTAGGAAAACGTTTTTGATTCAGAATTGAAGTATTGGTTAGGGTGATCTCATTCTGAATTGCTATTTGTGGTTGGTTGCTATGTAACATATGAATATCTGAAAATTGGATTGAGTCTACAGTGACCTCACCATGGAAATAGTTTTGTTTTGCATATTTTAACAAATGTCAGCAGACTGAATATTTGACTTCACTCTATGAATAATGCAACTGGAGGTTTTTATCAATAAATGAAGAATTTTTATTTTAAAAAATAAGATCAATATGACAGAAATATTTAGATATGTTTCTTTTAATGTGAACAATTATGGTGCTAAGACAGACAGTGTTTTGAGATTAAAATGCCCCAGCACTGTAAAAGGGAAAACCACATCTATCTACTGATAGAATTCAAATCGTGTAACAAGGTTCCAGTTTATAGTCTGATGCTGCTTTGTGCTTCTCATTAGCGAACTAAGTTAGTGTAAACATTTTTATTATATCTGAGTCTCATTAAACAAGTTGTATATTTAACAAAGAGATGGTAGGAACTGCCGATGCTGGAGAATCTGAGCTAACAAGGTGTAGAGCTGGATGAACACAGCAGGCCAAGCAGCATCAGAGGAGCAGGAAAGCTGACGTTTTGGGTCTGGACCCTTCTTCATTTCTGAAGGAGGGTCCAGACCCAAAACATCAGCTTTCCTGCTCTTCTGATGCTGTCTGGCCTGCTGTGTTCATCCAGCTCTACACCTTGTTATATCATATATTTAACAAATTTCATTAAAGCCTCTCACAATTGTGTGTGCTCCATCTGCATCTTCTAAGTATTTGGGAGGAGCTCTTGTGACAGAGTGGTAGTGTTCCTACCTCTGGGATAGGACACCCTAGCTCTAGTTTCACCTGCTCCAAAGGTGTGTAATAACATCTGTGAGCAGGTTGTTTAGATCAATTTGATCTCTTGTGAACTCCAACTTTAAAATACCATAGTTGCATCTTTCCACTCATCAGGTTATGAACAGTACAGCACATCATAGTAAGCAAAGGATGTACAGATCAAAAAGACTTGGACAGAAGCATGCAGGTTACATTGCATTTGGCCTGCGCTAGGTGAGATCAATGTTAGCAAGATCAGCATTATCTGAGTTTAGGGAGTCCATTCATCAGGCTAATAACAGCTAGGAAGAAGCCAGAGGCTTCCCAAAAAATATTTATGTCTTAGACCAAAATTTGCTCACTTCTTTAAGTCACTCAATGCTTGTATGGTTTAAAAGACTGAGTTAGTAATTTCCTCAACTCTCTGCTCTCAGATTTTGCCAGTTTCCTTATTGGCCTTGTTCCTTTGTTGCTGCTGTATCTTGTAGTAACAGTGTACTGTAGCGGCAATGCCCAAATAATCTGCAACTTATTCTTAAAATTCTCAAACCTGGAAATTTTGAAAAAAAGCTTCTTTTCAAGTCTGCAGATCCTTCTGTCATTCTTTGAAGTATTCTTCAGTGTCGAGTGTGGTTGTAAGGATTTTTGCTGCTCGCTGTCTCCATCAATCAGCAATGATCTGTTTTCATTGAGGTTTTCTGGATTACCAGCATATTTGCCTTGTTGGGACTAATGCTGCTAAATTAAATCTTCAGATCACACACTGATCACCACGTTTTATGTTCTGTCACCCAGAGCTTCCAAGTGTATCAGGTGTTTAGGAGCTTACTTTCTTTAAAGCGTGCAAGGATGGCTGCCTTCTGGTCTAATGAGAGGGGCCTTGTAGAATGAAGAAGATGTAACTTATTGCAGCCCTTCAAGGGTGGCTCAGTGGTTAGTGCTGTTACTTCAGAGTGCTGGGGACTTGGGTTCAATTCCACTCTCAGGTGACTGTCTTGTGGAGTTTACATGTTCTCCCTGTGTCTGTGTGGATCCCCTCTGGTTTCCTCCCACAGTCTAAAGATGTGCAGATTAGGGTGGATTGGCCATGCTAAATTGCACAGGCTAGATGTGTTAGCCATGGGAAATGCAGGGATAGGGTCAGGGTGGGATGGTCTTTGGAGGGTCTGTGTGGACTTGATGGGATGAATGGTCTGCTTCCATAGTGTAGGGATTCTGATTCAACTACTACAAATGATGAGAATAGGCTCCATATTACTACAAAGCTGGAAGTAGCTTTAGGGTGTGTCTCTCATATGATCCTAATTTATTTTCTCACCAAGACATCATCACAGTGGCTGCTGCTCATTGTACTCAATCAAGTATTAGCCCTTTCTCACTCCATTTTATGTTAACCTTAGCCCTGATCTTACCGCACGCCATAGTTTCTATCTATTCCCACAATCCTAATTTTCTCTGTGTAATCCATTGCCTCTGCTGGGCTAGGGCTTCACTGTCAAGCTCAGCCCTGAAGTGGCTGATTGCAACTTTATCCAGCAAACTTTTCCTCTGGTGGGGAGAAGGCGCAGGTCACCCCTGAAGACATCTGCCTCCAAACTTAACACATGGAACACTCTACCAGGGTCTATCTGTGGGCATTGCCATACTGCTTCAGATTTGTCATCATTGGAACAAAGGTGCACTTAGCCTTATGACAAAGGTCAAAATTTCTGTTATCTTGGAAAGATGATTGTTTCTATTTTCTTCTACAGTCAACCTTTTAATTTTAGCATTTTTTTTCAGATAAATTGAACTAAATAACTTAAGAAGCACAATGTTTGGTTTTCTGCTATCCAAAGGATAGAAGTATTTAAGAAGTATTTGTACCAATTTTTGTGAAATTCAGGTCATCCTGGGGATGACCTATATTACCAGATAGTGAACACATAAAATCTCATTCTAGTCCATAGACAAGATGGATTTGTCTTTGGCACTGAATACCGTGTGCATGAAATAGCTGAGTAAAAGCTTGAAGTTAATTTCTATCAATGCTGAACTATCAAAGGGCTTGTTCATTTGCACTGTTAAAAGAAAGAAGGTAGATTGAAGATTGAGGAAGGAAAAGTTCTTAGCTGTACAGCTAGAATTGTTGCTCATTGTAATTCCTATACAGAGATTTCTGAAAGCTTTCACTTCACTGAAAGTAATTTTGTGAAATAGAGGCAAGAGTTGTATGCCAAAAATGAAGGAAGAAATTTACAGATTAGATTAATTTGAAATATGCAGCGCCAATTGCAGAAATAAGGAATAGTTTTCAAAGCCAGGAGAGGAAGAGACATAGTACAGGCCATGCTTCAGTGTGGGCAGTTATAGAACAGGACATCAATTTGTTGAAGTTGAGGTCCCACTTAAAGGATCACTTAAGTGGAATGCTGCACAACATGCCAGGGTCATTGTGGTCTGTTGTACCCTGCATCTGAGGAAGTCTAACTATGGACACTAATCCAAAGGAGCTCTACAGCTAACTGTCAGGTTTAATGTAGCAGCATAAAACCGCCAACCCCTTCATGAATAAAAACCAAAAGAACTGTGGATGCTGTAAATCAGGAACAAAAACAAAGTTGCTGGAAAAGCTCAGCAGCATCTTTGAAGGAACTACTATTCATCCTCCCAGCATGATCGTAATCAACGGTCTTTCTCTATCTATAAGCTCTATCCTATCGTTTACTGCCTACCTCACCCACCTCCCTATTTTCTGCATGTAAACCGATGTTTTCCCAGCCACCATCAGCTCTGAGGAAGCATCACCGGACCCAAAACATTAGCTCTGTTTTTTCCTTCGCAGATGCTGCCAGACCTGCTGAGCTTCTCCAACCCTCTTGATATGGCATCAGTCACCTCCTAGATGTAGCCATGGGTTGCAGACTGACAGATCACACAAGTCTCAAGTGGATCCCTGGGATGTGCTGGAGGAATAATGGGTGGTGCCCTTAAAGACAGGGTTTTGCTGGGGATAGCGTATTCAAAATCATGGTCTTCCTGAGTCATCCCAAATGTGAAATCTGACCAATTTCATCTTTAGGGTGGTTAATGCCTGCCTCTGACCACTATCTATGAGAAAGAAACTCACACCAGATCTCATCAACAAATAAGAATGAACAAAAATATATTTATTATAACAATCATATCCTCTACAATGTGGCAAAAGCAGTTTATGAGTTACAATTATGCAAACTTAAACTGTCATTGCCTAAATTCAACTACATACGCATTCATTCACATATGGGAAGGACAGGACTGAAGAGATGAACATTTTTTGCAGGATCACTGTGAATCAAAAATGTAGGCAAAGTGGCACAAAGTCTTTGGGTCACGGTTCAACCCAAAGCAGGGGGAACGACTTGCTCACAGTTTCTTTTGGTATCTGCTGATGATGTCACGTTGCCTTTTACAGCAACAGTTTGATAACTGTTGAGCCTAGGACTTGGTTTGATTTAGCAGTCCTTTCTTTTTGTTAAGTCTATGAGTATTACTTCTCCTTTTAAAAAAGAATTTATAGAGAGATGGATGAAGTGATCCTGTAATCCAACCTCTTTTAGTTATTATGCTTTTCGAAATATTGTTGAAGGAACAATGGATTCTCTAGTAGCAGATTTTTTTTTGGTTTCCAAAATGTTTCACTTACAGGAGTGCAGCAAAACCTGCCTCTAAAGAAGACCATCTATAGTACTGCTTAAATTAAGTTCAAGCTGCCAAAGCTTTACATAGATGTCACCAATATTGAAGGGCTCTTGCGGTGCAGGAGGTCCAATTCCATGCCCACCTGCCTCAGAGGCATGCTTGAGCAGCTTAATAAAGATATTTTTAATGTTATAAATACATGGCTTCACGTTCCCAGGACAGAGATTTATCTATTACCTACAGACTTACAAATTACAAGCTCTGCTTTTTAATGAGATAATCATCATTATCATAGAATCCCTACAGTGTAGAAACAGGCCATTTGGCCCAACAAGTTCACACTGACCCTCTGAAGAGCATCCCACCCAGACTCACCCTCCTACACTATCCCTGTAACCCTGTATTTCCCATGGCTAATCCACCTAACCTACACATCCCTGGACATTATGGGCAACTTAGCATGGCCAATCCACCCTAACCTGCACACCTTTGGATTGTGGGAGGAAACTGGAGCAAGCCCATGCAGACATGGGGATAATTTGCAAACTCCACATACACAGTCTCCTGAGCTGGAATTGAACCCAAGTTCCTGGCACTGTGAGGTAGCAGTGCTAACCACTGAGCCACCCTGCTACCCCCTTTTCTTAAAAAGCAGCTGTTCCTGATCTTTCCTCTCTCGGCTCCTATAGACACAACATTTGTTTCTTTACTTGCCGCATTGCCACTCCCTATGGTTGAGCTGTTTGTGTTTCAAACTCCACATTTCCATATTACTTTTGATAACCCTTGCTTGACAATAATCTATCTGCCACCATCTCAAAATTATTCAATGACCCTTCATCATTGCCTTCTGAGGCAGCGTCAGACAACCCACCCACAATAAAAACTTCTCCTTCTCTCTGATCTAAAAGGGCAAACCTTCATTTCCAAACAGTGCCCTCTAGTTTTGGACTCAGCCACAAGAAGAGACATCCTTTCCATTCACTTTTCTGAACTCTGATGGAAGCAAACCCAGCTTGTCTGACCTCAAGACACAACCAGCTCATTCCAGATATCAGATTAGAAGTACCTCTTTCAGCACATTTACATGCTCTCTTTAATAAAGAAATCAAAACTACAAACAGTATTGAAGATGCAGGAGCATTTTGAGAATAGATGCATAAAATTATTTCCACAGTTTAACTATATATTTATTTATCCCTTAGCCCATTCTCCCAAAAGCCAGCTAAGTGTCAATTTCAGGGAACATCATTGAGAGTTTCTTTCCATGAGCTCGAGGAAGCTATTTCATGCAATTCTCTGCCACTGAAATCATTCTGTGTACACCACAGCTCTCCAGTAAAATTCTCACGCTATCTTACACTCATCTCAACCTTGCGGGACTTCCTATGTATCCCGCCGCTGGCTGTGTGCCAGGTTAAATGCTGCCAGCCAGGAATAGCCCTTTACAGTAGATGTGGTGCAAGGGAAACAATAAAAGAAACCCTCACATAGGTGGCATTGTAAATAGAATACCATATTAGTAAATATATTGCCAATTTAAGTCAGCACCTATCTGATCGACTGTCACCGTAGTTGCAGCCACAAGAATGCAGCTACAGAGGATACTGATCCTTGGTACTACTCTAATTCCCCTCATGTCCAACATAGCATACCATCTTGTTATTGCGTCACATTGCAGAGCCTTCAAAAAGTTCTTTACATTAACTTTTCCTGAATAACTGGAACAGTCAATAAGTATAATCGAAATCGCTGCATTTGCTTGTGCGGACTAAACAGGGACTTTTCAAACAACAACAAATTTACCGTTAATGGATGATGACTTCACTCAACTCAGAGCTATTGGAACTGAATATCAACAAAGACCTGCCTGGCTTGTTGTACCCAACACTGTAGCACTCTATCACACAGAAGGTGATGTTCCTCCTGCTCGATGTCCTCACCTTCCTCCTCAGAAGACTGCTGCTGCTCTCCCACCTCTTTGGCATCCCTCAAGTCCCCTGTTTGCCTGTTCACTTATGCAGAGCACAGCACACTAAGACTATGTGGCACACTCTGGCTGGGGTGGACTGCAAGCCAGACTGACCTCGATAATTTCATTTTCAGGAGACCTAACATCTGCCTACAGCCATTGCTTTTCAATCGACCCACCATTGCCCACATTGTTGAGGGGCCTAGGAAATTCTGTCAATTTCTTTCCTAGCCAGTTTGCTACTGGAGTCCTGTCTGATGAATGGGGCTGCATACTGACACTAACTCCTTCATGTTGTTTGAAATGTCTTCCATACTGATTAATCATGGCAGTGAAACTGAATCTACAGAATATCTCTGTCTAGATTTCTCACCCACCTTTCCAGCTGCAGGAAAGAAAGTAAATGGGATAAATATAGAAGAGAATACTCACAATGGAAACATATTTGGAAAGCTGCTTGTGCTGTTTTCATTGAAAAGAAACTCAGCTCAAAAAGGGTTAAATAATTAATCTTATTTTTAAAGTGTAGTTTCCTGAGATTGTCCTATTTTTTTAAAACGCAAACACTTGACTATTCAATAAAAGCTTAATGCATAAGCCTTATGTGTAACGACAAAGGAGCAGGCATGTGGTTTGGAAAGAAATTGTTCCTCAGGCTTTGTTAAATGAGGGTTTGTGGTACAAAAAGGATAATTGTAGTTGACACTATTGTGTAATAAACAGATGACCTCTGACTTATGCCACCTGCTGTTTGGCTGAGGTCCCACCAAATGTCTGACAGAAGGCTGTCACTGGCCAACAGTCCGTTACAGACTTTAACAGTTGTGCTGAGAAAAGGATGGCTTCAGTTGGTTGCATTAGAAATACCTCCTTGTGTATAAAGCTGCTGACATCTGGAGTTGGCTCAGGCATTATACCTGGTTTTCGATAACTCGCAATGCTTTCTTATTAAAACAAGCTGGAAATCCTAAGGAACAGTTCTCAGGCATTTCTTTCTCCAGTTTCTAATGCTGTTTCACTCCCTCTTCATAAGATAACCTTTATTTTAAAATGTCCCTGTAGCCATCAAATAAATAGCATCTTTGCAGCAAGCTTTCATTGGCAATGTGTCACTGTCTTGTTTCTCCATACAGTCGGGAAACAGGCCTTTCGGCCCAACAAGCCCACACCGACCCTCCAAAGAGAGTATCCCACCCATCCCACAAAACGTACAGGAAATATCTTACTTTGGAAGCTGCACTTTGAAATTTCTCTGATTTTATATTTCATGTACTCCAAGAATTTCCTCTAACTGGAGTTTTCAATATGTTTCCAATTCAGTTTTTATTTTCATGACGTGCTATGACTTCTAATCGAGTGATTACAGCAATGAGCTTGGACCACTCTCCTAGTGCTTGAAATAAGTTAGTAACAATGAATAGAACTCATAATGGCCTCTGTTGCCAAGTGCTGCTACTGCATTGACTGAAGGTGTGATGTTATATGAATAAAATATTCATTTATTATGACCCTGGGAAGCGTCAAGGATCAGAGAAAGTTTGGTGTGCAGGTACACCTGTCTTTTAAGGTAGTAGGACAGGTAAATAAAGTGATTAAGAAAGCATATGGAACCCTTGTCTTTACTGAGCAAGGCATAGAGTTTAAGAGCAGGGAGGTGATGCTGGAACTGTACAAAATGTTGGCTAGACCACGGTGAGAGTATTGTGTGCAGTTCTGGAACCCATATTATAGGAGGAATGTGATAGCACTGCAGAGGGTGCAGAGGAAATTTACCAGGATGTTGCCCTGGCCTGGAGAGTTTCAGTGATGAAGAGAGATTGGACAGTTCATGGTGAGAGAATATCAGATCCAGGTCTTCAGAAACCTTAGATTGTCTTTGTGAATAGTGGCCCACGTGTACCACTTCAAGGTGACCTGTAATTCTGTCTGCTTCATGGAGATAACAGTGATCAATCTGTCAATGCTTCAAGACTGTTTGAGACTAGGATTTGTATCCTGTACACTATATGAATTTCACGTGCAGGCTACTACAATTACAGATGTCTTCATCCTGTACTGTGTATTAGCCTGATTAATGCAATTGCACCTTGAAGGGCCTCCCATCACTCACAAAGTAGAGACTGTGTGCTCAGACGGAAAAACAACACATTTCTTCCATCCACTCTAGGTATGTTGGTGGCCATTTTACATATCCATTGCAGATTGGCGACTCGCATGAGGATAGAAAGCAATAAAGGGTACACTTTGCGAGCCACCCCATTAGTTCTGAGCTACCACATATTCCCATCCACTTAACTCTTTATCTCCCCATTCCTATCTTTTGGTGTTTTCAAAATATTATGCATTTCACAAAACATAGAATATTTATCTTGAAAAGCCTAATGTGGTACAAAATATTACCAAATTTTGAGATTTAAGTATTTGTGATCACAGTGTAATGACCATAACCTGTTAGCTTTCTTCGTACTTAGGACAAAATTCTAGATATTGATAGAGACATAATTTACTCTAACTTGTGAAATAACCAGACGAATGTTGTTGAAGGTTGCTACGTTGCTGTTATTGATGGACTAATGCTAAGTGCACATTATAATTGTTAGGCTGCCTACAAAGACTTTGTACACAGTGCACTGTAAAACCAAACCTGTAAAATCTACATGTCTTTATGCAGAAAATAACTCCCTCCAGTTTAGAAATAAAACACCTTATATAATAAGGAAAGCAATACTCAGGGAACACATAAAATTCAAGAAAATACTTGAAAGAGCTGCGTGCAAGACTTTCACAAAATATGCAACAAGAAAAAAGACATAATATATTTATGTTGGTGCAAAAGCAAAAAGTGCATTTATCAGAATAAAACTATTATAGTCAATAAAATAAATAGTCTACATGCAATTTCTCAATGGACAGACAAATGAAGAAGAAAACAATGATTTACCAAGAGCATTGCCTTAACAAAAGAACTAATTTACGTATTGGTTGCGAAACACGATTTTCTTCCCATTACACAATCAATCAGTACATGTACAGATTGCTGCATTGACAACAACATGTTCTTTGACTACTCACATTAGGGTAAGGGATTTTTAAGCAATGTTGTAATAAATAAAATGATATGTAATTTTTACAATATTTGACTGTTTGCCTGGAAATGTTTGCCATTCATTTGGAAAATGCCTTCCATAACTTGAATGGTGTACGTTGCTTGTCTGCCTTCTCAAGAAGCATTATTATATAAGAAGCTTCAGTTCATAGGCAGTTCAAAGTGAATCAATAAAAGTTTGCACCTCCAGAGGAAACTGTCCTTCAAACCCTGTCCTGGGAAGTGACAGTAAAAGATACTATTATCATTTGAGAGGTGGGAGAGATAATGAAACATTTGGTGAGGAGGCCAAGCTCCCAAAGACAAAACGATAAACTTTTGCATCCATTACACCCCATCTGCCTCTGTTTTTAGATACAGATGGGGAATGCCAGATTGCAAAATTGGTAATTGTGTATAAAGTGGGCATTAAATTGTATTCAAGTGGTGGGCATTAATTGGGGATTCACTTGTGTTCTATAGATAGGAATAGGTAGAAACTCTTTTGGTGGGGTTTGGAGGTAATAGCTTGTTACTTGTGTCTGTAAGAAGCCACAAGATTAAAGAATAAGTTTATTTCCTTCACCATCTAGCTATCCAAAGTGTAAGGCATTGGCAGATTCTCCTTACCATCACATCATACAGCTTTTCTGCACATCTCGTTTCCGTCATCTTGATTTTTGAGGCTTAAATGGTGTATGATTGTAAGAACATAAAAAATAGAAGCAGGAGTAGGCCATTTGGCCCCTCAAGCCTGTCCTGTCATTCAACAAGATCATACCTAGTCTGCTCCAGGCTTCAATTCCTCTTTCAGCGTAGCCATCCCCTGATATTTCAAAAAATCTATCTTGTCTTTAAATACTTCCAGTGATCTGCCCCCATAGCTGTCTGGGATAGGGAATTCCAAACTTTTGCTACCAACTGGAAGAAGAAATTTATTCACATCCTCAGTTTTAAATGAATGTCCCTTTATCCTGCTCTTCTTACATAGGTCCATTTTGTCGATGAACTGCTGACAGGTGCTGTCATGTTGTTTGAGAAGCTATTGACTCCATTTTCTCTTCTGCTCTTTTCCTCACTTACACAGTTGCAGAAACACAGGCTCTTCCTCTTTTGTGATCAGTCTGTTTCACTGCACACTGCTCCCAGTCTGTTTCACAGCGATACTGACTCACTTCACACTGCTCCCAGTCTGTTTCACAGCGATAGTGACTCACTGCGCACTCCTCCCAGTCTGTTTCACAGCGATACTGACTCACTGCACCCTCCCCCCAGTCTGTTTCACAGCGATACTGACTCACTGCGCACTCCTCCCAGTCTGTTTCACAGTGATGCTAACCCACTGCACGCTCCTCCCAATCTGTTTCATGGCGACACTGACTCACTGCGCATTCCTCCCAGTCGGTTTCACAGCGTTAATGACTCACTGCGCACTCCTCCCAGTCTGTTTCACAGTGATACTGACTCACTGCGCATTCCTCCCAGTGTGTTTCATAGCGATACTGACTCACTGCGCACTCCTCCCAGTCTGTTTCACAGCGATACTGACTCACTGCACACTCCTCCCAGTCTGTTTCACAGCAATACTGACTCACTGTGCACTCCTCCCAGCCTGTTTCATGGCAATAGTGACTCACTGCACACTCCTCCCAGTCTGTTTCACAGCAGTGCTGGCCCACTGCACACTCCTCCCGGTCTCCTACCACTCATCTTACTGTGGTCTGCAAACTTTGACACACTACATTTGGTTACCAACTCAAAATCATCTATGTAAATGATAAACAATTGCTGTTCCAACACTGATCCCTGAGGCACACCACTAACTACTGATTGTCAACCCCCAGAAAAACACCCATTTATCTCCACTCTCTGTTTTCTATTAGTTAACTAATCTTCAATGGATTCATGGTCATCTTTAGCCTTTTAATTTCGGATTTTTATTGAATTTAAATTCCACCATTGGCCACAACAGGGTTTGAACCCAGATCCCCAGATCAATACCTGGGTCTCTGGATTAACAGTCCGGCAATAATATCACTAGTCTGGCGCCTCCCCTATTCTCCTTATACTGCAGGTCAACACAGACGTGAATTACCGGCCCCATGGCTGGAAAAGTGGGCTAAGCAGATTCCTTGATTCCCAGTCCAAGTCCTTGAACATCTGCCACATCACTTCCTGTAGTCTCCCAGTGACTTTAAGTAACAGTACAAACCACCAAACATTTTAGCAACAAAAAAATCATTCTGAAGGAGGTCACTGGTCTTGAAACGTTAACTCTGCTTTCTCTCCATGGATTCTGCTAGATCTGCTGAGTTTTTCCAGCAATTTGTGTTTTAAAACATTTTAGTAATCTCAGTAACATCCTGCACTCAGCAATTAGCAATTAACTTGAAATTAGCATAGCACCACTTTAAATAGAGATGGGTAGATGCCATTTTAACTACTGAACGCATGCTTAGCTGTGCAGGACTAAGACCATTATCTGAAGTTACAAAATGGAAATGCTGATGCCAAATTAGGATTTGTTTCACTGGAGAGTCAGAGGCTGAGGGGTGACCTTATATAGATTTATAAAATCATGAGGGGTATAATAAACTGAATAGCAAAGGTCTTTTCCCTAGGGTAGGGGAGTTGAAAACTAGAGGGCATATTTTTAAGGTGAGAGGAGAAAGATTTAAAAGGGACTTGAGGGGTAGCTTTTTCACACAGACAGTGGTTTGTGTGTGAAATGAGCAGCCAGAGGAAGTGGTAGGTGCAGGTACAATTACAACATAAAGAAGATATTTGGACAGGTACATGAATAGGAAAGGTTTAGAGGGATGTGGGCTAAACGGGACTAGTTTAGTTAGGGAGACTTGGTGGGCCTGGACAACATGGACCAAAGGGTCTGTTTCTGTGCTGCAACACTCTATGATGCTATAAACTGTTTAAAAAAAAATTGACCTAATCTTTTGTCTCATTCTTTTTTCCAACGTAAGACATGTTTACTGTCCTAAATAGTGACTGACTTTCTCTGCAGTTCTCTATTTGTCTGATGTAACTTCAATGTAACAGTTGCAGAAACCCTGCATAACTAATATAAGCAGCATTTATACTGCTTATTCTGAAATTTTGACTCTTCTTTTGCACTCCAACACTGTCTCTACTTTCTTCATCATTTTCTGTGCCTCTCCCCCATTCGGTTAGCTCGATAAGTCTCTTTCACAGTTTCCTGTGAGACTTTTCCAGGCTTTCCCGCTTAAACAGAAATAACCTCTACTGGAATAGCAAAGAATTTCAGCTTTATTCTAAGGAATGCTTTTATTTGAATAGTTTGGTTTGGCGCCTGACAACTTCCCTCTTAAGTAACAAAGACTGACTTACAAGAATGCGACCTTTCTCATTCAAAGCATCTTAGATTGATATTCACATCCAACCAGGTTGGATTACCAATTTAACTTAGTGCAGAATGTAAGACTTATTCTGCCTGCCAAGCACAGATGTTCAATTTCAAAACTCAGACAGTACGAATGAAATGAGAAAAACATATTGCAAACTGGCTATAATTCAGATCTCTTGAAGCACTTCACATTTTGAGTTAAGACTATGATCTTTCATTCGAGAACAGTGGCTGCAACATTGTCATCACAAATTTGTTACCATTCAGATTCTATTATCTGTCATAATAGGTCAATTTTTAAAAAATCATTCAGAGGGCATAGGTGTCACTGCTAGGCCAGCATGTATTGCGCGTCCCTAGTTGTCCCTTGAGAAGGTAGTGGTGAGCTGTCTTCTTGAACCACCGCAGTCTACCTGCTGTGGGTTTACCCACAATGCCATTAGGGAAGGAATTCCAGGATTTTGATGTAGCAACAGCGAAGGAATGGCGAGATTTTTCCAAGTCAGGATGGTGAGTGGCTTGGAGGGGAACTTGCAGTTGGTGGTGTTCCCACGTATCTGCTGGCCTTATCCTTCTAAGTGCTAGTAGAAGGTGCTGTCTAAGGTTCTTTGATGAATTTCTGCAGTGTGTTGTGTAGCTAATACTAACTGCTGGTACTAAGCTTCAGTGGTGAAAGGAGTGAACGTTCGTTGGTGCTGATCAAGTGGGCTGCTTTGTCCTGGGAGCTGCCCCTATCCAGGCAAGTAGGATTATTCCAACACATGCCTAACTGGGCCTTGTAGATAGTAGACAGGCTTTGGAGAGTCAGAAGGTGAATTATTCGCTGTAGTACTCCTAGCATCTGACCTGCTGTTGTAGCCACTGTATTTATATCGCAAGTTCAGTTCAGGTTCGGGTCAATGGTAACACCCAGGATATTGATAGTGGGAGAATTTGGTGATAGTAATGCCATTGAATTTCAGTGGGTGATTCTCTCCTTTTGGAAATGGTCATTGCCCAGCTCTTGCACGGTTATGAATGTTACATACCGCTTGTCAACTCTAGCCTGGATACTGTCCAGAATTGGACATGAACAGCTTTAGTATCTGAGGAGTTGTGAATAGTGATGAACATTGTGCAATCATCAGTAAATATTCCCACTTCTGACCTTATGATGACCTTCCATTAAGGTCATTAATAAAGGTCATTAATAAAGCATCTGGATGGAAGAAATCCTGAAAGTGAGATGACTAAATTTTCAACAACCACTATCATCTTCCTTTGCATTAGTTATGGCTCCAACCAGCGAACAGTTTGCTTGCTGATTACCATTGATTCCAGTTTTGCTCGGGCTCCTTGATGCCCCAATCAAATGCAGCTTTGATGTCAAGGGCTGTCACTCTCCCCTCACCTCTGGAATGCAGCTCTTATGTCCATGTTTGAACCAAGGAGCTGAGTGGCCCTGGCAAAACCCAAACTGGGCGTCACTGAGCAGGTTATTGCTGAGCAGGTGCTGCTTGATAGCACTGTTGATGACACCTTCCATCACTTTACTGAAGACTGAGGGTAGACTGATGGGGCGGTAATTGGCCACGTTGGATTTGTCCTGCTTTTTGTGTACAGGACATACTTGGACAGTTTTCCACATTGTCAGGTAGATACCAGTGTCGTAACCGTACTGGAAGAGCTTGGTAGGGGAGTGGCAAATTCTGAAGTACAAGTCTTCAGTACTATTGCCGGATTGTTGTCGGGGCCCGTAGCCTTCACAGTATCCAGTGTCTCCAACTGTTTCTTGATATCATGTGGAGTGAATCGAATTGGTTGAAGACTGGTATCTGTAATGCTGGGGACTACTGTAAGTGACCGGGATGGATCATCCACTCGGGACTTCTGGCTGAAGATTGCTGCGAAAGCTTCAGCCTTATATTTTGCATCCATCGTGCTGGGCTCTTCCATCATTGAGGATGGGGATATTTATGGAACCTCCTCTTCCAGTGAGTTGTTTAATTGTCTACCACCATTCATGACCATATGTGGCAGGACTGCAGAGCTTAGATCTGATCCATTGGCTGTGGGATCGCTTTGTTCTGTCTATCACTTGCTGTTTGGTTTACAAGTAGTCCTGTTTCTTAGCTTCACCGGGTTGTCAACAGACCATGGGATTTCAACCTGGCTCCGAACTATTACCCGGGTCTCTGGAATACTAGTACAATGACAATATCACTATGCCAGTGCCCCCCAACTGCAGAACTGCTGAAATTTTCTGCAGCTGTTCTTGATCTCCTGATATCACATCTCCAATTAATGAACGCTAAGATGTGAGTCATTTCACCATTTGCAACAAAAGCGATTCTGGGGCAAACATGCTGAGCTCTATTTCCAATTCAGGACATCCATTGCAATCCTCATAGCTTTCCAATGGAACTCTTTTACCCCAATGCTTAAGATTCTTTGCCTCTAATTGTCTGCATATTTTTGCTTGATCTATGATATAGCTATATAATTTGTACATGCTTATCCTAAAGATAAGCATGTATAAATTATTCATCTCCAGGCTCTGTTGGCAAATCAGCAATCATTTCTTGTCTTCTCTGGGTGTCCATTTGTGAAGAAAACATTTGCTGTCCATGATCTCCCTGTAGCTGATTAACTGGTGGCCTCATCTTGTCTCCTTGTCAAAGCTTATCAACCATGCTATACCATCTGCACGCAGAATGGAGTGGCAGCCCTATCACTGTACCGGTGGACTACTGTGCTTCTCCTATTCTGGCCTCTTCACATCTCCAATTTCTACTTCCACTCTTCAGGCCTCAGGTGCTAGAGAGGCCTCTAGCACTGCAATTTGCGCCCTAAAACCTCTCTGCTTCTCTATGTTTCACTCTTCCTTGAATGCTTACCTTTTTGGCCAAGATGTTGATATCTGTCCTGACATCTCACATGCCAAATGCCCATTGACAATGCTGTAGTGATCATAATGAGGTCAGCCAGGTGGAACTCATAGAGTTTGAGTTCCCTGATTGGGGCTGCTAATCTGGCCCAATCAGGGAGCCCTGGCTGACAGATATGAACAGGATTATCAGAGGTTCTGCTCAGTCTAAGAGTTGGCTCTGAGGAAGCTGAACCAGTGTCAAGGACTTACCACGTGTAAATAAAGGGTGACTTGGTGACAGTATACCAGCCTCTGTGAGTTATTTGATATATGAATGTAATGCTTCTTTAATGCTTTAGGACATTAAAGGATCATCATAAGGGTTATGGTGTTTGCAGCTTCCTCAATTTGATTAGAACTATCTGCTTTATGGATAGTTTGTATATCTGTCTATTACAAGTGGAAAGCTGAAACGTGCGATTAAATAGTCTAAGTTGTTCCTGTCCTGTCTGCTTTGTTTCCCACCTGCCGAATGCCTGTCTGGTCTCTGTTGGTTAAGTATAATTTCTTAATGGTTTGAAGACCTGCCAATCTGTTCTGTGACCTTTAATTTATTTTGAATAAATTAGTTCTTAAAATCTCTACATATTTGTAACTTGTAGTTAACTTACAACTTTTAAAACAATGCCCAAATGTTAAAGAGAAAGTATCCTTTTAATCAGCTTTTGAGTACAGATCATTGTGTCAGTCATCAACAGTCTACTGTTATTAACTGTGTACCTTCGGCTCAGATAGTTCAGTTTGGATTCTGCCAATGGCAGTGCTTTGTGCTGAATGGTGAGATAGGATAAGGAGGATGGAGCTTTACAAAGATCAGTAGACATGCTATTTTTAATATGTGTTGTTAAGGCTACAGCTTCTTTTTCAGAGGAAAAGTTAAAGAAACAAAATGTGAAGGATTTGCAAATATTCAGTCACCTTGAAGCAATTCCAATGGGATTCCATTAGTCTTTATTTGGGGCTGCTTTTCATTGTTTTTGAATTGACAGCATTTTTGAGTTTAATATGCTGTAGAGCAATAAAAGGCAGATACCAGATCACAGTAGTGATTGCTGGGTGTTAAATCCCTGACATTCAGCAAGTGCACCTCCAATTCAAGTTCCTGATGTTAATGACTATCTACAATGCTCCAACACACCCACACATGTTTTGCTTCAGCTCATCTGTCATTAAAACTTGCATCCATGGTATCTGTCACTGTAACTATTCAGAATAACTCTTCTTCTCAACCTCTCCCCTTTTCTGTGGTGTGGTGACCTCAGGTTAAACCACCCTCAGTCCTCTCTCTCTCTAATGAAGGACCACTCCTGTGGTCTGGTAAGACTATTGCAACTTTACCTTTTACTTTTAACACTGTTGCTTCCAAACCCTGATAAATGTTTCTAACCGTCGATCTCAGTATCAGTCCCTCATCTTATTTTTGAGCTGATAAAACATAGGTGCATTATCATACCACAACTTTTTGCTCCATTTTACTGTATGACTAGCTGGTTGTATCTGCTGAACCCCTCCATCTGGCACATTCAAATTTGAACCTACTTCCATTCTCACATTTAAAACAGCACTTGATTGGTTGACATGCAGAATTGAAATAAAAGCCATCGGTTTAAGGCTTCTTCACATGGGACCTACAGACACAACAAACTTCAGTGTTATCATTTACATTAAATCAATCAGTTACAGCTCTGAAGAAGGGCTACTGGACTTGAAACATTAACTCTGTTTCTCTCTCCACAGAGGTTGCCAGACCTGCTTTTCTTCCTCCAGCACTTACTGTTTTTGTTTCAGAATACTAGCATCAGCAGTTTTTATTTTAGTTTATTTTCAGTGATTGTGATTTAGGCTGTCAAGACCCTAAACTCTGGATTTCCTTTTCTGAACCTTTTTGGCTGTTGAAAAACCCTTTGACCAAACATGTCCTGGTGGCTAAATTTACTTTTGATTATACTGCTGGGAATCGATTTAATGTTTCACTGCAGTAAAATAGTTAAAAAGTTTTTTTTGAATACTGTATAAGTTGATGGTGTCTCAATAATCAGATTACGTAAAAACTGATTGGGAGAGAGTACTTTATTCAATACGTAATGTCAATCTCTAAATGTTTGAGCAGTTTCATCTCAGGTTTTTGTTTGTTTGTTTATTTTAAGTAAATACAGGTAAAAAGACATGAATTTAATGTTTGGAGCTGGGGAGGCAGTGGAAGCTTTGCGCCCGGCCCTTTTGTCGGGGCTACAGTAGTTGCGGCGTTGCCCGGACGGTTTTTGGGCGGTTTTTGCTGATGTGTGGGGTTGTGTCCCGGTGATTGTGCTCCCCCCGGGTCGGGCCTCTTTCTGAACGATGCGCGGTTCCGTGCTGTCGGTGCTGAGCCGGTTCTCCCAGGAGTACGCGGCGGGGACGCCGCTCCGCCTCAAGCTGCTGGACTCGTACCTGCTGTACATGGCGCTGAGCGGGGTGGCGCAGTTCCTTTACTGCGCTCTGGTCGGAACCTTCCCGTTCAACTCCTTCCTGTCTGGGTTCATCGCCTGTGTCGGGGCCTTCGTGCTGGCAGGTCGGGGCAATGGGGGCTGAGAGAGACGGGGGGGAGGGGGGTTGGGGGAATGGGGAGGACGTGAGAGAGAGGGGGTGGGTGGGGGGAAGAGAAGGAGGGCTTGGGGGAGAGGGGAAGGGGTGAATGGGTCAAGTGGGTTTGGGAGAGTGGGGGAGGGGAGAGAGAGACTGAAAAAGGAAGTGATGAGGAATGCCAGGCCCTCGACACATCAGAGTGTTGCTTTTCAAAGCATTGAGCTAGAGGGGAAGCTGAGTGAGGGGACTGTACTCTATTGCAAACCCCATTGGAAAGGGGTTTAAACCTCAGTGAGGGTATGGTGTGGTGCAGTGTTCCATCTGTGTTGTACGGCAGTGGGAATCTCCTATACATTGAACAGTGTGCTGTTGTGTGCCTTCTTCCAAAAGCTGCAGTGACACGCAGACCTCAGAGATCCATGTCGCATTAAGACACGATTGAGGGAACACTGACCTTGAGCCTGCTCTGTTAACGCAATAAGATCTGATCTGATTGTAATTTCAAAACTGCATTCCTGTCTGCCCCGATAACCTTTCACCTCTTGGTTAACAAGAATCTATTAAAAAACAAATTGCTGGAAAAACTCAGCAGGTCTGGTAGCATCAGTGAAGAGAGCAAAATAGAAGTCAACTTTTCGGGTCTAGTAACCCTTCTTCAGAAAACAGTTCTGAGGAAGGGTCACTGGTCCCAAAACGTTAACTCTGATTTCTCTCCACATATGCTGCCAGACCTGCTGAATTTCTCCTCAATTTCTGTTTTGTTTTGGATGCCCAGCATCCACAGTTGTTTTTTAAGAATCTGTCTGCCTTTAAAAAAAATTCAAGAACTCTGCTTCCAGCAGTGTTTCAGGAAGCATTCCAAAGACTCATGACCCTCTGGGAGGAAAACAAAATCCCCTTATCCATTTTAAATAGGTGGCCCTTGATCGTGGACCTTCCTCATCATTGAAAAAAATTACACCTATAAGTTGAATTCCTATATTTGTGAATGAAATAACTTTTAAAAAAGAACAAATGTGAAAAAATGTGGTGATTATTTTGCTGTACCTCCTGCTCACTGGCAATTCTGTTTGCTGCTGATGCTGCTTCCCACATTTCTCACTTGCCACACTGCTAACTGACATGCCGAGTTGTTAAAGTATTCCTCTCGCTGACTCTTTGGCGCACAGCCTCTCCTACTCCCTAAACTATCCTCTTCTGCCCACTTTCTTGCTACCAGCCTTCTGACTTGTTGATTTTTCCTCTTGCCAAACTTCCCATTTCCTGCCTCTCCTACTTCTGTCTCCTGAAAGCTTGCTGTAAATGAGGGCTTTAGAGATGAGTGGAGAGACGCAGAAGGAACAGCCTTTGACTTTCGGGTGAATCAGAACAGAAGAGGTCACAGATACGTAGAAAGATAGTGGGTTAGGTAGCAGGAGAGAATGCACCAAAAATGGTGCCAATCAAGCCATGTGGCCCAGCATCAGAGTTCACAAAGTATCTTTGGAACAAAACTCACGATATGACAAGAACACAGGTCCCCTGAACTGATGTTAAAGTAAAACAATGTAAAAATTGGCAGTGATAAACCAGAACACAAACAGATGGTGCTGGAAAAGCTCAGCAGGTCTGGCAGCATCTGTGAAGAGAAATCAGAGTTAATGTTTCAGGTCCTTCCTCAGAAAGATAAACAGGGACTCACTGTCTTTGGCATCCTTTTGAGGTTGGATTAAACTGTCCAGTGTGGATAATTTCTTGACCATAACCTGAACTGACAGTTATTTATTTCTAGGTGTCTGCGATAGCATTGCAGTATTTTTCAATAATTATTAAATTTTGCTTTTCCTCCTCTACTACAGTTTGTTTGCGGATACAGATCAACCCTCAGAACAAAGGAGACTTCATTGGTATCTCACCTGAGCGAGCATTTGCAGACTTTCTCTTTGCTAGCACCATTCTTCATCTGGTGGTGATCAACTTCATAGGTTGAGTGTGCAAATTGGTGAGTGAATTTGAGGTGGATTTCTTTTTTATTGGACATAAGGTGAAATTAACAAAAATACTGCAGATGAACGTGATTCATTTCCGTCACTACCACTCAACTCCATTTTGATTTAGCCCCTTCCTGCTGTCTCTATCCCTCCCTCACTTTCGATGGTTTGCATTGCCTATACCAGACTTTGCATGTAAATATCCAGTTGGTGGCATGGCTGATTTACTGGTGGCGGTTATTGGTTGCAGAAAATGTTCTGGTGGTTGGGTGTTGGGAAAGACATTCAGTAGTGTGTGGTAACACTTGCGGATATAAAGAAAAAAGGATTAATTTTGTTGAGATTAAATTGTATTGGAAATGGGAGAGAGAGAATTAACTAATCCTTCACCTCTTATGTCTAAACAGAGGAGAAAAGGCTGTTGTATTTAACTTTTCTCTTATAATGTAAGCAAGTAACGGAAAAAGCAATAAAAATTAAGAACCTTTTCATGTAGCAAATTGATATGATCTACTACCCATTTATTTGTAATTTTGAATTGGATATATACTTAAAAAGGAAAAGGGAGAAGGGGTGAGGCGTAGTGGTATTGCCACTGGACTAGTAATTCCAAGACCCATGTAGTGTTCTGGGGTCTGGGTATGAATCCCATCCTGGCAGATGGTGAAATCTGAACTCAGTAAGAATCTGAAATTATGATGACCATGAAATTATTGTCAATTGTTGTGAAAACCCATCTGGTTCACTGTTGTCTTTGTAGGGAAGGAAAAGCTGCTGTTTTTACCTGGTCTGACCTACAGGTGACTCCAGGCAGTGTCTCTTAAGTGTACTGTGAAATGGCTACAGTGGAGAGGGATTTAGGAATTCTCATGCATAATTCACAAAAAGCTAAGTACAGTAAGATGGATAGTTGGCCTTTTGTTTAAAGGAAATGGAGTATTAAAAAAAAAGAACGCTAGTCAGACCACAGCTGGAATACTGAGTGGTGTATCTAAGGACAGATATACTGGCATTGATGGCAGTCCAAAGTAGATTCACTCAGCTGATGCTGGGTATTGAGGGGCTTATGAGGAGAGGTTGGGCGCGTATTGAATGGAGTTTAGCAGAATGAAAGACAACCTTATTGAAACATACAAGATTCTTGAGGGACTTGAAGGGTAGATGCGGAGAGGTTGTTTCCGTTTGCTGGAGAGTTTAGGACCAGAGGGCATAATCTCAAAAAGGGGTCATCTATTTAAGACATAAGGACGAGCTTTTTTTTTTTTTTTGAGGGTTGTAAATCTGTGGAATCCTTTACCACAGAAGGCTGTAGAGGCTAGATCACTAAGTGTATTCGAGGCTAAGATCCTTAATAAATAAGGCAATCGAGGGTTCTGGGGAAAAGGCAGGAAAGTGGAGTTGAGGATTATCAGATCAGCCATGATTTCATTGAATGGTGGAGCAGACTTGATGGGCTGAACGGCCTACTTCTGCTCCTCTATCATATGGCAAACACAGCCTTATCAAACTTGCAAAGTCCTTCAGAATCATACCTTATACTCTGTATCCTAGACACGCTGATGGTATGTGGCATTGGAAATCCCCTTTCTAATGTCCAACTACCCATTGTTGACTCGGTTGAAAGGACTTAATTGTAATTGCGTTTGGTGGATTGTAGCACCAGCATGCTGTACTGCAGTGTGGTTGGATTCTGGTATGACTGTCCTTCAGTGATAGTCTGATTAAAAATGTCAAGTTGAGGCTGAAAATGTACAGTTGACATAGTACCAGCTTCTTGTGCATGGGAGTTTGGTGTCAGGAGTTTTGTGTGGGGCACCGATCACTTGGTGTGTGAAAGAGTCTTTCTAGTGGGACTCTCCTAGTTTGAGTTTTTCTTTATAGATATGAGCTATGTTAGCAAAACATTGCCCATTTGTAGGCCATTAAGAGTCATCAATGTATAAAGAGAGAACTTGGCATTTGTGTAGCACCTTTCAAAGCTTTTGAATGCACTAAAGTACTTGGTATGTTTAAGTAAAAAGTGCCTTTCTGAATTTAGTTAATCTTATAACGTCATGAACATAGCAGCCAATCTGTACACAACAATGCGTAACATCTAACAATGCAAAAAAGTCCAGAGAATCTGATGATTGACGTTAGTGAATTGGCTAGGGCACTATGAGAACTCCCCTACTATTCAAATTGTGTTATGGGATTATTTAGTCCACCTCTTAACGTAGTCTGAGTTTTAGTTTACCATCTCTTTTGAAAGAGCCAGCGAGAACTTGAGTCAAGGAGATACCAAGTCCTTTTCTCTTTTGGACTTCAGCATTGGGTTTTTGTTGTTGGTCCATACAATACAGGGTGTTAAGAATTCAATTTCAATGTTGCCACTGATGAGATGTGAAACTCAATGTTGCCACTGATGAGATAGGTGCCAATAATCATCAGGACGCCTTTATGCTGGTGAATGGCTCTGAATTTAGTACAAAGTGGTTATATGTTCTTTATACTGTGTGTTTTGAAAGCTGGTTGAATTAATGCATGGTAGGCGTGTGTTTTGCTGGGAGGGAAAACTCTTCCTTGGTGAAGGGGACAGGGAATTGTTTTCAGTGCTGTTTATAATCGTGGTATTGAGAGACGGTTTACAGTATATTAAAGCATTGTGACAGCACACTGATGACATCAGTCTATCTCTAAACCCTTTCTTTTCTCTTGTAGTCATGCAGCAGTAATAATGAGGGATTGGAACTCGTATTGTGGCTGCAGTGGACCTGTCTGAATTTTGTTTACACATTTTGTTTCATTCCGTACATGTATAAAAAATAAAGCATCTTTTACAAAATGGCTAGTTGTATTTTAATTGATATTGGGATCTAAACTGCTACTTCAGCTGAAATCAACTAATTTAATAGAAATTGGGGATTAAATGTGTCTTTTCCACTGTACAATGGGCTAGTTTATTCCACAGCTAATACCATACCAAAATTTTAAGCACTGCATTTTAGTGAGATAAGAAAGGACTCACTCTCTAGTGGCTTAAATTTCATTCACTAAGCAATAAATAGCTAGGTACTCAGAAGAAACACACAGCATTTCTTTCTTAAACTCCTTTTTTAGGGGTATAACATGGATGAAAACTTGTTTAAAACTTTCTGAAATTAGGTTGTATATCAGTTGCACTTCCTGCCGTTACCTACTCCATTTAGCAATCCACAAAGCATAGTAAGTTGGCAGAACTGAACATATTAAAGGCTAAGACAGACCGATTTTTAACCAGTAAGAGAATCAAGGTTTATGGGGGAAAGAAACAGAAAAGTGGGGTTAACACTTATCAGATCAGCCATGATCTCATTGAACAGATGAACAGATTTGATAGATTACTTCTGCTCCTATGTCTTATTTTGTTTTAACGTATTTATGTATTGATAAGGATACAGACTTAAATGACTGATATCAGCTGAGAATTTGAGTATAAATGTATATGTCCGCAATATGTACCTAAATCCAAGAATATTTAAAAAGAGAATCTACATAATACATCATCAGAATCATCTACAGATCATGAAGTACTTTTTCACATGTAGTTGTTGCAATGTTTGAGGATTAATAAGGTCATGGGTCAGTCACACAAGTCATTGGTGTTAAAACAAATGAAAAACAGGATGTTAAAATGTGTGGGTTCCTTAATTTTCGCACTTTCATGTGTCTGTTTGGTTGCAAATATTATTTAGGAACACAAAAAAATTAAGAGCTCCTATGGATGTGTGTGTTTCGGAAGTGTTGGATGATAAAATGCAAAATGCAGTGGGTGGTTGCTTTGACTGAATCAAACAGTTAGAAAATCCAAAAAGTCACATAGAATCACAGAATCCCCACAGTGTGGAAGAAGGCCATTCAGCTCATCAAGTCCACTCAGACCCATCCCCTACCTTATTCCCAGTAACCCTGCATCTCCCATGGCTAATCTACCTAGCCTGCTTATCTTTGTTTCTACTGTGCCAGTCCAATCTGGGGATTGTCCAGACTTGTTCCGTGGTTCCCTAAGCTAATTGGTGGAAAGAGCTCCACAATATTCCATTCACACAGGGCATAACACTTTAAATAATAATGCTACAATAACGAATCAAAAGAGATAGAAACCCAAATCCGCTTTAAAGCCATCAGTATGTTTTCTGCAGATACTGTGATGGAATTATATCTTCTTCACTAAGCTCGAGATATTATTCCTTCAATATTGCATCTTCCAGAAATCTGATTACAAATATATTTTACAGGCTTAGTGCTAGTTGTTGATGTGCAGCTAAGAAATATATAAGATCATGACAAGTTAATCCACAGCAAACTAAATTTATTTGTGGTATTTCCATTTTAAAATCACAATTGGATGAAAAACAGCAGGAATTATAGAAATTGATGTTTTACACAATGGAAACTCTATGATAATAAAAGAAAGCAATATTGTTTGGCGTTGTAATGCTGTTAGGATATTGTCTTATAGTGGACAAGACCAAGATACTGCAATTTATTCCAGGCATGAGATCACTTTTGGAACAAAAGCTTCTGTTATTGCGGAAATGCTTGGCCTGTAATGCAATTTGCAATTCCGCATCTCAAAACCACGCATAACTGTGCGTAACAAACTGGAACAAATCTCAATTTGTGAGAGTTTCTTTTAGAGCTTGTGTGTTACAGCTAAAACACTCCAACTGTTTTTTATACTACAGAAACACTAAAAACTGTGAAATATTATACAGCCTTCCAACAGTCATTACATGATAATGTCATAAATCTCACACTATACAATGGATTCTAGCTCTTTTCTACAGCTCTCCATTAAATACATACAAAAACATCCTATTTTGTTAGACATATTTTCCTCTGATCACTGCATGCTTTCTCATTTACATTAACAACTAGAGGAAAATATATTCTACTAACAATCAAATAGAAAGCTGGAGTATTCGGGATCCTAGCTATTACTTCCTGCTCTTAGGAAATTGTTGAAATAACTTTACTGAAGAACAAAATCTTTTATGCACAATGCTTCTATTGAACAGCCCAAGGTCAAGCATCAGATGCATAGTGTGGCTCAGTGGTTAGCACTGCTGCTTCACAGTGCCAAGAACCTGTACTGAATTCCACCTTCAGGTGACTGTCTGTGTGGAGTTTGAATATTCTCTTTATTGTGAGTTTCCTCTCTCAGTCCAAAGATATGCAGGCTAAGTGGATTAGCCATCCTAAATTGTCCCATAGTGTCAAGGGATGTGTAGGTTGGGTGGATTAGCTATGGGAAATGCTGGGGTAGTATGGGGGATGGGTCTGGGTGGGATGCTGTTCAGAGGATTGGTGTGGACTTGATGAGCTGAATGCCCTACTTTGACTCTGTATGGATTCTATGAGTCTCTGCCTTAACTCCATTCCAGTACTAATGAGGACAGTGCCTACCATTGCATTACCCTAGTTCTTTCTGGCTTGCTAATTTGATATTGGTGTCTGTAACTTAAGTGGGTCGCACTGAATTTAGACTTAAAGATTGCCATCAAAAAGCTTTGTAGAGTGGTGGCATAGTGACAATGAGACTGGTTTACCAATCCAGAGCCCAGGTTAATGTTTCCCCCAAAATGGGTTCAAATCCCACCATGATAGACGTTGAATTTTGAGTTCAATGAAACACAAAAAAAGCTAGCCCAGTGGTGACCATGTAACTATTTGTTGATTGTTTATAAAATCCCATCCGCTTCATGAATGCCCTTTAGGGAAGGAAATCTATTGTCCTTACCCAAATCCACATCAATGCATATTATAAGTGACCCTTTTTCAGAGATCACTGGATTTGAAAATGTTAAGAACAGAGGGAGGCAGAAGATAGGAAACTATAGGCTGGATAGTCTGACCTCAGTCGTTGGTAAGATTTTAGAGTCCGTTATTAAGGATGAGATTACGGAGTACTTGGAAGTGCATGGTAAAATAGGGCGAGTCAGCATAGCTTTGTCAAGGGAAGTCATGCCTGACAAAACTTAGAATTCTTTGAGGAGGAAATGAGTAAGGTAGACAGATGAAAGCCATTGGATGTGATTGATTTGCATTTCCAGCAGGCCTTTGATAAGGTGCCACACAGGATGCTGCTAAATAAGAGCCCATGGTGTTAGGGGCAAGGTACTGGCAATGGATAGAGGATTGGCTGACTGGCAGAAGGCAGAGAATGGGAATAAAGGGATGGTAGCTGATGACTAGTGGAGTTGCGCCAGGGTCAGCATTGGGACGACAACTACTCACATATTTAATTACCTGGACAAAGGAACTGAGGGCATTGTTGCTAAGTTTGCAGATGTCACAATGATAGGTGGAGGGCTAGGGAGTGTTGAGGAAACGGAAAGGCTGCAGAAGGACTTGGACAGGCTAGGAGAGTGAGTGAATGAAAGAAGTGGCAGATAGAATACAATGTGGCAAGGAGTGCAGTTATGCACTCTGGTAGGAAGAGTAGAGGGGTAGCCTATCTTCTAATTGGGAAAGGCTTCGGAAATCTGAAGCACAAGGGGGCTTAAGAGCCCGAGTTCATCATTGTCTTCAGGGTAATATGCAGGTTTAGTTGGCAATTAGGAATGCAATGTTAACATTCATTTCAAGAGGGATGGCATGCAAGAGCAGAGATATATGCCTCTGCTCAGACTGCAATTGGAATATTGTCAGCAGTTTTGGACATCATATCTAAGGAAACGTTTAAGGGAGGGAAAAAGTTTAAGGGAGATATGCACGGAAAGTTCTTTACGCAGAGGGTGGTGGGTGCCTGGAACGCGTTGCCAGCGGAGGTGGTAGAGGCGAGCACGATATCTAGACAGATACATTAATGGGCAGGGAGCAGAGGGATACAGATCCTTGGAAAATAGGTGACAGGTTTAGATGGAGGATCTGGATTGACGCAGGCTTGGAGGGCTGAAGGGCCTGTTCCTGTGCTGGAATGTTCTTTGTTCTTTGTTTTGTTCTTTGAAACATGCTGGCTTTGGAGGGGGTCCAGAGGAGGTTTACAAGAATGATCCCAGGGATGAAGGGCTTTTCAAATCAGGAGCTGCTGAGGACTCTGGGTCTGTGCTTGATGGAATTTAGAAGGATAATGGGGATCTGACTGAAACTTATAGAATACAGAGAGGCCTGGATAGAGCAGATGTGGAGAAGATGTTTCCACTAGTAGGAGAGACTAGGACCCAAGGGCACAGCCTCAGATGGAAGGGATGATCCTGTAGAACTGAGAGGACGAATTTCTTCAGCTCGAGAGTAGTGAATCTGTGGAACTCATTGCCACAGAGGGCTGTGGAGGCCAAGTCATTGAGTGTATTTAATACAGAGATAGATTTTCCATTTTCTCTGCAGAGCGGGATGCATCCCTGGTACCACTACAGTAAATCTTCTCTGCACCTTCTCCGAAGTCATGACATCCTTCACAAAATGTGATATTTAGCTTGGATACAAAACAATGTAAAATTTTGAACTCTAGCTGATCAGGAATTCTGTCACAGTTACAAAATTGGCTTGATAATAGGAGACAGAGGGTGGTGGTAGAGTGTTGTTCATATAGGAGGCTTGTGACCGTGGCATCCTGCAAGGATTGGTGCTGGGTCCATTTATATAAATGATTTGGATGAGAATATAGAGGGCAATGGTTAGGAAGTTTGCAGGTGACACCAAAACTGGTGGTATAGAAGACAATGAAGAAGTTATCTAAGATTACAATGGGACCTTGTGGGCCAGTGGGCTGAGAAATAGCAGATGGAGTTTAATTCAGATAAATGCAAGGTGTTGCATTTTGATAAGACAAACTAGGGCAAGACTTACACGGTTTACGGTAGGATCCTGGGGAATGTTGTTGAACTACAGTATGTAGTTCCTTGCAAGTGGCATCACAGATAGACAGGATGGGGAAGAAGGCATTTGGCACCCTTGCCTTCAACAGTCAAAGCACTGAGTATAGGAGTTGGGGTGTCATGTTACGCCTGTACAAGACATCAGTAAGACCACATTTGGAGTACTGCGTACAATTCTGGTTACCCTGCTATAGGAAGGATGTTATTAAACTGGAAAGGGTGCAAAAAAAATTTTACAAGCATGTTACCAAGACTGGAGGGTTTGAGTTATAAGGAAAGGCTGGTACTTTTCTCCCTGACGTAGGAGGCTGAGGCGTGAACTCATAGAGGCTTATAAAATCATGAGGGGCATAGATAAGGTTACTAACTAAGGCCTTTTCCCCAGGCTAGGGGCATCCAAAAGTAGATGGCATAGGTTTAAGGTGAGAGAGCAAAGATCTAAAGGAGACCTAAAGAGAAACATTTTCACACTCAGGGTAATGCGTATATGGAATGAGCTGACAGAGGAAGTGGTAGACATTTAAAAGACATTTGGACATGTAGATGGATAGGAAAAGTTTAGAAGGATATGGGCCAAATGCAGGCAAATGGGACTTGTTCAGTTTAGGAAAACTGGTCGGCATGGACAAGCTGGGCCAAAGTGCCTGTTTCCGTGCTGTATGACTCTATCATCCCTGATTTTTCTTTCTATTGGCCATGCAATGGTACTATGTAACCAATACATGCCAGTGAATTAATAATGAAATTAATCACTTGGAAAACTGTGCTCCACAATTATAATGTAATGACTGATTACTGTCGTTAACTTGAAATATTTTCAGCAACATATTTAAAACTTACATTGACAAGTTGGTTGACAAAAGTAATGGTTTGCTTACATTCCTTTGTATGCAGTGAGGTTCCCTTATCTTATTGTAGTTTTGAGCTCTTTATTCTATAGAACATGATTAATATAGCTTCATAGAAGACTCGAATAAAGCTGTCAGGTCTTCCTCTGTCTGAGGCCTTGGTGACAGTTTTGTTACTCTCTCCTAAACGAGAACAGCAGAAAAACTATTTATTGTCTCCAAATTGTTTAAGGTGGTTCTTTTTCAGTATACATGCACTTACATACCCCTGGAATAAGCTGCCAATGGGTTCCTGGAAGAGAAGCATTGTAAACCTGGATTTCAGGAGTTAGTGATGAAGAGAGATTGTACAAATTACTGAAAGAACCGTGGATGCTGCAAATCAGGAACAAAAGCAGAAGTTGCTGGAAAAGCTCAGCAGATCTGGCAGTATCTGTGAAATAAAACTAGAGTTAGTATTTCGGGTCTGGTGATCCTTCTTCAGAATTCACTGCTACATCTGTTCTAGGCATGCCTGACTTGAAGAAGTTCTTCTCCTCTCTCCGACAGTTCTGAGGAAGGGTCACCGGATCCGAAACATTTACTCTGATTTTTCTTCACAGATGCTGCCAGACCTGCTGACCTTTTCCAGCAACTTCTGTTTTTGTTCCTATTATACAAATTAGGCCTGTTTTCTCCAGAATTTAGAAGCTTAAGGAGTGATCTGATCAAAGTTTTCAAGTTATTAACAGGAAAAGAAAGGGTAGATACAGATAAACTATTTCCACTGGATGGGGATTCTGGAATTATAGGGCTTAGTCTGAGAATTAGGGCCAGACCATTCAGGAGAGATGTTAGCAAGCACTCCTACACTCAAAAGGGTGCTACAGGTTTGGAACTCTCTTCCATAAATGGCAGTGGATGCTGGATCAGTTGTTAATTTTAAATCTCTGACAGATACATTTTGTTAAGCAAAGGTACTAAGGGATATGGGCCAAAGGCAGGTAAGTGGAGTTCGGCTGCAGATTAGCCATGAGCTCACTGAATGGTGGAACAGGCTCAAGGGGCTGAATAGACGACTCCACTTCCTATGTTTTGATGTCAGGACCATGGAGATTCATTCCACTTCTAAAGACGTAGCTCAAAATGGTATTGAACCTAAGGAATTCAAGCAAACATCCAAGTGCCTGATTGGCTAGCAGAGATCTAGAAGTTGGCTACTTCCGCATCAGGCATATACCTTCACGGTCGATACAGTGTGGAGCTGAAGTATGCTGAGTCTTCCTGACTACCTTGACACTTACAAAGTATCCAGCTTTAACCTCTTTAATGATCAATTCTAATACTTTTTCCAGGACGGACATCAATCTAATTGACCTATGTCCTGACTGTTTTCTGGTTCTTTTCCTTCTTGAATAGAGGGGTTATACTGACAACTTCTTGAACTGATGGAACCTTTCTAGAATCTTATGAATTTTGGAAAATTAACACTAACTCTAATCATACTACCTCATTAGCTACCTCATTTAGACTCAAGGATGAAGTTCTTCAGGAGTTGGAGCCTTGTCAGTTCACAGTCCATTGATTTGCTCCACATTTCCATTGACTGGCTCTACATTTCCAACTACTGCCCTCATGATTGTAATTTCATTAAGTTCCTCTTTCCCAACTCCTGATTTACAGACATTACTGCAATGTATTTTTCTATCCCCTATCGTGAAGAAAGAAGCAAGATATTTCTTCATTTCATAAACCTTTTCCTTATTATCAACTATGAACTCCCATTCTCACTCTCCAGGGGAAGTCCTACTCTCTCTCGTCCTCAAATATGTGTGGAAACTGTTGCTATCTGCTTTTAGCAGCCTTCTTCTTATACTCTCAGTGCTTTCTCCTGATCAATCCTTTGGTCACTCTGCCTTCCTTCATGTTCTGTCCAATTATCTAACTAGCCACTCATTCTTATGCAAGTATATGCTTTTTCCTTCCGGTTGAAGCTTTCTTTAAATTCTTTATTTAACCAGAGATGTGGGTCCTCCCTTTGAAGGTTTTCCTTATCACAGGAATGTACATATTGTGAGAGTTCTGAAATCTCCCCTCAAATATCTGCCACTGCTTCACTGTTAATCTATCCTCTATCCTAGCACACCAGTTCACTTCAGCCAGCTCAGCTTTCATACCCATATAGTTACCCTTCTTTAAGTTTAAAATTAGTCTTTTTGGCAGCCAACTGCTCCCATGAAGGCTAGCTCTACAATTTAGCTTAATGCATTTCAATGACCTTCTACATTAACCTTGAGAACAGCCTAGAGGATGGTTAAAGGTGACACAACTTCCCCCAAAAACTGCCAAGAAAGACAATAGGAATTGCCAGCTCTGTGGGCAACAGGAGGTGATGGCCTCATGGTATTATCGCTGGACAGGCCATTCAGCCCATTGGGTCCACACTGACCAACTCCAACACTGTAACCCTGCGTTTTCCATGGCTAACCCACCTAGCCTGCACATCCCTGGATGCTATGGGCAATTTAGCATGGCCAATCCACCCTAACCTGCACATCTTTGGACTTTGGGAGGAAACCGGAGCACCTGGAGGAAACCCACGCAGACACCGGGAGAATGTGCAAACTCCACACAGACAGTCACTCGAGGGTGGAATCAAAACTGGGTCCCTGGCACAGTGAGACAGCAGTGCTAACCACCGAGCCACTGTGCCTAAATTTGTAAAAGTCAAAACTAATCTCTCCTTCTTGAAGCAGTGCTGTAGACTACTACACACCTGAGGCAGAGTTCCTTTGACTAGATCTGGAATGTCTTCTCTGCTGTAACCAATTGCAGTTAGGCCATCTTCAACCTTCAACTCAAAGAGGAATTTGCGAAGAGCATCAGCCAGAACTAATCCTGCATCTTCACGTTTCACAGTCTGCACATCAGTCCCTGAAGGAGACAAAGAGCTCAGTTTGTACTGTCAGCTAGGAATGAGGTCACACTGTATGCTCAGTAAATTACAACTTCATTTTACTTTCCTCTGCATCTGATTCCAGGAAATGCACCACACATCAAATCACACGCATACAAACGAACTGAATGCAATTACTAGTTATTCCAACAAAGCTTGTCTTATTTCTAAGCCATGTGTGGATTAGTGCCTTACAAAGAAATTCTTTGTGAAAATCAGAGAAACTGAATTTCTCGCCTGCCAAGAACTGTTTTGCAATTACAATATATTTTATGCCCAAAGCTCTCTGATATTTACTTTGGATCAAATTTATTAATTGCAGTCTGCTAATTGAGAGTGGAGTCCCAGGTAGACAGGATAATGAAAAAAGCATTTGGTATGCTTGCCTTCATTGGTCAGTGCATTGAGTACAGGAGTGGGAGGTCATGTTGTGGCTGTACAGTACATTGTTTAGGCCAGTACTGGAATACCGCATGCAATTCTGGTCTCCCTGCTACAGGAAGGATGTCGTGAAACATAAAAGGGTTCCGAAAAGATTTACAAGAATGTTGCCAGGTTTGGAGGGTTTGAGCTATACGGAGAGGCTGAATAGACTGGAGCTTTTCTCCTTTTAGTGTCAGATGCTGAGGGGTGGCCCTATAAAGGCTTATAAAATCATGAGGGGCATGGATAGGGTAAATAGACAAGGCCTTTTCCCCTGGGTGGGGGGTGTCGAAAACTAGAGGGCATAGGTTTAGGGTGAGAGGGGAAAGATTTAAAAGGGACCTGAGGGGCGACTTTTCAAACAGAGGGTGGTGCGTGTGTGGAACGAGCTGCCAGAGGAAGTGGTGGAGGCTGGCACAGTTACAGCATTTAAAAGGCATCTTGATGGCCATATGAATAGGAAGGGTTTAGAGGGATATGGGCCAAATGCTGGCAAATGGAACTAGATTAATTTAGGATATCTGGTCGGCATGGACGAGTTGGACCGAAGAGTCTGTTCCCGTGCTATATATCTCTATGACTCTATATTTAACCAGAAGATAAATAACTAATTATAACTTAATATTAATTTTAGTAATATTCACTAAAGTTTCTTTACTAACTGTAAATTTATTGATCCACACATACTGGAAAGATAATCTGTAAACAATGTTCTATGTTTGGGATTTATATCTAATTGAGAAGCTGATCTGAAAAATCTGTGCAGATTAAATACATTGTATTTTATTCAATCAGTCATTGAGATTGGTTAGTAAACAAACATAATTACAAAACAGACAAATGGTGTCTCATTTAATGACAGTTGAGGTTAGCTGTCCAACTTATCAATTTGATTCCCATAAAAATATTTTTGTAAGGGCATTACCAAAAATGAAATGAAATAAAGGTTCTACAGATTTACAAATTCACTTCCAAATGCTCAGTTATAATACTGCTGAAGTGGTCAGTTAGAATTGTACTTTCCCACCTAGTATCTCAGCTGCTTCCAAGTGCCGGTCAGGACACACAGAGCCTGTGAAAGTGAAGACTGCAGGTGAAGTCAAAACCACTGAGAGGCCATGGGGCTGCAAAGACAAAACAAAGTTTATGTTGTTGGAGCAGTAATTGCCAACAAAATTCTTGGCAAGAAAGAAAATGGTTAAAATCAACTTCCTTCCAAATCCTCATATCAATGACTTCACCAAGATCTTCTCTAGCTGTGATTTTGTAAAACTAAATGCTTGTACATCTCTGTCTCCACTCTCAAACCCAATCCCAATGGTCACATTTTCCGGTTACCTACCACTGGCTGGGGTAGGTTGCTGCTATCAAGCCTTCTTTCTATTCTTTCAAAATAACATCTAGACAAGTTACAGTGCCTGTAATAAAAACAAAATTCACGCTGCCAAAGAGAAACTTACAGAACTGCAACAGAAACTTATTCTATTTTAATCAAAATATCATTACCGGGGTGCTACAGCACCCCCAGTTAATCTTCCTTTCTACGCTTAGTGCAAGGGCACGTCTATCAGCAGTTGAGGATAGACCACAACAGAATCTGAACAAGAAGAATCTTACATAACAACGTCTAGTTTATTACATCTTTCTCCATCCAAAGACAATGTGACATCATAAAGTGGGGCAGGAATAACAGAATCCAACACTGACTCTGTCAAAATGATTACATTATGCAACACAGATCTTAAACAATTTAGAGTTTCTTCCACATGTCCCTTCAATCCACAGGAGACTAATTTCCTCTGTCAAAGCTGCTATTTGTTCCCTACAGTTACTGATCATCAATTCCCTTCCCCTCTTGCTTGCTGACACGTCTGCTGTTTATTTACATCAGGCATTATTCCTATTCTTTTAAATCCTTAATGCTCCCACCCTTTATAAAGTCCTATCTTAACATTGCACACTACTATTCTATTTCTATTGAAGGCTCTTACAATCACTTTTGCCATCGAAGTACTACCTATTTAATTTCCAAACAGCACAAACCGTCCTGCACAATTTTGGTCCCCTTACTTGAGGAGGGATGTAGATGTATTGGAAGCAGTTCAGAGGTTGATTCCAGAGATGAAGGGCTTGTTTTACAAAGAGATCTACTTGAGGTGTACAAGATGCTAAAGGGGATTGAGAAAGTTGATGTAGAGAGGATAAAAATACAAAGTTGCCAGAAAAGCTCAGCAGGTTTGGCAGCATCTGTGAAGGAAAAAACAGAGTTAATGTTTCGGGTCCAGTGACCCTTCCTCAGAACTGATGGTGGCTGGGAAAACATCAGTTTATATGCTGAAAATAGGGATGTGGGTGGGGTAGGGAGTAAACGATAGGATAGGGCCCAAAGAGAGAGAAAGACAGTTGGACAGACAAAGCAGTTGCTAACGATCAGGCTGGGTGAATAGTTGTTAATGGGGACTGTTAGTGACTATCAACAGGGGGTCTGTAATGGCAGGCTATGTGGTAACAAGGCCTGGTGTGTGGGGTTGGGGGCTGGGACATGGGAGACTTTAGGCCCTAAAATGATTGAACTCAATATTGAGTCCGGAGGGCTGTAGGGTCCCCAGGCGGATGTAGAGAGGATGTTTTCACATGTGGGGCAATCTTGAACAAAAGGTCATAGTTTTAGCATAAGGGGTAGCAGTTTTAAAACAGAGAGGAGGAGAAATTACTTCTCAAAGGTTCATGAATCAGCAGAATTCACTACCCCAGCGTGTGATAGAAGCTGGGACATTGAGTAAATTTAAAATAAATTTAGACAGATTTTTCATTAGTAATGGGCTATGGACAGCGAACAGCAAAGTGAAGTTGAGGCTGAGATGAGATCAGCCATAATCATATCAAATGGTGGAGCATGTCTATGTGTGTTTCTTCTGGGTGCTCTGGTTTCCTCCCATAGTCCAAAGATGTGAAAGGTTAGGTGGACTGGCCATGTTAAATTGCCTGTAGTGTTCATGCTAGTTGGATTAGCCGTGGGAAATGCAGGGTTACAGGGAAAGGGAGAGGCATGGGTCTGGGTGGGATGGTCTTCAGAAGATCAGTGTGGACCCGATGGGCTGAATGGCCTCCTTCCACACCTAGGGATTCTATGAGTTGCTCACTCGAATATAGTCTACTGTAGTTAGCCCCTGGCTTTCAGTTTGACCTTAAACTGAATTTTCTACCTCATTTCCAGTTAATTTACAATAGTTCTTACTTCCACCTCAGGGATCCACCAGATTTCAACCCATCTTCACCTCAATTCTGGGGTCGTTTGGTTGTGCTCTCACAGAGTGAGTCATAGAGTAATACAGCATGGAAACAGGCCCTTTGGCCCAAACTGGTCCATGGTGCCCACTCAGCTAGTTCCGATTGTCCGTATTTGGTCTGTATTCCTTTAAACACTTCTCATCATTGTACGTATCCAAAAGTTTTTTTAAATGTTGCTATTGTAACTGCCTCAACCACTTTCTCTGGCAGCCTATTCCATATACAAACCACTCTCTGCATGAAGAAGTTGCCCCTCAGGTCCTTCTTAAATCTTTGCCCTCTCACTTTAAACCTATGCCTTCTACTTCTCAATTCCTCATCTCTGGGAAGAAGACTATATGCAGTCATCCTATCTATGCCCCTCATGATTTTATACACCTCAATAAGGTCACCTGTCATTCTCCCACATTCCAAGGAATAAAGTCCTATCCAGGCCAACCTCTCCCTACAACTCAGGCCTACTAGTCCTGACAACATCCTTGTAAATCTTCTTTGCACAATTTCCAGTTTAACTATGTCTTTCCTATAACAGGATGACCAAAACTGTACACAGTGTTCCAAGTACGGCCTCACCAACGATTTATACAACTGTAACATAACGTCCCAACTCCTATATTTAATGCCTCGACTGATGAAGGCCAGCATGCTGAATGCCTTCTTCACCACCCTGCCCACCTGTGACACCACTTTCAAAGAACTATATACTTGTACTCCTAGGTCCCGCTGTTCCACAACACTCCTCAGGACCTTACCATTTACTGTATAAGTCCTACCTTGGTTTGACTTTCCAAAGTGCAACACCTCACACTTATCTGTTTTGAATTGCATTTGCAAATCCTCAGCCCACTTCCTCATCTGTAAAAGATCCCTCTGTAATATTTGAAAACCTTCCTCGCTATCAACGATACCTTCTAATTTTGTATCATCTGCAAACTTACTAATCATGCCTTGTACATTCATATCCAGATCATTTATGTAAATAATGAATAACAAAGGTCCCAGCACTGACTCCTGTGGCACACCACTAGTCACAGGCCTCCAGTCCGAGAAACAACCTTCAACCATTACCCTCTACTTTCTCTGACCCAATTTTGAATCCAATTAGCTAGCTCTCCCTGGATCCAATGCAACCTAACTTTCATGACTAGCCTGCCTTGTGGGACCTTGTCAAAGGCCTTACTAAAGTCCATATAGACAACATGCCTTACCCTCATCTATCCTCTTGGTTACCTCTTTGAAAAACTCTAAAAGGTTTGTCAGACGTGACTTCCCACACACAAATCCATGCTGACTATCTCTAATCAGACCTTGACTATCCAAATGTTGGTTGATTCTATCCCTCAGTATCCTCTCCAATAACTGGCCTAGCACTGATGTCAGGCTCACTGGCCCTTCACTGGGTCAATGCCAGCAGTAGACATCCACGGGCAAAACTGCTGCTGATTTACATTAGAATGGAGGTAAAAAGTGCAACCTTCCCACTACATTAAATATAATCACATTCCCCACCACCACACCCTCTGTTGGGGACAGATTCTACCTCTCTGACTGTGAGGACTGCTCAAAGTAATCATCGGTTTTTGAACAGATAACAGAGGTTTCACATGTTAACATTCTTTGATAATAAAGAAGTGATCACCCTGCAATACTCATTATAACAAAATTCTTTATTGAAATTGGAGCTACTTTATAATACCAGGTGAGTTACTTGAGACACATGTAACTTTGACATGATCTACAATCTATCAGATTACAGAACTAGGAGAGCGACCTGTTGCATTTAAAGGATAAACTAGGTCTCTGATAAAGAGTCATAAGTTTGAGTTTGATTTCTTGCTGTCAAATGTACTGAGATAGAGTGAAAAGTGTTGTTTTGCGTGCTCCATGGCAGATTATACCATATAAATTGCATCAGGGCGGCAGAACAGAGTGCAGAATACAGTGTTACAGCCATAGAGTCACAGAGTCATACAGCATGGAAACGGACTCTTTGGTCCAACCAGTCTGTGTCAACCACAATCCCAAACTAAACTAGTCCCATCTGCCTGCTCCTGACCCACATCCCTCCAAACATTTCTTATGCATGGACTTGTCTAAATGTCTTTTAAACATTGTAACTATAACCGCATCGACCACTTACTTGAAGTTCATTCTATATGCGACCCACCTTCTGTGTCAAAAAAATCGCCCCTCATGTCTTTTTCAAATTTTTCTCCTCTTACCTTAAAATATGCTCCCTAGTCTGAAATCCCTCAGGAAAAGACACCTGCCATTCACCCTATCTATACCCCTCATTATTTTATAAATCTCTACAAAGTCGCCTCTCAACCTCTTACGCTCCAATGGGAAAAGGTCCCAGCCTATCCAGTCTCTCCCCATAACTCAAACCGCGCTCCCCTCCCCCCCTTAGCGACATCCTGGTAAATCTTTTCTGAACACTCTTCAGCTTGATAATATCCTTTCTATACCAGGGTGACCAGAACTCGACACAGTATTCCAGAAGAGGTCTCACCAATGTCCTGTACAACCTCGACACACATCCCAACTGCTAAACTCAAAGGTCTGAGCAATGAAGGCAAGTATGCCAAACACCTTCTTATCCACCCTGTCTATATGTGATGCAAACTTCAAAGAATTATGTACCTGATCCCCTATATCTCTCTGCTATATAACACTACCCAAGGTCCTACTTTTAATTGTTTAAGTCCTGCCTTGTTCATTTTACCAAAATGCCATAACTTGCATTTATCCAAATTAGACTCCATCTGCCACTCCTCAATCCATTGACCCAAATGATCAAGATCTCTTTGTAACCTTAGATAACGTTCTTCACTGTCCACTGTACCCCAGTTTTGGTGTCATCCGCAAACTTACTAACCATGTTTTCTATTATATTTAAGTGTTTTAATCTCAGCAACATGTCATTGCTCATCACTGTTAAGTGAGAAACTTTCAACGAGTTACCCGTGATTCAGATGAATAATAACGTCACAGGTTAAATATATACAAGAACACAACAATCTTTTACATTTTAAAGGCATGAAGAGGTATGGGGAAAATCAGGAATATGGAACTGGGATAGAGGATCAGGCTCGAAGGGCTGAATGGCCTACTCCTGCTCCTAGTTTCTCATGTGACACATTACAAGTTTAGCAAAAAGCCCATATTCATTATTCCCCCAAACCAATTGTCACCCTCTCACATTAGCTGACTCCAAAAATAAGTCATTGCTTTGTAATACATATTTATTACATTCCCTGCATGACTTATGTCTGAGTCTGCTCTGTGCACAATTCAAAGAAAATACATACCACTAAAGGGTGATCCACATTGTAGTCCTTGGCTCTAAAGTTTTTCACCATTCCTGCTATCGGATAGGACATTCCATGACTGAGAAAATTACACAAAACGTACAGTTTGAGTTACTGTATTTTCTCTGTGTAACTCAAGAAGTCTGAAAAATTCAGCATAATTTTAAAAGTCTCATGTTAAAACTAACAGAATCCATAACTATAGATTAAAATTAGTAAGACTTAAAATTTCCTGAATTATTTCAGAGGTAGTTTGGATTTTTTTAAGGGCATATGCTGTTTGTCATGTTTATGGTTTTCAAAAAGTGATTGACTGGGTAGACAAAGGGCTTCAGTAGATAATATGTTGGGATTTTCCAAAGCAGTTGGATAATAAGGTAGATGGAATTCAATATCCCTTCCCTGCTGGCATGAGCCAAGTCCTTGGGTTGGCGAGGTATCGGGTAGAGATCCTGCCAACCTCCTGCTTCTCTTTGATTCAATTTGGAATGTTTGCCCTCCCTATCCGGATGACAATGTCAATGTCTGTTGGCATTCAACCAGCAGAGCACTGGCTATTTGTGTGATCACATCCCAGTATCCTTCCCCATCCCTCCCTTCCCAGCATTCCCCTTCCTTGCAATGTCTATAACGCGAATGAATTGTTAGAAGTTCCCTTAATAATGGACACCAGCATTCTCACAACAACCAATCCGAGGTGAACTGGTCTTTAATGCTTCACTTTCCCTCTCTCTCTCTTCTTTCTTGAAAAGTGGTGTTACATTTTCCAACTTTGAAACTGATGGGACCATTATCGAAGCTCAGCCAAAGAAAATCCCAGACACTGCACTAACTAAGATGACAGCAAACTCTTTTAAACTCCTAGGTTTTAGTCTGATAGGTCCTGGGGGATAGCCAGATCTTCAAGTTTCCTTGAAGTGACCTTGATTTCCTCACTCTATTTAAACCCTAGTTTAACCTCTATTTTTGATATGCAATGATTTTTCTTTGGCGAAGGCAGTTACAAGACATTTGTTCCAATACCTCTGACATTTTCTCATAAATTTCTCCTGTCTTTGCTTCTAAGAGAGTAATGTTCACTTTAGTTACTCTCTTACCTTTTATAGGATAATAAAACACATACTCAAGCCTTAAAGAAGGGTCCTCTGAAGGTAGCAGTATTACATCCATTTTAAACTTTAGGAGATCCCTTTATAACGCATTTTGATTGATCACAGCCAACAATGATTACAGGCAGGTTTGTGTGGAGTAGGTACTCTGCAGTAATGTCACCTTTTGGCACAGATGCTGCTAAATCTGTAGACTTCAAAGTCTGAGTAATGAAGTAGGGGAGGCAATGGCCTAGTGGTATTATTGCTGGACTGTTAATCCAGCGACTTGGGTAACATTCTGGGGACGCGGGTTTGAATCCTGTCATGGCAGTTGGTGGATTTTTGAATTCAATAGAGTATCTGGAATTAAGAATCTAATGATAACCATGAATTGATTGTTGTAAAAACCCATCTGGTTCACTAATGCCCTTAAGGAGAAAGAAACTGCTATCCTTACCTGGTCTGACCTACATGTGACCCCAGACCTTAGTAATATGGTTGACTCTAGGCAATTGGGGCTGGGCAATAAATGCTGCCTGGTCAGTGACACCCTCATCCCATGAATGAATAGATAATAAAATATAGGGTAAAGTCACCATTATTTTACCAGGCCATAGGGCTGTTCCCTCTTAGAGAGTGAAAAAAAAACCCGATGGTGGTTTAACCTGAGGGTCACCATCCTTCAGGCAAGGGGTGAGGTTGAGAAGGTGGGATCTTTGTAGTAGCTGATCTGTGAATCAACCCCATGCTGTTGCTGCCCCTTTGCATCACAAACCAGAAGTCTAGCCAACTGAGCTAACCAACCCCTGCTAACCAATCCACAGCAAAGAAAGAAATAGGCAAATCAGTCCATAAAATATTCAGTTCTGCAAATGTGTGTTATCTATTGAAGATTGGCCTTCACTTTATTACACTGCTTACCAGAGGTGAACACCAGCATTTCCAAAGCCAATTCCTGCAAAAACACTTGCAAGGTGCATGTTGTATCTAGCCTCGAAGTCATCAGGGTGTCTGACAGCACTAGCAGTTTGAAGGAGAAATTAATACTTTACACGTGTTACAGCATTCACAGGAACAATCTCTACAGCATTCAACATGGACGATAATACCAAGGGCAGTATTTAATGGGGCTTGTAAGAATGGGAAGGATGGTAGGCTCAGGGTGTTGTGGGGAGCCGGGCGGGGAGGGGATGTGGTTATGTACACAGAAGCTGGCATCTTGGGTTTGCTACGTCAGCTGAGGTTGTGTGTGATAAACTGGGCGGCACGTCATTGGCAGAGCAGCCGACATGTTGCTGGATATTGGGAACCAATTTCCTGTTTACTTGTGTAGCTTGAAAACTCATTCATTGGGAAGCACACCAAACTCAGTCCACCTTCAGGATTAAGTCAGGAACCTTGTGCCTTCTGTTTCCTCATGGTTTAAAGACGGTGTGCACCAAACAAGGCTGTTCAATCTTTAGATGTGAGGCGAGGTTTTGTCTTTGTCTACCTCACCAGTACAGGAGATGTTACAAGGGATGGTGGCAGAAAGGACAAGAAGGGGGCAATAGAGTTTGGTAGTCAGGTCCTTAAATGGCATAGTGGTTGGGTTGGCAAAATACATCCATGTCTTGAAGTAAAGGGTTAAGAGGTGGAGGTCCTAAGGGAGACTGTTCCACCACACAAAGAAGGTCAACAGTCAGGGAAGGGACTCGGAGTTTGAAGCCAGGCAGATCCAGCTGCAGGTCAGTGTTAGTGTCCATCTACATGGCTGCTAGGAAGCTGCTACCCCACAGGAGATCAGGTGGGAAACCTTCACATAACAGGAGATCAGGGAGGAGGCCACTGTGGGATGGGAAGGGTTCTGGGCATGGCCCATGGGAGGGTCATGCAATCCCACTGTTTAACCGCAGGTGTTGCAGGAATGAAGGCCATGCCAACAGAGGTGCAGACATCACTGCCTTCCGCCTCCACATGGTTCCCTTTGTGGATCTGTACTGTGTCTCATACACTACACCCAGTCTCTCTACAGCCTTGGCTGTTAGCAGAGGAGTGCCTTGGTCACAAAAAAAACACAGGCCACAAGGCCATCAGCTGAAGGGGAAGGGAGGTCGGTAGAAACCTAATGGAGGTCATCTTCATCACTGCAGAGCATAGGTGTGTCAGCACATGATCATAATGTACACCAACTATCTCCAGATGTCCAAGAGGTAATGCTGCATATGGATATGGCTTTTTTTCTCAGGAGGCAGTTACTCACCTGCAGCTCTGAGGGCTTGGAGGGAACCCATGTCAGTCAGCCTCAAGGTAATAGTGGCTCTAAACTTCTTCACCAGATGCTCATTTCAGAGCTCCATTTCAGGGGAACACAGCTGGTATTTCCCAGGCTGCACTACACTGGTGCATGTGGAGATGACGTACGTGGTGGAGAACTGAGATCGCAGAGTAGCTCACCCAGGCCCAAGGGTCATGCAGAAATGTAGTTGGACTATCAGAAACAACTTCATCTTTAGTAGTTGTGACCACGAGTGATGCAGTGACCTCACCATCTTTCCTCACTGCAAACCTTGTGCATCCATCTCTCCCAGTCTCATCAAGAACTACCTCACTGCCCACATCCTCTACCTCCGGTACACCATGGCGAGTGGGGTAAGTATAATAACTTCTGAAGAAGGGTCCCGACCCGAAACGTCAGCTTTCCTACTCCTTTGATGCTGCCTTCTGTGTTCCTCCAGCTCCACAGCGTTACCAGTGTGCCTCAATGTTTCTTCCATGGCCAATACACCTTCTTATGACTTGGAGATCAGCAGGTGAGGAAAAGGCAGGTTACAGACAGCAATCTCCCAAAGTGTGTTAGGATGTGGGACCTGCTCCTACTGCACACTCTTTAATCTGCAGTGAGTCTGCGTGTGTGCAGCTCCCAGCAGGACTTGTGCTCATGTCCTGACTTTCTGTTAGGGACTGCACACCTCTTATTTAATTCTACCCCAAGTATAATTCTTCAGCGGGTTTGGAGTTCAGTCCTATAGCAAATACTCAAGGTATTATAAATATAAAATCTTACTTTTAACTTTAACCATGATATTTTTAACCACATACAGTATAAAATAAACCAGAGAAGAAATGAAGAATATAATTTAGCTGCCATCATGCACCAACCAGTTAGAATATATAAACTATAGATTATTAGAACATGGTTACATTTTAGACTGATTTACTTTGGAAGAGTTCACTTCATTTTTCTTCCATTATGTTGGAGCTAAGTAACTTTAATAATAAGATTAATTGATCTCTCTGTAATAGATTTCTAAAGTTCTTTTTTTGAACAAAGTCTCACATTGCTGATGACTTTAACACCAAAAGGATGTACGAGCAGATTAAGGTCATTCGGCCCATTGCTCTGCCATTCAATAAGATTGTGGCTGATCTGATCATCCCCAACTTCACTTCAGTGCCTACGTCCCATAAACTTTCATTCCCTTGATTAAAAATCTGCTTTTCTTAGCCTCAAATACATTTATTGATAACAGCCCTTGTGTTAAAGAATTCCATAGATTCACTGCCCTCCGATTTCTGGGTTTGCTATACTGCCCTCTGTTGGTTAGCTGTGTGATTGGCAGCAATCTGGGAATACACGTAAACCCACACTCTGCCAAAACAACAATTCCCAATCCTGTTCTGCAAAATATTTCCTTCCTCAAAAATTTATATTTACCATTAATTATTTATTAGTCATTTTACTTTGTAAGCTGAGCTCCTCTTCGAACACAAAACAACGCATTATTAAAATCAAATGAGTCAAGAGTCACCATGAGATATAGCAGCAGAATTAGGCCAATAGGCCCATCGAGGTTGCTCCATCATTCCATCATGACTGATATGTTTCTCAATCCCGTTCTCCTGCCCTCTCCCTGTAACCCCTGATCCCCAGACCAATCAAGAACCTATCCATCTCTGTCTTAAATACACTCAATGACTCATCCTCCACAGCTCTCTTCAGAAATGTGTTTCACAGATTCACCAGCCTCTGGCTAAATAAATTCATCCTCATCTCAGTTCTAAAGGATCGTCCCTTCACTCTGACGTTGTGCCCTTGGGCTTCAGTCTCTCCTACTCATGGATACATCATCTCCATTTCCACTCTACCCAGATCTCTCAGTGTTTTGTACATTTCAGTCCCTCTAATCCTTACAAACTCTATACAGTACAGACCCAGAATCCTCAAATACTCATCATGTGACAAGCCCTTCATTCCCGGGATCATTCTTGTAAACTTCCTCTGGACCCCCTTCAACGCCAGCACATCCTTTCTTAGATATGGGGCCCAAAATTGCTAACTGTATTCCAAATGCAGTCTGACCAGAGCCTTATACAACTTCTGTTTCTTTCTCCACAGATGCTGCCAGACTTGCTGAGTTTCTCCAGCAATTTCTTTTTCTGTACCAAATTATTAAAGCTGTAGCCAGTCACAGCTGGAGATAGGTTTTGCATTACCGTTTCAAATACTTTGCCACAATTTTTAAGGCATGCTTGGACCACACATCACTGATAGGGTTGCTCCCTTGATAAGCCGGACGATTGATTGGGTTAGATGGGCACGGTGATCGCAAGTTGTAGGGAAGAGCTGTGTAGGACTCCAGAGCGTGACTGTGAACAAGAAGAGAGAACATCAACAACTTTAAATATTTTTCCTGTGTGGAGGAATTTAAATGTGACTACTTGAACTTTAAAAAGTTTTTACATTATTAATAAGAGGATTCAGGCTTTTTTCTAGCCAGTTTGATTGGTCTTTTGAATTTTGCATCAGAAGCATCTGCTACTATTCAAGCAGTTTGATTGGTTTGTGGTTGACGTATCTTCCCGCAATTTGATTAGAACATTAGACTTGAAAATGATTTTAATTTTAACTCTTCTTAACCCTTCCTGATCTTAATTCCAGTTTATCAGCAGCAACCTTGAGCACAAATGCTCATTTGATGATGTTAGCCAGTTACTGGCTTGCTGTGGAACTTCAAAAGGTGGATAAATGCAACAGATTTCTATATTGCCATGTACCCGTCCTCTCTGCGTGCTCTTCCACTCAGCCCTTCCTTCCTAAGTGCCAAAGTCTGGTCTCCCACACTCTTTACCGAGGCAGCTACCTCCAGTTGCTCCAGCTCATTTTCATTTCAAACTCCCGTAAGGTCTCCAGTTGGGTAGAGTTACTCCCTCGCAGAAATTTAACAGAATAAGGATTCCTCAAAGCCTCCCAATGGCTTATCAGAAATCTCCTTCCGTGATCTGCAGCAGCAGGTGAAGAGTGAGCAGTTGGCACGACTTTATTCAATCTCGCGATGCTCATCTGCCTTTTATACTGTTCAGTTTGGAGAGGTTAAGAGTGGTTGTTGAAGGCAGCACGAGCTGCAAAACAACATGCAGTCTCTTTCTTGTACAATAGATGCAATATGTAGACACACAGTGTTTTACAACAGGGAAAGAGGGAAATTTTTGGCACCATGAAATTACGTTGAGAGAAAACTAAAATAATTATTTCATATTTAACTACAATGATACACTTAAATGCTGATTCTCCAGTGACAGGATATAATGTTCATTTTACTTCTTGAAGACATGCTGAGAACATGCTGAATGATCAGTGTCAAGTTGTCAATATTGTTGTCAACAGTACATGAGGCTCGAGTGCTGGCTTTGGGATATCAGAGCCACGATGGACATCTTTGGACACATCCCAGCAGCTATTACAATGATCAGGTTTGGAACCCGCCTGGGTTTCTTTCCATAGCCTGTGCCAATTGTGCTGCAAACTGATGTATTTGGCAAACATAGTGCAGAAACAGTCATTCACTGGAGCGTAGGAGGTTGAGAGGTGACCTTATAGAAGGTTATAAAATCATGAAGGGTATAGGTGAGGTTGATGGTGGTGTCTTTTCCCTAGGGTGGGAAATTTCAGGACTAGCAGGCACATTTTTAAGGTGACAGGAGAGAGATTTTAAAAAGGCATGAGAGGCAAATTTTTTATACAGATGGTGATTTGCATGTGGAATGAACTTCCTGAGGAAGTAGTGGATGTGGGTACAATTGCAATGTCTAAATGACATTTGGATAAGTACATGAATAGGAAAAGTTTGGAGGAATATGGGCTAAGTGCAGGCAGGTGGGACTGGTTTAGTTTGGGATTATGGTCTGTATGGACTGGTTGGACCGAAGGATCTGTTTCCGTGCTGTATGACTTCATGACTCCATATTGCATGTTAGAGACACAATGAAGTTAGATCATTTGAAAGATCAAGAATGTGATCATCTCAGTTACATGGAAGAAAATTATACGAGAAATATGACTGAAATTACCAGTTTGGCTCCTTAAGGAAGTACATAAAAATTACCCTTACATCACTGATCAAAGATAAAACCCTACTATAAGCACTTTATACTAATTCCAATGATCTGAAAAATCATCAGACAGCTCCTGTACTTTAAGACCATCAGATATAGGAGCAGAATTAGGCCATTCAGCCCATCATGTCTGTTCCCCCATTTGATCATGGCTGAAGGGTTCCTCAAACCCATTCTCCTGGCTTTTCACCATAACCCTTGATCCTCTTACTAATCAAGAACCTACCTCTGTCTTAAATACACTCAATGACTTTGGCCTCCACTGCCTTTTGCAGCAACTAGCTTCACAGAGTCACCACCCTCTGGCTGAAGAAATTCCTCCTCCTCAGTTCTAAAGGGTCATCCTTTCACACTGAGGCTGTGCCCTTGGGTCTTAGTTTCTCCCACCTGTGGAAACATCTGCTCCATGTCCACTCCATCCAGGACTCTCAGTATTCTGCATGTTTCAATCAGATTTCCCTCTCATCTTTCTAAACTCCACCAAGTACAGACCCAGAGTCCTCAATCACTCCTTATGTGACAAGTCCTTCATCCCTGGGATCTTTCTTGTGAACCCCCTCTGGATCGCCTCCAAGGACAGCACATCCTTCCTTAGATATGGGGCCCAAAACTGCTCAAAATATTCCAAATACGGTCTGACCAGAACCTTATACAGCCTCAGCAGTGCCTCCCTACTCTTGTATTCTAGCCCTCTTGAAATGAATACTAACATTACATTTGCCTTTCTAACTGCTAAATTGTTAACCTTAACTGAATCTTCAACTAGAACTCCCAACACTGTTTGTGCTTCAGATTTCCAAAACCTTTCCCCATATAGAACCTTTACACCTCTACTCTACCTATCAAAGTGCATAACCTCACACTTGCCCTCATTGTATTCAATATGCCAATCCTTCGCCCATTCTCCTAGCCTGTCCAAGTCCTTCTCCAGCCTCCCCACTTCCTCAACACTACTTGTCCCTCCACTTACCTTTGTGTCATCTGCAGAGTAGCAACCATGCCCCCAAATCATCAAATGTATAATGTGAATAGTTGTGATCCCAACACTGACCCCTGCAGAACTCCACTAGTCACTAGTCACTGGTAGCCATCCTTAAAAATAACCCCTTTATCCCAATTCTCTACCTTCTACCAGTTAGCCAATTCTCTATCCATGCCAGTACCTTGTCCCTGATACCATGGGCTCTTATCTTATTTAGCAATCTCCTATGTAGTACCTTATCAGAGGCCTTCTGGAAATACAAAAAGATCATGTCCACTGGCTCTCCTTAACTAACTTGCTGATTATCTTCTCAAAGAATTCTAACAGATTTGTCAGGCATGACTTCCCCTTGATGAAGCCATGCTGACTCAGTCCTATTTTACCAAGTACGCTGTAAACTCATCCTTAACAATGGTCTTTTAAAATCTTACCAATGACCAAGGTCAGGCTAACTGGCCTGTAATCTCCTGTCTTTTGCCTCCCTCCCTTCTTAAACAGGGATGTTACATTAATCATTTTCTAGTTGTTTGGGATCCTCCCAGACTCCAGTGATTCCTGAAAGATCACCACTAATGCCTCCACAATCTTCCCAGGTATCTCCTGCAGAACTCTGCAGTGTAGTCCATGTGATCCAAGTGATTTTTCCATCTTTACACCTTTCAGTTACCCAGCACCTTTTCATTAGTGATGACCACTACACTCACCTCTGTCCCCTTTGATTATGTGTATATAGGCTTAATAGGGTTTTATATCTGATTCCCTCAGTCAGTAAAGTGTGAAGTGGTTGAATGTAATTTTAATCAAGTATCAGCATTCTGAATGGCCTGGAATCAATCAAAAGCATACGTGACTCTCAGACAGTATGCCCACACGTGTGACTCTCAGACTGTATGCCCACACCTGTGACTCTCAGGCAGTGTGCCCACACGCGTGACTCTCAGGCAGTATGCCCACATGCGTGATTTTCAAAGATGTTCGGAGATCAACTAATAGGAAGGAAACTACCTAAAGCTAAAAAAAAACAGAATGACTCTGTGAGAAATTCAACTGTTCATAACAAAGATGTGTATTTTCGAATTAGTCTGTAAAATTAGAAAAAAAAACTCACCAAAATAAGAAAAATATATGTTAAATAATTAAACACATACTGAAATTTCTTTACAGAATGTTATTCCTTCGATCATTTAAACTTTTACTACTTGGACCAGATGGGCTACACTGCAGAGTTCTGAAGGAGAGAGCTGGGAAGATTGTGGAGTCACTGGTGGTGATCTTTCAGGAATCTCTGGAGCCAGGGAGGATGCCAAAGGACTTTTTCAGAGTTTCTCTCAATCTGTACTCATTGATGCAATGGATGACATGATTTCCACCATATCTGTAGTGATGTTGTGCTAACAGAGAGGAAGCAGTTGCTAAATCAATTTTGAGCATGGGACATCTGGAAAGATTACCTACCAAAGTACATCCAATCCGCTGTAAGCAGCCACGCGTTCGGGCATGTGCAGAGTATGCAAAGGGTCCACGATTCCAAGCACTGGTTTCAGAGCCCTGTTGGCAATACCTAAGATGGAACATTCAGCAGACAGTGTGAAAACAAAACCATCTAAGTTCCTTGACTCTGATACATTTAGTGAGAAAGCCAAAATGATTTCTGCTCATTATTGTGGAGATTTAGTAACATGTACTCGGAAGAAAAATAATACCTGACAGATAGAAACATATTAGACAAGAGCAGGAGCAGGCTTTTTGACCCTACAAACCTGCTCCAACGTTCAACATGACTGCGACTGACCACTGAAGCCACAGAGCTGTAGCATGGAAACAGACCCTTTAGTCTAAATCATCCATGCCAACCAGATATCCTAAATTAATCTAGTCCCATATCCCTCTAAGCCCTTCCCAATTATATATCCATCCAGATGCCTTTTAAAAGTTGCAATTTTACCCGCCTCCACCACTTCCTTTGGCAGTTCATTCCATATTCGCACCACCCTCTGCATGAAAAAGTGGCCCCTCAGGTCCCTTTTAAATCATTCCTCTTTCATCTTAAACCTATGCCCTCCAGTTTTGGACTCCCCCACCTTGGGGAAAAGACCTTGTCTATTCACCCTATCCATACACCTCATGATTTTACAAACCTCTATACATGCACCCCTCAGCCTCCGATGCTCCAGGGAAAATAGCCCCAGCCTATTCAGCCTCTCCCTATAGCTCAAACCCTCTAATCCTTGAAAATCTTTTCTGAACCCTTTCAAGTTTCATACCATCTTTCCTACAGCAGGGAGAAGTCAATATCCCAAACCCACCCTCCTCCCATGTCACTCGATCCCTTTAGCCACAAAAGCTATATTGACCACCTTCTTGAAAATGCTCAATGTTTTGGCCTCAACCACTTTCAGTGATAATGAATTCCACAGGCTGCAGAAATTTCTCCTCATCTCAGTCCTAAGCCACCGTCTTGATAAAATTCTAACATAATAACTCTAAGTTAATCGGTTAAGAACTTCTATCAATCCAGTACCCACGGGGAACCTCTGTCATGGTCTCTGCTCTACTTTCGGGAGCCAGGGAGAGATTAAGTCATTTCCCTGCCTTTAGCAAGCACCTTATAAACCAGGAATGCTTCTAGGGGGCCTGTTATTCTGAACTGTCAAAGTCAGATTGTAAGGCCCCAGCAGGTGACAGGGGGAAAAAAAAACTCAGGAGGAAGGTAGAGTCTCAGCATAACTGGAACCTGACCTAGTTTCTAGCAGAATAAAAGAAAACAAGAAAATTTGGATTATTTGGATTTCATGAGGCATTTGATAAGATGTTGCAGCAGTTGCTGCACAGGATAAGGTCTCTTACAATTGGGGTGATCTATTCGCAAGATTTCAGGTTTGGTAAATGGACCGAAAACACTGAGTTGGAACAACCAGCGTAGGACAGAGCATAACCAAAAGTCACCAAGCCAAATATGGTGATTGATTGATTGATCATTGTCACACGTACCAAGATATAGTGAAAAGTATTGTTTTGCATGCTATACAGGCATATCATGCCATACAAAGTGCATCAGGGCAGCGGAACAGAGTGCAGAATAGAGTTACAGCTGCCGAGAAGGTGCAGGGAGAGAGAGAGAGATCAGAATTAACATTTGAGAGTTCAAATAGCGTTCAAACAGCGGCAAAGAAGGTGTTCTTGAATCTATTTGTACGTGAATTCAAACTTTTACATCTTCTGGCTGATGGAAGAAGGTGGAAGAGAATATAACCGAGGTCGGAGGGGTCTTTGATGTTGTTGGTTGCTTTCCCAAGGCAGCAGGAAGTATAGATGGAGTCAGAAATCAAAAATAATTTTGACAGTCTGCAAATGTACAAGTCTCGAAATGAGATTACAATTTATTTTAAAGAGTAATTAAAATACTTTAAGTCCAAAAACAAAACTGAAAATTAACTAAAAATAAAATCTGCCCAAACTTTATTCAAAGCTTCATGAGCAAAACAGGTAATATGTGATGTCACATAAATACAGTGTGGAGGCAATTTAATTAACATGCTTAAATTTGTGTTAAAGCCACTTATGTGTAAAGCAACATTGATGTAATGCTAGTTGAAAGCAGGAGCTACAGAGTTAATTTGCAGTCAGCAACAATGAATTACATAAATTACAATGGGCCAAACGTTCTGATCTGGGCATGATGGTGGTTGGGGGTTGGTGTGTCCATCAGTCAGTGCAAGAGGACTTCCCAAGGGGTCCCAATGTGTATCTTTCAAGCTAACCCAGAGCCCCCAGTCAACCAAAGCCTGGATTCTTACCCCTCTCCACCTCTGCCATGGATATGTTCAGATAGCACAGTGGCTCAGTGATTAGCACTGCAGTCTCACAGTGCCAGGGACCCGGGTTCAATCCTGGCCTCAGGTGTCTATGTGGAGTTTGTACGTTCTCCCCGTCTCTGTGTGGGTTTCTGCCAGGTGCTCTGGTTTCCTCCCAGAGTCCAAAGATGTGCAGGATTGGCCATGCTAAATTGCCCATAGTGTCCAGGGATATTAAGTTAGATGGATTGGCTATGGTAAACTGTGCAGGCTAGGTGGATTAGCCATGGGAAGTTCATGGTTACTGGGATAAGGGTCTTGGGGGTGTGGGTCTTTGTGGGGGGGGGTGGGTTGGTGTGGACTCAATGAGCTGAATGGCCTGATTCCACACTGTAGGGATTCTGTGATAACCATTTCATTCTTTTGTAATTACAAGCTCATCATATGTTAACATCCTCCATCATTTCCTGTTCACAAGTTCTCAATGTTTCCATCTTTGCTCATGTTGCAGTTACTGATGTTACAAAGCTAGGGAGGAAAGAAAACTGTGAGAAGGACATAAAGAAGCTACAAGGGGATACAATACTGGTAACTTTTTTTATTATTCACCCCTGGGAAGTGGGCGTTACTGCCTGGGCCAACATTTATTGCCCGTCCCCAGTTGCCCTTGAGGAGGTGGTGGTGAGCTGCCTTCATGAACCGCTGCAGTCCACCTGCTGTAGGTTGACCCACAATGCCATTAGGGAAGGAATTCCAAGATTCCAGCATCCATGAAAGAACAGCAATATATTTTCAAGTCAGGACGGTGAGAGGATTGGAGAGGAACTTGCATGTGGTGGTGTTCCCATGTATCTGCTGTCCTTGTCCTTCCAGATGGAAATAGACGTGGCTTTGGAAGGTGATGTCGGAGGATCTTTGGTGAATTGTTTGGTGAAGGTGAAAGGTGGACCATCAAGATGGGAAAGTATGAAGTTATTCACTTTACTTAGAGGATGGGAATAGCAGATACTTTTAGAAAGGTGTTCAAGATTAGTTACTGCATCTGGTGGCCAATGCATCAGTTTCCAGTGCGGTACCCCTTGCTGCCAGCTTGGCTGGGAATGACAGTATTCCAAGGGGGAAAGGGGTAGGTTTGTGGTGGGCAGGGGGTTATCCGACATCCCTTTGATCTTCCACATGAAGCTTGGCCAGATTCCCTGGCATTGCACTGGTGCCACAGTCATGCAGCCTGAAATGTTGCATTGCTGCACACAATTAAGGGTTAAATGATCCTTAATGCACCAATATTGTCTGCTTTCAGGGGATGGGTGCCTGCATCTGGAAAAATCTTCTGGAGGTGGGAACTTGTCAGAGAGTAGAAAATTTTGAATTTTCACACCTCGTCTCTCCAAAGTCGGCTTGCTAAGATCACCAGTGACCTGTTGATGTAACCACTGCAGCAAACTTGGAGATATTGTAAACTCAGAGATGTTGCAAATATCTTCAGCACCTGCTTGAAACGAGACTGACAGAATTGGAATTCATTCCCTATGGTCATCTTCCATTACACTTCTGCATCCAGGGCTCGACTACTCCATCCGCCTTTCTTTCTTTTTCTTCTTCTCTCTTTTTTTTTTCTCTTTTATTTTATTTTACTTAACATTTGGTGAAGAGCTTGGTCACGGCAATGACATCGGCAGCGGTGAGTGGGCCCAGAAGTGTTGACTCGAGTAGGCCCAGCAGCATTGGTAGAGGCAAGATGGCACCAAAGGATGGCAAAGGGGCAGAGGCAGTGAAGGGGACTCATGCTTGGCCACCAGGACCATGGCAGAGCACTTAATAAGTAGGACTGTAAAATTGGACACTTTCTTTATTTTTTTTTGCCTTTATAGTCTGTGTTTTGGTTTATTTTTCTGTGTTTTAAGAGCTGTGGCTTACTAAGATAAGTTCTGTGGTGCTAGAGAGTGATGACACTATACAACACTTTTCACTGAATTCAAATCAACACCCAAACCAATAATTGTATGTGGCGTAAATTACATACAAAATGTGCACACACCATTTTGGAGCTTCTGAGGGTGCTCCTGGTTTGCAAGATATGATGCAATGGATCAGGTTTGTAATTAGTTAAAAATACCCTCACTATCTTAACATGGGAAAGAGCCACTCCATTGTGATTTTCACTATCATGGTTTCTTGTACCTGTTTTAACTTTCATAGCTTCATAGTCAAATATTGCCACACCTGTGGTCTCACTTCCAGTGCCAGCTGTGGTAGGAACTGGGAATAAAAAAAATTTAAATGTGATTAGTTAAGAACTGTATATTTGTTTTATTTTAATATATATACTTTCAACATTTAAGTTCAAGATTGCATTCCTACGTTACAACAATGATGATTGTTCAAACAGAAATGGGCTGAAATGTGGCTTGTGATGACCTGATGTCATTGGAGGCATGGCAGAAACATAAATCTGTCTTCCTTAAAGGTTTGTACCGTTTACAGAAACATGATACATGAAACATTCTTCTGTCTGATCAACAATAGGTATTAATGTACAGGCCCTAATATGACCGCCCGGCTGTGTTGTGAGTTGGCAGAAATGATGTGGAGGTGCTGATGTTGGACTGGGGTGGGCAAAGTCAGAAGTCACAACACATCAGGTTATAGTCCAACAGGTTTATTTGAAATCACAAGCTTTTGGAGCGCAGCCCCTTCATCAGGTGCACTCCAAAAGCTTGTGTGTTTTCAAATAAACCTGTTGGACTATAACCTGGTGTCGTGTGACTTCTGACTGTGAGTTGGCGGAGGTAATAAATTGGGATGGACACAACGTAAGTTTATAATTACAGGACATCTTTTCATGAAATGAAATTACATTGTTTAAAAATGATTTATTGTTTAAATGTTTATGTCAGGTGGCAAGCCTGAATAAGAAGGATACAATGGGGGAACAGTTAGGGTGAGACTGGTTCAGTTGGGGGAATCCATGGACTAAGGGCAAGTGGATGGTGTCTGGAGTGGAATCTGATTTTGGGAGTGATAGGGGTACGGATAGTGGGCAGCATGTAGAATGTGATTGATAGGGGGTCAGCAGACTGTGGAGGTGGAGCAGATCAATCACATTTGAAGGGGCAGTCTTATAATTGGAATTGTATTGCTATTGTTAGATGGCGACATCACATGCAACAATTTTTATGACAATGCATTATTTACAATCTGTACTTACTGTTTAATCTCCAAAGGCACTACAAGTGCAAGACTAACAGCATTTTTCAGGAGTGCTGAGGCTGAGAAAAGATTCAAAGCGGTAAAGAAGACAGTAGAGAATGCACATGGAGTGAGAGGGCAGTGGGCAGAGAGGGGGGTAAGATTGTGGGAGATGAAATGTAGAGGGGTAAACTTTGTGTCTACAAATAATTCCAACTTTCACCATTTTAAATCTCCAATTTTGGGAAAAAACAAGTTATTGCTAAGTTCACTTCTAGGAAGCAAGGTAGCTAATTTAAATTGTTAAAGCAAACCTTTATTTATCCAAACCAGCAGCTCTTTAGGTTGGGATAATACAGACTGGTGAGTAAGATTATCTTTCCGAAAACTGTTGAAACGCCCCCTTCATATAATTATTCAATCCACTATTTGAACGATCTCACATTTGCAGCTTCATCAAGAGTTGGAGGAAAAACAAAAGTGATTAAGAATATACCAAATTTAAAATGAAAATAGATTGCACATTCCAATAAATGTTTAATCAATTGTAGAGGTCGGCACATTTATAGCAGGATCCAATGTCTTAAGGTGCTGATATAGTGGATGATGGATGATGGTTAATGATTTTGATGATGTTTTCAATTGTTTAAATCAGTATGACACATTTTAAATCTTTGCACATGGCACAGTGTTGCTAGGAATTAGCAGCACTGCCAATCAATGTTTTCACTTACACCGATCCCCACTCTAAACATAAAATTGGGTGTCACAATCAGTAGCTTACACAGAAAACTTGAAATGGTACAATTCAGACCAACTCCAGGATGAAAACAGCTACGCAGACTCACCTGCTATCAAAGGGCAGAGAGTAACAACAACTGGTTTGCCTATTCCAATTGGTGCATTGACATAGTCCAAGAATTCAGCATCGGGACTGCAGGCGTAAAGATTAGCGACTTTGCACGTGTCCATCACAGATCCACCTCCAACAGCGACAAACGCATCAAACTGTTCTTGACGAGCAAATGTTATCGCTTCCTTGAAGCTAATAATATTTCAAAAAGTGGATAATAGTCAATGTAAACCGAAGCGCTATATCAGAATAGTATACAATGAAAGATTAAACAAATGATACATCTTCCTTTTTTATTTTTTTAAAAGAAGGACAGCTCAAGGCAACAAAATCAGACATTGCTGGAAGAGCTTAGCAGGTCTGGCAGCATCTGTGGAGAGAATGCACAGTTAATGTTTTGGGTCCAGTGACCCTTTTTCAGAACTACAGGTATGTTCTGCTCAGATGGTAATGAGTTTCTAGTGTTCGGAATGCACCCAGGACTTGATCGCTAGTTTATGCTGGTAGGTATCCTGTGGTGCAGAGGTAGTGTCCATAACTCTGAGCCAGGAGGCTGTGCAGCAGAGGTGTGTAATAACATCTCTGAACAGATTGGTTAAACAGATTGAGAAAATATCTCCCTAATCTGTGCTGAGCTAACCGATCCCAACAAACACAACAATCAGAGTTAACAAGGTGTAGAGCTGGAAGAACACAGCAGGCCAAGCAGCATCAGAGGAGCAGGAAAGCTGACGTTTTGGGTCTGGACCTTCTTCAGAAAGAAAAAAGGCCTTTTTTTCCTGAAGAAGGGTCCAGACCCGAAACGTCAGCTTTCCTGCTCCTCTGATGGGGCTTGGCCTGCTGTGTTCATTCAGCTCTACACCTTGTTATCTCAGACTCTCCAGCATCGGCAGTTCCTACGATCTCCAAACACAATAATCAGCCTTGACTATTTCACTGACACTGAGGGCACTGGTTGTAGTTGAATTCATTTTAGGTAACAAAGCCTATCACTTCATCTCTAAGCATCTTTTTACTTCAGTTTCAGCTGTATAACTCAATTTATTCGCAGGCAATTTCATGTCCTCCCAAAGTTTAGTCTGCCTGGAGCTCTCTATTGCTGTTTCATTTTTATTTTAGCTAGCGTTATTGCCTGTAGATCCCTCCCACTGTCTCACTAGCAAAAAGCCTTCACATTCTGCTGGAATACTAGTCCCATTTGGTTCATAAAGTCCCTACAGTGTGGAAGTAGGCCATTTGGACCATCCAAAGAGCATCCCACCTCGACCCACCACCACACCACCCCCACCACCACCACCCTATCCTGTGTTTCCCATGGCTAATCCACCTAGCCTGCACATCCCTGGATATTATGGGCAATTTAGCACAGCCAATCCACCTAGCCCGCACATCTTTGGGCTGTGGGAGAAAACCAGAGCACCCGGAGGAAACCCACGCAGACACGGGAAGAATGTGCAAACTCCACACAGACAGTTGCCCAAGGTTGGAATCAAACCTGGCTACTTGGCGCTATGAGACAGCAGTGCTAACCACTGAGCCACCATGCCACCCATTCAGGTGGAGACTATTCTACTGGTAACAGAAATAAAGAGACAGGAGCAACTTTGTTCATCTGAACTGAGACTAACGCTTACAAAGTAAGTCACTGGGGTAGATTCAAAGGAAGGGAAGCCACCACGAGGCCCTGTCCTTCATGGTAGCTCAGTGCTACTTCCATCCCCTTATAATGAGCCATAGGGAAGCTACAGCATCATGGGTAGACACAAGGGAAATCTGCTGAGACCCTGCAGCCCATACGGCTGCTGCAGAGCAGTGGGTAGAGTGGAAGGCCAGGAGTGATTCAGAAGGGGTGTGCTGAAAGAAATCCAAGTCAAGTTAGAGAAGCACTGGCCTTACCATCCACATTTCTGTTATTTTCCATTTCCTGGATGAGAATCCAAACCATCACATGTGGAGTAATATCCACATAAGTCAGTTTCTTCAGCCTGCGTTAGAAGTGTTGACCGGTAGGCCATCTCTTCAAATTGTATACCCAGTTGAAGTATATACTTTTTAAATTGAGAGATTACTAAGAGTGGAATAGTATTACTCAGGATATGGCCAACAATAACATCACAAGGGCTCACAATGAGTTATTGCTTACCTTCCATCTGTTGGTTCCACTCTGACCTTGTCAAATACTTTAAAATTTACTCCATTCTTAACCAACGAATCCAGGACTGCTTTAACAGGAGGCAGTTTGGCTATATTCTTGTCAGTCATAACACAAACATTCCTGGCCTTCATGTTCTGAAGATCCTACAGAAATACCAAAAGCTGGAATGTTTTAACATGAAAAGCATGCAAACAGCGAACAGCCAAGTATTAATGAATAGCTCACACATTTGCCAGGATTCTATTGTTACCTTAGTCTGCATTTCAAACACAGGAAATAAGGACCGAGGTTCAAGTTACTTTCAAGCATCCTGACACTCACTAGAGTTGGCTTCTACAAAACAAGTTACACTTTTGTTCCTCTATTCTGAGGAAGGGTCACCGGATCCAGCAACTTCTGTTTTTGTTCCTGATTTACAGCATCCACAGTACTTTCGGTCTTTTTTAAGTTACATTTTCCATTCGAAACGGAAACAGAAGTTGCCGGAAAAGCTCAGCAGGTCTGGCAGTATCTGTGAAGAGAAATCAGAGTTAATGTTTCAGGTTAGGTGATCCTTCCTCAGAACAGTCACTCAACCCGAAACGTTAACTCTGATTTCTCTTCACAGATACTGCCAGACCTGCTGAACTTTTCCGGCAATTTCTGTTTTTGTTTATGATTTACAGCATCCGCAGTTCTTTCGGTTTTTACACTTTTGTGTTAGCTTGTTCAGAGCAGTCATTATCAGTGCACTAAATGAAAGGGTGACTGGCAAATCAATGCAGATGTCACTGAAAGGAAAAGGGTTTCTAGCTGCATTTAAAACACTGTGCTCAATATTCCTACGAGGATGGTTTCAGTGTCAGCAGGTGGGCAAGGTGTGCAATAGTATGGGTTAAAAGTCAACTCAGCGGGTCTGCAACTGAACAAATCTGCTTTGACTTCAGGGTCTAAACTGCACAGTGGTTGTGATGTACCCATAGGATGCATCCTTAGTTCCATTTAAAGGAGCAATGCACAAATGGAAGTTTGAGGTGTTTAGGATGGATGGCACACATTCAAGCAAGGTCAACACTCAGATTGAATGATGTGTTGCTGCAATTACTCCTGGGTACAGGAAGGAGTAGGAAAGATATACTTTCTCCAGCTACAGGGAGAAGAAACCGGTAGCTCTCACCAAAAAAAAAGGCCCGGTTGGAAGTTGCTGAGGAAGTAAACTGGTGTGTTGCCCCCAGATCTTGGTTGCAGTTAATGAGTTATCCAGGCTAAGAAATGTAAGTACTTTTGTTGATTCTACGATGCCGATGTAGTTAGGTCCTTCACACTTATACTCTGTCTGGATCAGAAATCTCCACGACCTGACTCTTCACCCCAGCCAACCTTCAGCAGCACACTGCCATCATTATATCACCTTCCGACTACCATTGTCTCAATCCTTCTGCAAGATGATGCATCTGTCTCTTAGGCAGGGCATCCACTTGCTCATCTCACTCACAAATCTGTTTGATTCACTCTAGTCTCAGATGCGAAAAATCAAAGGAAAAGGAGAGGTTGGTCATTGTAAGTAATCCAAATTGTATAAGGATATAGAGGCAAGGCCCAGGAGATAAGCAGCATCTCTGTATCCGTCTCAGCCAGCGATAAAGACACAGGAATCTTACATATAATTGCTGACAGGTTGGATATACATATGCTGACTTTACTTACAATAACTACAAAAACCAAACCATGGACAACGATAACTGCCAAAATTATGAACTTGCCAATGAATAAATCACCACAGAATGTACAGCCTTGCTCCAGTGTAAACACTCACACCACACTGCGTTTACATTGAGACTTCACTAGGGTCTAAACTTCGCAAGTGAGCGTTGACAGACATTTTTCGCCGGGAGAGCTGAGAACAGTCTGTGGCACAGGGCTTAATGCTCTCTGAGCTCTGTGCAGAGGGACACAGTTGCTGAACAGAAGAGCTACTGTTGGAGGCGCTACAGAAACTCAGCCAGGTAGGCCACGCATACTCTCCACAATACTGGACAGTTGCAGAAATCAATTTGATTCATAACACAAAGGCAACGTACTGCAGATGCTAAAAATCTCAAACAAAACTGGAAAAATTCAGCAACTCGGCTAGCATCTGTGCAGAGAAACAGAATTAACTTCAACGACCTCTCAACAAAACTGTAGGGAAGTAGAAACGTAAGGGCTTTTAAGTCAGTGAAGGTGTTGAGGGTGGAAGGAACTACTATTAGGTGGTGTATAAACTATACGTATTAATGTGAATGATCCTTTATTATTCTTTTATCTTCATCTATATGAATCCTACATTGCCATTTTACTTAAATTCATTAAGTAATTCTGCACGATAAAAAAAGCATATCCCCAAGCCAATTCTAATAGTTAAAGTGCATTATAGAATAAACAGACAAACTTAAGAAGCAAGTAATGTGCTCTTGGTTTTTTGCCAAATTAATCCTTCACCTGCCCAATTACACATTGATGTTTTACAAACAACAAAGAACAAAGAAAATTACAGTACAGGAACAGGCCCTTCTGCCCTGCACCAACATGCAGCCCGTCACAACTAAAACCCCCTACCCTTCTGGGGACTGTATCCCTCTATTCCCATCCTATTCATATATTTATGAAGATGCCTGTTAAAAGTCACTGAAGTATCTGCTTCCACTACCTCCCCCGGCAGCGAGTTCCAGGCACCCACCACCCTCTGTGTAAAAAACTTGCCTTGTACAACATTTTATTTTATTGTGGAAAGATGAAAATAAAGTCAGAGAGAGAACCATACCTTTAAGGGGAAGCTAGATCGTTATTTAAAGGGCAAGGTGATTTACATAAATTTTATTGTCATCATGTAAAATCTATATAAATCACCTACCCTCTAAATAACGATCTAGCTTCCCCTTAAAGATATATCAGGAAAGATAAAAGGAGCCGAGGCCTGAATGGGGCATAAGTACCAATAATAGAATAACTTGGCTGAACGTAAATACCAGTATAGACTAATTGGACCGAGCATATATACCAATATAGACTAACTGAACAGGGCATATATACCAGTATAGACTCATTGGGCTGGGCATAAATACCAGTATGGATTAATTGGGCTGAGCATAAATACAGCATAGACTAGTTAGGCTGAACATAAATACCAATATTGACTAATTGGTCTGAGCATATATACCAGTATAGACTAATTGGGCTGAATGACCTGTGTAGCATACCCGATGTAAAACAATCAGCTATTAATGTGTATAATTTGAGAGGTAGAATTCTTACCATACCAACTTCATTTGTCACCCCTTCTCCATATCGAATATTTGAACAGGCCATCTATAATAGAATCAACGTCCATAGAGATCATCAGCCTTGCAAGTAAAATTCAATTCATTTTCTATAATTTTTATTAATGATGAAATGATTAAGTTCTAAAAGGCCATGACTCTTTAAATGAAATATTTGTACCTCAAAAGCATAGTCTGTTGTTCTGGTTGCGCCATGTTCTGGAGCTGGAACATAAACACCAACAGTGAAAAGCATTCACAGCTTCCTAACACCATATTGCTGAGAAAATGGGAACCTCAAGATTTCAAACAATTTGACATGACTGTAAAACAGGTTTCTACAACACAGTTTTTAACACAAACTGATAGTTGCACATGCAGATAAAATTAGACCAAAAATGTTTCCTGGTTATGCTCAGCAACTAACAACTGCTGTGGTGAGATTAACAAATTTTAAATCCCAGTGTATCCTAAATAAGGTGGAAAACTTGAACATTAATGGAGTATTTTCTACAGAAAAAATGGGTTGAATGGCCTCCTTTGGACTGTAACAATTTGGTGATTTAAAAAAAAATCAAGCTCCTTAAACCCAGCAGCAGAAAGTAGTCATTAATGCCCAGAAGTGACTTGTGCTACAATACCTTGAAAATTGTAAAATCTGAAGTTGAAATCAAATTTTATATTCTGAGATTGTGATGTTTATATCTTTGTGGCTGGTCAGGGTCATGTTCCTCTACCACAGAAAGCATGACACAGACCGATAAAAGGCCTATAATTACCAACTACTAAAGATTAAACTCAGCTTGGAGTTAATCAGAAACACACACAAAAATGTGTAATTATTTACCTTGGTAAATATGCATCCAGTCATTTATTACAGCTTTATATTCTTGAATTAATTAACAGATCACAAGGTGACTGCCAGTGATTTAACTGCTGTTCTTAGCCAACAGCTGAAATTACATTTTAAACAGAGTTATTTATCCCTAACCTGTGTGCTTCTATCACCTTCTACAGCATTGAACAATATTCTCACAATAGAGGATTACCTTGTGAATAACCATGAGAATGAGCAGGGCACCGACATCTAGGCAAATAATAAAGGATTAAAGGTGTTCAAATGGTACCATTTCTTTCTAAGTATAAGAGAATCACAAAGATGGCTGTGGTTAATAATCATAGTTAAATCATTATATTGCAATTACATGTGTCAAATACTGTTTAAGATTTGATTTACTCTACATGGACCAGGAAATACAAGCTGTGTTACTTCCTGATTTCAGAAACCCAGCTCCATCACCTCTGGCCACAGCTGTCTTGTTTTCATAGAGACATAGATAAGCAGGATTCAGATTGTCTGAGTCCCAAGACAGCACTGGAGAGCCAATGCTAAGGCAGGCCTACAGACCTCAATGTATGAAACATAGGCAAAGCTTACCACGTTATTCTGATGCCCTGAACCCTCACTAAAACTAAATCAAGAAATGCCTCTCTGTCCTGTTGGGTTAGTTTTATATTGGCAAAATGTTTTCTTGAATATATTTGATAAATTCTGCACCCTATACATCTTTTATGATGATTTTATTCAAGATAATATGAAAGTTGTTGAAGTGCCCTAAGTATACTCTCAACAGTTTGCCAACATATGTGCTTTCCTGTCTCCTTTTGCCTCTTTGGGGGTCTATAGCATACTCCAAGCTAGTTTCTTTTTGTCCTGTATTCAAACCACCTGGCCTCATTTTTGATCTTTCGGGCATATCATCAATTTTATTTATTCATTCATGGGATGACGGCGTCACTGGCTAAGCCACCATTTATTGCCCATCTTGGAGGGCAGTTAACAGTCAACCACATTAATGTGGGTCTGGAGTCATGTGTAGGCCAGACCAGGTAATGATTGCAGCTTCCTTATCTGAAGGACATTAGTGAACCAGATGGGTTTTTCCCAACAATTGACAATGATGCATGTCATCATCACAGTCTTAATCCTAGACTTCTTTTAAAATCAAATTCAAAATTCCACCATGGCAGGATTTGAACCCAGGTCTCTGGATTAGTAGTCCAGTGATACTTCCTCCCCATTTAGAAATAGCAATGTTCCAGTGATGGCAGTGTTCACTGTAACTCCTTGGATACTGATAATTCCACACACAAGAAGGATGGAAACATTCAGATTTGGGTTGAGAAGTATCAAGGCATATTCATGCTGCACAAGTGCCAGGCAATGACCGCTTCCAACATGAAAAAAATCAAACCACCCACCCACGATGTTCAATGCCATTTTCATTGTTGAATGCCCACTCTATTGACATCCTGGGGATTACCACTGACTAGAAAGTGAAGTGGACCAGCCACATATTTACTGTGAATACAGAGCAGGACAGAGGCTGGGAATTCTGTGGTTAATAACTGACCTCCCAACTCCCCAAAGTCTGTCCTCCATCTACAAGGAACAAGTCAGGAGTGTGATAGAAATCCAAGATAGCGGTGGAGTAGATCACTTCAGTCAGAGCTTGTCTGCTCTGTCCGTTTCTTTCTCTTTCTTTCCTTTTTCTTTCCTCTCTGGGTGTTTCTTTTCTTCACTCCCGGCCTAAGCCGGGACCCGGCAAGGCATCCTCTCGGCCCGGCCCAGCCTGTGGCTGTCCCTCGGCCCAGCGTGGTGGTGTCTCGGCGTGTGAATGGGTCCTGCCTGGGCATGTTCTGGAGCCAGCAGGGGGAGAACAGGAGGTGGCAGCTTCAGCAGCAGCGATGACATTGTGGCCCAATGTGGGAAGAAAGAGCAGGGAGGGAGGTCCCCAGTGTCTATGACGGTGGCGTCGAGAACAGGTAGCTAACATCTCCCAGATAGCAAGCTAAACAGAGAACTCATCACAGACTGTTGAACTTTTATTTTTCTAGTTTATACTAAGAAGAACTTTAATGTTAACCAATACCTCGTTTGTTTATTTTTCTAATTATTCTATTAAGGTAATGCCTAACTTTTTATCTTTGTTTCTCTTACTATTTTGTACTTAAGTTTTGCGCCTAAGGACCCTTCTACCTAAGATGGCGTCACGTGTGGCAACATTATACACTTTTCAGTGTACTCCTGTACTTGAGTACATGACAATAAAATCTATATCAAAAAAAAAATCTACTCCCCACTTGCCTGGGTGAGTGTAGCTCTAACAACAGGCCAGTTTGATAACACCCAAGAGAAAGCAGTGTCCTGCATCCTAGGCATCATCTTCAACATTCACTCCCTCCATCAGCAGATCAAATGGCAGCAGCATGTACTACCTACAAGATGGCACTGCAATGAAACACCCTCTGAACTCTAGAATGACAAGGACAGAAGATACATGGGAACACCACCATTGACAAATCTCCCAAGTCACACGCCATCCTGATCTGGAACAATAAGCCGGTTCCTTCACTTGGGCTAGGTCCTATATCTGTAATGCTCTTCCTCACTGCACTGTGGGCACACCTAAACCAGGTGGTACTGCTAATGGCTCAGGAAGCGGCAGCTCACTGCCAAGTGCTGGAGAGCAATTAGGGATTGGCAAGAAATGTCGCCTCTGCCAGCTCCCGATATATCCCATGGAAAAATACTGTAAATGATAAAATCCTACTCCAATCTGTTTGTGACACTTCACCAATGGCATTTCAATTGCTAATTATGAGCTTTCCTTCACGGTTTAAAATTGCTGCTTTTAGGGGGTTTTTTTTGGTACGATAATTCACCGTTGAATTTGACAGCCAGAAAACACGTTGGGTTCACTGATGTACAGAATAAATCAGGCCCGGAGTGAGAGAGTAACAGCAGTGTTGCAGCTATTACATAAGGATTTGCAGCAAACGCTGCAAGTGTGGCTCATGCTGAGTGACTGCAGTCACAGGGAATATTGCTGGAGAACATTCCCAAGCCGGTGGCGTCCTTGAGGACCGACAGATATAATTTGCCGGCCTTGTTGCTAGCACGGGCTAAGGGCTCGGTCTGCTCCGGATTGATTGCTAATTCAGTGGCGCCCTGTTCCATAGAGACACAGACTGACACTCAAGACACTGATCGACCAACAGCTCAATGCTATTGGCAAATGCATCTAAACAACGGAAAGATCGGATGCACTGACATTCTACTAAAGAGAAACTGTTATTTCCTTTTGATTTGCTGACTTACGACGCCCGTTGCAGCTGCTTCAACAACTGGGTAACTCTGTCTCGACCTGCCATGTCTTTCAGACAGTGGAGAACTCTGGGATGGGAACACTAGGTTTCCCACAAAATAAACGTTTCCTCAGTCCTATTGTGGCTTTTCTTCTTAAGTCCAGCAACGTTTATTGATATCCAGAAAAGCACAGAACAAACCAAAAGCACAGAATTTTAAAACAGGAGCCCACTCGACTTAAATGAAACAAATAGCAGCTGATGCGGGAGATCTGAAACAAACACAAACTGAAATTGCTGGTCAAACTCAACAGGTCTGGCAGCGTCTGTACAAAGCTAACCTTTCCAGTCTACTGACCATTCTTGACTACTGCTTCTCTCTCCAGGATGCTATCAGACCTCCCGAGTTTCTCCAGCAATTTCTGTTTTTGTTTGCCTCGGCCGCTCCAATTGGCTTGGCTATTATCAGGTCTTTGAGAGGTTTTCACATTTTCGTGCACTCCTTTGCATTTTAGTTTTAACGATTAATCGAAAATTTTAAAGACATTAAACATTGCAATGATTTTGCTGAGAATATGTTTTATTGCTTAATTGCAAAAACCAAACGAAATGAAATGATGATGCTTGTGGTTGCATTTCATTGGCAAGCTTGTCAATTCTTGACCATGAAGACCATAAGAAATAGGAACAGGAGCAGGCTGTTCAGCCTCTTGAGCCTGTTCCACCATTCAACAGGATCATGGCTGATCCATCTTCCTCACATCCACTTTTCTGCATTTTCCCCATGACCCTTGATTCCTGGACTGATCAAGAATTTATCTTAGGCTTAAATATACTGGACAACCCTGCTCCCACAGCTCTCCGTGGCAAGGAGTTCAAAGACTCACAACCCTCTTAGAGAAGAAATCCCTTCCCATTATATTCTTAAATTGGCACTTCTTTATTCTGAGACTATGCTTTCTGTCCTGGACTCTGCCATGAGGGGAATCAATCTCTCCACATTTACTCTATAAAGCCCCTTAAGAATCCAATATAGACTAACTGAACAGGGCATATATACCAGTATAGACTAATTGGGCTGAATGTAAATATCAATATAGACTAATTGGACTGAGCATATATACCAGTATAGACTCATTGGGCTGGGCATAAATACCAGTATGGATTAATTGGGCTGAGCATAAATACAGCATAGACTAGTTAGGCTGAACATAAATACCAATATTGACTAATTGGTCTGAGCATATATACCAGTATAGACTAATTGGGCTGAATGACCTGTGTAGCATACCCGATGTAAAACAATCAGCTATTAATGTGTATAATTTGAGAGGTAGAATTCTTACCATACCAACTTCATTTGTCACCCCTTCTCCATATCGAATATTTGAACAGGCCATCTATAATAGAATCAACGTCCATAGAGATCATCAGCCTTGCAAGTAAAATTCAATTCATTTTCTATAATTTTTATTAATGATGAAAGGATTAAGTTCTAAAAGGCCATGACTCTTTAAATGAAATATTTGTACCTCAAAAGCATAGTCTGTTGTTCTGGTTGCACCAATAAACACCAACAACTATTTTTCTGAAGAAGGGTCTTGACCCGAAACGTCAACTTTCCTGCTCCTCTGATGCTGCTTGGCCTGCTGTGTTCATCCAGCTCCACAATGTTTTATCCCTTAAGAATCCTATATGTTTCAATGAGATCATCTCATTCTTCTAAACTCCAGAGAGTAGAGCCCCAACCTGTACACCATTTGCTCATAAGACAATTCTTCCATATCTGGAATCAGCCTAGTGAGCCTTCTCTGAACTGCCTCCAATGAAATGATATTTTCTTAAATAAGGGACCAAAACTGCTCACAGTACTCCAGATATGGTCTCACCAGTATCTTGTACAGTTGCAGTAAGCCTTTCCTACTCTTATACTCCAAACCCTTAAAATACGGGCCGACAGTCCATTAGACTTCCAGATTCCCTGCTGCACCTGTGTGCTAGCTTTCTGTGTTTCATAGACAAGTCCCCTCGAGTCCCTTTCGCATTTCAACTTTCTGCAGTTTTTCTCCATTTAAACAATGTTCTGTTCTTCTGTTCTCCCTTCCAAAATGAACTACTTCACATTTTTCCCATGTAACACTCTACTTGCCAAAATTTTGCTTATTTACTTTGTATCTTTCCTGTAGCCTGCTTTTCCACCTATTTTAGTATTATCTACAAAATTGGCTACAGTACATTCATGTTCTTCCTCCAAGGCTTTGATACATATTGTAAGCAGTTACGGTTCCAGCACTGATCCTTGTCGAACCCCACTGTTAACAGGTCACCAGAACCCCTTATCCTCTCTCACTGTTTCCTGCCCATGAGCCAATTCTCTATCAATGTCAATATACAACCTCCAATACAAGGGGCTCTTATGATTAACCTTTTGTGAGGTGTCAGAGGCCTTCTGGAAGTCCATTCTGGTTGAGACTTCCTCAAAAAACGCTAGTATATTTGACAGGCATGATCTCTCTTTTAAGAAGCTGTGCTAACTCTGTCTGATAGGATTATGATTTTCCAAATGTTCTGCTATTACTTCCTCGATAATAGAATCTAATACTTTTCCAGCAATCGATGTTCGGTTAATCAGCCTATAATTACCCACCTTTTGCCTCCCTCCCTTTCTGAAAAGGGTGTCACACGAACAGTTTAATGTTTGAAACAGCAAAGAGCTGTTTCAAATTGAAGACGGTTCTAAATAGTTGTCATTGCAGAGAAGACTTGTTCATAAAGATATGACTACAGGTAGGACACATCCTGCTGGTTGAGAAACATTGCTTTAGAATGATTTCAAGATGATGTTTATGAACACATCATCCAAGCTACTATTACCAATCTGATTTTTTCCTGTTTATATCTAAACTCACCCAATATTATTCCCATCCCTTTACCACAATCTCCCAATATTTCTTTTTGTATGCTTTGTTCTACACTGTGGTTATTATCAGGGGATGGTGGGTTGTTGACCAACCCCACTAGTGACTTCCTTCTCCTACTATTCTATATGTCCACCCAAAGAGATTCTATGTCCTAATTTCCTAAAGCAAGTGATCTCTTATTCCTGCACAGATACCATCATTGGTTAACAGAGCTACCCCTCCACCTTTACCTAATACAGGTGATCCTCGATTTATAAACATCTGATTTATGAATGCAATCCCATACAGGGTTGTATTAATTTTAAAGATCTGACATACAAACACTTCCTTCTACTTATGAACAGCTATTTTATATTGTTCTGCATTGTGTTCTGACATACCTACAAATCAACTTGCAAACGGACTCAAGAAGAGAACCTATTTGCAAACCAGTTACTGTCTGTATCCTAATCTTCTTGAATGTTAATATTCAAGATATAGGCCTGGTCATTCTGCAGCTACATCTCTGTTTTAGCTATCAATTCATTGGTTTTTACTTCAACACGCACTATAAATGTATTTATTTTGTTAGGAATGCTATGTATGTTCAATTGGAGATTTTAGTTTTGTCTTTGCTTCCATTTTTTAAATCTAATCTTGATCGTTGGTGTATTCCTACTTTTTTTCTCTCAATCCCTTCTTGCCATTCTCTGATCCTCATTTCCTCATTACTATTTCCCTCTCTTGTCTTGCCTTTACTCTTTGATATACCACATCTCTCCAAATTTTATCCCATAACCCCAGTAATTTTGTTTAAAACCCTCTCTACCTCTGAGAAGTGTCATTTGGAATGGTTGGAGTACAGTTCTGGTATAGACCATTCCAATGATAAAGCTCGCATTCGCTCCAGTACTAGTGTCAATGAACCATGAACCAGAATGCACTTCTCCCACATAAGTCTTTGAACTATATATTCATCTCTCTAATTTTATGTACCGTATACCAATTTGCACACAGCCCAGTTAACAATCCAGAGTTTGTAATCTTTGGGGTCTTGATTTTTAAATTTGGTGCCTAGCCTTAGTAATGTCTACACAGAACATAAGAACACAAGACCTACAATCAGGAGTAGGCAATTCAGCCCCTTGAGCCTGCTCCACCATGTGACACGATCATGGCTGATCTCATCTCAGCCTCACTCCACTTTCCTGCCTGCTCTCCGTAACCCTTCAACATAATGCTAACAAAAAATCTACTAACTCCTCCTTAAATTTACTCAATGTTCCAGCATCCACCGCACTCTGGGGGAGCAAATTCCGCAGATTCATGACCCTCTGAGAGAAGTTATCGCTGTTTTAAATCTGTTACCCCTTATCCTAAAACTATGACCTCTCATTCTATATTGCCCCACAAGGGGAAACATCTTCTCTACATCTTCTTTGTCAATCCCACATAGCATCTCATAAACATCAATTAGATCTCCTGTGATTCTTCTAAACTGCAGAGCGTATAGACCTCATCTGCTCCGAAAGCTTGTGATTGCAAATAAACTTGCTGGACTATAACTTGGTGTCATGTGATATCTGACCTTGTACAGTTGCAGCAACACTTCCCCACTTTCACGCTATATTCCTTTAGCAATAAATGCCAAAATTCCACTCACCTATTACCTACTGTATCTGCATATTAGCTTTCTGTGATTGGTGCATAAGGACACCTAGATCCCTCTGCATCAAAACACTTGTTTCTTCCCATTTAGATAGTCAGTTGTCTATTACTTCATCCAAATTGGATAACCTCACACTTATCTACATTAAATTTCATCTGCCAAATTTTGGCCTATTCACCTAACATATCCATATATAAATTTCTTATTTCTTCATTGCAACTTGCTTTCCCACCAATTTGTGTCATCTGCAGATTTGGTTACTTTCTATTCCCACATCCAATTCATTAATATAGATTGTGAATAGTTGGGACCCGAGGACTGAACTCTGTGGCACTCAAATTATGTCTTGCCAATTAGAAAAAAAGACCTATTTATCTTGCCCCTCTGCTTTCTGTTGGTTAGCCAAACTAGCTGATTCTAATGGATACTTTCAGAGATTGACACTCCTGAACACCTATGCTGGGTTCCCTTACCTGCCTCACTCAGAGTCAAACTCCCTGGCCACTTACCAAGTCAGGAGACCCTATCATAAATGATGTGACTGCTTCCTGAGAAAAAGAATCAAGGTACCTTCCCCCTTCCTGCTTTAGTGTCCAAAATCTCAGCTATAGTTGCTCAAACATCTATGAACAGACCTCTCATATATCAGCATTGATCTTTCTCTGCAGCTATACCATTATACTCTGCATTCTATTCTGTTTCCCTGATGTATTTATGTTAGGTATGATTTGTCTGGTTAGCATGCAAAACAATACTTTTCACCAAATCTTGATACATGTGACAATAATAAATCAAATTAACTTACTCCAGTGATGCTTGCCCTAGATCACAAAGGTATCCAGGAACTCCCACATATTGTAGTTTTCACACATCACCTGTCCTACCATTCTTAATGAGTTTTGATTATTTAATTAATCACTTATTTACTTTGATGCTTTACATATTTTAACTTTACCCACAGTTTGTATGCCACGTTAAATTTTAAGAAAACAGGGGATCTCAACTGTTTACCAGAAACTAACCAACGCCTCTCCCTGTAGTGGAGCAAGACCCCATGGTTACTGCACGGAAAGGGCAGAAAGCAAACATTTCCCTTTGCAGTCATCAAACTTCCCAGTCATCAAACTTCCCAGTCACTGAGCTCTGAAGATTGCACTCATTGTCCATGCTGGCTCAAACGGTCTGCTCTTTCACCTACTTATAATCCCATTAAGGAAAAAAGTTTGTGTAAATGGTTAACAAGGAAAATATTAGAAAATTGAAAAGATGTAAACCATGGTAAACCAGGGAGTCAGTGTGAAATTAAACGGAACCATTTTAATTAAGTGGGCAACTCTACCTTTTTTCTGGTGTGCTGTTAATTTTGAAACAGTATTCTGGTATTTTGTCACTCTACATTATCTATAGTTCTTAATTTTCCATATGGTATAATTTATTAGAAAAAAAACTTGCTGCACTTCAAAATATTTTAACTCCAGACTGCAATTCATGCTTTATAAATATGTTTCTGTCGACCACCAAAGGATACAATTCAGGAGTAACTGAATTGAAAACTGAACTGAAAATTTCAAGACTTGCCTCACTATCCTTTAAAAGTTTGGCGTTATAAGGGGCTTTCCAGTGAATATATTATTTGCATACTCAGCTACGTTGACAATTTGCGTAAAACAAAAATCCCAAACTCCAAATGAGGTATTGCAGTGATAAATAAAAGTTTATGAAAACAGTTGATACGTTATAGTCAAGTTTAGTAACGGGAGTACTTTTATAGTACACCACAGTCCACAGTGAGTACTGGTGAAGACAATTTCTTAAATACTATCAAAAACAGAAATTGCTGGAAAAGCTCAGGAGGTCTGGCAGCACCTGTGAAATCAGTGTTAACCTTTGGGTCCTGGAGTTCTGAAGAAGTGTCACAGGACCCAAATGTTAACACGAATTTCTCTTCACAGGTGTTGCCAGACCAACTGAGCTTTTCCAGCAATTTCTGTTTTGGTTTCTAATTTACAGCATCCACAGCTCTTTTGGTTTTTTTTTTTGAAAAGCAATATATTGGTTTTGATCCAATGATATATGGAGGCACTATAGAAATACAAGTTCTTCCTTTCTTTGTCTGAGACAGAAATCATAACCTATAAACTCATGGAGTGGATTTCCAGAGAAAGAGACTCTATCTTGAGGCTCTGGATTTGAAACGTTAACTTGCTCTGTCTCTATGGATGCTGCCTGACCCAATATGATCTCCAGCATTTTATTGTTTAAAGTTACAGATTCCAGCATCAGTAGTAATTTGCTCCTCTATTTTGAGGACAGTTAAATTGTCAACTGCGAGTATTTTCAAGTAACCATAGATACAATTAACCTGAGGACAAAAGACCACTCCACACTGGAACTGAGCTACCAATTCACATCGAAAGAGGTCTGATGCTTTCCTTACATATTCTATGGTTTCAAAGGTTAACAACATTTAGTGGAGTTAATCATAATGCAGTGTCTTACAAGGTAAAATAATTTCAATGAATCCCTTTCAAAGCAGTCAACAGGAGTGCTGGCTAGACAATTTTGATAATGAGCTTTGAGCCATACAAACAATTGGCCATAGGTACAATTTAAGCTGTCTCTGCACAAGTCCCATCATATATAGTTACTCAGATGCACATAGCAAAAGAAATACAAAACACTTTATTTTAAGTTCATGAAAAACAAAACTGTCAGAACATAAGAAATTATCAGGCCACAATTAAAGAAACAAGGTAGGTCCTCTCAAAACTAGAATGTTCTTTGAAATCAAGAGTACAGTATTTAACAACAGTTCAATATGGCTCATTTTCTCTTCCCTTGCTGTTTCATCCCCGATTCCCGACGTTGACCTTTTCCCCTATTATTTCGACTATGATTTTTCCCTCCTTTCCTGCCCTTTGGCCGCATTTTCTTTCGTTTTGCCGCCTGCTCCTGATCGTCTTCTCGAAGTTGTCTATTGACAGCCTTCGTGAGGTCCAGTTTAGGTTTCTTGCTGGACATAACATTGAGAAGGTCTAGCTGCTTCTGTTTCTCTGCCGAGAAGTCTCCGATGATGGGCTGGAACTTCCTCTTCTTGCCGGTATTCCTCGCCTCCTGTTCCTTGGGGAGCTTGTCCTGAAACTTGCCAACCGAAGCGGTGGAGGTTCTCGCCACGCGAATGGCTTTGCCGAGCTCGGCTTTGCTGGGTTGCTGGGTGGGGGCCAGACCTACACCGGGCACTTTGTGCTTCTGAGCCCTGGCGATGTTCCGCAGCCTGTTCAGCTCGTTCTTGGCCACTCTCTCCTTCTTAGCCGCGACACGTTTGGCAAACTGATCCTCATTGGGGTCGGCAGACTCGGGTACTTCCAGAACCCACTCTTTGGTCTCATCGTTGGCTCTCTGATAGCCCCAGCGGCGGCGCCACTCTTTCCTGCTCTCGTCCCACACCAAGTTGCTCTTCTTTTTCTTCCGGATGCCCTTGAGTTTGGCGAATTGCTCCCAGCGAGTAGGCGGCCGGGCTTTGGGCACCGCTTTTTCCCGGGGGATGAGGGTACTGGGCGGGGGCAGCAAGGCCACGATCCCCTCCTGGATCTTCTCGCTCGGCAGCTGCCAGACGGCATTGAGCAGCAGCTGCGTGTTGTCCCGGGCTAGGGAGCGCAGCCAAGTCTCGGCCTCCTGCCGGCACAAGTTCGAATTCAGAGGGTTGGTATCCAGCGCCGTCAGGTTACCCAAGTCCAGCTCCAACTCCAGAGGCCGGTCCACCCGGACCAAACGCTCGGCCTCGGCCACCAGCTCCTCCACCGCCAGCGCCGCCATCTTCACCCGCCGTCACTTCCGCCTCCGCTTATGGTGTCATTTCCTGCGACCGCTCGCCACGTGATCTCCAACAGCGGGGGCAGCGGCAGGGGGG
>JAHRHZ010000052.1:30917602-30980491 GCA_024137785.1 Ginglymostoma cirratum | reverse complement strand
CACATCTTCTCACGCCCCCACATCCATTCCCCACACACCTCCCCACACAGCCCCACAACTTACCCCACCACAAACACACACCCCACACCCCCTGCCCCCCCCATACAGCCCCACAACCCCTGCCCCCCATACAGCCCCACATCCATCCCCCACACATACACCCCTACATCCCCTCCCCCACACACAGTCCCATGCCTATCCCCACGCACACAGCACCCCAGACACACCCCCTCACACACAACCCGACACCCATTGCCTCACACATGCACAACACCCACTCCACACACACCTATCTCTCCCTTTGACACACTCTATGTCCTCACACATCCCCAACCCCTCCTCCACCCTCATACACACTCACACATTCCACCTCCCCCACATTCAACCCATCCCCCCACATAGAACCCACCCCGACCCCTGCACACAACCCCCCTCCCCCCACATAGACTCCCCTCATAGACCCCACCTCCACACCACCCTACTGAACCCACCCTGACATACCCCCATCTGTCTCACAATCCCCCTCCTCCCACAAACCCCCTGTCCACACTTCTACCTTACCCTCATATACCCCAGCTCCCACCCCAACACACCCCAAAGCACCCCACACAAACCACCCCCGCATACTTCCCTTGATTTACAACCCATTCCCCACCCCCATACACCCTCCGGTCCTACACTGAGCCTATCCCCATCACCCTCGTTCACTTCATACAACCCCTCCCCCACCCACATTCATCTGCTACCCTCAAGCTCCCCCCCCCACTAAAACACATTCCTAAACGCCTCCTCCCCAAGGCACACACACCCATATTGTACTATATGTAAACTGCTGCTACCTCAATAAACAATCAGAAAATTACTCTAAATCATCCACAGCCTACAGTGGGTAACTGTGATCATGAACCCTGCCAAACCAACGTCTATTCATAAATCCCAGATAGCTCACAGTTCAGGATGATACACTTTGCAAACACTACTTTGCCAGATTGTAATATGCAACAAGATCGTTAATTATCATGGAAAGAAAGCCTCCACTGTTTTGAACCTGGACCTTTGAAATTTACAGAAAACATCCATAGAAATGAATTAGCTGTGAGCAATAAATATTTTATCATTTCAAGTTGAAACTAGCCACGTGTACACACAATAATGGGAGGCATGTAATAGGAGGCTTCTGAACATGCCTATCTGTTCAGCTCATTCCCAATCTCAGGATTCACACACTCACTCACAGTTAAAGTTTTGTTTTTCTCAATTTTATATTTATTTTATTTGGTAAGGGAAATTGAGTTGTTTTTTACTGTCAATGGATGAAAGTGCTGCTTTGTTGTCCATCCCGAATTGTCCCTGACAAGGTGGTAATGAACCTCATTATTGAACTGCTGCAGTTTATCCACTGTAGGTACTCCCTCAGTTGGGAAGGAGGTTTAATCCACCAATACTGAAAGAACAGGGATCTAATTCCAAATCAGCGTGTTGTATGACTTGGAGGAGAACTTGGAGGTGTTGCTGTTCCCACGCACCTGCTGACCTATTCCCTTTAGATGAGAGATGTTGTGGTTTTGGAAGGTATTGTCAAAGAATCCTTGATGAGTTGCTGCAGTGTATCTTTCTACTATAAATCTAATGCCAGGAAACCATCAGAGCGCATGGTGAGAAGAGAAGAACAACAGGATTACTAAAAGTAATGTCGCCAGACCATAGGGCTACTCTGTCATGAAAGGGAGAAAGAGAGAGAGAGAGATGACTGGTAGCAGTTTAACCTGAGGGACACCACACCTTAGGTGAGAGGAGAAACTGAGAATGCGAGTCCTTCATGGTAACCTCAGCCAATGTAGGAACTGAATCCATGTTGATGGTGTCACTCTACCGCAAACTAGCTGTCTGGCCAACTAAGCTACATGGAAAGGATTATTGGAAATATATTTAGAAAAACGTGAGAATTAAGAAAATTTTGAAGAAAGTCACAAGTTATCAGAATCGACCCTCCCATTAATGGGCTTTTCCCAAGTCCTCCTATTTTTAAAAAAATAATACCAATATTATTATAGTGATATCTTCAATGTTGGCCTCTCTGTAAAACTCATTAAATCAATGCCAGTATGAAGAAGAGGTTTTTTTTTAACCTTATAATTGACCCATCACAGATTCGATTAATGCACTCCGAGTGATAATCTCTGTTTGTTATGTTATTGTGGTAATAAATAATGCGAAATGTTTGGTTCAGGATTGTCTCTGATACCAATGCTTTTACAAGCTGAAACATGGCAGCAAGAATGAGTAATACTGACCAGCAATCATTAAATGAAGTCAGTTTTGAAACCGTATTGCAGTTTTGAAGCAACAAGGAGACTGATGTGCGCCAGTCAATGTTGATTATAAATGTTTGTGATATCTATGATGCAGTTGCACTTTGCCAACAAATGGTGGCAATAAAGCTTTGGTTTTTAGAATCAGTGGATAGTTTCAAGGAGGGACTCCGGGCACCAGCTAGTAGCTGATGTGGAAAGAGAGCAGGGGGAGGCCTGGAAATACTGTGAACACATGGAAGCGGGTAGCTGTGGAAGGATGCTTTTCGGAATGGAGGGTTGTGACCAGTGATGTTCCACAGGGATCAGTGCTGGGACCTCTGCTGTTCGTGATCTAGATAAATGATTTGGAGGAAAATGTAGCTGGTCTAATTAGTAAGTTTGCAGCTGATACAAAGATTGGTGAAGTTGCAGATCGTGAAGAGGATCGTCAGAGGATACGGCAGTTTATGGACCAGTTGGAGGTGTAGGCAGAAAATGGGAGATGGAGTTTAATCTGGACAAATGTGATGTGATGCACTTTGGAAGGTCGAGTACAGGTGGAAATTAAACAGTGAATGGCAGAACCCTTAGGAGTATTGATATGCAGAGGGATCTGGGTGTGCAGGTCCACAGATCACTGAAGGTGGCAGCGCAGGTAGATAAGGTAATAAATAAAGGTCTATGGCATGCTTGTGTTGACTGTGAGGATAGACAAGTTATGCTGCAGCTTTACAGAACTTTAGTTAGGCCACACTTGGAATATTGCATATAGTCTGGTCACCACGCTACCAGGAAGATGTGGATGCTTTGGAGAGGGTACAGTAAAGGTTTACCAGAATGTTGCCTGGTAAGGGCGATTTAGCTACAAAGAAAGGTTGGATAGACTGGGCTTGTTTTCGCTGGAACACAGGATTTTGTAGTACGACCTGATAGAAGTTTATAAAAATTGTGAATGGCATGGACAGAGTGGAAAGTATGAGCGTTGGAGGGGTCAATTACTAGGGGACACAGGTTCAAGGTGTGGAGTGGGGTATGAAGTTTAAAAGAGATGTGCAAGGCAAGTTTTTCACACAAAGGGTGGTGAGTGCCTGAAATGCGCTGCTAGTGGAGGTGGTGGAAACAGGAACACAATAGCAGTATTCAAGAAGCTGGACCAATACATGAATAGAAAGGAAATAGAGGGATATGGATCCTGCACAATATCTGTTTTTGTTTCTGATTTACAGCATCTGCAGTTCTTTTGGTCTGTACTGTTCTTTGTTCTTGTGTTCTGCCAAATTTAGCGGCACCACTGTATTATTAGTTTTACACTTCATTGCCTGCCAGATTAGCCAGCTGCTGGGCAGGAAATCCAGGAGTAGGCTGGGGACTGAGAAACTCTGCGGGTTGGTGGAGATGCTCTGACATATGGTGGGTTTTGAATTGAGAAGGACGGGTGACTGGGACATGTGGTGTTACTGGAGTGTGGGGAGGAAGTGACAGTTTGTTCAGCACAGCAGAAGTTTTGTTTGAGGGGCTGTGGCATTCTTGCTCTGCCTGGCACTGCCATGAGTGTGATATAAACCATTAGCTGTTAGATCCGGCTGCCCTCCTGCCCTTTATCTGATAAGTTCCTGAATGCCTGGAAACCTGATCAACCAGTGTTATAATCAAACGACTGCCGAAGGAATGGAGCTCCATTTCAAATTAGAATCACAGACCCACCCCTTGAGAATGAGTTACTTAGATGTTTTCAAGCTTGCCACAGTAAAATCACCTTTGAGTTGGGATTCGGCTTCCAGAATTGCCAATGTCACTCATTATTTGTGAGCTTCCCACACTGGTTGGAACTGAGCTGGGCAGCGCATCATGTTCATGGACCCACCTCATTGTCCCAATAAATGCAATGCCCACTTTAATCGTGAACCCCACTGTGCTATTGGTTCGTCTAGGCAATGCAAAGGGCTGGCAACATCATGAGGAACATTTTTGTTTCAGGCTGCCTTTGCCTTTCAAACACCTGGTCCCCAGATGAAGGGAAGTTGTAGTATTGTACTGCAGATTGTTGGATAATAACATTTCTATATTGAAGGAGGAAAAAGGAAAGTCCTACTTTAGTGACACCTGTCTGAATGCACCCCATTCGAGGGGTGAAGGCAAGGAAAGAAGCCAGGGGCAGGAAATGTCCAGACTGAGCCCTATATGGAACAGGAACATGTGGACAGGGTGATCGAGAGTGTTACTCCTAGGACACTGTGAAAAGACCTCACCTGGGTGGTTGAAGCGAGTGGATGGTCCTGCATGTCACATCTCACACGTGCCCCTCTCAGTACCCAAGATAATCTACTCCCAGCACTTTGTTTTTACTCATTAATGAGATGTGAGCATCCCTGGCTGGCCCATTCCTAATTGCCCCAGATGGCAGTTAAGAGTCAACCATATTGCTGTGGGTCTGGAATCACACGTAGGCCAGACTAGGTAAGGATGGCAGATATCCTTCTCTAAAGGACATGAGTGCGCCAGATGGGTTTTTCCTGACAATCAGCAATGATTTGATTTTATTTATTGTCACCTGTATTTATTACAAATACACTGAAATGCATTATTTACTGTTGCCACTCTCAGGTGCCATTTCAAAACACAGAAAATAATCCAAAACACAGAATATAGAGCCAGAAAAATAAGACAATAAACTTCATCTTATGTTTTAATCTCAATGACGTTTGGTGGCCTTTGGAACAGCTCCTGCTTCTAGCTCAGCCATGGGCCTGTATTTGGGTTCCTCCATGCCGACACCTCGAGTGCCTGCTGCTAAACCGGCGACAGTGCTGTAACAGTGCTTCAACACATCGCCACCTCTGGAACAAACACTCGCCACTGTCTGCTGCCATCTCGCCTCCACCAGCCCCACTGCTGCCATGTGTTCACGCTGGGCTGGATCTTGCCGATGCAACCACTGCTGGTATTGCAGGGTCCTGCACTGGAACCAAACCGTTGCCACATCCGCCATCAGGCACCTGGGCCTAGCTGTAGACCTGGAGCCTCATCTCATCCTGCAAGTCTAGACCAGGGGGATTAAGCTTGTGACCTGCTCCTCGCTCACCGGGAAACAGTGGGTTGAGGTGGAGCCATGCCCATCTCGTCCTGGCATTGCTGTGGCTGCCACCAGATGCCTCCTCCTTCAACATTTACCTGGCCTCGCCTCTCCTTGGGCCTGCGCTGCCATCTTCGTCCACCATTCTGTGCAAGGCCCACTCTTGCCGATGCCGCTACAACCGAGTTGAAAAATTAAGAGAAAATGCATAGAGTCATTGAGATATACAGCACTGAAACAGACCCTTTGGTCCAACTCCTCCATACCGACCAGATATCCTAAATAAATCTAGTCCCATTTGCCAATATTTGGCCCATATCCCCCAAACTCCTCCTATTCATATACCCATCTAGATGCCTTTTAAATGTTGTAATTGTACCTGCCTCCACTACTTTTTCTGGCAATTCATTCCATTACAGGCACCATCTTTCATGTAAAAGGTTTCCCCTCATGTCCCTTTTAAATCTTTCCCCTCTCATCTTAAACCTAAGCCCTTTAGTTTTGGACTTCCCCACCCTGGGGAAAAGACCTTGTGTATTTACCCTATCTAAGCCCCTCATGATTTTATAAACCTCTATGAGGTCACCCCTCAGCCTCCGATGTTCCAGGAAAAATGGACTTCAAAGAAAAAAGGAAAAAAGAAAAAGTAAAAACAAAAGAACAACATGAAACCATACAGAAGCTTGAACATGAGATAACAAGGTGCGGAATTGGATGAACACAGCAGGCCAAGCAGCTCCTATGCTGCTGCTCGGCCTGCTGTGTTCATCCAGCTCCACACCTTGTTATCTCGGATTCTCCAGCATCTGCAGTCCCTATTATCTCTGAAGGTTGAACACCGCTGCTCTGCTGCTTCCATCTTGTGTTTTGTGGTTATCATTAAACACTTTTTTCCTCTCTCAGAGAGAACTAATTTTAACATTCTTATTCCAAACCTCATCCACATACACCTCCGATCATGACTGTTGTACTCATATCTCTACATACCTCTGTAAATTATTTGTTATGTCAAGTACATCATCCATACTGATTATCAAAACCCTTTCACAGGTAGTCTCTCTCTCTCTCTTACAGATGGCAAGAACCCCTAGGACTGTTGCAGGTGCCATACATCGATGTATCCCTTCAGCACCCTGGAGGAGATGGTCCTTAGAATTATTGGCAAATATGCCACAGCGCGAACGGCAGTTGGTGAAGGCAAGGCCAATGAGAATATGCAATCTCCTCCATTTACTCTTCAATCTTGCGCTGAAAGGTGACATGAAACAGAAATTGCAGGTGGAGTGAATGTGGATTTCTTGCATTCCTCCACACCCTCCCTTCAGTAACCCGTGATCACCCCAGCACTTCTAGATAATGTAGTTAGGAATTCCTACCAGGTCAGCCACTACAGCCTTAAAATAAAGGGCAAAGACAAGAGCAGACCACTGATGCGTGGGCACAGTTATTTGACCTTACTCTTCAAGCAGCCAGCACACATACTGGCATTGTGTGCACCTTAGAATAGGGTCAGGCTCTGGATACGGTGAGTAATTGGGCAGGGATGGGGTGCAGCCAGCAAAAATTGGCTTATGTGCAAACTTCTGGGACAGTGAAGTCAATCCTATTGCAGTGGACTCAGATGAGGACATCATTGGGTTGAACAACACTGATGACAGTGTGCGTTGAGATGCTTGGCATTTTGGTAGGTCAGTCACCCTCCAATGACAAGCAGAGAGAATGCAGGAGTCTAGCTCCACTGTGGAAGTGATAAAAGCCTTTTGGCAGAACTTGCTAAATGATCCATGTTTGAACATTTGTTGATTGTTGTCCCACCTCCCACTGCAACACAGGTAGAGGGCTGCTGATGTCCCAGTGGTGCCTTGAAAACTCCGATGTCTGATGGCATCCAGAGTGATTGTGGATGTGGATCCTAATGTATAATAGGGCATGCAGGCTGTTGTTGCAGTCCAGCAATCTGTGCTCCAGCAGATTACAAAGATTTCTGAGGAGCCACTCTATGACCTGTTGGCCCCTTACAGGACAAAGCATTATTGCTCCCACCACTGCCACTGTTAGTCAGCCAGCCAGCCAGTCCACTCTGCTGCTCAGATGATGTAATCCTAAGCTGGGTCCTTCAGATTCTTTGCTTGAGAGCTTCATGTAAGTCAGCAGCCTTGCATTAGGCTGATCATTGAGTCATTTATTGTCAAGTGTATTCAATGTAAAAGTACAGTGACAAGTGTGTACCTTCACCTTACAAACATGGTGACATTCACATTAACTTAGCATAAGGTAAAAAAAGAGATAACTTAAGAGAGTCCAACTTTCCTTTCCGCTGCTGCAATTCTGCTCCGGGCTTTCCAGCCCTTGCCTTGCCTCTGCCAGAGTCCTGGTCTGGGCTGCCTCACTGGCCCAATCTCAAGGCCACTGCCTCACCGGCCCCCTCTCACCACCACTACCTCACCAGCCCAATCTCGCCGGCCCACTCTTGTTGCGCCGCCATTGCTCTGGCCCGCACTCGATCCGCCATTGCTGCAGGACACAGCCTGCACATTCAGCCCCTGTCACGTGGTTCCTGGTTGCGACCCAGATCTTTAGGTAGGTAATTAAAAGGGGTAGCGGGAGTGAGGGAATAGAATTACCACGGAGGGAGAGAGGAGAAGGGAGCCAAAAATGGAAGTACAAAGAAAGAAAGAGAAAGGGAACTGGTGAGCAGAGTGGAGCTGCGAATGGAGCAACTTACCTTGCTGCCATCTTGCCACAGAGGAACTGCTGCAGCTACTTGGGTCTAATGCATAGAAGCACTTGGTCAGTTACCACATGATGGCCATTACAGTGTTTGGCATAGCAATGTAATAGCATATTAATTTGCCTCCCACCTCTACCATGAGGCATACACCCTACAGCCATTTTAGTAAAGGCAAAGTACAAACTAGACTGTTGTCCTACACGCTTGTAATGTGGTGTGAGTGGAACTGAAATCAAATGTTGAGGAGCTGTATAGAAGTAGAGCTACGAAAGTGGAATACAGCAATGTTCAGAGCTTCTGAAAGCTGTTAAAAAAAACACAGTAATCCACAGAATATAAACAAAGAAACAAGCCACAGCTGAAATCACTTGGTATGCCACGATGGCTGCAAATATTGCTTTCCAAAAGGCACAATGAAACAGAATTGGCAGTTTTTCCACCCTAATCCGTGAGATTGTGACAGTTTTCATTACCAAGTTAAAGCAACTAGGAGTTGCTACACTTTTTCTCACAGTTAGGAAGAGGCTTTCAAGGAAATGAGAAAATAGTCTGCATCCGTTATTCCACATTTTTTGATGGATACTCTGTTTTGAAGTGGAAATGAATATCTCCTGGTTCAGTGGAACTGGAAACTTTGGATCTGACAGCTGTTTCTTTATGAATGCTTGGTTGCGTTTCAAAGGACTCAGCTCTGTAGTAGATCCTATTGATCCAAAAATGGTTGAAACTTCCCTGAGCCTATAATAACAGAATATGTCTGTGATATGGTTTCTTGTTTGTCTACAAATGTAATAGCACTAAAAAGATTAAAACTTCCTTGTGCTCAGGGACTTTCAATCCAGTACCGATGATAGTGATTTGGAATTAAGGGTTTTCTAGGTTTTCCAGAGGTTTGCTGTTTAAAATATTTCTCTGCTCCTGAAAACTGTACGTAAATGCCTACTGGCTGACTAGTTGGGAGGATACAGGGCAGTGGCACAGGATGGCACAGGGAGTATGGTGATTAGGATGGCTTGGGGAATGTGAACTGGCATGGGAGAATCTGAGGGGGCATGGGGGATTTTTTAGAAATTAATTTATGTGATAAGGAATCACTGTCTTAGTCAACTACTCCCCATCCCTAATTGCTGTGAAGAAGCTGCCTTCTTGAACTAAGATCAGATATAAGGACACTCACAATGCTATTAGGAAGGGAGTTCCAGGATTTTGACCCATCCACAGTGAAATGATAATCATAGATTGAAGCCAGGATGCAGGAGAATTTGCAGGTGATCGCGTTCCCACGCACTTACTGCCTTGAATTTCAAAGTTCTTAAGATCACGGCCTTGGGAGGTACTGGTGAAGAGTATTAGTGAGTTACTGTCATGCATCTCATAGATGCCATTGTAGTGAAACTTTCATGATTGACTTAGTTATAATCACATGAGTAGAGTATATTTATTGATCAATCTAATGTGTTATTCTGCTTTATGTATAGCCAATGCCAAGCTTCGTACTTTAACATCATGTGACTCTGCTTAGCTTCTTTTGACAAAGAAGTAGACCACAGGGTTATGAACAGGATGAAGACAATGGCCTAATGTTTAAAGTTACAATGAAAAGGCTGAGGAAGGAAGTTTCAGATTCAGGTTCCCAATGTTGAATAAGGTAGAAATGGCATACTCCTGAGATTATTAGCCCTTATCAAGGAGTCATAGCTATAATTTGTATTGCTATATTAGAAGTATAGCAATCGACTAAGTGTAATCATTATTTTTGAGTGAACTTTGTAAAAATGTGTTTAAGTTTGTAATTGTGTACTCTCTTAAACTTTAAAACAATTTGTATACTTTATGATCTTCTGTCTTAAGGTAACATGAACTGTTTCCATGCATTCAATGCAGCAAAAACAAATGGTCAGTGATAAGACAGTGTCTGATTTAATGAGAACTTAGCCAAACTCAGCTCAAGTCTTTCAATTTTTTGAGTCCTGACTGGAAGTGCCTCCCTTGTTTTCTTTGACAAAGAGAGAAAGAATATTTAGCTCAGTAAAGTGACAATAAAAAAAATTAATGAAGACAATGGCCACATAAATAATTGACAACGTAAGGAATCAGTCAGGAGATAGTGGGAGGTGACATCAGTTAAGGTCCATCACCATTAAGAATCAATTAGAGATTGTTCATGTTTCCTTTAAACCAATTAGCCATCAGCCTTGTCTAACATAGACCAACCAGAATGGAATGAAGTAATTGATCATGCTGTGGGTTGTGCCTTGGATTTAAGGGACCTGTGGTACAGTGGTAGTGTCCTTACCTCTGAGCCTGAAGATCTGGGTTCAGGTCCTATCCCTCCCAGAGGTGCATCACAACATGCCTGAACAGGTTAATTATAATAAAAAAAAAGCAAGGGTCAGGTCTGCATTTTGTGAGATATGAAAGTGCATATGTTGGGATTTCCAGAGCCCAGACAATAATTTGGCCCAAAGACAGAAAATTGTTGGAGAAACTCAGCAGGTCGGGCAGCATCTGTGGAGAGAGAAACAGAGTGAACGCTTTCAGTCCAGTGATCCTTCTTCAGAACTGTATTCACTTGAAATATTAACGTTGATTTCTCTCCACAGATGCTGCCCGACCTGCTGAGTACTTTGGAGTGGTGTCAGGAACCTTGAGGCCAATGAAAACCTATCTTTGTATGTTAGTAACTTCACAAAATGAAGGAAAAGTAATGGAGATGCTGAAAAAACAGGACGTGGGTTTACATGCCAATATATTAGATGAACAGTGTGAATTGTATATTTATTTTGTTTTTTGTATGACTGCAATCATTAAAATGGATGCTCCATATTAATTTTACTGCTTTTAATGAAGAAACGTCATTAAAGTTATAAAAAGCATGAAAGTAACTGGAATGTATCCAAAATACAGCAGATGGCAGTGTACAACCCGAAATTAATGAATGAGACAAACTTGCTTTGGTTTTGTCTGATTTGCAGTTTCTCTTCGTTTTGGTTTGACCAGCAATGTGTCAAGCCAGCCACTCAGTTACAGCAAATCACTGCAGCCTATTTAGTTAAGGCAGACTCGCAACACCAATTTTAGAAATGTCAAGTCCGGGTGATACTTTGGCTAACAGTTAGAATAGGGCTCTTGGGTGCAGTGGTACTGTCCCTACCTCGGAGCTAGGAGTCCTGGGTTCAAGTCCTACCTAGTCTGGAGATGTGTAATAATATCCCTGAATAGCTTGTTAAAAGGGTGCTTCTGTGCTGCAGTGATTGTGTCCCTACCTCTGAGCCAGGTGTCCTGGGTTCAAATCCCACCTGCTCCAGAGGTGTGTCATAATAAGTTCATTGAAAATATCCATGAAGTCTTTGATTCCTTGATGCCATAATTTGTAATGTACATTGTTGGGCAACAGGTAACCTGCCAACCAAGTCTTACTTGAAGCCAAATAGACAACATTACAAATCAATGGATGTATGATTAATTCAGAGATACGAATATAGCTCAACAGGTCCAGCAGGATCTGCGGAGAGAAATCAGAGTTAACGTTTCAGGTCAAGTGACCCTTCCTCAGAATTGATAGTAGCTAGGAAAATGTTGGTTTATATGGAGAAGATCATACGGTTTTCAGTTTGTATGATTGATTCAGTTGACCCTTGCAGAGCTTTAGATTCAACCAATTCAATCCATCCCCAAAAAGGAGACAGTAACTTATTCCATCTATTGTGCACACAATGGCAGCTATTTTATATTGTTACTGCGCAATCAGCTTTTGATGTAAGGTGGCAAAGTTTCAACTTTTTGTCTTTATGACAGTCTTGCAGGCTCTGCTTGAAATGCAGGATTATAAACTCCCATCTTTCAGGTTCCCCTTTGTGATACTGTCTGTATGTCCCCAGAGAACTTTCAAACCCCTCCCCCATTTCCATTCAGCCCCTCTATATACCCATTAATGTCCCTATCCTATCCCTGGGGTTCATGGCCTTGAAAATTGCTGGCCATATTCTCTTTCCATTTAGAACTCAGAGTGATAGTAATCTGTGAACAATGCCTCTCCCCCACACCAGAGCTCCCTGACCTCATATGCTTAATGAGATCCTAACCTCCATCTTGAATTGCTAACTTTCACTGTAATCTTTGCCTCAGTGTACAGTCTCATGAAGCCCATCCCCTTCCCTAGGACTCCATACTTCTCCTTAAAAAGTCTCCCGACCATATTGCCCAAACTCCTAGGTTAGCACTGCTACCTCATTGCACCTGGGACCAGGTTCTTATCCAGCCTTGGGTGTCTGTGTGTGTAGATTTTACACATTCTCCCTGAGTCTGTTTGGATTTCCTCTGGGTGCTCCTGTTTCCTCCCACAGACCAAAGATGTGCAGGTTAGGTGGATTGGCCATGCTAAATTGCCCATACTAAATTGCCCATAATGTCCATGGATGTGCAGGTTGTGGGGTTTAGACATGGGAAATCTAGGACTGTGAGGATTGGATATGGTGGGGGCTGGGTAGGTCTGAATGGGATGTTCTTCAGAGAGTCAGTGCAGACTCAATGGGCCAAATGGCCTCTATTGGCACTGTGGAGATTCTGTGATTCTATGACTGTTGATTACCTCTCCCAGACTGGTCAGATAGCTCTTCTGGCTTCAGTCAGCACTTTACATCTGAATGTTGTGCAGTGAATTCTCTCAGGATGTGCAGTAGGTTAAGCAGAATTGTGAGGCACCTCCTTGTGACTTTCGCTGACTTGTTAAGCTCTCAATAATTCTGGTACTTTTCAATACGGTCTCGTCTCATTCTTCTTAACACCAAAGACTGCAAGCCCAACCTGCTCAACCGCCCCTCATAAGAAAATCTCTTAATGCCAGGAATCAGCCTGGTGAACCTTCTCCGGACTGCCTCCAATGGAAGTACAACTTTACTGAGATAAAGGGCCCAAAAATGATCACAGTGGGTTGGATTTTGTTGTTGCCTTTACACAGTACTTTACACGGCCATCTTCTAAAATTTAAAGGACCCGAGAGTCACTTTGACATCTCCTGGGAGCTGCAAGTACTCTGGGGGAGTGTAGCTAGGGATGTTTAAGTTATGTATGGGGCTAGTTTCATAATAAATCAGGAGTTGGCATCTCATGTTTACTGGGTAAATATTTTCCTTAATTTATCATCATCATCCAAAGTCCCCAATTTAAATGATTTGATTTGATTTATTTATTGTCACTTTTTTTTACAAAGTATGGTGAAAAGCGTTGTATAATGTCGCTGCTGTCTGGCGCCATCTTAAAACACAGAAAATAAACTAAAACATAGAATATAAAGGCAAAAATATTAAGAAATAAAGAAAAAGTGTTCAACTTTACAGTCCTTCTTGTCAAGCGCTCCTCCATGGGTCTGGTGGCCAGGCACAAGACCCTATTGCCGCTGGAATGAAAGTCATCGCTCTTCAGTGCCATTTCGCCTCCACCAACGCCCTCACCACCATGACTCCTCAATGGACCTCGCCAACACAGACACTGCTGGGTACTGAACTGGCCCAAACACGACTCTGCAGTCGCCATAAGTCCGTTTTGACCCAACCTTGCCAATGCAGCCGCTGCTGATGCCGCTGAATCTTGTACTTGGCCCAAACTTGCCTCCGCCACCATCATGAATCTGCGCTGGATGCAGACACCATTGGGAACCCAAACTTGCCTCCGATGCATCAACTGAGTCAGCGCTAGGACTGCCTTGACGATGCAGAAGCTGTTGGGAACTCAAACCTTCCTCCAATGCCGGTGCCATGAGTCTGTGCTGTTGGTTCCACTCGAATCCACGCTGCAGGGCCCACTCGAGTCCACGCTGCTGGGCCCACTCGAGTCCACGCTGCTGGGCCCACTCGAGTCCGTGCTGCTGGGCCCACTGGACTCCGCACTGCTGGGCCCATCTGCCACTGTTGATGCCATCGCCACACCACAAGCTCTTCACCAAGATGTAAGTACACAAAAGAAAAAAAGTGAGAAAAGAGAGACAGGAAAACTAAACAAAAAACAGATGAGCCCCAGACTCAGAAGCTTTACTCCACTGCCATCTTACTGGATGAAGTAAGATAAATGGAGACTTTAGGAGAAATCCAGATGTGGTGGAATTCAATTTCCCACGCAATTCCTTTGGACTGTTCTCCGATGAGGATTCTACAGGGCTCCCATGCACAATTCCCATCTCCGTTGACTAACAATTGTCTGGCCATCAGAAAATCAGGGCCGCTGTTCTAGGTGTCAGTCTAACTCTCACCTTGTGTAGTTTTGGAAGAACTCCCTTTCGTTATAATGAACGAAAGAACTGTGGATGTTGGAAATCAAACAAAACCGGTGTGCTAGAAAAACTTAGCAGGTCTGCCAGCATCTATGGAGAGAAAGCAGGGTTAATGTTTTGAATCCAGAGACCCTTCTTTCAAGCAGTTCTGAAGAAGGGTCGCTGGACCTGAAATGTTAAACTCTGCATTCTGTCCACAGATGCTGCAGACCTGTTGGGTTTCACCAGCGATTTCTGCTTTTGTTCCCTATTTTTGTTATCCACTGTGGAACTCATTTGCTCCAGAAGGCCGTGGAGGCCAAGTTATTGAGTATATTTAAGACATGGATAGATAGGTCCAAAACATACATTGCTGGAAAAGCTCAGGAGGTCAGGTAGCATTCGTGGAGAGAAATTAGAGTTAACATTTCGAGTTGAGCCACTCTTCCTCAGAAGATAAGTAGGTTCTTAATTAGAATCACAGAATTATAGAATCCTTACAATGTCGAAACAGGCCATTTGGCCCTTTGAATCCATACTGACTCTCCAAGGAGCATCCCACCCAAACCCACCCTGCTACCATATCCCTGTAACCCTATATTTTCTATGACTAATACACCTAGCCTGCGCATCCCTGGACACAATTGGCAATTTAGCATGGTCAATCCACATTACCTGCACATCTTTGGACTGTGGGAGCAAACCGGAGCACCCAGAGGAAATCCATGCTGACACGGTGGAATTGAACTGGGTCCCTGTCACTGTGAGGTAAGAGTGCTAGCCTCAGATCCGTAGTAAGGGGATCAAAGGTTATGGGGAGATGGCAGGAGAATGGAGTTGAGAAACATAACAGGTATCATTGAATGGTGGACCAGACTTGATGGGCCAAATGGCCTAATTCTGCACCTGTATCTAATGGTCTTATGGTTTCATTACCTTTGAAATAAAAGCCAGCATTACATTTAGCTTCTCTCTTCAGTGGAAATGTTTTCCATGCCCGTAACGAGTAAATTGCTTGATCTGGCAATCACTGTGTGATTTTCTTTTCCGAATGAGATTTCTAGGTAGAAGGTTGTATACAAATATATATAGGGGAAATCTGTATTTTTAAAATTAGAACATTTATTGTTTTTAAAACCATCCAGGTTTTTTTTATGATTAAGGTAAAGATTGCACCCTGCAAACATAGACTAAAGTTTGTTTTGAAAGTGAGGACTTATTCTGGGAGTTGCTGTTAATCAGAAATGTATCAACATATTCCAAGAGTCACAGTGCTGAGAACGTCATCGGTGCAGTTTGCAATCTGCAATTTTTAAATCTTTTGACTGAAGAAAACCCTCAGTTTAGAGTGGAATCTCGCTCATACAACCAAACCTCAGTTTCAGGGCCCCTCTATTCCTCTCCATCAGGTTGCAGCTGTCTGTGAATTTGCCAAATGGCAAAGAAACAGGTTTTTAAACAAAAACTGAGGCCAATTCAGGAAAATTAATTCTGGGAAGTTCCTCTGAAACAACTGAAAACAAGACCAAGAAGCAACAATGAGCATGGGATCCTTTCTTGCCTGTGAGTGCCAGCTCCTCAACCAGCTGCAGAAATGTGGCAGTGACAGGCCCCCCAGCAGGTTCCCCCGTCTTTATTCCGGACTAAATACTCCTTGAGGTGTCGGAGTCTGAGCTGGTGGAGGGTGCAGGAGGCAGTCTTGCTGATTTGTCTGCTGAGGCACCCGTACTCTCTTCCTCGGAGATGGATGTGGACGTGTTTTGCAGTGCCACCCCATTGACCAAGGCCATGGTTGATACCCCCTCACAACCAAGGGTTAGAAGTCGCGGCATGTCAACAATAAATGCAAAGTGGGAGTAATGAGAGGGTCATGCAACAATGACTAATGCTTTTTACTCTAGGAGAGTGAGGTTTCAGCATCTCCCCAGGAACAGTCCTGGTCTTTACCTGCAAGAGCCTAGCTCCTCTTCACCTACTGGTCGAGGAGATGAATATCCAACAGGCCATCACCCTGGTCCTGGCTTTTCTGACTCTGGTATGGGGCATTTTTTCATGTAACGAGAGAAAGGGAGGGATTGAGTGAGGGGAAAGTAGGTGACACAGGTGCTGACGAGGTGGGGAAAGGTGGGGAGGTGTCCTGAGTGAGTGAGTAAGCAGCGCAGATGCCATGCTGGGTCAGTAGTCTGGGTGGTGGGGTGAGTGAGAACGAGTGAGGGAAGTGGTTACAGGCCATTGTGTAAATGGTAGAACATGAGCCCTGATAGGAGCAGAGGTAGAGTGAGTGTGAGGAATCAGAGAGAAGGTGGTGGCACTGACACTGGCAGAGTAAAGAATCTTCTTCCTGCAATGCTTAGGGTTTGCCTGAGCCATGGTGACCACATTGAGCTGGGCAGTAACCTTGCACCAGGCTGTCAGGGTCTGGTCTTGTCACCTCCTCTGCTAGTCCTGAGGAAAGAGGACCACCAGGTCCACCAGGAGATCCAGGTCCCTGTTCACAAAACCCGCCATTAATTGCCCTTTGTCTGCCACATCCAGGCCAATCACTCTGACCATACAGGGCACCTCCAGACTGCCAGTGCTTGACCAGGATTGTAACTGCTTTGCTGGCATCAGGACTGCCAGTATCTCCTGGCAGTGGTGAATACATCAGCTTCGGCATGTAGGAGAAGGTAGCTGGCATCGGGTGTGAGGGTTACCATACAGTCATGACAGCTGATTAATGAAGGATAATCCAAGATGCAGGAAAACTCTGGAGGCCTCATGGAGAGAAACCCTCCATGAGACTCTACAAAAATGACACCTAGCTGAAATATGGGAAGATTCAGTTCTGTGTTTCAGAATGCATTAATCATGGCCTAAACTAGTTCTCTTTCTTAACAAAGAATATTGAAATGGATGTAAAAGAGTGATGTAAATCATTGTTAAAGTGATTCCTTTTAAACATTCTTCAACTGCTAGTTAATAAAAAATTTGGCTTTTAGTTTGAGTTGTTGAATAGAATCAACTTTGAGGTCATTTTACTTCTAGTTTTCTTGAATGGACAGCGACATATATATTACATGAATCATTTTAAAGCTTGTGTCAGCTTAATTGATGTTAAGTGCACCATAATTGATACATCCTGCATGACCTCTATTGACATTCTATTGTAAACCTGTTGTAAGAGTTAAGAAAGACCAGGCTGCATAAAATAATTATATGGCACAAAAGTGTATTCTATTAAGATAATTATATATTTTCATTTATATGATATGTGATATATTGATTCAATTTTTTTTTAGCATCTCAACATTTCCAGTCTGCTTTCTTCATGGTCAGTTTTACAAATATATCAGACTATTTCATCTTTTAAAATGCGCAGGTGTATTTGATTAACCATTTTATCCACCATAAATATACTTCACAAAATGTAAGTGTCATGGGATCACGTAAAAGTTAGTTTGTCTGTTTGATTTATAAGGAACCCATGAGACAAGCCATGTCTAGTTCAAAATAATTTTCTAGTCTTTAGATTTATCATGGCATGTTAAGTAAACTGTTACGATTGTCAGTAAAATGCCTAGTTCTTGCACTGGTAACTTTCAATTACTTGGCTCAAATACCTGCCTTTCAGATGTAGCCATTGCAATGTGTGTTTCCATACTGTCTCAATGAGGGTGGCTATAAGATAATGACTACTCGTATCCTTTTTGATGGCAAACAACAGCAACATCTTATGGTCCGTATTTGGACCACAATCATTCACGTTGTGAAATCAGAAGTCACAATCACAAGCTTTCAGAGTGCTGCTCCTTCATCAGGTGAAGCTCAGAAAACTTGTGATTTTAAATAAACCTGTTAGATTATAAACAAGTGTCATTTGACATCTGATTTTGTCCACCCCAGTCCAAAACTGGCATCTCCACATCATTCATGTTCTGCATTAATGATCTAGACAAATGAACCAAAGGCATTGTTGCTAAGTTCACAGATGACACAAAGATAGGTGGAGGGACAGATAGTGTTGAGGAAGCAGGGAGGCTGCAGAAGGACCTGGACAGGCAAACAGAATGGGCAAAGAAGTAGCAGATGGAATACAATTTGGGAAAATGTGAGGTTATGCACTTTGAAAGGTACTGTAGAGGTATAGACTATTTTCTAAATAGGGAATGACTTTGGAAACCTGAAGCACAAAGGGACTTGGGAGTCCCAGTTCAGGATTCTTTTAAGGTTAACATGCAGATTCATTTGGCAGTTCAGAAGGCAAACACCGGTGTTAGCATTCATTCCAATTGGGCTAGAATACAAGAGCAGAGATGTACTACTAAGGTTGTATAAGGGTCTGGTCAGACCGTATTTGGAATATTGTGAGCAGTTTTGATCTCCGTATCTAAGGAAGGATGTGCTGGCGTTGAAGGTGGTCCAGAGGAGGTTGACAAGAATTCTATAAATTTCTATTGGACCTGTGTAAATATCATTATTGAAGATTTTCTATAATGAGGCAAATGTGTACAATTTGCAAGATGCGGAGGTTTATGTCAGCCATGTTGATCCTTGCTTAACTTTCAGGAATGATCAAAATCTGAAATAGGAAGTTTATATTAATTTATTTAGAGCCATAATTACTCACTTCACAAAGGCTTTATGTTCAATTCTGCAATGGCAGATAGATATTAAGAACTTCTATGCAACTCAGGATTAAGCAGAAACCAATTTAAAACTTTACTGTAAATAAAAGCTAAAGCTGTCGATTGACTCGATGCATTTTTGCTGTCTTTGTTTTTCTTTCTGATATTGGCCGTGAGATTTTGGCCATGATTGCAAATGGACAGTATAAATAAGGATGATTGATCAAATATGCCATAATACCGTTAAAACACTTAGGAAATATTGGAACACTATCAATAATCTCACAAATACTTTCAATTTATAATTGTTGTATTTCTTACTTGTTTTATTTTAGTAATGATTTTTCTGCTGTAAAGAATTCTTTATTGAATTAGATTTTAGAAACCATAAATGGAAAACAAATACAGCAGAGTCAATATATGTCTCTGTCAAAGATTTCAATTACCTTCAAGTGGCTTCTTCATATTTTATTGCCCCTTAAACTGGTCTGCATCCAAGTGAAAGTACAACAAAATAACAGTGAACAATAAGAAATGATAATGGAGTTGACTTTCTGGAATAAATGCGTTTTGACCTCCGGCAATGAAAATCAGGAAATTGGGAATTTTATCCACACAATTCTCTTTCTATAAATGAATGGTAAAGTTTGTCGTACACACCTGCAACCTGAGTCATAAAGGGCAGATTGAAATTGTGTTGGCACTTTGATATATGCTGTATGACGCAGAGGTCAGAATAATAAAATTCATCTTTTTATGTAGTGACACTAAAGTTCCAATTCAGTGGCATTATGATGGCTTTTTGCCAGGTAGCTTCAAACTATGAGACAGAGAGACAAGTTAAGTGCACAAGTTCCATCGTTTCGAGTTTTGTGGAAATTCAGAGTTCTCCTTTGAGGCAAGTAAAATTTGCCACTTTCCATTGTTCCTTTAATGGATTTCACTATTGTTAAATATGTATGAATTATAGTTCAGATGAAATTACTCTGCATTGATCTCTGTAAAATTTATTGACCTCTACTTCTTGAAATCTGTCATTATCAACATTTGGTATTTAACTTGTGATGCATATTTAAAGAAAAATAATTCTACCTATAATTTCCATTAGATTCGGAAGCTTAGCTTTTACCAGTTTTTGCTTTTACTTCCTTTAACACAATAGCATATTCAGAAATGTTTCTTCTCCATAGAGAGAACAGGCAGGATATTCTATTGAAAACAAATAATTCCATTTTTAGAAAGGTTTGGAACAAGTACATCTTGTCTCACTGAGGATATTTTGGGGTAATTTTTACTCCTGGGAACACAGCAGAATTGATTCCCTGATCGTGATTCCCTGTCTGTTATTGAATTTTGGCCACCCCTTCCAACTTTCCTGGAATTACTGCGACAATAAGGAGGTGGTTTCTGTAATGGGAAGATGATAATACTGCAGCTCATGTGGGAAAAGTCAAACTTATCCCCAGCTGAGTTCATTTCAACAAATGCCTCAGAAACCTGCAAAAACATCTCCTCATTTGGTTTTGCCATTTTGTAGTTAACTGAAAGGGGTCACAGCGGATATTTTGAGTGTGCTAGTTTGTGGAAACAATTTCCAGAAAGTAAAACAGATTTCTTCTTGCTTCAGAAGTTGTTTATAAACTACAAACAAACCGTAATGAGTGTAACAGGCTGGAAAAACCACTAGTTTCTTCTATTCCAATTTATGATAATATGTTCAACCTCATTCATATTCAAATTGTGGCATCTGTAAGGCACCAAATTCTTTCAATGATTCTTTCATACACTGTTTCCAAAAGGATCAAGAACTGGGGCATAGGTTCAAATTATTGTTTTATGGCAAAAATGAAACAAATGCAAGGTGAAAAAAGACAATTTCATACACAGCGAGTGGTTATGGGATGGAACACACTTCTGAAAGTGTGGTGGAGGCAAATTCAGGTTGAGGTATTGAAGAGGGCATTATTATCTAAATGTAAACAATGAGCTGGGTTATGGGAAAAAGGCAGGAGATTGGCAATAAGACCACAAGATACAGGAGCAGAATTAGGCCATTTGGCCTATCAAGTTGCTCCCCTATTCAATCATGGCTATTATGCTTCTTAACCCCTTTTTCCATTTTACTCTTGATCCTTTGGATTTACCCATGAGTGAAGAGAATTGTTAGTTGAGGCAGCAGTTTACCCAGTCAGAATCATGGCTTTTGTATTTATGGCAACTCGATCGGAAATGAAGTGTCTCATAGAAATCCTAGCGGGGAAGAGAAAACTCGTTATTTAGTGAAGTGTAGAAGGGGATGCCACCATAATCAAAGGCATTTTAAATAATTGTCATTGCATATTATACATGTCGACATACTGAAATTATAAATGCAACTAACAAGCTAAAATTAAAGAATTTACACAAATGTCTGTAGATTGTAGAGAGAAGCCCCATGCCATCAGCAGAGAGGATTGAAAGATGAAATGTATAAACACCAAACCATGTATAACGAAGTCCAGCTTATCTACATGGGCTTCAGTAAAGCCTTTGACAAGGTCCGTCATTGCAGACTGGTGCAAAATGTGAAGTCACATGGTATCAGGGGTGAGCTGGCAATATAGATACAGGTACTTCTGCTATGGCGTGTGTCTCTTTGTTGCAAAGTGGCTGTAACGTGTTTGATGAATAGTGGATGCTGTTTGTATAAAGCAAAGTTTCTACAGTACAATATAGCGAATTTCTACCGCAATTTCTCTATAACACGATTTTCTATAGCTCGTTTTATTTATAGCACAAGGTCAAACAAAAACGCAACTATCGTGTTATAGGAGAAACACCTGTTCAGAACTGGCTTAGTCATAGGAGACAGAGGGTAGTGGTGGAAGGATGCTTTTCAGAATGGAGGGTTGTGACTGGCGGTGTTCCACAGGGGACTGTGCGCTCATCTCTGCTGTTCATAGTCTACATAAATAATTTGGAAGAAAATGTGGCTGGTCTAATTAGTAAGTTTGCGGACAATACAAAATATAGATAATGAGGAGGATTGTCCGAGGATACAGCAGGATATAGAGCAGTTGGAGACATGGGTAGAAGAATGGGAGATGGAGTTTAATCTGTACAAATATGAGGTGATGCATTTTGGAATGTCAAGTACGGTTGGAAATTTTAAGTGAATGGCAGAACCCTCAGAAATATTAGTATGCAGTGGGATCTGGGTGTGCAGGTCCACAGATCACTGAAGGTGGCTGCACAGGTAGATAAGGTAGTAAAAAAAGGCTTACGGCATGTTTGCATTCATTGGAAGGGGCATTGAATATAAAGATCGGCTAGTTATGCACTTGGAATATTGCGTACAGTTCTGGTCATGACACGATCTGAAGGATGTGGAAGCTTTGGACAGAGTACAGAAAAGGTTTACCATGATATTATCTGGTATGTGGGATTTTAGCTATGAAGAAAGGTTGGATAGACTGGGTTTGTTTTCACTGGAATGCAGGTGGTTGGGGGGCAATTTGACAGAAGTTTACAAGATTATGAATGGCATGGATAGAGTGGACAGTATGGGGCTTTTCCCAGGGTGGAGGGGTAAATTACTAGGGGACACAGGTTCAAGGTGCAAGGGAGGAAGTTTAAAAGAAATAACAAGGTGTGGAGCTGGATGAACACAGCAGGCCAGGTGGCATCAGAGGAGCAGAAAAGCTGACGTTTCGGGTCTGGACCCTTCTTCAGAAATGGGGGAGGGGAAGGGGGCTCTGAAATAAATAGAGAGAGGGGGAAGCGATGATAGAAGGTGGATAGAGGAGCAGATAGGTGGAGAAAAGACAAACAGGTCAAGGAGGTGGGAATGAAGCTAGTACAGGTGAGTGTAGGTAGGGAGTTGGGATGGGGGTTGGTCAGTGAGGAGGGAGTGGCGGGTAGGTGGGAGGGAAGATGGACAGGTCAAAGAGGTGGGGATGATGCTAGTAGGTAGGAAGTGAGGGTGGGGGTTGGTCAAGTGAGGTGGGAGGAGCGGATAGGTGGGAGAAAAGACGGACAGGTCGAGGAGGCAGGGACGAGAGGGGCTGGTCTTGGAATGAGGTCGGGGGGGGGGGTAGATTTTGAAGCTTGTAAAGTCCACATTGAGACCATTGGGCTGCAGGGTTCCCAGGCAGAATATGAGGTGCTGTTCCTCCAGCCTTCGGGTGGCATCGTTGTGGCACTGGAGGAGGCCCAGGATGGACATGTCATCCAAGGAGTGAGGGGGGGAGTGGTTCGCGACTGGGAGGTGTTGTTGTTTGTCATGAACCGAGCGTAGGTGCTCCACAAAGCAGTCTGGAGTAGTTCATCCAGCTCCACACCTTGTTATCTCAGTCTCCAGCATCGGCAGTTCCTACTATCTCTAAGTTTAAAAGAGATGTGTGAGGCAAATTTTCACACAGAGGGTGGTGAGTGCCTGGAACGCATTGCCAGAGATGATGGAAGCAGACACGATAGCAACATTCAAGAAACACCTGGATGACTATTTGAATAGGAAGAGAATAGAGGGATATGGATCCTGTAAGTGAAGACAGTTTTAATATCGAAGTGCAAAATGTGTCGGTGCAGGCTTGGAGGGCCAAAGGGCCTGTTCCTGTACTGTACTGTTCTTTGTTCTTTCTTTCAATGGTATAAACAGATAATCTTGTGAAAGGATACTGGAAAACAGGTAACAATGTAAGGGGGCATTTTCATAAACATTACTTTATCAATATCACCTCGGGAAGATAAACAATGGCAGCTTCATAAGGTAACAAACAGCACCCACTTGGTATGATGCAGCTGGCAAATGTCTGGGAGGGGCATAACGGTCAAGGGGCAGGGGGCAAGCACTGATGTCAATGTTGCCCGTAACCATTGTAATGTGAAATATATAAAGATCTTGTAATTTATTGGGAGAGACGGGGAGCGTCTTAGAGTCTGTCTCCAGTGACCTCTCCTAGGATGTGTGGCCAGGAGCTCCCACTAAAGACCAATTTCTGTTGCTGAACAGGATACTCAGACTCCTCTTTAAAATCTGTCTCCAACAATCCCCTTACTAATCAAGAACATATCTATCTGTCTTAAATGCAATCAATGACTTGGCCTCCACAGCCTTCTGTGGCAATGAGTTCCACAGATCCACCACACTCTGGCTGAAGAAATTCCTCCTCATCTCAGTTCTGAAGGGTCATTCCTTCACTTGGAGGCTGTGCCGTTGGACTTAGTCTTTCCTACCAGTGGAAACATCTTCTCCAAATCCACTCCATCCAGACTTCTCAGTATTCTGTAAGTTTCAATGAGATACCACCTCATCCTTCTAAGCACCGTCATGTATGGGCCTAGAGTCGTCAACCGCTCCTCATATGACAATCCCTTCATCACTAGGATCAGGCAAAATGCTCAGAGACTCTGTGCTGACATGATGGACTGAATAGCTTCCTTCTGCATTGTGATTCTGTAATTCACTGGTGAAAGGACAGGGCTAGGAGAATAAATAGGATAAGTGAAATCGGATTAGATCCTTGGTCCACTATGTATCTGCCTTTATTAACAATAGAGACACAGAGACATAGAGACTCAGAATAAGGGTAATATGGTTGCAGTGATCCTCCAACTTGTAAATGAAGTTTGCCTGTCTCAAATGTATGCAGCATTGATTACAGGGAATTCCATGATTGTAAGTGGGATTATCTGCAAATGCGAGGAAATAAAGAGAGGCACTAAGGAAGAGAGTAGGCCCTTGGGCCTTTGTTGCAGTGTTGGAGGTCAACAGGAAGCCAGAAGTCATGTTCCTCAAATGTGTGTGAAGGGAATGAGAGTACATGGCCAGGGAAGTCTGTTCCCAGTATCTGACCCTGAGGATCTGGTATCAGTGCCACAAAAAGTGCAAAGGGTGATCAAGGTCACTGAATGCACCGACAAAGGACACATACCATACCGACTGTACTGTTAATCTTGCATGCTGCTCAATGAACTCAAGACGTATCCATCAGGAGTCCCTCGCAGCTAATCTCATATACTTTTGCTCACCCTCCACGTTCAAATGGTGTCAGCCTCACACCTACCTCTCACATAGAAACAAAGAAAATAGGAGCAGGAGTAGGCCATTCGAGCCAGCTCTGCCATTCAGTATGAGTATGGCTGATCCTCTATCTCAATGCGTGGTCCTGCTTTCTTCCCATATCCCTTGATGCCTTTAATATCAAAAAATGCCATGATCTCTTTCTTAAGTATCCCTAGTGACTTGACCTCCACAGCGTCTTGTGATTGTGAATTCCAAACCCTCTGAAGAAATGTTTCATCTTCTGAGTGTTAAATGGTCTACTCAGTATCCTGTGACTGTGATCTATGGTTCTAGATTCCCTGTATCCAGCATGTACACCACTGTGTGAATTTTATGCATTGCAATCAGATCCCTGCTCGTTCATCTAACCTCACTAGTGAATACAGGCCCAGTGGAACCAATTTCTCCTCCCAGTCACACAATCCCCAGTACCAGGCTAGCGAATCTCGGCTGGGCTCCCTCGATGGCACATCTATCCTTTCTTGGGAAGGAACCCAAAACTGTACTAAATAATCTAGGTGTGGTCTCACCAAAGGCTCTGTATACCTGCAGTAAGAGATCCCTGCCTCTGATCTCAAACCCTCTTTCAATGAGGCCAATGTGTGGGCATCATGGTGGCACAGTGGTTAGCGTTGCTGCCTCACAGAACTAGGGACCCGGGTTTGATTCAACCCTTGGGCGACCGTCTGTGTGGAGTTTGCATGTTTTCCCCTTGTCTGTGTGGGTTTCTTCTGGGTACTTTGGTTTCCTCCTGCAGCCCAAAGTTGCGTAGGTTAGGTGGATTGGCCATGGGAAATTGTCCAGAGTGTCCAGAGTGTCCAGAGATGGGCAGTCTAGATGGATTAGCCTTGGAAAATGCTACAGGTTGCTGGGATACGGTTGGGAGGTGGATCTGGGTGGGATGCTCTTCAAAGGGTCGGTACAGACTCAATAGGCTGAATAGCCTCTTTTTGCACTGTATGGATTCTATGAACATATCATTTGCCTTCTAATTGCTTGATACTCCTGCCTGTTTCATTAACTGGTGTGCAAGGACACCCAGATCCATTTGTACATCTGTATTCCCAAAATGTTACCATTTAAATAACACTATTCTTTTCCTTTTGCATTTCCAGCAGGCCTTTGATAAAGTGCCACACTGGAGGCTGCTAATTAAAATAAGAGCACACAGTATCAGGGGCAAGGGACTGGCATGGATAGATGATTGGCTGACTGGCAGAAAGCTGGGATAAAGGTGTCTTTTTCAGGATGGCCGCAGGTGACTAGTGGAGTTCCGCAGGGGTCGTGTCGCGACCACAGCTGTTCATGTTATACATTAATGATTTTGATGAAGGAACTGAGGGTGTTGTTGCTAAGTTTGCAGATGGCATAAAGATAGGTGGAGGGACAGATAGTGTTGAGGAAATAGGAAGGCTCCAGAAGAATTTGGACAGGCTAGGAGAATGAGGAAAGAAGTGGCAGATGGAAAACAATGTGGGGAAGTGTGAGATTATGTATTTTAGTAGGAAGAATAAAGGTGTAGACTACTTTCTAAATGGGGAAAGCCTTTGGAAATCTGAAGCACAAAGGGTCTTGGGAGTCCTAGTTTAGGATTCTCTTAAGCTTAATATGCAGGTTCAGTTGGCAGTTAGGAAGGTAAATACAATGTTAACGTTCATTTCTACAGGGCTAGAACACAAGAACAGAAACGTACTGCTGAGGGTGTATAAGGCTCTGGTCAGACTGCAGTTGGAATATCGTGAGCAGTTTTGGGCCCCATATCTATGGAAGGATGTGCTGATGTGTGCAGGGATCCAGAGGAGGTTCACAAGAATGATCCCAGGGATGAAGGGCTTGTCATATGAGGAGCAGTTGCGAGCTCTTGGTCTGTACTCATTAGCGTTTAGAAGGATGATGGGGGATCTGATTGAAATTTATGGAATACTGAGAAACCTGGATAATGTGTGTGTGGGGAAGATGTTTCCACTAGTAGGACAGACTAGGACCTGAGGGCATAGTCTCAAAGTGAAGAAGTGATCCTTTAGAACTGAGATGAGCATGAATTTCTTCAGCCAGAGAGTGGAGAATCTGTGGAACTTATTGCTGCAGAAGGCTGTTGTGGTCAAGTCTTTGGGTATATTTAAGACAAGGTTAAATAGGTTCTTGATTAGTAAGGGGATCAAAGGTTATGGAGGGAAGGCAGGAGAATGGGGTTGAGAAACCTATCAGCCATCATTGAATGATGGAGCAGACTGGATACACCTAATGGCTTAATTCTGCTCCTATATCTCATAGAAATATGGTCTTATGCACTCAGGGGAACTCTGCACTATCTGCCTGGTCATGCTTGTTGGTTACTCCTTAATTTGGTGGTTACTCCTTTGCTAACAGAAAATGAGCTTTCTGTTTGCACAATCCTAAACTGTAAGGTGACCACCTCGTGAAACGTGTACCTGTCAGCCTGCCGAGTAGACTGCTAGCTGCCCTCCACCCTCTGGAACCCAAAGCTTGAACCCTTCCAGCTGACCGATATAGTTTGCACATTTGTGATTGTTATAGTTACAAAGAGCTCCCTGGGGTTGCATGGTATAACTGTTCTGCCTAGCCTCCATTTATTGGACAACCATCTGAACTTAGCAGAAGTACACTTAAGCCTTCTCCTGGATCTATACAAAAAAAAACACTCACCAGCACCTTCCCTTGAGCGACAATCACTTCAAGACCTGTCCTGAAGAAAGGTCACTGAACTCGAAAAGTTAACTGTTTCTCTCTCCACAGATGCTGCCAACTGCTGAGTTTCTCCAGCAATTTTTGTTTTTGCTTAAGAGTTTCAGTATCCGCAGTTTCTGTTAATACATCACGTAATATTTTCACCTTGAAGTTCACTCTAATTCTTAGTCCATATTTATTTACTCAGAACATAGAACAATACAGTGCAGAACAGGCCCTTCGGCCCTCGATGTTGCGCTGACCTGTGAACTAATCTAAGCCCACCCCCTACACTATCCCATCATCATCCATATGCTTATCCAAGGACTGTTTAAATGCCCCTAATGTGGCTGAGTTAATTACATTGGCGGGCAGGGCATTCCACGCCCGTACCACTCTCTGAGTAAAGAACCTGCCTCTGACATCTGTCTTAAATCTATCACCCTTCAATTTGCAGCTATGTCCCCTCGTACTAGCAGACGTCATCATCCTAGGAAAAAGACTCTCACTGTCCACCCCATCTAATCCTCTGATCATTTTGTATGTCTCTATTAAATCCCCTCTTAGCCTTCTTCTCTCCAATGAGAACAGACCCAAGTCCCTCAGCCTCTCCTCATAAGACCTTCGCTCCAGACCAGGCAACATCCTGGTAAATCTCCTCTGCACCTTTTCCAATGCTTCCACATCCTTCCTGTAATGGGGCGACCAGAACTGTACGCAATATTCCAAGTGAGGCCACACTAGCGTTTTGTACAGTTGCAGCATGACCTCACGGCTCCGGAACTCAATCCCTCTACCAATGAAACCTAACACACCGTATGCCTTCTTAACAGCACTATCAACCTGGGTGGCAACTTTCAGGGATCTATGTACCTGGACAACAAGATCCCTCTGCACATCCACACTACCAAGAATCTTTCCATTGACCCAGTATTCTGCCTTCCTATTATTCTTCCCAAAGTGAATCACCTCACATTTATCTGCATTGAACTCCATTTGCCACCTTTCAGCCCAACTCTGCAGTTTATCCAAGTCTCCCTGCAACCTGCAACATTCTTCCACACTGTCCACCACTCCACCGACTTTAGTGTCATCTGCAAACTTACTAACCCATCCACCTATGTCAGCGTCCAAGTCATTTATAAAAATGACAAACAGCAGTGGTCCCAAAACAGATCCTTGTGGCACACCACTAGTAACCGGACTCCAGGCGGAATATTTTCCATCAACCACCACTCTTTGCCTTCTTTCAGAAAGCCAGTTTCTAATCCAAACTGCTAAATCTCCCTCAATCCCATGCCTCCGCATTTTCTCCAATAGCCTACCATGTGGAACCTTATCAAAGGCCTTACTGAAGTCCATGTACACCATGTCAACTGCCCTACCCTCATCCACATGCTTGGCCACCTTCTCAAAAAACTCAATGAGGTTTGTGAGACACGACCTGCCCTTGACGAATCCATGTTGACTATCTCCAATCAAATTGTTGCTTGCTAGATGATTATAAATCCTATCTCTTATAATCCTTTCCAAAACTTTTCCTACAACAGATGTAAGGCTCACTGGTCTATAATTACCTGGGTCATCTCTACTGCCCTTCTTGAACAAGGGCACAACATTTGCAATCCTCCAGTCACCTGGTACTAAACCTGTAGCCAATGATGACTCAAAGATCAAGGCCAAAGGCTCCGCCATCTCCTCCCTAGCGTCCCAGAGAATCCTCGGAAAAATCCCATCCTGTCCAGGGGATTTATCTACCGTCACACCTTCTAGGATTGATAACACCTCCTCCTTACTAACCTCAATCCTTTCAAGTCTAATAGCCTGTATCTCAGTCTTCTCCTCTACAATATTCTCCTTTTCCTGAGTGAAAACAGATGAGAAATATTTGTTTAGCACCTCTCCGATCTACACAGGGTCCACACACAACTTCCCACTTCTGTCTTTGACTGGCCTTATTCTTACCCTAGTCATCCTTTTACTCCCCACATACCTATAGAAAGCTTTAGGGTTCTCCTTAATTTTAACCTTTATTCCTTTATTTTCTCCTTTATTTTAACATAAAGTTACTTACCATTTAGCTAACACCAAAGCAAAATCTCAAGTAAGTGGTTGAGGGAACATTGCAACTTACAAAAATTGTGAACTAGTGAGGGTGGAAAATGAGCCAGGGTTTCCAGCCCTGATTGTTATCAGTGACCTTTGATGAAATGTGTTCTGTTCCGTGGATCATGAGTCTTAGCTGCGGTACCACACTGTTCACATGCACCATGTAACCACACTCACAAGTAGACGTACCTGAACAGGATCCTGGAACTCTTGCTGTTCCGGGAGAACTGCACCCAGGCACGAGTCAGTGATTTCAGAACATCAGAGCAACTGGGGAAAACAAACCGAATACCTTTAAAAGATGCAACTGTTAGACTCATATACGTCTTAGCTATTATGTTCTGTGTAAATCATTCATCCCACAGACAATTTATCACACTGCGTCAAATATGTAAACAAGCTCTCCTGGTTTTCTTACTCACATTTCAGTCGGACTCATAGTATTTCAGATAATAGGCTGCACCGTGAAGATCAGACAAATCATAAAGTAATCATTTAAATATTTGTACATTTATGGACAATAGGAATTATTTTTTGGCACTTGTATAATGATATAATGTCAAACTTTAATTGTAGTCCCATACATCCAAATACATTTTGTTATGTAGTGACGACAAGCAGAAAGGTTATTAGCCTGATCTACTCTATAAAGAATTTTGCTTTGTGCAAGCCACTTAAATCAGAATAAACCAAATTGTATTTTATTATTTTGGCTGAAATGTTGCAAATTACCTGTGGGATGATCAATTTAAAAGATAAGTCATAATGGATGAGACGCATTTGAGTTTCACTGTCACATTTACACTTTAGAGAACTGATTAATTTTTCTCTGAGGGTTATGTTCATAAACCCAGAGGAATTTCGTCTGATCAAACCATGCCGTTATATTCGGTTCCGAGTGACGACGAATCACTGAATAATCAAATCAGCTAAAAGCCTGAATTCTGGAAAAACCCTTTGAAGTGATGCTTTCAAATCTTGCACTGAAACATATAAAATAGATCTCAACACTTTATAAGCACACGTGTAAATTAGGCTCGTGTTTAAATTGTTGAACCCATATATGCCACGTACAGGATTTGCAAATTTGACAGCTCACATAATACAGAGCTCATAAAGAAAGCTTGGGTACCAAACTGAAACATATGCAGAAATACACATTTGCAACACTTATGCATCTATCGTGCTTTCAAGTGCCCATAGCAATTGTACAGTACATAAACATTAGTAATAAATACAAAATCAGGGCAATTGTACTCTGGCCGAAATGTATGGTAATTACGGAAGCTAATCCTTCGCTCCCATTTTATTTCCTGAAAGCACTGCATGTGAACCGTCTCTTTGACATTTCTTACGCCTGCACTTTACCTGAAAAGAAATTAGGTGCAAGTGAGAGGTTTCCCCATGGATTTCATCCAATAGTTCCAAGTATGGATCAGGTAGAAACTTGTGCCACTGCTTGCTGAGTTGGTCATAGTGTCATAGAGATGTACAGCATAGAAGCAGACCCTTCGGTCCAACTCACCCACGCCGACCAAATATCCTAAGTTAATCTAGTCCCATTTGTCAGCATTTGGCCCATATCCCTCTAAATCCTTCCTGTTCATAACCCATCCAGATGCCTTTTAGATGTTGCACCAGTCTCCACCCCTTCCTCTGGCAGCTCATTCCATTCATGTATCGCCCTCTGTGAGAAAGTTACCTGTTAGGTCCCTTTTATATCTTTCCCATTTCACTTTAAACCTATGTCCTCTAATTTTGAACTCCCCTAGCCTGGGAAGATGACTTTGGCTATTTACCCTATCCATGCCCTTCAGGGTCCTCTGGCATAATTTGCTGCAAAGGATTGGCTGGCATTAGAACAGAAGTTTATTTCAGACTTATTGAGTAATAATTTTTTTTTTGATTCTGCACTTATGCTGCCTGATAGAGGCCCTGTCCAGCACTATGTAACTTCATCCCACCGTGACCCTATTCTCTCCCCTCTCCTTTCCCTGTCATGTTTTAGGATATGGCTTCAATGACAGCAGACAGGCCAAGCAACTAAAAGCCTCTCGGACAAGTGCTGAGCTTGCAGATTCTCTCCTGAGCCAATGTTAACCGTTTTTCTTACCAGCAAATAATTATTCCCCCTCAACTTGCTCCAGTGCATTATTAATCAAAAGAGAAACGTCTGAAGCAACAACACCCTCATCACCACACTTCATATCCACACTCTGCGTTTTCTTTGCTTCTCTAGCCGCTGCTAGTTAACTTGTTGCTGAATTCCTAACAGTCCTCTCCAATACAGTCAGTCCATATGGCGTTGCACTGTTGCTTGGAATGTTAATGCCACCACCGCTATGACACAGCAACACTAACTGTTTAATTGGGAATGTCAACTTTGAGTGAAAAGGAAAGCCAATCACAACCTCTAGAGAGTGTAAGGTCATTTCAGAAACTGGCAAAGGAAAGATTTTGCTGTGTCACAGAGTCCACACCGACCTTCCGAAAAGCTTCCCAGCCAGACCCACCTCCCTATCCCTGTAACCCTGCATTTCCCATGGTGAATCTACATAGCCTGCACATCCCTGGATGCGATGGGCAATTTAGCATGGCCGATCCACCTAATGTGCACACTATTTGGACTGTGGGAGGAAACTGGAGCACCCAGAGGAAACCCAAGCAGACACAAGGAGAATGTGCAAACTCCACACAGAGAGCCGCCCGAGGGTGGAATTGAACCTGTTCCTGGTGCCATGAGGCAGCAGTGCTAACCACTGAGCCACCATGTCCTCTTTAAATTACAAAGGCCATCATATAAAGTTTCTACTTGACTTGCTGTTTTAATGTTGTTGCAATCTTAAAGGTTTAACCACTATCAGGTTTACCTGTTAAATTCTGTACTTCACTCAATGTAGCACTTCCATCAGTATTGCTCCCTAACAATATTAGAAGTGAATGATCATCTGTGGGACATTGCCGAATTGTTAAAGAACAGAAGGGAGCCATTCAGCCCACAGTGTCTGCACTGGCTCCTGGAATGATCGATTCACTAAGTGCCATTGTTTCACCTTCTTCCAAAAACCCGGTATATTGTTCCTTTTAAACTTCCTTTAGAATGCCTTGATCGAACCTATCTTTAACACGGTCTCGCATGGTACACAGTAGATCTTAACTTTTTGCTGTGTGAAAATATTTTCTTTTGCTTCCTTTACCAATTATAGAGTCATAGAGTTGTCCAGCATACACACCCTTTGTTCCAACTCATCCATGTTGAGCAGGTATCCTAAATCAATCTAGTCCCATTTGCCAGCATTTGGCCCATATTTCTCTAAACCCTTCCTCTTCATATACTCATCCTGATGCCCTTTAAATGTTGTAATTGTGCCTGCCTCCACCACTTCCTCTGGCAGTTCATTCCATACATACACCAACCTCTGTATGAAAAGTTGCCCCTCAGGTCCCTTGTAGATCTTTCCCCCCTCACCTTAAACCTGTGCCATCTAGTCTTGGACTCCTTCATCTTGGGAAAAAGACGTTGGCTATTCACCCTATCCATGCCTCTCATGATTTTACAAACCTCAATAAGGTCACCCCCCCAGTCTCTGATGCTCCAGGGAAAATAGCCCGAGTCTATTCAGCCTCTTACTTTAGCTCAAACTGTCCAACCCTGGCAACATCCTTGTAAACCTTTTCTCAACCCTTTCAAGTTTAGCAACATCTTTCCTATAGCAGGGAGACAAGGACTGAATGCAGTATTCTAAAAGTGGCCTTACCAATGTCATGTACAACCATAACATGTCCTCCTAACTCGTATACTCAATGTATTGACCAATGAAGGCAAGCATGCCAAATCACCTTCTACACCACCCTGTCTACCTGCGGCTCCACATTCAAGGAAACTAGGTCTCTTTGTTTGGCAATGCACCCCAAGGTCCTATCATTAACTGTGTAAGTTCTGCCCTGATTTGTCTTACCAAAATGGAACATCTCACATTTATCTAAATTAAACTCCACCTGCCACTCCTCAGCCCTTTGGCCCATCTGATCAAGGTCCCATTGTACTCTGAGATAACCTTCTTCACTGTCCACTATACAACCAATTTTGGTGTCATCTGCAAACTTGCTAACCATTCCTCTTATATTTGCATACAAATCATTTCTATAAGTGATGAATAGCAGTGGACCCAGCATCGATCCTTGTGGCACACCATTGGTCACAGGCCTCCAGGCGGAAAATCAACCTTCTATCACCACCCTCTGTCTCCTACCTTCAAGCCAATTTTGTATCCAGTTGGCTAGCTCCCCCTAGAATCCATGTGATCTAACCTCGCTAACCAGTCTACCATGTGGAACCTTGTTAAGTGCTTTGCTGAAATCCATATAGCTGACTTCTACCATTCTACCTGCATCAATCTTCTTTGTCACCTCTTCACAAAACTCAATCAAGTAAGTGAGATAATTCGGCGTCGGGCTGGATGAACACAGCAGGCCAAGCAGCATCATAGGAGCAGGAAAACTTGACGTTTCGGGCCTAGACCCTTCATCAGAAATGATTTCCCATGCAAAAAGCCATGTTGACTATCCCTAATTAATCCTTGCCTTTCCAAATGCATGTAAATCCTATCCCTCAGAATCCCCTCCAACAACTTCCCCTCCACCAGTGATGTCAGGCTCATCGCTCTATAGTTCATGGCTTTTCCTTACCACCTTTCTTAAATAATGGCCCTGCATTAGCCATTTTCCAGTCTTCTGGCACCTCATCTGTGGCTATTAATGGTACAATGATAGTTGGGGAGGCAATGGCCTAGTAATATTATCGCTGGACTGTTAATCCATTGACCCAGATAATGTTCTGGGGACCTAGGTTTGAATCCCACCATGGCACATAGTGGATTTTGAATTCAATAAAATATCTGGAATTAAGCATCTAATGATGGCCGTGAACCTATTTACAATTGTTGGGAAAAACCCACGTGGTTCACTAATGTCCTTCGGGAAAGGAAACTGCCATCCTTACCTGGTCTGGCCTACATGTGATTCTAGACCCACAGCAACGTGGTTGACTCTGAACTGCCCTCTGGGCAATTAGGGATGGGCAATAAATGCTGCCTGGCCAGCGATGAATCCTGTGAATGAATAAAGAAAAAAAAATCTGTGTGCCATTTCACTTTTAATCATTTCGTATATCTAAATAGGTTCTCCCTATCTACTCTTTCCAGAGATTTTTCATGACTCTATCAAATATTCTCTTAGCCATCTCTTCTCCAAGAAAAAAAAATCCAAATTCCCCAATCTATCATCACAACTAAATTATTTCATCGCTGGAACTATTCAGAGACAGTTGATGAAAGTAATGCTATTGATGCTATGTATATGAACTTCTAGAAGGTGTTTGATACGATGCTGTACTCAAGATTTGTGAGCGAAGTTAGAACTCATGAAGCAAAATAAATTGTATCAACATGAATACAAAATTAGCTAAGTGACAGTAAACGCCCATGCTTAGAGATAGAATCTTCTTCTAGTTTTACCTTCAGTTTTGGGCAGTTTTACAAAAGTTTTCATATGTAAAATTGTTCTGAGAATGGGAGAAGATAGTTAGATTTGTTAATGCTAGATTATCTTAGAGTTAGGCATCAGTGATAGCCCCAGACTGGAAGTGTTTGGATAAAAGTGAGAAGAGATTATTTGAAGTTGAGAATGATTAAGGTGAGGTGTATGATTGCTCCTGCTATCAGATTTTCCAATCTGGGTGTTAAAGTCAATTAAAACCCATTGAGGTGTTAAAGAAAAGGATTTTCTGGCGTGGTTATGTGCAAGAATTCCATTTGTGTAACAAACAGGGTATTTTAGGGTCTATAAAGGAATGTTATTGGGATTAATTGGATTACAGTTGACTGTGTGTTTCAAAATCTTTAAGTTTGTTTAATGAGTAAATAGTTTGGTTTATTCTGTTATCATTATTTCTTTAGCTTAACAAACTTCCGCTTTTTGGTTAACAACAAATCTGCAACATTGCATGCTTACATTTCAGTGAGACACCCCCTTGATAAAACCAAAACAATCTTTTGTCATTCATGGGATGAAGGCATTGTTGACTAGACACCATTCATTGTCCAACAGGTGGCTATGAGTCAACCACATTGTTGTGGGTCTGGAGTCACATGTAGGCCAAACCAGGTAAGGATGGCAGTTTCCTTCCCTAAAGGACATTAATGATCCAGAGGGGTTTTTCCCCAACAATCAGCAATGGATTAATGGCCATCATTAGGCTCTTAGTTCCAGATATTTATTGAATTCAAATTCCACCATCTGCCATGGCAGGATTCAAACCCAGGTCCCCAGAGCATTATCTGGGTCTCTGGATTACTAGGCCATCGCTTCTCCATATGATCTATCAAGCCAGATTTCAGTCTGGGATCTCGTAAGAGATTTTATGGACATGCTGAATTTCCTTAGCTTCCTGAGGAAGTAGTAACCTTGTTGTGCTTTCTTGACTGTAGCGTCAACATGAGTGGACCAGGACGGATTGTTGGTGATCATCATGCCCAGGGACCTGATGCTCTCAATCATCTCTACTTCAGCAGCATTGATGCAGACAGGGGCGTGTCCTCCACCTTGCTTCCTGAAGTCAATGACCAGCTCTTTTGTTTTGCTGATGTTAAGGAAGATATTGTTATCTTTACATCACACCACCAAACACTCTATCTCCTTCCCGTATCCTGTCATGTCATTGTTTGAGATTTGGCCTATAATGGTGGTGTCATCAGTACACTTGTGGATGAAGTTAGAATTTGGCCACGCAGATATGAGTGTACAGGGAGTATAGTGAGGGGCAGAGTATAGTAAGGGGCTGAGTACACAGCCTTATGGGGCACTGGTGCTGGTGATTACTGACAATTCTCCTCCTGATCCGCAACTCCATCAATGTTTGTATCATCTGCAAATGTGCTAATTAGACTAGCTACATTTTCCTTGAAATCATTTATGCAGATCACGAACAGCACAGTCCCAGCACTGATCCCTCTGGAACACCACTAATCACAACCCTCCATCCTGAAAAGCATCATTCCACCGCTACCCTCAGTCTCCTGTGACTAAAGCAGTTCTGTATCCATCTTGTCAGCTCACCCCGATACCATGTGACTTAACCTTTTGTACCAGTCTGCCATGAGGGACCTGGTCAAAGGCTTTACTGAAGTCCATGTAGACAACATCAACTGCTTTTCCCTCATCAATCATCTTTGTTACCTCCTCAAAAAATGCAATCAGGTTAGTGAGGCATGACCTCTCCCACACAAAACTGTGCTGTCTCTCGCTAATAAGTCTATTGGCTTCTAAATGTGTATAGATCTTGTCCCTGAGAATCTTTTCCAATAATTTCCCTACCACCGACATGAAGCACACAGGCCTATAATTTCCAGGATTATCCCTGTTTCCCTTTTAAACAATGGGACAATATTGGCTATTCTCTAATCCTCTGGGACCTCACCTGCGGCCAAAGAGAATACAACTCTTCTGGGATGGATCCCATCAGGACTCAGGGACTTGTCTACCTTAATCCTTTTTAAGATGCACAACACCTCTTCCATTTTAATAGCAACTCGGCTTAGAAACTCAACATTCCCTTCCCTGACATCATCCTCTCAGATCATCCTGGGGCTTTGTCCATTCCCATCCTCCTAGAACCTTACATATGCTTCCTTTTTCTTTTTGACCAAGATCATAACATCCCTGGTCATCCAATGTAACTTGCCATACCTATCCATCATTCTGGCAGGAACGTGCCACTCCTGAAATCTTATCAACTGCTGTTTGAAATATTCCCACATTGTCCGATGTAGATTTACCCTCAAACAACCACCTCCAACCAACATTCTCCAGTTCCTGCCTAATTTTGTTTTAGTTCGCCTTTCCCGAATTTAACACCTTCACCCGAGGACTGCTGTTACCCCTATTTACGATATTGTAAAGCTCGCAGTATTATGGTCACTAGTCCCAAAATGCTCCCCCACTGAAACTTCACTCACCTGGCCGGGCTCAGTTCCCAAAACCAAGTCCAGTATAACCGCTTCTCTGGTTGGACTGTTTATATATTGTATCAAGAAACCCTCCTGAATGGTCCTTATAAATTCTGCCTCATCCAAGCCCCTTGCAGGTAGTGAGTCCCAGTCAATACAGGGGAAGTTAACATCACTCACCACAACAACCCTGCTGTTTTTACATCTTTCCGAAATCTGTCTACATGTTCTCTCCTCTGTCTCCTGCTGGCTGTTGGCAGGCCTGTAGCATAACCTTGGCATTGTGATTTCACCTTTTTGGTTCCTGAGTTCTACCCAAATTGCCTCACTGCACGAGTCCTCTGAAGTGTCGTCTCTCAGTACAGCTGTGAGATACTCCTTTACCAGTAATGTAACTCCCCAACCCTTTTTAGATCCTCTTCTGTCACACCTGAAACATCTAAATCCTGGGACATTCAGCTGCCAGTCCTAAGTCTCTTTTAGCCAAGTCTCTGTAATCACAATAATGCCATAGTTCCAAATACTAACCAAAGCTCTAAGTTCATCTATCTTGTCTTTTATTACATTGAACCACAAGCATTTCAGACCACCTCACCTGTCTTTTCAGCAGCATTTCACTACCTGTTCTTGTTCTTAGTCATGTTTGCCTTGGTTTCTACCTCTCCCTCGATTTCTTCGTCAACTACCTTACTCCTTTGGTTCACATTCCCCCACCACAATAGTTTAAACCCTCCCCAACCACTGTACCAAGTATCCCCCCAAGGACATCAGTCCTGATCCTGCCCAGGTGTAATCTGTCCAGTTTGTACAGGGCATTGGGGCTGGTTCTGGGGGAGGTCCTACCTCCCCCAGAACCAGTCCCAATGCCCCACAAATCCGAAACCCAGCCCATCACACTGTCTTTTCAGCCGTGTGTTCGTCCTGTATATCCTGCTGTTTTAACTGTGGCTAGCTCACAGCAATGGTAGTAATCCTGAGATAACTACCTTTGAGATCCTACATTTCAACTTTTTTCCTAGATCTCTATATCCTGCCTTTAGGACCTCGTCCTTTTTTTAACCTGTGTCATTCATGCCAATGTGTGTCATGACAAACTAGATGTTCACCCTCCCCCTCCAGAATGTCCTGCAACCACTCTGACACATCCAGTACCCTAGCACCAGGGAGGCACCATACTATCTTGGACTCGCATTTGCTGCTACAGAATGAGGTGGCTTGTTCTAGCAATTAAGGAGAACCTGTTACTTTCAGAGAAAGAATCACGAATGAGAGGGTCCAAATTTAAAATGATTTGCAAAAGGAGCAAGTGAAGTGAGAATAAAATATTTTATGCTCTGCCTGGAAATGCAGTGGAAGCAGGTTCAATTGAAGCATTCCCAAGGGTATTAGATGATTATTTAAATAGAAATAATGTACAAGGGTATGGGGAAAATGAAAGAGGATGACATGAAGTTATGATGCTCCAATGGACAGCCAGTACCAGCACACTGGGCTGAATGGCTTCCTGAGGTGGCTCAGATTTGCTTCAAAATAAAATCAAACTATGGCCAAACCCATACTGAATCATAGATAACAAGGTGTGGAGCTGGATGAACACAGCAGGCCAAGCAGCATCAGAGGAGCGGGAAGGCTTGACGTTTCAGGCCAAGACCCTTCATCAGAAATGGGGGAGGGGAAGAGGGTTCTGAAATAAATAGGGAGAGAGGGGGAGGCAGATAGAAGATGGATAGAGGAGAGGATAGGTGGAGAGGAGGCAGACAAGTCGAAGAGGCGGGGATGGAGCCAGTAAAGGTGAGTGTAGGTGGGGGGGCAGGGAGGGGATAGGTCAGTCCAGGGAGGACGGACAGGTCAAGGGGGTGGGATGAGGTTAGTAGATAGGAGATGGGGGTGGGGCTGGAGGTGGGAGGAGGGGATAGGTGAGAGGAAGAACAGGTTAGGGAGGTGGGAACGAGCTGGGCTGGTTTTGGGATGCGGTTGGGGGAGGGGAGATTTTGAAACTTGTGAAATCCACATTGATACCATTGGGCTGCAGGGTTCCCAGGCTGAATATGATTTGCTGTTCCTGCAGCCTTCGGGTGGCATCATTGTGGCATTGCAGGAGGCCCAGGATGAACATGTCGTCTGAGGAATGGGAGGGGGAGTTGAAATGGTTCGCGACTGGGAGGTGCAGTTGTTTGTTGTGAACTGAGCGCAGGTGTTCTGCAAAGCAGTCCCCAAGCCTCCGCTTGGTGTCCCCGATGTAGAGGAAGCCACAACGGGTACAGCGGATGCAGTATACCACATTGGCAGATGTGCAGGTGAACATCTGCCTGATGTGGAAAGTCTTCTTGGGGCCTGGGATTGGGGTGAGGGAGGAGGTGTGGGGGCAGGTGTAGCACTTCCTGCGGTTGCAGGGAAAAGTGCCGGGTGTGGCGGGGCTGGAGGGGAGTGTGGAGCGGACAAGGGAGTCACGGAGAGAGTGGTCCCTCCGGAAAGCAGACAAGGGTGGGGAGGGAAAAATGTCTTTGGTGGTGGGGTCGGATTGCAGATGGCGGAAGTGTCGGAGGATGATTCGTTGGATCCGGAGGTTGGTGGGGTGGTACGTAAGGACGAGGGGGATTCTTTTTTGGTTATTATTGTGGGGACGGGGCGTGAGGGATGAGCTGCGGGAAATGCAGGAGACATGGTCGAGGGCGTTCTCGACCACTATGGGGACGAAGTTGCGGTTCTTGAAGAATGAGGACATCTAAGATGTACGGGAGTGGAATGTCTCATCCTGGGAGCAGATGCGGCGGAGGCAAAGGAATTGGGAATAGGGGATGGCATTTTTGCAGGAAGGTGGGTGGGAGGAGGTGTATTCTAGGTAGCTGTGGGAGTCGGTGGGTTTGAAATGGACGTCGGTTTCTAGGTGGTTACCCGAGATGGAGACAGAGAGGTCCAGGAAGGAGAGAGAAGTGTTGGAGATGGTCCAGGTGAACTTCAGGTTGGGGTGGAAGGTGTTGGTGAAGTGGATGAACTGTTCGAGCTCCTCGTGGGAGCACGAGGCGGCGCCGATACAGTCATCAATGTAACGGAGGAAGAGGTGGGGTTTAGGGCCAGTGTAGGTGCAGAAGAGGGATTGTTCCACGTAACCTACAAAGAGGCAGGCATAGCTTGGGCCCATGCGGGTACCCATGGCCACCCCCTTTGTCTGTAGGAAGTGGGAGGAATTGAAAGAGAAGTTGTTGAGGGTGAGACGAGTTCGGCTAAGCGGAAGAGGGTGTCAATGGAGGGGGATTGGTCAGTTCTGCGGGACAGGAAGAAGCTGAGGGCCTTTAGGCCATCTGCATAAGGAATACAGGTGTATAGGGACTGGAAGTCCATAGTGAAAATGAGGTGTTGGGGACTGGGGAATTGGAAGTTCTGGAGGAGGTGGAGGGCGTGGGTGGTGTCATGGACGTAGGTAGGGAGTTCCAGGACTCAGGGGGTGAAAATGGAGTCTAGGTAGGTGGAGATGAGGTCGGTGGGGCAGGAGCAGGTGAAGACAATGGGTCGACCAGGGCATTCAGGTTTGTGGATTTTGGGAAGAAGATAGAACCTGGCGGTGCGGGGTTGGGGAATGATGAGGTTGGAGGCGGTGGGTGGAAGGTCACCTGAGGTGATGAGGTTGTGGTCCTGCAAAAATGCCATCCCCTATTCCCAATTCCTTCGCCTCCGCCGCATCTGCTCCCAGAATGAGGCATTCCACTCCCGCACATCTCAGATGTCCTCATTCTTCAAGAACCGCAACTTCCCCCCTACAGTGGTCGAGAACGCCCTCGACTATGTCTCCCGCATTTCCTGCAACTCATCCCTCACACCCCGTCCCCACAATATTAACCAAAAAAGAATCCCCCTTGTCCTCACGTACCACCCCACCAACCTCCGGATCTAACGAATCATCCTCCGACACTTCCGCCATCTGCAATCCGGCCCCACCACCAAAGACATTTTTCCCTCCCCACCCTTGTCTGCTTTCCGGAGGGACCACTCCCTCCGTGACTCCCTTGTCCGCTCCACACTCCCCTCCAGCCCCACCGCTCCCGGCACTTTTCCCTGCAACCGCAGGAAGTGCTACACCTGCCCCCACACCTCCTCCCTCACCCCAATCCCAGGCCCCAAGAAGACTTTCCACATCAGGCAGATGTTCACCTGCACATCTGCCAATGTGGTATACTGCATCCGCTGTACCCATTGTGGCTTCCTCTACATCGGGGAAACCAAGCGGAGGCTTGGGGACCGCTTTGCAGAACACCTGCGCTCAGTTCACAACAAACAACTGCACCTCCCAGTCGCGAACCATTTCAACTCCCCCTCCCATTCCTCAGACGACATGTCCATCCTGCGCCTCCTGCAATGCCACAATGATGCCACCCGAAGGCTGCAGGAACAGCAAATCATATTCAGCCTGGGAACCCTGCAGCCCAATGGTATCAATTTGGATTTCACAAGCTTCAAAATCTCCCCTCCCCCAACCGCATCCCAAAACCAGCCCAGCTCGTTCCCGCCTCCCTAACCTGTCCTTCCTCTCACCTATCCCCTCCTCCCACCTCCAGCCCCACCCCCATCTCCTATCTACTGACCTCATCCCACCCCCTTGACCTGTCCATCTTCCCTGGACTGACCTATCTCCTCCCTACCCCCCCACCTACACTCACCTTTACTGGCTCCATCCCCGCCTCTTCGACTTGTCTGCCTCCTCTCCATCTATCCTCTCCTCTATCCATCCTCTATCTGCCTCCCCCTCTCTCCCTATTCATTTCAGAACCTTCTTCCCCTCCCCCATTTCTGATGAAGGGTCTAGGCCCGAAACGTCAAGCCTTCCTGCTTCTATGATGCTGCTTGGCCTGCTGTGTTCATCCAGCTCCACACCTTGTTATCTCGGATTCTCCAGCATCTGCAGTACTTATTATCTCCCATACTGAATCATGCCAGTCAGAAATTTGGTCTCAAATGAAAAGTCACGGAAGTGGCTGTCAGTGTGGAAGTGTCGAACAATGATTACATAAAGGCTAAATGCTATTCAATTTACAACCAAGCTTTGTGTATTTCAATAATAACACAAGATTATTTAATATCGAAGGAGGGACAGGTCGTATGATCCTGGAACCAGCTCCACAATTCAATGACGATTATGATTGATCGGAAATGATGGCTCAGCTCCACGTTCCTGCTTTTTCCCCATTAAGGTTCCTTCTCTAATATCGCTAAAATCTATCTATCTCAGTCTTAATAACTCTCCTTCTACTGCTCTCGGGGATAGAGAATCACAAGTGTGAATGACGAAGCAACAGAGGTGCACGGCAAAGCAATAGAGATGCCCAAGAAACCAATTTATGATTTGAACTACAAGGTACAACACCCTGACATTGACCTGTATTATAAAATGGTTTTATAAGTTGCGTAAATGTGATGGTTAGCGTAAGTCAAACCAGTGGTGTATCAGTTCATGGAGAAAAAAGCTGTGGAAATGTCTTGTCTCAGACACTATAAAGTGTGACCACAATCTTTCATCATGTTGTCCAGTTATATAACCTGCATTTAAGAGACAAGCAATTCACCATTGAATCTTCTGGTCAAGGGAGATTGTTTCAATCACAAAACACTGACTGACGCAAATTGTACTGTTTAAGAATACCAAGGGGGAGATTTTTGGTACGTGTAAAATTTAATGAAAAAGTTGCTATGCTTGATAAGCAGTTTTATGCTTTTCTTTTCACAGAATCCCTAGAATGTGGAAGCAGGCCATTTATCTCATTGAGTCTACGCTGATCCCACCCAAACCCAGCGCTCCCTCCCCTCTCCCTGTGACCTTGCATTTCTCATGCTTAATCCACCTAGCCTGCATATCTCTGAACACTATGGGCAATTTAGCATAGCCAATCCACCGAGCCTACACATCTTTGGACTGTGAGAGGAACCTGGAGCACCCATAGGAAACCTATGCAGACATGGGGAGAATGTGCAAAGTCTGCACAGACAGTTGCCTGAGTGTGAACTCGAACCTGGGTCTCCTGGTCCTGTGAGGCAGCAGTGTTAAACTTATATTATAATGACCAGTTTGTCACAGAGTGCTGTGAGGGCAGAGTTCCTTGTGTACATTTAAACCTGACATAGGTTCTTAATCAGTTGGAGAATCAAGGATCAGGAAAGTTGATGTGCGGAATGTCTGTTTCTGTTGAATGGTGGAGCAGGTTCGAGGGGCTGAACAGCCTAATTCTGTTCTCATTTCTTATGGTTTTACGATCTTATGGTTTCAGTTTTGCTCCAAGGACTTTAGTAGGTGCAGGAAAAGCAAAGAAAAGGATAAATTGCTACTTAAGGAGCAAAGTTCTTTAGAGGCCTAAGGTAAGAATCACAGTCAGCTTTCCTCTAGAAGATCATTTAGTTGTAGTTAGAAGGCGTGTCCACGAGGGTAGGAGTGCAAACAATGTAAAAAAGAACAGGTTGGTTGGAGGATAATCTTTCACTATCACCGAGTAAATCCAGTGCCTCTATCGTAGCGGCCGCAGCAGGAGAGGGCTGATACAGAACAAACTACCTAAAGGCTATGATTACATAAGAAAAACCCTATGGATTCTGGAAATCTGAAATGGAAACAGAAAATGTTGGAAATATTTAGCTGGTTAGGCAGTGTCTGTGATGAGATAAACTGAATTAACAGGTGAAAGGTCGTTGAGCTGAAAGGTTGATTCTGTTTCTCTCTCCACTGATGCTGCCTCCCTCGATGAGTTTTTCCAGAATTTTCTGTTTTTAACCCACAGGGACAGATGTACATCAGAAGTAGCTGTTTGCATTCACTTAGAGCCAATTCCTGATCAGCTCTGAGAGAAACACATTGCCCAAATCGTTACTGGAACCATCGTCCACCAATCAGAAAACTGTGCACTGAACTGGTAATAGTTAAAAAGGTTTGACTATGGATGCAGCGTTCTGAAGAACTTGCTTAGTGTAGGAATCTATGCATAAACCTGCCAAGAGGATCAGTGCAGAAGACACACACCTCTTATACCTTAAGGAAAATACCTTGGCTATTTACCTTACCTTTCCCCCTCATGGTTTTATAAACCTCTATAAAGTCACCCCTCAAGCTCCTACACTCCAGTGAAAAAGGTCCCAACCTATGCAGCTTCTCCTTATAACTCAAACCCTCCTGTCCTGGCAAAATCCTGGTAAATCTTTTCTGAGCCCCCTTCAGTTTAATAACATCCTTCCTATAACAGGGAGACCAGACCTGCACACAGTACTCCATAAGAGGCCTCATCAACATTCTGTACAACTTCAACATGACGTCCCAACTACTATACTCAAAGGTCTGAGCAATGAAGGCAAGCGTGTGGAAATGTTTTTAACTGCCCTGCCTTCCTCTAGACATCCCAAAGTGTTTAAAGACACTAAAGCACTTTTGAAGTTCAGCTATTGCTGTGAAATTAGGAAATATCAAAGCAAAATGCCTCACACCAAGATTACACAAGCAACAATGAGAGACTGACTTTTTTTTGGCGATGTTGGTCAAAGGATTACTGTCTGACTGTCTGCAAATGCTGCCATGGGATATTTTACAACAAGGTCAAAGAACATGCACCAATCATGGCATCACCTGACAGAAAGGGATACCAGCCCTGCAGGTGTTGGTATCTTTCTCATCATGAAAGCCTGACTACCCACACTCTGCATTCCAGACTCCTTCTGGAGTTTGCACTGAAGACTCCCAAAGATCAGACTTCAAACTAAGGAATAGACTGAGAGACTGCAACCAGCCAGTCAGAGCGAAGACATCAAGTGGTCCATGGTTTAGTGATGCCTCGCTGTGGCTTCTCCTCCAGGCTGCAACAGAAAGGCCAAGAGGCAAAAAAAAAAAAGCCCTCAGGTACGGGCAATCATTCTTGGACAGAGATTGAAGAAAAAGGCAGCAGCTACGGAGACACACACTAAACCTGGACACAGTGCCACAAACAGGTCACTTACCTCAGAATTAAACAATGCACTGTGGAAATTGCTGGAGAAACTCACCAGCTCTGGCAGCATCTGTGGAGACAAAGTACAGTTAACGTTTTGGGTAGAATTCTGAAGAAGGGTCACCGGACTTGAAATGTGAACTCTGCCTTCTCTGTATACTGATACATAGACAAGGAACAGTCTATCTTGGCCATGATTACAGGCAGCATCCATGGAGACAGAGCAAGCTAATATTTCAAGCCTAAATCATCTGGATGAGAAACATTAGCCTGCTGTCTCTCCATGGATGCTGCCTGGTCCACTGTGTTCTCCAGTACTTTTGTTTTCAATTCATCGTCTCGTGACTCATCTCAGACATCCATGCTTGTTGGGGGACTAGACTATAGCCACACCCAGGGTCTGATAGAGACCTTATATAGCAGCCCATTAGATTCTAAAACAGCAGTTCAACTGCTTGGACAGAACAAATAACCTCAACAAGAGAATGCCCCTCTTTTGTAGTTTGCAACATAAAGTCCTTGTAGACTTAAAGCCATTGCTACATTAATTCTGATTTCTCTCCACTGATGCTGCCAGACCTGCTGAACTTTTCCAGCAATTTCTGTTTTTGTCTCTGATTTACAGCATCTGCAGTTCTTTTGGGTTATTTTAAGCCATTGCCGCCTGAGGGCCTTCTCCCATATGGTGAAATGACTTTGTGAGTGATGAGGAAATGGAGGGACACCAACGATCACCTGAAGCCAGACCAATTGTTCTTCTGCAAAGTATTAATATTTATGCACAGCATTTCTACCAGTTCTTCCATCCCCCGCCTCTAATAGACTAATTCAGCTCAGATCGGTGTTAACCATGTGTGACTTTGAGGTAAGTATTTCCCCTGTGGTTTCGGCAGCTCAAAAGCTATTGTATCTCATTGGAATAAAACATAAAAATAATTGGATTAATATCATAGCTATGATGCAAGTATTTCAGTAGTTTTTTTTAATGGTTATTTGTTCTGGAAGCTTAAATGTAGTGCATTAGTATGCTTGAGTAGATATAAAAATTACCAATTGGGAATTAATTTAAATATAAACCCAAACACATGTAAATAAAACCTTTTCAACATTGCTTTTTCATCACTGGGGATAATTAATGACTCCATTAGTTTAGTTTATAGAGTGTAAAACAAACTTTATAAGTTGTTTTTAATTTGGATCACTTGTTATTACATTGCTAAGTAGAGTAACGGGAATCATGCAAAAGGAGATAAGGGAATTGAGTTTTTATAATCTCTGCAGGATATCTATCTCACACATTCCATGAAAAGACTAAGAACAGAATCACTGCTGGATTATGGAATGGGTAATGACCTGGAATATACAGAAGTAAAGGTAAAAATAAAGGATCTGATTGAGGTCAATAAGACTCTGACGACATAGACAGGGTAGATAGAAAGAAATTTTTACTCTTAGTAGAGGGGCAGTAGCCAGGAGGCAGGGATTTAAGGTAATAGTCATAGAAACATAGAAAATAGGAGCAGGAGTAGGCCATTCAGCCCTTTGAGTCTGCTCCACCATTCAACATGATCATCAAACTCAGTATCCTGCTCCCGCTTTCACCTCATACTTTTTTCTCCCTTTAGTCCAAAGAACTATGTGTAACTCTTGCGAAAACAGTCAATGTTTTGACCTCAACGATTTTCTGTGGCAGTGAATTCCACAGGCTCCCCGCTGTCTTGGTCGAAAAGATTTGAAAGTCAGGAGGTTATGAGGAGATTTGAGGAAAATGATTTTCACCCAAAGGGTGGAAGTTTATAACTCATTGTTTGAAAGAGTGCTGGTGGTGGGAACCTCCACAATATTTAAAAAGCATTTTAATGGATATTTGGATTGTCATTGCAAGGGCTGGAGAATGGGATTAGAATAGATCGATCCTGGATGGCTGTTACAGACACAGTAGGATGAAGTGCCTTTTCCTGTGCTGTAAGACTCTCTGACTATGACTTGGTAAGAGTTGGAAAACCTCTGGAAGTGGTGATGCCAACATACGAACATTAAAATTGGGGATCGAGTATCATAATAAATACTAAAATATTAGATTGAAGGAAGCGCAAATTATGAAAAATGCCGGTGGAACTAAAAAAGGTAAACTGGGAAAAAAAAAATCAGGAAAAGCTAAGAGATAGGAAAGCAGTAGCCATAATTACCTTTTTAAAGATTGTAACCAATCAGGTTCTATCAGGTCGTTCAGGTTGCTCCTCAGCCTCCGACACTGTAGCTAGAACAATCCAAATATGTCCAGAGATAGTAGGAACTGCAGATGCTGGAGAATCTGAGATAACAAGGTGTAGAGCTGGATGAACACAGCAGGCCAAGCAGCATCAGAGGAGCAGGAAAGCTTGATGTTTCGGGCCTAGACCCTTCATCAGAAATGGGGGAGGGGAAGGGGGTTCTGAAATAAATAGGGAGAGAGGGGGAGGCGGATAGAAGATGGATAGAGGAGAGGATAGGTGGAGAGGAGACTGACAGGTCAAAGAGGCGGGGATGGAGCCAGTAAAGGTGAGTATAGGTGGGGCAGTAGGGAGGAGATAGGTCAGTCCAGGGAGGACGGACAGGTCATCCTCCGACACTTCCGCCATCTGCAATCCGACCCCACCACCAAAGACATTTTTCCCTCCCAACCCTTGTCTGCTTTCCGGAGGGTGTTCCGGAAAGCAGAGACTCCCTTGTCCGCTCCATACTCTCCTCCAGCCCCACCACACCTGGCACTTTTCCCTGCAACCGCAGGAAGTGCTACACCTGCCCCTGCACCTCCCCCCTCACTCCCATCCCAGGCTCCAAGAAGACGTTCCACGTCAAGCAGATGTTCACCTGCACATCTGCTAATGTGGTATACTGCATCCACTGTACCCGTTGTGGCCTCCTCTACATTGGGGAAACCAAGCGGAGGCTTGGGGGCTGCTTTGCAGAACACTGCGCTCAGTTCACAATAAATAACTGCACCTCCCAGTTGCAAACCATTTCAACTCCCCCTCCCATTCCTCAAATGACATGTCCATCCTGGGCCTCCTGCAGTGCCACAATGATGCCACCCGAAGGCTGCAGGAACAGCAAATCATATTCAGCCTGGGAACCCTGCAGCCCAATGGTATCAATGTGGATTTCACAAGCTTCAAAATCTCTCCTTCCCCTACCGCATCCCAAAACCAGCACAGCTCGTCCCCGCCTCCCTAACCTGTTCTTCCTCTCACCTATCCCCTCCTCCCACCTCACGCCGCACCCCATTTCCTACCGACTAACCTCATCCCGCCCCCTTGACCTGTCCATCCTCCCTGGACTGACCTATCTCCTCCCTACCTCCCCAACTACACTCATCTTTACTGGCTCCATTCCCGCCTCTTTGACTTGTCTGTCTCCTCTCCACCTATCTTCTCCTCTATCCATCTTCTATCCACCTCCCCCTCTCTCCCTATTTATTTCAGAACCCTCTTCCCCTCCCCCATTTGTGATGAAGGGTCTAGGCCCGAAACGTCAAGCTTTCCTGCTCCTATGATGCTGCTTGGCTGCTGTATTCATCCAGCTCTACACCTTGTTGTTTCAGGTCTAGAACCTTCTTCAGAAATGGGGGAGGGGAAGGGGATTCTGAAATAAATAGGGAGAGAGGGGGAGTCGGATAGAAGATGGATAAAGGAGAAGATAGGTGGAGAGCAGACAGACAGGTCAAAGAGGCGGGGGTGGAGCCAGTAAGGGTGAGTGTAGGTGGGGAGTTGGAGGGGGGATAGGTCAGTCCAGGGAGGACGGACAGGTCAAGGTGGCGGGATGAGGCTAGTAGGTAGGAGATGGGGGTGGGGCTTGAGGTGGGAGGAGGAGATAGATGGGAGGAAGGATAGGTTAGGGAGGTGGGGACGAGCTGGGCTGGGTTTGGGATGCGGTCGGTGGAGGGGAGATTTTGAAGCTTGTGAAGTCCACATTGATAACCATTGGGCTGCACGGTTCCCAAGCAAAATATGAGGTGCTGTTCCTGCAGCCTTCGGGTGGCATCACTGTGGCACTGCAGGAGGCCCAGGATGGACATGTCGTCTCAGGAGTGGGAGGGGGAGTTGAGATGGTTCGCGACTGGGAGGTGCAGTTGTTTGTTGCGAACCAAGCGCAGCTTCCGCTTGGTTTCTCCGATGTAGAGGAGGCCACATCTGGAACAGCGGATTCAGTATACCACATTAGGAGACGTGCAGGTGAAAATCTGTTTGATGTGGAAGGTCTTCTTGGGTCCTGGGATGGAGGTGAGGGGGGAGGTGTGGGGGCAGGTGTAGTACTTCCTGCGGTTGCAGCGGGCTGGAGGGGAGTGTGGAGTGGATGAGGGAGTCACGGAGAGAGTGGTCCCTCCGGAAAGCAGGTAAGGATGGGGAGGGGAAAAATGTCTTTGGTGGTGGGGTCGGATTGCAGATGGCGGAAGTGTCGGAGGATGATGCGATGGATCCGGAGGTTGGTGGGGTGGTACGTGAGGACGAGGGGGATCCTGTTTTGGTTATTATTGCGGGGAGGGGGTGTGAGGGATGAGTTGCGGGAAATGCAGGAGACGCGGTCGAGGGCGTTTCCGACCACTGCTGGGGGCAAGTTGCGGTCCTTGAAAAATAAGGACATCTGGGATGTCCGGGAGTGGAATGCCTCATCTGGGAGCAGATGTGGCAGAGGCGAAGGAGTTGGGAATAGGAGATGGCATTTTTGCAGGAAGGTGGGTGGGAGGAGGTGTTTTCTTGGTAGCTGTGGGAGTCTTTAAGCTTAAAATAGATATCGGTTTCCAGGTGGTGGCCAGAGATGGAGACAGAGAGGTCCAGGAAGGAGAGAGAGGTATCAGAGATGGTCCAGGTAAACTTAACGTTGGGGTGGAAGGTGTTGGTGAAGTGGATGAACTGTTCGAACTCCTCGTGGGAGCACGAGGTGGCGCCGATACAGTCATCAATGTAATGGAGGAAGAGGTGGGGTTTAGGGCCAGTGTAGCTTCGGAAGAGGGATTGTTCCATGTATCCTACAAAGAGGCAAGCGTAGCTTGGGCCCATGTGGGTACCCATGGCCATCCCCTTTGTCTGTAGGAAGTGGGAGGAATTGAAGGAGAAGTTGTTAAGGGTGAGGACGAGTTTGGCTAAGTGGATGAGGGTGTCAGTGGAGGGGGACTGGCCAGGTCTGCGGGACAGGAAGAAGCGGAGGGCCTTTCGGCCATCTGCATGGGGAATGCAGGTGTATAGGGACTGGACGTCCATGGTAAAGATGAGGTGTTGGGGACCAGGAAATTGGAAGTTTGGGAGGAGGTGGAGGGCGTGGGTGGTGTCACGGACATAGGTGGGGAGTTCCTGGACCAAGGGGGAGAAAATGGAGTCAAGATAAGTAGAGATAATTTCGGTCAGCAGGAGCAGGTGGAGACAATGGGTTGACCAGGGCAGTCAGGTTTGTGGAATTTGGGAAGGAGATAGAACCTGGCAGTGCGGGGTTGGGGAACGATGAGGTTGGAGTCTGTGGGTGGGGGGTCACCTGAAGTGATGAGGTTGTGGATGTTATGGGAGATAATGTTTTGGTGGTTGGGGATGGGGTCATGATCAAAGGGGCGGTAGAAGGAGGTGTCAAAGAGGCACTTTTCCCTGCAACCACAGGAAGTGCTACGCCTGCCCCTACACCTCCCCCCTCACCCCCATCCCAGGCCCCAAGAAGACCTTCCACATCAAACAGGTGTTCACCTGCACATCGGCTAACATGGTATACTGTATCCGCTGTTCCCGATGTGGCCTCCTCTATATCGGGGAAACCAAGTGGAGGCTTGGGGACCGCTTTATGGAACACCTACGCTCAGTTCACAACAAACAACTGCATCTCCCAGTTGTGAACCATTTTAACTCCCCCTCCCACTCCTGAGATGACACGTCCATCCTGGGCCTCCTGCAGTGCCACAATGATGCCACCCAAAGGTTGCAGGAACAGCACCTCATATTTTGCTTGGGAATGCTGCAGCCCAATGGTATCAATGTGCACTTCACAAGCTTCAAAATCTCCCCTCCCCCGACCGCATCCCAAAACCAGCCCGGCTTGTCCCCACCTCCCTAATTTATCCTTCCTCCCATCTATCCCCTCCTCCCACCTCAAGACTCACTCCCATTTCCTACCTACCAGCTTCATCCCGCCCCCTTGACCTGTCCGTCCTCCCTGGACTGACTTATCCCCTCCCTAACTCCCCACCTACCCTCACCTTTACTGGCTCCATCCCTGCCTCTTTGACCTGTCTGTCTCCTCTCCACCTATCTTCTCCTTTATCCATCTTCTATCCGCCTCCCCATCTCTCCCTATTTATTTCAGAACACTCTTCCCCTCCCCCATTTCTGAAGAAGGGTCTAGGCCCAAAACGTCAGCTTTCCTGCTCCTATGATGCTGCTTGGCCTGCTGTGTTCATTCAGCTCTACACCTTGTTATCCAAGTATGTCCAACCTCTTCTTATAGCTAATACACTCCAGTCTAGGCAACATCCTGGAAACCTCTTTTGCGCCTTTTCCCAAAGTCTGCACCTCCTTCCTGTAGCGTGGCACCTAGAACTGCACACGATGTTCCTAAACTAAAGTGTTATGCTGCTGCAACATGACTTGCCAATTTTTTTACTAAGTTCCCAGACTGATGAAGGCAAGCATGCTGTATGCCTTCTGTATGCCCTATCCAATTATGTTGCCACTTTCAGGGAGCCAAGTATGCGTACCCCAACATCCCTGAGTATATCAATGCTCTGAAGGGGTCTGCCATTTACTATACACTTTCCTCTTGCATTTGACCTTTCAAAATGGCATCACCTGACACTTGTCTGGATTTAAATGCCATCTGCCATTTCTTTCCCCAACTTTCCAACTGATCTATATCCTGCTGCATTCTTTGACAACCTTATATAGACTGGGATACTGGTGGTGTAAGTGGCAGTAGGGGGTAAAAAGTTCTAAATGATGTTTGGGAGAATTTTAATGGGACAAGAACAGAGCTTTTCCAGATTGACTGGAACCAAAGGATGGTGAGGTAAGTAATAGCTGAACAAGGGGCTAACTTCAAAGAGGAGAAAGTTCGAGTACAGTCAAGATATATTCCCTCAATGGAGAATGGTAGGCAAAACAAACCCAGAACTCTCTGGATGAAAAAAGAGTTAGAAATTAAATTAAGGAGGAAAAGAACGCGCTAATAAAAAGTATCAGGTAGTATATACAATGAGAACTAAATTGACAATAGAAGGTTTGGAAGGAAGGTGATAAAGCAAATAAAATAAGCAAAGGGGAATCGTGAAGAAAGATTGACAGTGAATATGAAGGGAAATTGCAATATCTTCTAGAAGAACACCAGTAATAAAAAGGGTGGTAAAAGGAGGAATAGGACTCAATAGGGAGCATTGAGGGGATTTACACATGGAGGCAAATAAGGTGAGCTGATGTGTCACATGAATACTGTTAATCTGTCTTTACTGAGGAGGCAGGTGCTGCTTGGACTGTAGTAACAGAGGAGGAAACTCAATCATGACAAGGGTTCGAAACTGATCATGTGGTGGTCTTGGGTAGGCTGTTGGCACTTAAAGTTTTTAAGTCACTGAGATGAGGTTCAATAGAGGGAAGTGTGAAGTCGTAAACTTTGGCACAAAGAACTTGTAAAGACAGTATTAAATAATGGATTCAATTCAAAAAGGTGTGAAGGAGCAGAGGGAGACTTTGGTGTATCAGTGGATAAGTCATGTGGAGATGGTTGAGAGTGTCAGGTTCCTGGGAATGATGATCACCAACCATCTGTCCTGGTCCGCCCACATTGATGCTATGGTCAAGAAAGCGTAACAATGCCTCTACTTCCTCAGGAGGCTAAGGAAGTTTGGCACGTCCATAAAGATTCTTACCAACTCTTATGGGTGCACCATAGAAAGCGTTCTATCTGGATGCATCATGGCTTGGTATGGCAACTGCTCTCCCTAGGACCGTAAAAAACGGCAGAGAGTTGTGAACACAGCCCAGTACATCATGTAAGCCAACCCTCTATCTATTTACTCCATCTATAGTTCTCACTGCTTCGGAAAGGCAGCTAACATAATCAAAGACCCTTCTCACCATGGTTATAATCTCTTCCAACCTCTTCCATCCAGCAGAAGATATAAAAGCTTAAACACACATGCTAACAGATTCAAGAAAAACTCCTTCCCTGCTGTTATCAGACTGTTGAATGGACCTCTCAAATTTTAAATTTAAATGTTGATCTCACTCTTTTTGCACCTTCTTTGCAGCCATAACATTGTATTCCTCGCTCTGTTCTATTATCCTTATGCATTTTATGTGGTATGATCTGCCTGTACTGTACACAAAACAAAATTTTTCATTGTACCTAGGTACATGTGGCAATAATCAATCATATCAAATCAAGATATATGTGGCAAGACAGATAGAGAGATTTGTTAATAGAGCATACAGTTTTCTAGGCCTCATTAATTGGGGCATGGAACACAAGAGCAGCAAGGTTATAGAGAGCTTATATAAGACACTGGTCAGACTCCAGCTTGTACGCTGTGTATGTGCTGGGTGCACACTATAGAAAGGCTCCGAATGCACTGGAGAGAGAAGAGACTTACAAGAATGGTTCGAGTGATGACAAACTTCAGTTATAAGCCAGATTGAAGAATTTGAGACCGTTTTCCTTGGAGAAGGGAGGCTGAGGGGACATTGGATAGAATTTTTCAAAATTTTGAGCCTGGACTGAGCTGATGGGGAGAAACTGATCCTGCTCAAATAACCAGAGAGCATGGCTTCAATATACTTTGCTAGACAAGCAAATAAAAGGTGAGAAAAACATTTGCACACAATGAGAGGTTAGGGATTTGAATGCATCACAATGGATTCAATTGAGGCATTCAAGAGGGCATGAGATGATTATTCAAATAGAAATAATGTTATGGGTAAAAAGCGTGAGATTATCAAAATGTCAGTGAAGACACAATAGGTTAATGTCTTTTTCCGTACCTTAGCAATTCGGTGAGTGCCAGAATTTTTTTTAATTTGAATTAAAATTTTACCATTTGCCACAATGGGATCCAAACTCGTGTCCCCAGAACAGTAACTTGGGGTTACGCATTACTAATCCAGTGATATGACAACTACACCACCAACTCAGCATTTGTGTAAGCGGGAGAAGTAATAGCTGGATGGTTGGAGGTTTGGGGTCATGCTTGTAGATTGACTGGAGAGTTTCATAAAGCAGTCACTCAGTCAGTGTTTCACCTCCACCATGTAGTGGAGACTGCATTGCGAGCAACAAATGCAACTGACTATGTTAAAAGAAGTCCAAGTAAATTGCTGATATACCTGGAAGGACTGTTTGGGCTCTTGGTCATTGGGAAATGAGGAGGTAAAAGGCAAGCTGTTGCATTTCGTGTTTTTGCATAGAAAGGTTCTCTGGGAAAGGGAGTAAGTGTTGGGTGTTATTGGAGACAGGATGAGGCTGTCACTGTTAGAATACTTAATTGGTGATGACATCTCACTGGAGATCGTGAAGACTGGTTGTTTTTCAAAATCAGGGGGAATACAATCGTGGTTCTGGGAGGGGAGGGACAGGAGCATAAATCCAGGAAATGGATCAGACTGATTGAGGGCCCTGTCAACAGCATTGAAGAAAGAGATTCCTCATTTGAGGGAAAAAGACATGTGAGAATGACAGATATGGAATGCAGCATCATCAGAAACAGTGAGACAGAGCAATGGGCAGAATGGAACAGCATCCTTACAGGTCGTGAAGAAGAGTGCTTGAGGTAGTTGTTGTCAAATATTTGTTGGTAGCTGCTCCCAGAAATAGGGACAGATAGGGTGAGGGTGGGAAGAAAAGGATCAGAGACGTATCATGAGATGTGACTGCAAATCAGGCCCCAAAATTTTGTGGACATTTTTATCTTGTGATTCTGAAACTAGGAAGGCAGCTTATTATCTGAATGTCTGTTCAACAAGACCTGGGTGTCCTCGTGCACTAGTCCGTGTGGAGGTGCAGCAGGCAGTAAAGAAGGCAAACTGTACGCTGGCCTTCACAGTGAGACATTTCGAGTACAGGAACAAGGATGTCTTCCTGCAATTATACAGGGCATTGTGGGGAATATTGTGTGCAGTTTCGCTTTCCTTATCCGAGGAAGGATACTCTTGCAATACTTGCTGTTTTTGCTCATCTACCCAACCTCAGCTGTCACTGCCCAATGGCAGTCCAGCTGCTGAATGGACATTTTATTGAAAAGTTCATTAAGTTGGAGAAAAGATGGTAGATTCATCTTGAGGTATCGTCTCTGTCCCTTATTTGGAAAGGTGAGCTCCTGCTTCTTTAAAGGTGGAGACCCTCATTAATCAAATGTCAAATCTGTCTTCTGGCCACTTCAATTTGGGCAAAATCACTGTTGGACGATTGTTTTCAAGCTGTGCACTTCCGTTCCCCCATTTGATCCTGATGCCTGGCCCCAGAGTCCATTGGGAAAACTGTGCCCTTTGGAATGATGAATGACAGTTTGCTATCTAAGGCAAAGGGAGTAATACATCATTTTGTTACCTTTTTCTTGATGTCATGTTGTCAATAAAATGACAAGTGCTGAGTGCCGTGCTACCACCACACTCAACCGAACTGGACTCTTCACTTTTGCTTGGGATTGCCATGATTGATACCTGTGTCCTCAACTCTTATGCTATTCATAGAATCCCCACAGTGTAGAAGCAGACCACTGGGTCCACACCGACCCTCTGAAAAGCAACTCACATCCCCACCTTATCCCTGTGATGCCAAATTTCCCATGGCTAATCCACCTAGCGTGCACATCCATGGATTCTATGGGCAATTTAGCACGGCCAATCCACCTAACCTGCATGTCTTTATGACCGTGGGAGGAAACCGGAGCACCTGGAGAAAACCTGTACAGGCACAGGGAGAATGTGCAAACTTCACACAGACAGTCGCCCAAGGCTGATATCAAACCTGGGTCCCTGGTGCTGTGAGGCAGCAATGCTAACCACTGAACCACCCTTCATATCACATTTTCAAACAATGCAGATGTTAACTGCTTCATCAGATTTTCAGAATGAGCAAATTCGATTTTCTCCACTCATTTGTTATTTCACTGTATGTATTGAAACTACTGACATGAACAATGTACAATAAAGACAAGGCTTCCACACTGAGGAAGCTATTTCTTCATTTGTAATCACATGGCAGGAAACAGGTAACCATATAGACTCAATCTACATCTGAATTTTGTGGCTATCCATTTTCTGTTAAAATTGAGAATTCCACACCTGACTTTCTGGTCAGTGGATATGGTGATCACCTCTCCCACAAGAGGAAACATCTTCTCAGCATTGACCCTGGCAAGCCCCTTTAAGAATCCTGCATGTTTCAATGAGATCACCTCTCCTCCCAACTGCAGTGAGTAGAGTCCCCACCTGTTTAATCTTTGCTCATAAAACAATCCCTCCACATCAGGGGTCATCCCAGCGCACTAAGTTCTCTGAGAATTCTCAATTTTAACAGAAAATGGATAGCCACAAAATTCAGATGTAGATTGAGTCTATATGGTTACCTGTTTCCTGCCATGTGATTACAAATGAAGAAATAGTTTCTTTAGGTGTTAGGTGGAAGCCAGCAGCATGTTCTTGCTGAGCCTCTTAAGGATGGCAAGAACCTAAGATGTGATCTCTGGAAGGTGCAAATTCAAAATAAACAGATATGAAAAAGCAATATGCCCAATCCATTCTGATACTGTTCAGGATTTTTCCAGAGTTAGTTGCCATGTTGTAGATATTAATCCTGATCTGCAACTACTCTGCCCAGGACCGTAAGAAGTTACAGAGAGTTGTGAACACAGCCCAGATCATCATGTAAGCCAACCTCCCATCCATTGACTCTATCTATACTTCTCGCTGCCTTGGTTCCAACCTCTTTTGTCCAGTAGAAGAAACAAAAGCTTAAACACATGTACCAACAGATTCAAGAACAGCTTCTTCCCCGCTGTTATTAGACTTCTGAATGGAGTTCTCAAATTGTAAATTTAATGTTGACCTCACTCTTTGTGCACCTTCTCTGCAGCCGTAACACTGTATTCCTCACTTTGTTCTATTACCCTAATGCACTTTGTATGGTATGATCTGCTTGTACTGCACGTAAAAGAAAACTTTTCATTGTAACTAGGTATTTGTGACAGTAATCAATCAAATCAAAATGTCATGAAATAATAAAGAGGATGAAAAGACAACTTTCTTTCTCCATTTCTGAATCCCTCACTATCAACATTCTGGCAGACTGCTAATGAACAGAAATGTAATTTGATCAGCTATATTACAATGTTGTAAGACCAGATCACAAGCTGAGAATTCATATTTGCTAACAAATCACCACCTGGCTCCCCAAATTCTGTCAAATGTCTCCAAGGCACAAACCTGGAATGCAGTAGAATACACTCCATTTACCACGATGAGCTAAAACTCATTGAATTACAAACATTTTATCAAATGTTGACAGGTTCTCTTAAACTCATTTCACTTAGAGTTCTTAGTCTCATCAGAAAAAAAAAGGATAGCCACAAACTTCAGCTGCTGATTATGTCAATATAATTACCTGGTTCCAGCCATGTGGGTAATTGGCATCCAATCTACCGCTTGTAACATCCATTCTCTCCACTGCTGATATGCATTGGCAGCAGTGTATACCATATACATGATGTACAGCTGAGGTTCCTTTGATAGCAACCTCCGAAATGGCAATCTCTACCATCTTAACTTACAAGGACTGAATGAGACACAGCACCATGCAAGTTCCGTTCACAAGCCAGTCCCCATCCTGACTTGGCAATATATCACCGTTCCTTCACTGTCGCTGGGTCAAAATTCTGGAATTCCCTCCCTAATGCCTTGTGGGTCAACCTATAGCACATGGACTGCAGCAGTTCAAGAAGGCAGCTCACCACCATCTTCACAAAGGCTAGTAGGGCTGGGCAATAAATGCTGGCCCAGCCAGCGATGCCCACATGCCACGAGTGGATTCAAAAAGATTTTCTTCATTGTCATTGGGAACTTCCTAACAGCACTGTGATTGTACCACATCCCATGACCTGCAGCAGTTCAAGAAGGTATATGGGCCAAATGCTGGCAAATAGGACTTGATCAATTTAGAATATCTGGTCAACATGGATGGGTTGGACCAAAGTGTCTGTTTCCATGCTGTGCATCTCTATGACTCTAAGGTTGCTCACCATTACCTTCCTGAGGCTAATTAGGGATGTGCAATAAATGCTTCCCTGCACTGCTCCTGTTTAATGAAACAAAAAAAGTTTTCACTGAAATATAACATAAATGTTATAATATTTTGGTGACAAAACACCACTCAAAGAGTGACTGTGTTTTGTTTTATTTATTTGTGTAATATGTATATTGTGTACAAGTCCAACATTGTCCATTTCTAATTTGGTCTCATGATGGTGGTGGTGTGCCCATTTCCAAAAATCCTTTATATTCCTGTAAGCTGTTGTGGAGACATTGTTTTGGACCAGACCAAACCCCATCAAACCCTTCAGAAGATAGTCTAGACCCTAATGTTTTCTAATCTTAAAGGAAAATGTAAGGTGTTGCATCCCAGATGCAATTCGATTGGCCAAACTACTGGATTTAAAGCTAAACACACCTTATTCATTCACGATTGTTAAAATCCAACTAAAGAAGGAATTAGAATAACTTAACTTTGTTGGAAAACTTAATAGAACAATAGATACAGTAACTATCACTAATTATCTGCTCCAGTGTAGTAACATCCCATACACACACCCTTAGCAAAAGGCAAATTCAGAAAACAAGTTCTCTCACATGTACTTCTCCAATCCACGAAGAAAGAACATCAAAAGACAATTCTGAGGGAGAGCGGACTCCAGTTTTCAACTGTAGCAAAGGGACATGTGGCTGCTTTTTCAGCAGGTCCTGCTGAAACATAAAAATAAAATTTCTGTTTCTGTGGGAGCTTGACCCCACACATTCAGGCCGCTTCTATTGTTCCAACTTCTAAAAGAATGTCACCTAAGACTTCACAACTCATAGATTGTTTGGCACTTGTCTCCCAAATTCTTTCTAAAGGAAACCAGGACAAAACGTGCCTCTTAACACCACAGTTTCATCACAATATGATGAAGCATGATGTTTTTATCTGGCACAGACAGACTTTGCCTCCTTCAGCTGGTGAGGAGAGCCCATGTTTGCCAATTCCTATGACATATAAATGCTTGCAGAAATCACAATTACAGAAGGAAAGTAAGGGTAGCAAAAACAGAAATAAAGGAAGGAAATGGCAACATTCCCAGGAATAATGATTGGGTACAAAAAGGAAGAAATATCCTTTCACCAACCACTTCAGGAAAGCCAACTAACAGGACAGTATCTTGGATGTTGCCATTTGTTTCTCTTACCCTGGTAATCCATGAGGTGCCTCGGAAAGTTATTAGAATGAATTGATCCTAACCTGATCCTAGATACTCTGGTGAGATCAGGAACAGGGGTGACAAATGCAAATTGTCCTACAGTAGATCAACAGAGTAACCTAAACATTACAGAGCTGTGGAAAAGGCTTTCCCATGCTAGAATTTCTTTAACACTTGCCTCTCTCCCACCCCTGTACATACACCTCAAATGAATAAAGAAAAATGTTCAATTTTATTTCAGTAAACTCTGGGTTAAATTTGACTCTACTGTTGTCCTATTTTTGACCCACAATCCATTTTAGCACAGCTTCCTACTGTGAACGTGGGATTGGTGAATTCTCCTGTGAGTGTTTTCTTCACACTGCTTCATTAAGTGTTAGTTTTAAGTGGGGGCTCACACTTTCAGAGAGTCTTTTTTTTTGCTAACAGTTGCACTCAGTAATTATGTTAACAACATCGAAAATCAGCAGAATTAGTCACAGCTCATTGTAAATTACCAGCAGCTGTTCACGTGCAAATGACCTTTTAAAGACAGCATATTTGATATTTTATTCAGATTTATCCTGACAGCACCAGTTTAAACAAGACACCATCAAAAACTGGTAACAACTGTTATAGTCAAATCAAAGGGACAAAGACTCTTTCAAAGTCAGCGTAAGAAAGCTGTGACCTATTCATTAACCTCATTCAATTGTACACAATAAGCCAGGACTCTAGTGGCTAAAGTGAGAATTTTAGAAGTTGTACAGTCATTAAAAAGATATTGTCACTTTGAGATAACGGTGGGTCCCCTCCCATGCGATCTGTTAGCGATCATAGAATCCCTACTGTGTGGAAGCAGGCCATTCAGCCCATCAAGTCGACACCAACCCTCTGAAGAGCATCTAACCCAGTGCCCACCCTGCAACCCTGCATTTTCCATGGCTAATCCCCCTAACCTACAGGCTAGGTGGATTGGCCATGGAAAATGCAGGATTACAGGGATAGGGTAGTGGGATAGGTCTGGTTGGAATGCTCTTCGGAGTATTTGTGTGGACTTGATGGGCTGAATGGCCTGCTTCCACACTATAGGGATTCTATTCATTCTTAATCAAATTTATGCAGTTCAAAATACATAAGTATTTTGGTAAAGAATACCCCTGGAAGGATAAGAGGTACGTTGGCACTAACCACTGCTCCAAATTTGTTATTTAGTAAAACGTACAGGGAAAATTCTGATCCCACAGTGTTCCGAACCTTTTAGGTAATTCTAAATTAGAAACGCAAACATCAATCTAACGTGAAGGGGTTAGTCGGATTGCTTTGAATAAATAGTTATAGGCAGTAAAGAAAATTCTGACTCTGTCAACTGGGATAGAAACAGTAAACGGTGCAAACAGATAACCTCTCAGCAAGCACCATGACATGGCAGTGGGTAGAGAAAGGCTGTAAAACACAGTTAGTGTGACTGTGGAGAAATAAACAAATGCAACTGCAAGACAGAGACACTGTGTTTGTTTGATCTCCCAGGGCTCAGTGAGAGAGAAACTGTCCCCAATTTGACAGCATTGTCACAGAGATGTATAATCTTTATATTAGAGTTGATCTTAAAGACTTTGTAACAATTGGCAGAAATTAACATACTTTCTAATATTCTGTACTAAGGTGAGCAGGGAATATAAATTGCCAAACAGAATACGAAAAAGTCATTAGTGATAAGCAAGTATCCAGGTTATTGGCAATTAATGTGATGCAGCTGGCAAATGTTTGGGAAGGTGTTAAATTGTCAATGTTGGAATGTGATTGAATGAGATGTATTGTAAGATCCCAAAGATAGGTGATAGAGGTACCTGGTAAACATCATGAGATTTTGGGAGGACCTAGTGCTGTCCCTAGAGTTGTCCATTGTTGATTGTGTGTTTATAGGATTGGATGTGGCTAACGATGATATCAATGTTGAATGAAATTATTGTAACACAAATGTATAAAAGTGCTGTATTTGGCTGGGGGAGACAGAGTGTCCTAAACAGGGACCCTTCCCATGCTACTTTGGTAAGGAACTCCAAACAGAGGTTGATTGTGCTGCTAAACACATAACTCAAGCCTCCTCTGGGATATGTCCCTCCAATAGTCCCTGCTCCTTGGCCCAACACAAAGCTTTCAGTGGTTCTGCTCTCTTCTTTAGGTTCAAAGTAATATGGTCATCCTTATACTGCTTGAAGATATTAAGGCTTTTCATAGAATTCATAGAGTCCCTACAGTGTGGAAACAGGCCCTTTGGCCCAACAAGTCCAGACTGTTGGAGCATCCTACCCAGACCCATCCCCCATAACCCACACACCACTGAACACTATGGGCAATTTAGCATGGCAAATCCACCTAGCCTGCACATCTTTGGACTGTGGGAGGAAACCGGAGCACCTGGAGGAAACCCACACAAACTTGGGGAGAATGTGCAAACTCTGCACAGATAGTCACCTGAGGCTAGAATCAAACCAGGGTCCCTGGTGCTGTGAGGCTGCAGTGCTAACCACTGAGCCACCGTGCCAAGTGGCTCCACTGGCTCTTTGATTCCTTCTTGATGTTTTCACAGAATACAACCCTGCTTGTTCTTTGATAACAAGCATGGGGCTGGATGAACACAGCAGGTCAAGCAGCATCATAGGAGCAGGAAAACTTGACGTTTCGGGCCTAAACCCTCCATC
>JAHRHZ010000052.1:30879070-30917202 GCA_024137785.1 Ginglymostoma cirratum | reverse complement strand
AGGGTTTAGGCCCGAAACGTCAAGTTTTCCTGCTCCTATGATGCTGCTTGACCTGCTGTGTTCATCCAGCCCCATGCTTGTTATCTCGGATTCTCCAGCATCTGCAGTACCTTTTACCCCTGCTTGTTCTTTCTTGCTTTACTTAGATCCTGCCTCTTTCTCCTGCCTAAAGCATTAACAAATCTCTTGCTTGGTCATGGTGATTGAAGTTCCTGCACTGGAATTCTTTACCTTGTTACATTCCATCCTGGTCTTGCTTGGTAATATTGTAATGTCCAGTTTTAATTTTTTGGACAGGATGAAAGTTCTGTTTGCAGTCTTCCATTGCCCTCGCTAATAATTCCTTTAGTGATAAACCATTCTCCAAAGGAACAAAAACAGAAATTGCTGGAAAATCTCAGCAAGTCTGGCAGCACCTATGAAGAGAAAATCAAAGTTAATGTTTCAGGTCCGGGGACCCTTCCTTAGAAGTTCTGAGGAAAGGTCACTGGACCCGAAATGTTAACACTGATTTTGTCTTCATAGATGCTGCCAGAGCTGCTGAGATTTTCCAACAACTTCTGTTTTTGTTCCTGATTTACAGCATCCACAGTTCTTTTGGTTTTTATTCTCCAATGGCCTGATCTAGGATTTAACAGAGCCAAATAAATGCCATTATGCTTTTTCAAAAGATCTTTATGATTCCACTCTTCATTTTGCTTCACCTTTTACTCGTGCTATGTTGTTGTATGAACAAATTCAGATTTCCAGCAAATTCTGCGAGCAGTTCGTTTGCAAACAGCTGTTGATTATTAGATATTATATCTGTTCCCGTGAGTTGATCTCCATCTCTGCTGTAAGTCTATGTAAATGTTGATCTTGTTGATAATATGTATATTATGTAGAAAGCATGGGAAGTTGCTTTTATAAACTCAGACATGTCCATCCTTAGCCTTTCCCAAAGTCTTGATAAAACATTGACAACAATGAAGGGATAGCAAGAACTGCAGATGCTGGAGTCAGAGACAACATAGTATGGAGCTGGAGGAACACTGCAGGTGAGGCAGCCTCAGATGAATAAGGAAGTTGGTGTTTCGGGTCAGGACCCTTCTTCAGAAATGGGTTTATTTTTCCATTCCTGTGATTGTACAAGTCCTGCAGTTCACAATTATGTTTTCAAATAATTGAGCTCATTGTCATTGTGAGATAACTTGAGAGAGCAGAAACATACTGAAGGAAGATTCTGGCAAATCTTTGTTCTGACTGAAAGAAACTGCACTTAAACCTTGTTTAAAATGGAAAATGGAAACGAAGCCAATTATAGAATCATAGAGTCATAGAGCTGTACAGCACAGAAGCAGAAGCTTGCCAACCAGATATCCTAAATAATTCTAGTCCCATTTGCCAGCATTTGGCCCATATCCCTCTAAACCCTTCCTATTCGTATGCCCATCCAGATGCCTTTTAAATGTTATAATTATACCCGCCTCCACCACTTCCTCTGGCAGCTCATTCCATACACACACTACCCTCTGCATGAAAAAGTTGCCCCTTTGATCCCTTTAAATCTTTCCTCTCTCACCTTAAACCTGTACCCTCTAGTTTTGAACTCCCCTACCCAGGGGAAATGACCTTGGCTACTCACTCTCTCCATGCCCCTCGTGGCTTTATAAACCTCTATGAGGTCACACCTCAGCCTCCGACACTCCAGGGAAAATAGCCCCAGCCTATTCAGCCTCTCCCTTTAGCTCAAACTCTCCAATTCTAGCAACATCCTTGTAAATCTTTTCTGAACCCTTTCAAGTTTCACAGCATCTTTCCTTTAGCAGGGAGGCCAAAACTGAAATCAATTTCTAACCAATGTTCTGTACAACAAATCTGACTCCAGTTTATCGCAACTTGATCTATTTAAATTGCATTTGCAAAATCCACCTTTTTGGTAAGGTTTCAAAATGTTAACACAATGGTGTAGAAATTAATTGCCATGACCCCTGGCAGGACTCAATACTAGCCCTGCCTCATTGGCATTGTGCAGTATGTCATGTGAATGGGCTAAATTGTCCTGGCACAGCAATCTGCTCCTGTGTCCTGCCCCCAGCCTGTGTACACAGCAGGTGGTCTGGGCACTCCACATGGTACAAGCAGGCTCCTCTTCTTAAAGGATGGCTGCATCTCAAAGGAAGCATACACAAAAATATTGCTGCAATATGGAGATGTTGAAGTGAAGTGAGTACCAGGACAGCTGGACATATCCATTGTGATGGATGTGGAACTGTAGACGCATTAGTTGCAAGTGAGCAGGTGGGAAATGGCCAGGGAAGACACTGTGGCTCAGTGGTTAGCAATGCTACCTCACAGTGCCAGGGACTCAGGTTTGATTCCACCCTTAGGTGGCTGTTTGGAGTTTGCAAATTGTCCCTGTGTCTGTGTGAATTTCCTCTGGGTACTCAGGTTCCCTCCCACAGTCCAAGGACGTGCAGGTTACGCGGCTTGGCCATGTTAAATTGCCCTAAGTGTTCAGCAATTTGGATTAGCCAAGGGAAATGCAGGGTTACAGGGATGGGGTGGCATGCTCTTTGGAGGTTTGGTGATGGGCTGAATGGCCTGCTTCCATACTGTAGGGATTCTATGAACTCTACAACTTGGACCCAAAGGCTAATGAGTTTGTGTGGATGGTCAAAGCCAGTGAATATATCTTCACACGCTATCTCCCATACAACACATCATCACTTTAATGGAAGCTGTTTAAAAGACGCAGCAGATATCTCAACTTTGTCATCTTAATATAGTATGTTCCATTTCTTTTTAAGAAAATTAACTGTTTGAAAGTTACCTAGACAAGTTAATCTGAGTGTAACTGAGCACAAGAACCTAAAAACATGGCAGATACTAGTCACGATATCACTGCCAGTTCAGATGGTTTACAGAGACAAAAACAGAAATTACTTGGAGAAACTCAGCTGGTCTGGAAATGTCTGTGGACAGAGAAACAGAGTTAACATTTTGAGTCCTGCAACCCTTCAGGGATTTATGCTCAGAAGTGTGAAGACTTTTATTCAGGAGACAATGACACTTCATCACCGTTTTGTTGTGAGAATGTAAGTTAGGCCCTGACCAGAATGAAAGCTAAGAGACCCAGCGTGAGACGAGCTGTTTCTGGAAGGCCTCATACAGAAGATGGCTTAGCTTTTTGCAAAGGTCGCCTAGTAACTGTGGCTATCCTGGATGCCAGGTAAGAACAATGCAAAACAGCAAGCTGCCTAGACAAAGGGACATTTCACATTGAAGGACCTGCCCGAAACCCGTCTGGAGAGTCTGTGTGTGTGTGTGTGTGTGTGTGTGTGTGTGTGTGTGATCTTGAAGCAACAGTGGTCCCTGGTCCTAAAAGTGACATTCCTGCAGAAGAAATTGCCAGGAATCTTCTCTTTCCCAAAATTCTGTCATCCAGCCGTGTCTACTGGTACGAGAAAACAGCTCAGCTATTCAACTACAGCAAACTCATAGCAGTTGGATCTGACTTCAAGTGTTAATATCTCTCCTTCACCAACAAGCAATGTAAACAGCAAATCCTGACAAGATACCACAGAGACTCATTGGGACTTTCTTCTTGTGAGTATTCTTTTGTCTTAAAGTATTTTTGCCTTGCAAGGTAATGTCCCCATAATCCTGCCAGGCCATTGGGCTGCGCTCCCTCATGACAGAGAGGTGACTGGTGGCAATTTAACCTCGGGGTCAGTACCACCTCTGACTGAGGGGAGAGGGAGAGTCTTTTGTGGTAAGAGGACGTGAACCCATGCTGTTAGCATCACTCATCCGCTTGTCCAGCGGATGGAGCTAACCAATCCCATACCTATATTTTTTTCAAACTTGCCGGCAGTAATTTTACGTTCATAATCTTATCTCGTAAAGAAGCATCAGCAACACCATGTAATAAACTAATCTTTAACCTGTTTAAACAGAAGAGTGCTGATCTATTCTAAATTGAATGATTAGGAAATTAAAAGTGGGACTAAATGACCGAGATTAATCCAATTCACTTACTACCACATGGAGGCTCCTGGCGGCCATGACATTTGAGCTGTGTCCTGTCCCTGATTATAATTCATTGTAAAATGAGCTAAAATGTGAACAAAAAGCTAGTGTTTATTATGTTGTAATATAAACTGAATTTGATCTATAAAGCAATTGGATGTCGAAGTAACAGTTCAAACTGTTTGAAACCAAACCTTTATTACAATAACAAACTTTGCTTAAATAATAATAATAATTTTAAGATTGTGAGATTTGATGCCCAAGAGTTTATTGGTTAGAGAGTTTAAATTCACAGGAGTTAGCATTCTTATAGATGGACCATCTAAGAAGCATTGCTAGACCACAAGACCCTCAGATATAGAAGTAGAATTAAGCCATTCGGCCCATCGCGTCTGCTACACCATTTGATCAAGGCTGATATGTTTCTCAACCCCATTCTCCTGCCTCCTCCCTATAACTCCTTATTGATCATAAAACCTATCCGTCTCTGTCTTAAATATGTTCAATAACTTGGCCTCCACAGCCCTCTGTGACAATGTGTTTCATAGGTTCACCACCCTCTAGCTGAGGAAATTCCTCCTCATTTCAATTCCAAAGGTCATCCCTTCACTCTGAGGCTGTGTCCTCAGGTCCTAGACTCTCCTACTAGTGGTAACATCTTCTCCATGTCCACTCTATCCAGGCCTCTCAGTATTCTGTAAGTTTCAATCAGATGCCCCCTTCTAAATTCCATCGAGTACAGACCCAGAGACTTCAACCGTTCCTCATGTGTCAGGCCCTTTGTCCCTAGGATCATTTTTGTAAACCTCCTGTAGGCCCCATTCCAGTCCAGCACATACTTCCTAAGGTACGAGGTCCAAAACTGCTTGCAATTTTCCAAATGTGGTCTGACTAGAGCCTTATACAACCTCAGCAGTACATTCCTGCTCTTGTACTCTAACCCTCTTGAAATGAATGCCAACATTGCAATTGCCTTCCTAACTGCCAACTGAACTTGCGTGTTAACCTTAAGAGAATCCTGAACTCAGACTTCGAAGTCCCTTTGTGCTTTAGACTCTAAAGCCTTCCCCAGTTTTGAAAATAGTCTACACCTCTATTCTTCCTACCAAAGTGCATAAGCTCACCATTTCCCACGGTGTATTCCAAGATAGGACATTGGATCCACAACAGGACGGATTCAGGAAGTTGTGAAAATGCTGTCTGACCATTTTGTTTCTGATACAGTGTCAGAACAAAAATAGAAATAGAACCAGAGCGGGTTATTTCAATAAATCTTTTTTGAGACTTTGAGGAGTATGATCTACTGATGATCTGCTTGGTGATTGTCCTGCCATACGTACAGTATGTTTTTGTGGACAACATCCCAAGGAGGTACCTTGGTCATAAAATGCACAATACACGGGGATAAAATGTGGAAGAACCCAATATGCATTTGTCAAATATTTTTCTTTCGTGGTATAGGCAGCTGATGTACATCGACCGATTTATTAGCATCAGGTTTAACACCAGTTGATGAGATGATTGAACCAAAAATTTGATTTGGCTTATGTTGATTTGACATTTTGTATTGTTGGAAGCAAGATGTCATTTCCTAATCATTGCTATGGACTGATGAAGGTTTGTGTCATATTCTTGTTTAGTTTCTTGAATACACAGTGTGATAATTATTAATTAATTACTCTTAATTATCATTCTTTATTTATTATTATAATTAACCATTAATTAATCTCCTCATAGAGCTCATGAAATGTGAGTTTCCTTGGTAACAGGCAGTGGTCTGCCCAGCTGGAACTCGTCACCTGAGCCCTGTATAAATCAGACTTAGGGCTGGGTCTGCAGAACTGTCTTTCCCAGGTTGGGAATAGTCTGTGTGCATGAGGTGTAGCAGCTTTATTATGGTGTTCCACAATAAATGACGCTGCTTTCCAGTTGGGCTTCCTGAATTAATACAGAGACAACCTGGTGATTCAAGTCACATTCTGTTGGAATATCTCCTGGTTAATGGAAAATCCAAATGGTAACCTGAGGAAACAATATCCTCTAGAAAGTATTCTAGAAGGTGTTCCTGGATGACTCTGGGGTAAGGTGTATGGACTAATAGCCATTCTTTACATCAAGCTTGGAAAAGTTCTTGGTGCCTGAGCATTTGGAATTGAGCTCTCCCGCGATAGGGATCTTGTGTGGACATGTCTTAGTGCAGTATTTGGTTGCAATATGTTCACATGTTTGAATGCCTTGAATCTACACATTTTGTGACATTTTCCTTCAAAGGTATTAGAATTGCTCTGGTCATTAGGATGCTCAGCTTCCCAGACGATATTGTTGTGTATCATGGAATCCAATTCCAGTGAGAAATTTCCTTCAATATGAATGATGCAGTATGAGGACCTTTGAGGCAGAGTTGGGCATTGTCTTAAAGATGTAACATCAGCAATAAAGCTGCTGATACCATCAAATGTGTCTGGGTAAAGGTCAGCCAGACTCGATGCTACAGTTTGGAATCTTTATTGTTGAAACTGATGGATTTGTTACTTCATGAACCACAATGAGATGTAGATCTCTGCATGTGGGGTGGACCAATAGTAGAAGGGCAGATGGTGCAGCATGTTGACAACATTGTACACTTTTCACCATCCTCCTGTTCTTTTGTAACTTGAGTACATGTGACAATAAACCTAATTGACTATGTAAATGTTTCAGGTATCCACAGAGAGAATACTAAATAAAAACCGAAAGAATGGTGGATGCTGTAAATCAGGGACGAAAACAAAGTTGCTGGAAAAACTCAGCAGGTCTGGCAGCATCTGTGAAGGATAAAACAGAGTTAACGTTTCGGGTCCAGTGATCTTTCGTCAGAACAGCAACTTAGTTTTTGATCCACACTGAGAGGCTGTGTTAACATTAAAGAGGGAAAGGAAATGGAGGGCTTGGTGTCGTGCTGCAATGATAATAACCTCTCTCTCAATGTTGACAAAACAAAAGAACTGATCGTTGATTTCAAGAAGAAAGGAGGGGAACACGCCCCCATCTACGTCAACTGAAGTTGAGAGGGTTGAGAGCATCAAGTTCCTCGGAGTGACGTTGACCAACAACCTGTTGTGGACTTCCCACGTAGATGTGATGGTTAAGAAGGCACAACAATGCCTTTTCTTCCTCAGGCAGCTTAGGAAATTCAACGTGTCCATAAAACCCCTCACCAATGTTTACAGATGCACCATAGAAAGCATACTATCTGCATGCATAATGGCCTGATACGGCAACTGCTCTGCCCAGAACTGTAAGAAACAGCCCAGACCATCACGAATGCCAACCTCCCATCCATGGACTCCATTTACACTTGTCACTGCCGCGGAAAGGCGGCCAACATCATCAAAGACCCCTCCCACCCCAGTGATTCTCTCTTCCAACCTTTTCCATCAGGCAGAAGCTACAGAAGCTTGAACATATGCACCAGCACGTTCAGGAACAGCTTCTTCCCTGCTCTTATTAGACTGATGAATGGACTCTCTACCTTCAAATAATGTTGATCTTGCTCTGTGCACGTCCTGTGCAGCCGTGACCTTGTATGCCTCACTCTGTCTAAGCACCCTATGATCTGTATGTCCTTGATTACCATGGTCTGCCTGTACTGTTTACAAACAAAGCTTTTCACTGTAGTTAAGTACACGTGAATACAATAAATCAAAACAATGCAAATCATGCCAATGCAAGGGATGTAAGATTCATTAGTAATTAGCTTCTCGTGCATGGACTGAACCACATTGTACCAGTTTCCTGAGTGCACAATGGTTGAAAATGGGTTTGGCTCTGCTGGGAACAGCCTACACCGGACAGGATCTAGGGGTGTGGGTAATGAACATTAATGGTTCACACTTTGTGTTGGATCCCTATTCAGTATTTACCTCCCTCTTGGCTAATCATCAGCAATTCCTTAATTTGCCACTTCTTTTTTCCCTGTCTTTTGCTCAGCACCATCTTCATGTATTTTTTTCATTCCCCCCCATCAGCCCAACCCCACCCCATGTTCTGCATAAGGGCCACACATTGCCAGCTGCTTTTAGATCTGACAATGGTTCACTGGATTCAAAACGTTAACTTTGTTTTCTTTTCACAGATGCTGCCAGACTGAGTTTCTCCAGCACTTTCTAATTTGGTTTCAGATTTCCAGCATCTGCAGTTCTTTGTTTTATTTAAGACTGAGAGTGACATGGGTTTCCAGTCTGCAGAAGATGGATTTTCTGCTACAAGTATAGAGTGACAGAGACCAAAAACAGCTTGAGGGTGCTGCGGTAAATCTCACTCTGCCTCATAACAGGCGAAACCTGCATAAACCCAAAACAAAACCCTCAGATTCTCCAAAGTTATTACAAAATTCAAAGAGGGAGATGTGGAGTCTTTCTTCACCGCTTTCAAAAATGTAGGAGCACTGCCATATTGGCTCCACGTGGTGTGGGCACTGGTGGTCCCAGATCAATTAGGCTTGACTGTCGTCTGCTTTAACTTTAACCTCTTCAAATTAAAGGAAGGGCCTAAGTGAACAAGATTAATTCAGTTCGCTGACCACGTTGTGGACATGCTGGGTGGTCAGGACACACTTCATTCAAAGTTAACCTTTCTTAATTTGTAGTAAGTCCTGTTTGCCACGCATCACAACACACAATGGCCCCCCATTAGCTCCTGTTCAAGCAGTATCTTTACTTTTAATTCTCTTTCTGCTTACAAATCTGTCCATGTTCTTGCCTTTCTCTCTCTCTGTAATTTCCATCAAACCTCTGAGATAACTCTGCCCTCATGTGCATTCCCAGTTTTCATTTCTTAGCTATTAGGTGCTGTGCAACCAGTTGCCTAAGCCCCACGTTCTACAGTACCCTTGCTTCTGCCTTTTTATCTCTCCTTGGGAATCCAGGGGCAAACTCTCCAGTGCTTGGAGTCATACCTGGCGCTTGGGAAGATGGTCGTTGTTGTTTGAGGTCAGTCATCTCAGCTCCAGGACATCTCTGCAGGAGTTCCTCAGGGTAGTGATCTAGGCCCAACCATCTTCAGCTGCTTCATCACTGACCTTCTCTCCACGATAAGGTCAGAAATGGGGATGTTTGCCAATGATTGCACAATGTTCAGCACCATTCACGATTCCTCAGGTACGGAAGCAGTCTGTGTTCAAATACAGTGACAGCTGGACAAGTGGCAAGTAACATTTGCACCACACAAATGCCAGACAATGACCATCACCAATAAGAGACAATCTAACTAGCCCCCCCTTGACATTCAATGGTGTTACAATCACTGAATCCCCCACTATCAACATCCTGGAGATGATCATTGGCCAGAAACTCAACTGGACTCACCACATGAACAAAATGCATAGAAGATCAGGCCAGAGGCTGGGAATACACTGTGGAGCTGGAGGAACACAGCAGGCCAGGCAACATCAGAGAAGCAAGAAAGTTGATGTTTCAGTGTGGGACACTTCTTCAGAAATGGGAAGGGAGCTGGGAAATAAATAGAAAGAGGAAGGTTGGGGCTGGGGAAGGTAGGTGGGCTGGTGATAGGTGAGTGAAGGTAGACAGGGGTGGGGATTGGTCAGTGGGATGTGTGGGATGGATATGTGGGAGAGAAGATGGACGGGTTGTGTCAGGTCAAGGAAGTGGGGATGAAAAGGAGGCTTGGACATGGGATGAGGCCAGGAGTGGGGAGATTTTAAAGCTGGTGAATTCCATGTTTAGGCCGTCAGACTGTAGGCTCCTGAGGCGGAATATGAGGCTCTGTTCCTCCAGTTTCTGGGTGATGTCATTGTGATACTGGAGGTGGCGCAGGATGGACATGTCATCCAGGGAATGGGAGGGGGAGTTAAAATGGTTCGCAACTGGAAGGTGTTGTCGTTTGTCGTGTACAGAGCGCAGATGCCATACGAAACGGTCTCTGAGTTTACGCTTAGTGTCACTGATGTAAGGGAGGCCACATTGGGAGCAGTGGATACAGTAGACCAAGTTGGCAGCTGTACAGGCAAACCCCTGTCTGATATGAAAAGTTTGTTTGGTGCCTTGAATAGAGGTGAGGAGGGAGGTGTAGGGGCAGGCGTAGCACTTCCTGTGGTTGCAGGGAAAGGTGCCAGGGGTGGTGGGTCTAGTGCCCCTACACCTCCTCCCTCACCTCCATTCAAGGCCTAAAGCCTTCTTGACCTGACACAACCTGTCCACCTTTTCTCCCACCTATCTGTCCCACCCACCTCACTGACCAATCCCCACCACTGCCTACCTGCACTCACCTATCACCATCACACTTACCTTCCCCAGCCCCACCCCTCGTCTCTCTATTTATTTCCCAGTTCCCTTCTCCGTCCCCATTTCTGAAACAGTGTCCCGAACTGAAACGTCAACTTTCCTGCTCCTCTGATGCTGCCTGACCTGCTGTGTTCCTCCAGCTCCATACTGTGTTATCTCTGACTCCAGTATCTGCAGTTCTTGCTATCTCTCAGAAGTTGGGAATACTGTGGCGAGTAACTCACCTCCTGACTCCCCAAAGCCTGTCCACCATCTACAAGGCACAAGTCAGGAGTGTGATGGAATACTCCCCACTTGCCTGGATGAATGCGGCCTCAGCAATACTCAAGAAACTTGACACCATCCAGGACAAAGCAACCCTTTTGATTGGCAGCACATCCACAAGCATCCAGTCCCTCCACCACCACCAACGCTCAGTAGCTGCAGCGTGTACTATCTACAAGATGCACTGCAGAAACTCACCAAAAGCAGTCTCAGACAGCACCTTCCAAACACACGACCACTTCCATCTAGAAGGACAAAGGCAGCAGACATATGGGAACACCACCACTTTTAATTTCCCCTCCAAGTACTCACCATCCTGACTTGGAAATATATCGCCATTCCTTCACTGTCACTGGGTCAAATCCTGGAATTCCCTCCCTAATGGCATTGTGTGTCAATTCACAGCAGGTGGACTGCAGTAGTTCACGAAGGCAGCTCACCACCACCTTCTCAAGGGCAACTAGGAATGGGCAATAATGCTGGCCCAGCCAGCAACACCCCTATCCCACAAATGAATAAATAGAAACAAACCTTGCTTTCATTTTTTAAGACACTCCTTAAGACTTCTCAAGCTTTGACCAAGCTTTTGGTCATCTCATCTAATATCTCCCTATGTGGCTGTGCACCAGGCATTGTTTTGTATTGTTCCTGTAAAGGGCCTTGGGATGTTCTGTTGCATTAAAGGTAATGCATGAAAGTATACTGCTGTGGTTGTGTGAGCCTTTGAGTATATTAGTAGTGTCCTTCCAGCAGATATGAAACAATTTCTTACAACCATTAGGCCTTAGGTGTAACAGGACTGCAATACTAGTTGGCAGCAACTTGGTGGATGTGGAAAAACTTCTCCGATTGTGAAGAATCACCCAAATGATTAACCCAGTGTCCCATTTCAGAAATTTTGATCATTTTTCATAGAAGTAATTTTTAAAAATGGATTTATATTAGAAATAATTATATTTAATATATTAATATTAATATTAAATCAGTGGAATAAAATGACCTAATCTTTCCATAATCAACATCATACTTCATTCTTCACATTGGTATTTGGAGACTCCAGGCCACAAATATTGACTAGTCAATGCTCCTTCATTTGTAGGAAAGGTAGTACATAATAACAGAGGCATTAACCACCAAAGGTCAGACAACTTATACTTTCTGAGCCCAAGTCAAAGAGGTGGAGGTGCTTAGGATGATAAATCAAAAAACTGAGGATGCTGGAAGTCTGAAACAAAATCAGAAATTGCTAAAAAAAAACTTCAGCAGCATCTGCGGACAGAAAGCAAAATTTATGTTTTAAATCCAGTTCTGAATAAGGGTCACTGGACCCAAAATATTAAACCTGTTTTGTCTCCACAGATTGTGGTTCAATTGTTATCACTGCTACCTCACAGCACCAGGGACCTGGGTTCGATTCCATCCATTGGGTGACTGTCCGTGTGGAGTTTGCAAATTCTCCCTGGGTCTGCGTGGGTTTGCTCCGGTTTCCTCCCACAATCCAGTGATCAAAAATCACACGACACCAGGTTATAGCCCAACAGGTTTATTTGAAAATGCAGTCCAACACTGGCATTGCTATGTCATGGCTACCAGTCCAAAGATGTGCAGGTTAGTTGGCTTGGCTATGCTGAATTGCCCATTACATTCAGTGGTGTGTACGTTAGATGGATTAGCCATGGGAAATACAGGGTTACAGGGATTGAGTAGAAGGGATGCGTCTGGGTGGGATGCTCTTCAGAGGGTTAATGCAGACTTGTTAGGCTGAATGGCCTGCTTCCATTCTAAAGGGATTCTATGAGATGCTGCCAGACCTGCTGAATTTCTCCAGCAATTTCTGTTTGCTAAACTTAGGATGATATTTTTAAGAAGCTGAAAGCCATCTCATTGCCTGAAACCAGCAATGTAATGTAAATTCAAAAGATCCATGGTGTTGAATTGCCTTCTTTGTTGGTGAACTGTGTAGTAAGGAGATGTTCAGTAATTATCTTACTAAGCAAGTGAGTCAGTTGGACAACAGATGCAATAAATTAAATCAATTACGTCTTCTGATTCATCATCAATGTTTCATCGTGTCCATTGATTCACGACTTGTCATGAGAATAAATTAAGTCTGTTTTGGTAAAAATCAACCCAACTTTATTGTGTTAAAATTGTTTATGTGGGACAGAATTCTTAAGAACTTTGAGAACTGGTAGAATACTTCCACAATTTAAAATCCATTGAAATGTTGCACATATTTATTTAGTGATAATTTACATCGGAAATAAACAATCAACCTGTCTTTTGTGAAGACTGATTTATTCACCATGTGTCTATGGAAATCATGGCAGCCAGCAGTTTATTTATCAGTACGTTGGTCAATTGAGTTACGTGAGATCATTGATTGTAAGACAATACACTCACAATTTAAAATACCTCAAATAAAATTACGTTTTCACAGTTGGAACATTTATGTCTTTTAAATCATAATTTGACAGCCCATTTCTCCTGCATTAAACCAAACCTCTTATTAGCCTTGGCCAATGTATGCCAGATTTATCACAAGTTTCTTATCAAAATGCCCTTCTAGCATAATGCACTCAGGCACCTTCCCATGCAATTTTACATTTCTGAGCTGCAATATGCATAAAACATTGAAGCTGACTCAACATTCAATAATCTTATCAATTCCCTGCTTTCTAAAGTAAGCAAGCTGCTCTTATCCTCCAATTTCTAGGCTTCCAGACATTCTCCAATTAACTTTTAATAAATTTAGTGACAATTTGTATCATATATAGATTATTTTATGCTTCAGGAAATGGAGGTGGGATTTGTCTTTGCAGCATATTGATTAGACGGAATTAAATCTTCTTTCTGTTTCTTTATTTTACTGCAGTCAGCAGTTCTAACACATGTCATTTAACACCTCACTGAACTTGTGACAAAAGTTATAAAACAAAGGTAGCTTGTAATTTTGAAGGGAATATCCTACAAGAAGATCATTTCAATGTGCAATGATTCCTTTGAAAACCATTTTAGCAAATGCACTTCCTGTATTGTTATCATTCTATGATTCTGTGGACTCTATGAATTCAGCAGCTTCAGAGTTTCGCGTTGAAGGGATACAGTGTGCACAACACGTCTGCTAGACATGTTGATAATGAACAGCTGGGATCAACATTCCTGCTGTTTGTAGATAATGATCGAACTCTGGTATGGGGTGTATCAACCCAGATGGTCCCAGGTTTAACACTGGTCTGTGCCAATCACAGCTGTGCTATAATTGGCAGAAGCATCCCAAGACTATAAATTGCATTTTGGTTATCCCTCCTGGAACACTGTGTTTAACTATTTGTGAGGCTAAAACTGGATCTGGCTTTGATTTGATTTGATTTATTGTAGTCACGTGTACCTAACAACAGTGAAAAGCTTTGTTTGTGAGCATTACAGGCAGATTATAGCAAGCAAGGTCACACAGATTATGGGGTGCTTAGACAGAGTGAGGCATACAAGGTTATACTGCATAGGAGGTGCACAAAGCAAGATCAAAATTAACAAGATCAGTATTACTTGAAGTTAGGGAGTCCATTCAGCAGTTCAATAACAGCAGGGAAGAAGCTGTTCCTGAACCTGTTGGTATTTGTGTTCAAGCTTCTGTATCTTCTGCCTGACAGAAGAGGTTGGAAGAGAGCATTACCGGGGTGGGAGCGGTCTTTGATAATATTAGAAGCCGTTCTGCGGCAACAAGAAGTGTAAATAGAGCCCCTGGATGGGAGGTTGGCTTCCGTGATGGTCTGGGCTGTGCACGCAATGTTCTGTAGTTTCTTATGGTCCTGAGCAGAGCAGTTTCCGTACCAGGCCGATATGCACCCGGATAGAATGCTCTCTTTGGTGCATCAGTAAATGTTGGTGAGGGTCCTTATGGACATGCCGAATTTGCATGGCTTCCTGTCTCGTTCAGACATGGGTTCAGGATTTAATTAAAAAACAGAACTACACCACATCCATGGAAGTTATTTGGCATGAAGTTTCACAAAAGTTCTCACAGGGCAGGAAAAAGGAGATCATTCTTTAACTTTGTGCTTACTGTTGATCAAACTATAAATTATATCAATTGTAATTTATCTGAAACATTTATATTTGACAGAAAGAATATTTAATTATTTAATTAAAGCAAGAAATTGATGAGTTGTTTCTGTCTGAATTTGATATAATTGCTTCTCAATAATTGTTAAACAAGTAGGTTTGCAAAGTTAGAGCATTTTTATTTAGATTGCACTGAACTAACAATGTACAGCCTGTCCTTTAATTATTTTCCCTTTCTCCTGTGGTATTAGTTGTTGGATTAGTTTGAAATTTAACTTTCTTCTGTTTGTCTTAGTTAATGCAAGATGAAAAGCTTCAGTAACGTGTCTTCATTTTTAGCAAGTTTATTTTCTAAGAAAAGTCTTTTATTGAAATGAAGGCAGCTGGATTTACTTTAATGGCTTTTTTTCAAGTCATGAAATTTTAAGTAGACCTCCACAGAAGTTTTTGAAATCGTGCTTCAGAATTGCTTCTCTCGTTGTTTGTGTGCTGTCTACATCCTATTGAATAGGTGCATGTTAATTGTGAATTGTGCACCCTGTGGCGATTTGGGGTTTAGCAAATTTGGTCCCTCGTCTCCTGTCGTTCATTCACGTGTACTCTGCCCAAAGACAAGTCCTTGGCTCATCATCTGCTACTGTTTCACCCCGAGTCCTATTTTCTTTGTGGCTTTGTCATTCATGATTTGCTGCTGTCTTACATTCAGAGGCAGGTTGCCAAGTCCTCAGACAGAATGGGAAACGAACCCGTGTTATTTTAGCATGATTCTGAACCACACACTAGCCATTAACTGCTAAGGCTAACCAGCCCCTTTATGTTTTCTTGATTAATACATTGTAAATGTTACATATTTTTTAAATGCTCTGGTCACCAATGCATGTGAAAAAAAAAAGCAGGTGACAAGGTCAGATTCTTGGAAACACCATTTGTAATAGTGTAAGAACAAGAAGAGAAACTATTATTGGTTAGACGCTAGGAATAATGTAGCTGGTAACTCACCTCCTGACTCCCCAAAGCCTGTCTGCCATCTACAAGGCACAAGTCAGGAGAATGATGGATGCAGCTCCAACAACACTCAAGAAGCTTGACACCAGCCAGGACAAAGCAGCCCACTTGATTGGCATCACATCCACAAACATCCACTCCCTCTACCTCCGACACTCAGTAGCAGCAGTGTGTACTATCTACAAGATGCACTGCACTTCCATCTAGAGGGACAGGGGCAGCAGGTACATGGGAACACTGTCACCAATATAATTTCTCCTTGAAGAGGGAAAGCCTACATTTAAGAAGAGTGTGAAACATAAATACAGAAATTGCTGGAGAAACTCAGCAGATCTGGCAGCTTCTGTGAGAAGGAAGCAGAGTTAACATTTTGAGTGACTCTTCACCGGAATGTTCTTTATTGAAGAAGAGCATGTTGGTCTCACAATGTGGTACCTGACAGTGCTGCTTGCCCTCCTGGAGAGCACAGAGGCAGCTTTCAAAGGGCACAAAGAAGGAAGTAGCCCACTCAGTAACAAATCTCAGTCAGGAAGATGTCTGCCCCGGATTTATCTGTTGCCCCCTCTTTCACCCGTTTGACACCTCCGTCCAGCACCTTCCAAACCTACCGCCACTTCCATCTGGAAAGACAAGGGCAGCAGACACATGGGAACACCAACAGCAAGTTCCCCTCCAATCCACTCACCATCCTGAGTTGGAGACATGTTGCTGTTCCTTCAGTGTCACTGCGTCAAAATCCTGGAATGCCCTCCCTAAGGGCATTATGGTTCAATCTGCAGCAGGTGGACTAGAACAGTTCAAGAAGGCAGCTCATCACCACCTTCTCAAGGACAAGTAGGGACAGGCAATACCTACTGGCTCAACCAGTGACACTCACATTTCACAAATGAATAGAAAAAAATGGTGGTTCGCTGGCTGTGATTATATCAAAAGAAGGGAAGCAGATGACTGACATCTGGCCTAGATGGGGGGCAGTTGCGAAACATTGAATGAGGATGATAATGGTTCAGACATGTCAAGTAGGATGAGGTGTGATAGATTACTTCTGTTACCATCTCATATGATATAATGTATAACTTTGAGAAAAAGTGTTCAGGCACCATGACAAGGGTGGAAACTTGACTGAAGGCATTCAAATGTGGAGTTTCAGGAAAAATGAAATTAGATTTGGGAGGAGGCAATGTGTGCAAAATCTTTAGAGAAACAAGGGAGGATTGGAATAAAATGACAAAATGCTGGGAGCAGCATCAATGGAGTGAGAAAGTGTGTTACCATTTCAATTCTGATGTGACCTGTCTTAGAAGGTTGGAGTTGGGCCTGTGGCTTGTATGGATGGGAAGGGCAAGGATTGTTTTTGTGAGCAGAGGATGATGGCTATAGATTTGAAAGAGAGGGGGACAGTTAAATGTAAGGAAATAACTGTTAATGATATCAGCTAACAAGTGGGCCAGGAGGGAAAGCTGGATTGTTGTCAATTTATTGGCAATTCACTCAAAGTGTCTCTGCTCTGTACCTCGTTCTTCTTGTAGGTCCAAAACTCTCTGCGGTGTGATGTACAGAACACAGGAACCATGATCATTCTGGACAGCCTGGCTGGTGGGTGCAGACAAGAACAGTTTCAGATTGCTCCTGGTACCCTTAGCACATCTTCAGTTTGCTCACTAACACATTAAGTTGTCCAAATAGTTGCTCAGTAGTGCAGAATTTGAGCATTGCTTAGAAAACGATTTGCATTTGGACGGCATTTGTTGGATAATCTGGAGTGTGTGAAGAATTATGCTCAAGAGCTATTTAGAACAGTTATTTGGGTTTGCAATGTGATGCACTTGTGGGTGCTGCACATTACAGACATTAATAGACATAGCCCTTTTCCTCCCTGACTGAAATAACATGTACACACACTCGGCCTGCTTCAACTCAGCGTGATAGGTGACCACATTTGCTGGTTCTTTTCTTAGGAAAATCCGTTGAACAATCAGACTCAATCCGCTTGGTTTAAAACGTAATCACAGCCTGGTGGTTAACTGTCAACACCATTAGCTGGAGCACTCTCATTGGCAAAACCTCTACCATTCAGTTTCCACTTGCTAACGAATCAGGACTTTCCTCTCATAAGAAATAAACACTGTTTACCCTTGAAATTCCTGACCCGCAGACTGCAATCAGTAAGAATAGGCGACAACATCTCCTCCACCATAATCTTCAACACTGGTGCCCACAAGGCTGCATACTTAGTCCCCTACCATAATCCTTACACACTCATGACTCTGTGGCCAAATTATGCTCCAACTCCATTTACAATTTGCTGATGACACCACTGATGTAGGTTGGATCTCAAACAATGACAAGACAGAATGCAGGAAAGATGTTGAGTTCTTAGTGGCACGGTATAACATCAACAAGCTCTCCGTCAGCAAAGTGAAGGAGCTGGTTATTGACTTCAGGAAGTGGGGTGGAGGGTACATCCCTGTCTGTATCAATGGTGCTGAGGTGGAGATGGTTGAGATCGCAAAGTTCCTGGCAGTGATGATCACCAACAATCTGTCGGGACCACCCACATTAATGCAATGGTCAAGAAAGCACAACAACACTTCTACTTCCTCAGGAGGCTAAGGAAATTTGGCATGTCCGGAAAGACTCTTACTCATTTTTATAAATGTGCTGTAGAAAGCATCCTACATAACAAGGCGTGGGGCTGGATGAACACAGCAGGCCAAGCAGCATCATAGGAGCAGGAAAACTTTCAGTACTTTTTATCTCTGATACAATTTTAACCCTACTGCGAAGCCTCTTCTAAGGATGCCTACCCTGAAGAAGTTACCCTCCTCCCTCCGGACAAACCTCAGGGAATCTCTCTCCCACTGCAACTCTCTCATAATCTCTTCGGCCTTGAAACTGCTCGACCACGAAGTTTTCCTGCTCCTATGATGCTGCTTGGCCTGCTGTGTTCATGCAGCCCCACGCCTTGTTATCTTGGATTCTCCAGCATCTGCAGTACCTTTTATCTCTGTAGAAAGCATCCTATCTGGATGTATCACAGTGTGGTATGGAAATCAGTCTTCCTTACACTGTAAGAAATTACAGAGAATCAGGAACATGAGTCCAGTCCATCACACAACCCAGGCTTCCGTCCAGTGACTCCATCTATACTTCCTGCTGCCTTGGTAAAACAACCAACATAATCAAAGACATCTCCAATCCCAGTTAACTCTCTAACACCCTCTTCTGTTGGGCACAAGATATCGTAGTTTGTATACGCATGTGAACAGATTCAAGAACAGTTTCTTCCCTGCCGTTTTCAGACTTTGGATGGATCTCTCAAATGTTAATTCTGATCTCTCTGCACTTTCTCTGTAGCTGTAACACTTTATACTGCACTCTGTTCTGCTACATTCCTGCACTTTGTATGGTACGATCTGCCTGTATAGCATGCAAAACAACACTTTTCACTGTATCTCAGTGCATGTGACAACAATAAATCAATCAACAGTCAATCAAAGTTTGCAACGATTGGGATTCTGTAGGTCTCCCACGCAAAACTCTCACCTACACGGGAATAACAACGGCCAGTCCATTGGGAAATCTGGATTGCTGTTTTGATTTAAGTAAGATGGCTGATTGAAGACAATTCAGCACATTCTTTATTTTGTTTTATGATGAAAAGGTAACAGTACAGTTTGAAGTCAGCATGATTTTGATGGTTGCTTTGAATATCTACATTCTGTGAAATAACTCATTATTGGTTTGTGTGTTGCATTTTGGTCTGTATGTTCTCTGTGATTAAGTGACTGTTTGTAACAGACTTGAAATTGTGACGTAGATGTCAGCATCAGTAAGTTCTAGCTTACCAGCCTTTTTAAATCATCACACAAACACTGCCAATTTATTATAGTCTAAATAATTGATGGGGGACAATGGTTTAGTCATATTATCACTAGACTATTAATCCAGGGACCCAAATAATGTTCCTGGGGCTTAGGTTTGAGACCCATCATGGCAGATTATGGAATTTGAATTCAATAAAAATCTAGAATGAAGAATCTAATGATGACCATGTTGATTGTGGGAAAACCCCACCTGGTTCACTAATATACTTTAGGGAGGGAAACTGCTGTTCTTCCCTGGTCTGACCTACATGTGACTCCAGACCCACAGCAATGTGGTTGACTCTTAAGTGCCTTCTGGGTAATTAGGGATGGGCAATTAGGGATGGGTAATAGATGCTCACCTGGCCAGTGGCACCCACATCTCATGAATGCATAAAAAAATTGTAATTTGCTTCACATCAGTAAAAGTTAAAAAAATTGTATTTGTTTATTGGATATTCACAAAATCTGGATTTATTCATGTTTGCTGTTTTCCTTGCTGCATGTAATAAGTGGAGATTATTCCTTACTTCAAGTACCTCCTCCCAATCTATCCCCTCACTTCTAAACAAGGTCATGGAAACCTAAATGATTTGTGCTTGGTGTGCTGCGCTTGGTCTTTTAATTGCTCAGATTGGTATCTGTGACTTATTTATTTTCAATATTCATTGTGAAAGGTCAAGCGGAGAATGCTGTTGATGACTAGCAATTATCCATGTGTAACTTATAGATGTCAGTTGAAGTTTATTGAACAACTTAATTTGCTGCATTCGTTCAGCTTTTGATCAATTAGACATTAGATCAATGTCCAAGTTTAAAGAAACTAGAGCAGCTTTATTTGTATTTGTTGCAATCTAGCTCTAAGTTGAATATTTGGAATTTATCATGGGTATGATTCGGGTAAAAAGGCTAAAGTCCAAGGATATTTTAACACATTTAAATGATCAGTTCACAGTTCTGAGGAAGGGTCACTGGACCCAAAACATTAACTCTGATTTCTGTCTACAGATGCTGCCAGACCTGCTGACCTGTTCCAGCAACTTGTTTTTGTTTCTGATTACCTGCATCCGCAGTTCTTTTAGTTTTTGTTTTATCATTTCACTGTTATTGATTCTGACAAGCTTCTTTACTTATTTTTTCTGGAAGAAATTGTAAAATCTGCCTCTGGTAACTTTAACTCAAGTCCCTGTGCCAAATATTATACTGGGTTGAATGATTTTTTTTGGGTGAAACCTGAGTTGTATCAATTTTTTTTTGGAGCGTTTTCTGCTGTGAGCCCAGCAGGTTTTCTCACTATATCTTATGAAACTTGCCTCATTAACTGCCTACCTCACCTCTACGGCATTCAGCATGTCTGTTCCCATGCACGATTCCCAGAATAACTCACTACTCAGTGAATATCTGCTGAAAGACTGCCACCCCAGTGCCATTGACAAAAAAGCTGCTGTTCATCCAGAGGGCATTCTAAAGCTGTATCTGAGGGACAAAATCTGACCCGGTCGAGACAGGAGAGAGGGCACTGTGGTTCTCCACAAGTATCTGGAGGTCCTGGTGGAAGGGAGGGTGCAAAATAGATTAGAGCTCTTTCTGGAGGACAGGCAAAGGAAGCTATGATTAGAATCCCTACAGTGTCGAAACAGGTCCTTCGGCCCAACAAGTCCACACCGAACCTCAGAGCATCCCACCCAGACTCATCCCCCTACAACGCACTTAATCTACACATCCCTGGACACTACAGGCAATTTAACATGGCTAATCCACCTAACCTGCACATCTTTGGACTGTGGGAGGAAACCTGAGTACCCAGAGGAAACCCATGCAGACACAGGGAGAATGTGCAAACTCCACACGGACAGTTACCTGAGGGTGGAATCGAACTCGGGTCCCTGGCGCTGTGAGGCAGCAGAGCTAACCACTGTGCCACTGGCAAGGTCCAAGGTACCTCCACCCACATCATTACCATCTCAACAATCTGGAAGAATGGCCAACAGTCTCGTGAGAAGAGATCGTTGACCTTCTCTGCTGCTACTGGGTCAGTATCACAGTCTCCTTTCCACTTTCTCACTATCTTTTCACCTCTGTTCCTAGATCTGCACCCTCCCAACTGGATGTTCATACTCTGGCACTCTCTATCTATTGCCTGCAACAGGTTCCCTTGTCTGCTGTCGCCCTGAACGCATCTCCCCAACCAATCTCGCACACCCGCTGCGCTGCCTCGCTCCCCCTCAGAACATCTCATCACCTTTTGCCCAACTACAAGGGAACTAACAACTGTGCCACCCACTTTCAACCTCTCCCTTTCTCTCATTACAGGAGAGGACAGCCCTTATCCATGCAAACAGACCCTGTACGAGTGCAGGGCTACTGGACATTAGCCTCCTCACTCCATCTTGCCGAGTAAGTATCCCTCTTCGTTCCACTGTCCTCACACATTAACCATGCTGTCATTGTCATTTATTGCATATTACTTCTAACACGACACCTTATTTCTCTTCTGTCCTGCAGGGACCACCAGCATGTCCAGTACCTCCACATGGAACTGCCCAGCTCCTGAGAAACCGCCTCTCAGATCTCTGAGGATGAGCGTTTTGAGGCTTTAGAGGAAGAACCAGCAAGCTGTCTCCCTCACCTCCCACTGGCTTAGATACTGACATCTAGTTGGGAACATTAGCCAGGGAGAGTGTGGGAACATTATCTGGTGAGTACCTCTCTGCAGCTGGCACTGGGACGACTGCCGGAGACCAGGTACCAGCTCAGGCCCCAGCAGGAGAGGAGCCTGGTGTTGGAAATCATGAACTGGGAGGACCTGGAGCAGCAGAAAGCAATGTGGGAGGGAAAGGCTCTTATAGCCCAGCAGCGGGTTGCACAGCTGTCTGTCTGTCTCCTTGGGCAAGTTAGCAGTGCCACAGAAAGCCAGGCCCAGCACCTTCAAGGTCTGGCGGGGAGGCACACACTCTCACACTCCATCGCCCCAACCATTGGTCGTCAGGTCGGAAGGCACAGGTGACGGGGTAAATGGTCCATTGTGATGGGGACGGGGTGGTAGGGGGTGGTGTGGGGCTGGTAGTGGGAAATCTGTCGCATGTTCCATGGTAACAGGAGGAATGGGAAACCTGTCACATGTTCCATGGTAACAGGGGGAATGGGAAACCTGTTGAATGTTCCATGGTAACAGGGGGAATGGGAAACCTGTCGCATGTTCCATGGTAACAGGGGGAATGGGAAACCTGTCACATGTTCCATGGTAACAGGGGGAAAGGGAAACCTGTCGCATGTCCCATGGTAACAGGGGGAATGGGAAACTTGGCCTAACTCATGTTTGTAAATTTCACACATTCATGACACAAAGCAAAGACACATGTGGTAGGGGATGATATGGAGCAAGACTCGGATCCTGTGGTATTCAACCTCACCTGAAATTCAAGTTTGGGGAGGCGAAGTTTTTTTCCTGTACCCATTCACACTAGAAAGCAAGATAACAAGCATGGGGCTGGATGAACACAGCAGGTCAAGCAGCATCATAGGAGCAGGAAAACTTGACGTTTCGGGCCTAAACCCTTCATCAGAAATGGGGGAGGGGAAGAGGGTTCTGAAATAAATAGGGAGAGAGGGGGAGGCGGATAGAGGATGGATAGAGGAGATGATAGGTGGAGAGGAGGCAGACAAGTCGAAGAGGCGGGGATGGAGCCAGTAAAGGTGAGTGTAGGTAGGGGGGTAGGGAGGAGATAGGTCAGTCCAGGAGAAAGCAGCTTTGTTGAAATTCTATTTCCCCAGGCGCCTAGGAGCATTCTGTCTGATTTGACAGCTAAAAACACATCGGCTGAGTGTGGGCACCAGTCCTGAAATGAGTTTTCCCTAAAGGTTTGTTGATTCATATAAGCAATTACCTCCAAAGTAAATCTCCAGGCCCTCTTTAGGGACAGGAAAGAAACTGGTATTAAACTCTTTAACGGCCTACCACTCAGCCATTGGAGCGATAAGGTGTTGTGAGTGAATGGTGTGTCTATTAGTGAAAACAACAAATGCTGGAGATCACAGCGGGTCAGGCAGCATCCATGGAGAGAGAGCAAGCAATGTTTCGAGTCTAGATAACTCTTCATCAGAGTCTATTAACACCAGTTTGGGTGGCCCCTTACCAGCAACTGTGATGGCTTCCACTGTTGGTGGCTGGGAGCTCTACACTGCTGGATCAAACAACTCTTGATTCAAATTAAAATGGCAATGGTTATCTGTTAACACAAAGGTCTAATTGTCGAACTCCGGACTGGATTGCTCATGTTTGAATCCTAATTTTGCTTCCTGTAGTGCAAAAACGTCATTTGAAAATTGACTGACAGAAACTGATCTGACATCCTACTGCCTGAGCTTACACCCTAGGGTTGACCAATAAATGTGATTGACAGCAGCTATAGGGAATTTCCGGGATAGGACCATCCTGCCTAAAAGAGGTGAATATTAAGCAAGAAGTTGGAGGGATGACTTCCAGTCCAGGAAAACAGAGAATAAATTAGAAAGATTGCATAAATGAATATCACAGGAGATAAATAAAAATAATAATGATGCTCCTGGACAAGTCATGCGTGTTGAACTTTTTTTTTAGTTTTGCCCGAAGATAATACCTCTGATTTGTTCACTAAAAACAGAAAGGTCTCTTTGATTCCTTCATGCTAATTATGTAAGATAAGTAAAAAGCTCTGAATCATGGTGTCATACTAAAATGAATATAATTTATTTCTAGATGTATTGTTACCTAAGTTACCAATATTGTTAAAATATTATTAGTTATTCCCTTTTAAGCTTCTGCTATGTTCTTTCTTGTCTTGTGGCTGTCCCTTTCAATTTATGCATTTAAGTACATTTTAAGATATAGTTCAAGGCATTTTTATACAATTGAATCGCAGCGTATTGTCATTTAGGAATAAAAATTGCTAGCACCATAGGTACTCTTTTGTAAGTGTTCTATCTTAGGTACAATTTTAAACCATTTTATTTTCCTTTGTGGTGCAAAATGCAATTGGCAGGACTTGAGGCATTTTCAGGTATTGTGAGGTAAAAAGACAGCTACTGTTATAATCTGGATTTAAAAGCCTCGGGTAGTATGGGATGCCAACATAAATAAATGAATCTTTTTGAATTTGACAAATATTCTTTGCAACGATGAAATCCTGTAATTTGCTTTCTTGCAATTTGTATTCATATGGCTCTCGTTTAAAGCAAGGTATCTCAACACACTGAGCATCGTTTTGACTTTGGCTGTAGGTATAAAATGGGCAGGTCAGATCGGTTCCTCTTACACATTTCCCCAATTTTCATTTTTGTTGAAATTGCTGGAAATAAAAAAAAATGCCAAAACCCCTAAGGAATGCAATGCTAAACTGGAGAGAAAGAGGCAAGAAGTGGATAGAGAGAAATGAAAGTGCAATTGAAAAGAAGGTTCTTTGGAAAACCCCTGAAAGCAAGGAGAGTGAGAATTTGTGGGTGTTTAATAACAACAGTTCAAAAGGTGCAGGTAGAAAGGCTGTACAAACAGCTGTTGATGACAACAGGGAGGTTAGGAAGTGAGGAACAAGCTGGTGTTGCAGAACCCGGGGCATGTGTACAGGATGTACGGATGAGGAAGATTGCTGAGGTTCAGTGAGGGATTTGAGAGTGGGAAAGAAGGCATTAAAAGTCAATTTGTCAAACATGTCTGTAGCAGCCGATATTGCAATGGCATTGACTCCCTACAGAAGGCAAAATCAGGATTCAAACCCAATTAATTTAGATAAAAACCGGAAGAACTGCGGATGCTGTAAATCAGGAATAAAAACAAAGTTGCTGAAAAAGCTCAGCAGGTCTGGCAGCATCTGTGAAGGAAAAAACAGAGTTAACGTTTTGGGTCCAGTGACTGTTCTGAGGAAGGGTTTACAAAATACAAAATTAGAAACACAACAATATTAGTGTTGAAAATTGAAAGTGCTGCAGTTAATTCCAAACGAATGGCTTTTCTCATAAAATAAAGAAGTGTGGATACTGCAAATCTTAAGCAAGAATAGAAATTGCTGGAGAAACTCAGCAGGTCTGGCAACATCTGTGAAGAGAGAAACTAGTCAATGTTTCGAGTCCAGTGACCCTGCTTCAGAATTTTTTTCACAATTTGATTTTGTTTTTGTTGGAATATCCCTGTTTCCTCCTTCTGCTCCTTTGTTAATACTTACTGTTCAGATATAGACAGGACATCACTGAATACTGGAAGCAACACTGGTTAGCTGTACAGCTTTAGAGAGCAGAGAGTGGGTCGAAGGAGATGATGGACAGAGGTCAGCAGAAAAGGCAGGAGATATGGGAAAATAATTCAAATTTTCATAACTTTCTGTATTTACTTTTTTCCTGTTCCTTTGTAATATCAGCCTTGTCCACAAGACTCCTGGATCTCTGTGCCTTGTCTCTCAGACTCTACAGAATTGAAATGCTCTCAACAGAGCAATTCACTTGCTCTGATTTCAAATCATCTCACATGTCTATTTCTATCCTTAATACTAGAATCCCTGCAGTGTGGAAGCAAACCATTTGGCCTATCGAGTCCATACCGACTCTCTGAAGAGCATCCCAGCCTATCCCTGTATCTCTGCATTTTCAATGGCTGACCCAACTAGACTGCACACCCATGAATTCTATGGGCAATTTGGCATGACCAATCCATCTAGTCTACTCATCTTTGGATTGTGGAAGGAAACCAGAGCATCTGGAGGAAACCCACACAGATTTGGGAGAATGTGCAAACTCCAGATAGACAGTCACCTGAGGGTGGAATCGAACATTGGTTCCTGGCGCTGTGAGGCAGCAGTGCTAACCATTATGCCGTCCAGCTTAAATTACACCTAATTAGATCAAATTTATGTTTCAGCCAAAGTTGGGTAATGACTACAGCACCCATTGTGGATGCAGACCAATCATTCCTCTGACTACCACGACACAAATATTCTTTTGATGGTCCAAAAGTTTTGGAAAAACTCCTCCAGTAATATAGAATGAAAATATTTTCACAAACTGTGCAGCATGAAAGCTAAATGAAAAGCAGCTCTCCTGAAAGTGGATGGTGATCTATTCAAGGAAAGTGGGGATAAGGAAAGTTCAAGCAGCTGAGTGGATATTCATTTGAGGATGACTAGAGAATGTGTATTCTGGATCTGCATGGTCCAAAATGGAATGCCATGTGCCAAATCAATGTTACAAAAAAACTGCTTGATGCCTCAGTCCTTCTGCAATCCGTGCTTTGGGGTACAAACACACACACACACACACCCACACACACACACACACCCACACACACACACACACACACACACACACACACACACACTTTGGAGTCATGGAAATAAAATGAAATGACTTAATATTATAACTACTATAGAGTAGTGTAGACAGTAGAAAGGGCACAGAGAAAACAGTGGGCAATAATTGTGTACCATCCCAGCAGTCAAAGGAGTAGATACTGCCCAATCAGAATTGGGCTCCAGAGCCACATTTTTGAATCGTAGAACCCCTACAGTTTGGAAGCAGGCCATCCACACTGACCCTTCAAATATCATCCCATCTAGACCCACCCCTATCACCCTGCATTTCCCAAGGCAATCTAAATAGGCTGCACATCCCTGGACACTATGGGCAATTTAACATGGCCAATCACCTGACACACACATTTGGACTGTGGGAGGAAACCTGAGCACTTGGAGGAAACCCATGCAGGCTCAGGGCAAAAGTGCAAACTTCACACAGACAGTTGCCTGAGGCTGGAACTGAACCCAGGTTCCTGGTGCTATGAGATAGCAATGTTAACCACTGAGCCACTGTACCACCCCCAACAGGCAATCCTTAATTAGAAATAAGAACAGAAATAGCTGGAGAAACTCAAGCAGGTCTGGCAGCATCTGTGGAGTGAGAACCAGAGTTAATATTTTAGATTCAGTGACCCTTCTTCAGTTTTTTTCACATTAATCCTTAATCAGAGTTGACTATCATGGTTTTATCCACCATCTTACAAGATGGAAGGATGTCATGATAAAACCATAGACAGTATTTTCCAGAATGAATGTAAACCTACTCTTAAGTTCATGAGAATGCACCTTGATAAAGACAGTTGACATTTTGAGAATGGGTTTTGAGTAATAAGATTTGAGGCTGGAAAAGTTGGGAGTTTTTCCACTGGAGGGTAGGAGGCCGAGGGGTGACCTTATAGAGGTTTATAAAACCATGTGAGGCATAGATAAGGTGAATGACAAGGGTATTTTCCCGAGAGTGTGGGGATTTCAAAACTAGGGGCCATGTTTTTAAGGTGAGAGGAGGAAGAATTTAAAAAGGTCATAAGGGGCAACGTTTTTACACCAAGAGTGTTTTGTGTGTGGTATGAGCTGCCAGAGGAAGTGGTGGATGTGGGTACAGTTACAACATTTAAAAGACGTTTGGATAAGCATATGAATAGGAAACAGTGTGCAGAAGACACTGAAAGTCTGCAAAGGGATATAGATAGTCTAAGGGAGTGGGCAAAGGTCTGGCAGATGGAGTACAATGTTGATAAGTGTGTGGTCATCCATTTTGATAGGAATAACAGCAAAATGGACTATGTTTTAAATGGTAAAAAATTGCAGCACACTGCTGTGCAGAGGGACTTGGATGTCCTTGTGCATGAATCGCTAAAAGTAGGATTGCAGGTGCAGCATTTAAAAAGGCAAATGGAATTTTGTCTGCCATTGCTAGAGGGATGGAGTTTAAAAACAGGGAGGCTATGCTGCAGCTGTATAGGGTCCTGGTTAGGCCACACTTGGAGTACAGTGTGTTGTTTTGGTCTCCTTACTTGAGTAAGGATATACTAGCACTGGAGGGGGTGCAGAGGAGATTCACTCAGTTGATTCCAGAGTTGAGAGGGTTGGATTATGAGGAGAGACTGAGTAGACTGGGATTAAATTCATTGGAATTCAGAAGAATGAGGGGAGATCTTACAGAAACATATAAGATTATGAAGGGTATAGATAAGGTGGAGGCAGGGGGATTGTTTCCGCTAGCAGGTGAAAGTAGGACTAGAGGGCATCACCTCAAAATAAAGGGAAGCAGATGTAGGACTGAGGTCAGGAGGAACTTCTTCACCCAAAGGGTTGTGAATTTGTGGAATTCCCTGCCCAGTGAAGTGGTTGAAGCTACTTCGCTGAATGTTTTTAAGGCAAGGCTAGATAAATTTTTGAACAGTAAAGGAATTAAGGGTTATGGTGAGTGGACGGGTAGGTGGAGCTGAGTCTCAAAAAGATCAGCCACGATCTTATTAAATGGCGGGGCAGGCTCGAGGGGCCAGATGGCCTACTCCTGCTCCTAGTTTTTATGTTCTTATGTTCTTATGTTTGGAGGGATATGGGCCAAGTGAAGGCAAGTGGGACTAGTTTGGTTTGGGACCATGGTTGGTGTGGCCTGGTTGGACTGAAGGGTTTGTTTCCATGCTGTATGACTCTATGACTCCTGCTACTTTTAATGTAATTCTTTGTAAGCAGTGATATTGATAGAATTTTTAGGGGTGAATCAATAGTTCCATCTTTGCTTTTGCTGAATTTGAAAATCATACTGTTTTTGTGACATGTTCTGTTGGAGGTTTGTTGTGCATTGATGTGGTCCCCACAACTGGTAACTCCATGAAGCAAGATAATGAGCTAAGAGTGAATAAAAATTCTCTTTGTGCCTAGATTCCAGTAACAGGAAGCAGACAGCAAGTGTTGTAACTTAAACTTTAAAAAAAATGACGTGGAGATGCTGGTGTTGGACTGGGATGGACAAAGTCAGAAGTGACAAAAGAGCAGCGATCCAAAAGCTTGTGATTTCAAATAAACCTGTTGTAGTACAACCTGGTGTCGTGTGACTTCTGACTTTGAAAGAAATTAGTAAATAGAGAAAATCTAATTTGTTTTTAATCCGGCCTTCAGGGAAATAGCATGTTAAGATCTCATTATTCAATTACAATATCACAATGTCTACTTCCTTTAGGGACAGGAATATATTTTCCTTGAATTGGGTTTGTTTGAATTGGGTTTATAACATTTGGAAGTACAACAGTAAATTTGGGGGAAATTATATTCAATCTTTTTGAAATTAATTATTTTTGGTGTTTATTTACACAAAGAATGATCAGCATGTTGAAAGAGTTTTTGTGGAAACAAAATCCTTGGAATTGTTTTAGGAACAGCTGCATACTATAATGGGGACAATTTAGTTTCTATCACAACAGATGAGGTAGGGTAGCTTGAATGAGCCACGCTGATTCAGCGGTTAGCACTGCTGCTTCATAGTGCTAGGGACTTGGGTAACTCTCTGTGTGGAGTTTGCATATTATCCCTGTGTCTTTGTGGTCTTTCTCCCACAGTCAAAGGGTTAGCTGCATTGGCCGTGCTAAATTGCCCAAAGCATCCAGGGATGTGCAGGCTAGGTGGGTTAGCCATGGGAGTTATAGGGGTAGGATGCTCTTTAGAAGGTTGGTGTGGACCTGATGGGCAAAATAGGCTATTTCCTCACTGTAGGGATGAGTTTCTTCTTCTGTAGTAAGCTTGCATTGTGGAAGTGGTACAGATGAGAGAGATAGCAAGTTTTGATGAGCAGCCTCTATGCTCCATCTAAGTAGTGAACATGAAAAAAGATTTTAAAGAAAGAGCTTTTGTTCCATAAACCACAAATAATTAATTGGGGAAAACCCAACTTGACTGGAATAAGAATGGACTTGGATTGAGCAAATGGGAGTCAAAGGTTTGCAGGAGAAATGGTTGCTGACAATGGGCTATCTTCAAAGATGCGATGGCCAAATCAAGGTACATTGCTTAGAAATGGAAAGGTAGGGAAAACTGATACAGAGATCCCTGGATGAAAGTGTGCTTATGATGAATGTCAAGTAGAAAATACGATTGAGAGCCAGGCTGAATATAGACATTTCAGAATGCTGCTGGAAAAACAAAATAAACAAAGAGGGTGTATGAAAAGAGGCAGGCAATTAATATAGTAAGGCTATTACCAAGACTTTTCTAGGCATGTAAATTGTAAAAGCATGGGAAAAGGAGGAGTTATAAGCAGTTATTCACTGGGAGATCAGGGAAACAAACCAAGTTTTATATCTGAGCCAGTCAAACCAGGGTAATGTAAAGTGCACTGCGAGTGAGATACAGGAAGCAAGTCCCAGTGAGAGGTAAAAATCAAATTACCAGAAGCTAGTCTTCTAGAAATCAGAATTGTAAAAATACCCGAATCAGGTATAGATTATAATCTATCGATGACATAGATTATAAAACTCTATAGATTATAGAGAATAGTTTATAGGACTAGGCAGTGAAGGATGTAAATGAGACAAGCGGCACTATGAATACATTAATTTGCATAAAAACAGCTAAATGCCAACACCAAAGGAATTTTAAATCCAACTGCAATTATTTCCCCACACCATTTGATGATACATAATTCTTTGAAATTTGCATCGCAGGTAAACAGCATGGTTATGGAGGTATTTAGCACACTTGCCTTCATTGAGTATGGGAAAACAAAACATGCTGAAAATCACAGGGTCAGGCAGCATTCATGGAGAGACAGCAAGCTAATGTTTCAAGTCTAGATGGCTCTACATCAGAGCAGAAGAGGAGTTGGGATGTCATGTTGAGGTTGTACAGGGCATTGGTGAGGCCTCTTATGGAGTACTGTGTGCAGGTCTGGTTGCCCTGTTATAGGAAGAAGATTATTAAATTGGAGAGGGTTCAGAAAAGATTTACCAGGATGTTGCTGGGAAAGGAAGGTTTAAAGTTATAAAAATAGACTGCATAGACTGGGACTTCTTTCACTGGAACATTGGAGCTTGAGGAGTGAATTTGTAGAGATTTATAAAGTCATGAGGGGTATAGATAAGGTATAGATAAGTTACCAATCCTCAGGTGCCATCTTTCGTAATGTGCCTACCTCGCTGATGTCACCTTCATTGAGGTAGCAGCTGCCGATTCCGATGCCAGGTCCCGTTCTCGTCTGGGAAAAGCAACTAAGGGCTCACTCGAATGCACTCTGCTGCCACGAAACCCCGCTGGGCCTACACTAGTTTGCACTGGGATCCCTCACCACCACCGATACCATGTGAGCTCAGGACAAGAGGTAAGTAAAGGAAAAGAGAAGAAACAAAACACAGGAAAAGAGAAAAAAGAAGAAAAACAAAGTGGTCAGAGAGCATCAGAGAGGACTAGCCCCAGGTCAGGAGCCATCGTCTTGATGCTGTCACTGATAATATTTTCCTCACGTAGTAATTATTGTTGATACATGGAAAAGTTCTGAAACTGTTTTCACACATCTTCACTCAAACATATAAATGCTATAATGTGTAAATTACACTGTGGTCAACACCTTTGTTACATATTGTAAATTATTCTCAATGGAGATATTTGACATTCATTGGGCAGTTTTTGCTTATTTTTTAATGCACTGAGGAGTTTTCCCTGTTTCATGTTATGAAAGTGTGTCTAATACGCGTAGAATAAAGCAAACATATAAACAGTATCATTCACTGTTATTAAATGCCGACTTTATCCAGTCTGACCTGTCTGGTGACTCTAGCCTCCAGACTCAGAATACTTGAATCTTAACTACTCCAAACAGCAATTAGTGGTCAGAGGTGCCTGGGAATATACAACGATGATTTCATGGTAGTTACATGATTCAACTGAGAGTGGTTGTTACTTTGAAATTGCCACCAAGGTTTAGTATTACTAAGGTGAGGAAATGTTCTAAAATGCTGAAGTAGGAAGCAATGGGATTCCAGTTAGAATAGCAGCAACATTTCCCTTTTCCCTAAGTTGCTGAGATGATCCTGCCTGTCAATAGCATTAGCCCACTTCCTGTTGCAATAGTTAAGAAGAGAAAGCAAACATCTTTCAATTTAAGCTCCAGGCTAGATAGGCTGTGACTTTTCTCACTGGAGTGTAGGAGGTTCAGACGCAACCTTATTGAGGTTTATAAAATCATGAGGAGCACAGATAAGGTGAATAGCAAAGGTATGGGAAAGTATTTAATCGGAGGAGGGGGAATTACAATGCTATTAGGCAGGAACTGCAGAGCATAAATTGGGAACAGATGTTCTCAGGGAAATGCATGACAGAAATGTGGAGGTTGTTTAGGGAGCAGTTGCTACGAGTACTGAAAGGTTTGTCCCACTGAGGCAAGGAAAGGATGGTAAAGTGAAGGAACCTTGGATGACAAGACATATGGAATGCCTAGTCAAGATGAAGAAGGAAACTCACTTAAAATTGAGGAAGCAAGGATCGGACAGGGCTCTAGTGGGCTACAAGGTAGCCAGGATGGAACTGAAGAATGGACTTAGGAGACCTAGAAGGGGGCATGATAAAGCCTTGGCGGGTAGGATTAAGGAAAGGCCCACGGTGTTCTATACTTATGTGAGGAACAATAGGATAGCCAGTGTGAAGGTAGGGCCTACCAGGGAAAGTGGAGGGAACTTGTGCCCGGAGTTGGAGTATATAGGGGAGGTCCTTAATGAATATTTTGCTTCAGTCTTCACCAGTGAGAGGGACCTTGACTTTTGTGAGGACAGCATGAAACAGGTTGATATGCTCGAACAAGTTGATGTTAGGAAGAGGGATGTTCTAGAAATTTTGAAAAACATGAGGATAGATAAGTCCCCTGGGCCAGACGGGATATACCCAAGGTTACTAAGGGACGAGATTTTTGCACCTTTGGCGATGATCTTTGCGTTCTCACTGTCCACTGGAGTAGTACCAGATGATTGGAGGGTGGCAATGTTTTTCTCTTGTTCAAGAAAGGGATTCGGGATAATCCTGAGAATTATAGACCAGTCAGTCTTACATCTGTGGTGGGCAAATTATTGGAAAGGATTCGGAGAGATAGTATTTGTGATTATTTGGAAAAGCACAGTTTGATTAGAAATAGTCAGCGTGGCTTTGGGAGGGGCAGAACATGCCTCACAAGCCTTATTGAATTCTTTGAGGATGTGACAAAACACGTCGAAGAACGTTGAGCAGTGGATGTGGTGTATATGGATTTTAGCAAGGCATTTGATAAGGTTCCCCATGGTACACTTATTCAGAAAGTAAGGAGGCATGGGATTCAGGGAAATTTGGCTGTCTGGATATAGGTGGTAGTAGATGGAAAGTTTTCAGCCTGGAGCTCAGTGACAGTGGAGATCCACAGGGATCCAGTGAAAATAATTTACAATATGTAACAAAGGTGTTGACTGCAGTGTAATTTACACCTTATAGCATTTATATGTTTGAGTGAAGATGTGTGAAAACAGTTTCAGAACTTTTCCATGTATCAACAATAATTACTACCTGAGGAAAATATTATCAGTGTTCTTTGTGATCTTTATAAATGACTTGGATGAGGAAGTGTAAGGGCGGGTTAGTAAGTTTGCCAATGACACGAAGGTGAGCAGAGTTGTGGATAGTGTGGAGGGCTGTTTTAGGTTGCAACAGGACACTGACAGGATGCAGAGCTGGGCAAAGAAGTGGCAGATGGAATTCAACCCGGAAAAGTGTGAAGTGATTCATTTTGGAATGTTGAATTTAAATGCAGAATACAGGGTTAATGGCAGCATTCTTGGCAGTGTGGAGGTACAGAGGGATCTTGGGGTCCATGTCCATAGATCCCTCAAAGTTGACACCCGAGTTGGTAGGGTTGTTAAGAAGGCGTATGGTGTGTTGGCCTTCATTTGCAGGGGGATTGAGTTTAAGAGCTGCGAAGTTATGCTGCAGCTCTATAAAACCCTGGTTAGACCACATTTGGAACATTGTGTTTAGTTCTAGTTGCCTCATTATAGGAAGCTTTAGAGAGGGTGCAGAATAAGAGAAAAGGCTTTGAATTCATGTGCCATAGACACCAGCACTGGGGAAGGGGGGAGCTGTTCTGATGGGATAGGTTCCACCCGAATCATGCTGGGACCAGAGTCTTGGCAACTCGCTAACTCGCTCAGTGGATAGGGCTTTCAACTATATAGTGGGGAGAGTGGCTTCAGTTGTATGGAAAACTCTGGAAAAAGTTAAAAGAAGGGAGAGCTCAGTAGAGATTATTAAAGTTTCCAGAACAAGAAATAAGACAGAGAATGAAAGGCTCAGGAATCTAACTTCAGACACAGCAGATAAGGGGGCACTATGAAAGGGGGGAGGGGCAGTCAATGAAGAACTGAGGGTGTTGTACTTAAATGCATGCTGTATATGAAACAAGTTAAGGAGCTTGTAGTGCAGATTGAAATTGGCAGGTACAGTGTTGTGTGTATCATATCACAGAGACATGGCTGCAAGGGGAACTCAATATCCAAGGATATGCATCCTATCGAAAGGACAGGCAGAGGGACAGAACGGGTGGGTTTGTATTGTTAATAAGAAATGAAATTTAAATATTCAGTTGGAAAGTGTGGAATCTGTGTGGGTAGAGTTGAGGAACCTCAAAGGTAAAAAAGTCCCTGATGAGAGTTGTTTACAGGCCACACAGCAGTAGTCAGGGTGGGAGGAAGAAAATAAATCAAGAGATAGAAAAAGCATGTAAGAAATGTATTATTACAATAATCATGGTGGACTTCAATACACAAGTAGAGTGGGAAAATCAGGTTGGTAGCAGATCTCAAGAGAAAAGTAATTTGTGGCATGTCTACAACATAGTTTTTTTGGAACAGTTTAAGGTAGACCCCACTAGGGAATAAGCAATTCTGCATTTGGCGATGTGTAATGAGGCAGTCTTGGAGGAACCCAAGAGGGCAGTGACCATAATATGACAGAATTCATCCTGCAGTTTGAGAGGGAGAGGTTTGAATCAGATGTAATTGTATTACAATTGAGTAAAGGTATCTACAGAGACGTGAGGGACGAGCTGGCCAGAGTTGATTGGAAGGGAAGCCTAGCAGGGAAGATGGTGCATCAGTAATGGCTGGAGTATATGGTGGTAATTTGGAAGACGCACCAGAAATTCATCCCAAGGAAGAAGAAACATACTAAGGGGAGGATGAGGCATCCATGGTTGACAAGGCAAGTCCAGGACAGCATAAAGGCATACAATGTGGTGAAGATTAGTGGGAAGCCAAAGGATTGGGAAGCCTTTAAATATGAGCAGAGGTTAACCAAAAAAAAAATAGTAACAGTAATATAAAAGAAGATTGCAAGAGTTTTTTCGGGTAATTAAAAGCTAAAAGCAAGGCAGCGGTGGCAATTGGGCTGCTGGAAAATGAGGCTTCAGAAGTATTAATGGGGAACAAAGAAATGGCGGAGGGACTAAATAGGTACTTTGCATCAGTTTGCACAGTGGAAGACACCAGCAGCATACGAGATCTTCAAGAGACTCAGGGGGCAGAGGTGAGTGTAGCAGCCATCATTAAGGAGAAGGTGCAGGGGAAGCTGAAAGATCTGAAGGTGGATAAATCACTCAGACCTAATGGACTACACCCCAGGATTTTGAAGTAGATAGCTGAGGACATTGTAAAGGCTTTGGCAGTGATATTTCAGGAATCACTGGAGTCAGGGATGGGCCCAGGGGACTGGAAAGTGGGAAATGTAACACCCCTGTCTAAGAAGGGAGGGAGGCAGAAGATAGGAAACTATAGACTGGTTAGTCCTATCTTGGTCATTGATAAATTTTAGAGTCCATTATTAAGGATGAGATTACAGAATACCTGGAAGTGTAAAACAAAGCTAAGTCAGCACTGTTTTGTTAAGGGGAGGTAATTCCTGAAAAATCTGTTAGAATTCTTTGAGGACGTAATGAGCAAAGTAGACAAAAGAGAGTCAGTGGACATGATCTATTTGGATTTCCAGAAGGCCTTTGACAAGATGTTGCACATGAGGCTGTTAAATAAGATAAGAGCCCATGATGTTAGGGGCAAGTTACTGGCATGGATAGAGGATTGGCTGACTGGCAGAAGGCAGAGAATTGGTCTTATTCAGGATTAGTGGAGAGATTAGTGGAGTACCACAGGGATCAGTGTTGGGACCACAACTATTCACATGAAGTATTAATGATCTAGATGAGGGAGCTAAGGGCATTGTGCTAAGTTTGCAGGTGACACAATGGTAGGTGGAGGGACAGATAGTGTTGAGGAAGGTGGAACGCTGCAGAAGGACCTGGGCAGGCTAGGAGAGTGGCAGATGGAAAACAATGTAGGAAAGTGTGAGGTTCTGTACTTTGGTAGGAAGAATAGAGGAATAGACTATTTTCTAAATGGGGAAAGGCTTCAGAAATCTGAAGCTCAAAGGAACTTGGGAGTCCTCACTCAGGATTCTCTTAGGATTAACATGCAGGTTCAGTTGGCAGTTAGGATGGCAAATGTAATGTTAGTATTTATTTCAAGAGGGCTAGAATACAAGAGCAGGAAGGTACTGCCGAGGCTGTATAAGGTTCTGGTCAAACTGCATTTGGAATATTGTGAGCAGTTTTAGGCTCTGTATCTCAGGAAGGATGTGCTGGCTTTTGAGGGGGTTAGAGGGGATTCATAACAATGGGGATGAAGGGCTTGTCATATGAGGTTGAGGACTCTGGTTCTGTACTCGATGGAGTTTCGAAGGATGAAGGAGGATCTGACAGAAACTTACAGAATACTGAGAGGCCTTGATAGAGTGGACTTAGACAAGATGTTACCATGAGTAGGAGAGAACAGGACCCGAGATCACAGCCTCTGAGTGAAGGGAGGACCCTTTAGAATTGAGATGAGGAGGAATTTCTTCAGCTAGAGGGTGGTGAATCTGTAGAACTTGTTGCCACAGAGGGCTGTGAAGGCCTGATTGAGTGCATTTAAGACAAAGATAGATAGGTTATTGATTAATCAGAGTTATGGGAACAAGGTAGGAGAATGGGATTGAGAAACATATCAGTCATGATCGGATAGGGGGGCAGACTCGATGGACTGAGTGGCCTAAGTCTGCTCCTATGTTTTATGGTCTTATGGTCTCATACAATGTTACAGCAGTAATAAAATCTACAATGCACGTACAATTCATTTCTTACACACATGCAGCATTAGTATTTACGAACTAAATTAACTTGGTAAATGTGGATATTAGACTGAACACCCTACAGCATATCAAATAGCAAATGCGATCAAGTTAGATCACTTAAGCTTTTTAGTAATTTCCCCATAAGTTAATAGCATGTTTCACATTTAATTTTAAGTGATTGTAATTCTTCACTTTTCCTAAACTGACCTTGAAACTCCCTTTCAGGACGTGTTTTGTCATGGACTACCTCAAAAAGTGCTACTATTCTAGTTGATCACCCTCCCTTCCTGGCTCTCAGAACTTACATTTGAGGACTCACACAAGGGCATAACTTGAACTTTTCACTGACAACTGGCCTCACTGAGCCAGGCCTGCCCCAGGGTTTCCCCCAGTATTGAACTAACAACTTGCCTTCTTACGAGTCTTAATTCCAACACTTGGCTGTCTATTAATTCCTAGAACACTTAAAGTACTCGCATTACAGAGGTGCTCTTATATAACAAGGTGTGGAGCTGGATGAACCCAGCAGGCCAGGCAGCATCAGAGGAGCAGGAAAGCTGACGTTTCGGGTCGGGACCCTTCTTCAGAAAAATTTTCTGAAGAAGCGTCCAGACCCGAAACGTCAGCTTTCCTGCTCCTCTGATGCTGCCTGG
>JAHRHZ010000052.1:30828619-30878670 GCA_024137785.1 Ginglymostoma cirratum | reverse complement strand
GCAGGCCAGGCAGCATCAGAGGAGCAGGAAAGCTGACGTTTCGGGTCGGGACCCTTCTTCAGAAAAATTTTCTGAAGAAGCGTCCAGACCCGAAACGTCAGCTTTCCTGCTCCTCTGATGCTGCCTGGCCTGCTGTGTTCATCCAGCTCTACACCTTGTTATTTCAGACTCCAGCGTCGGCAGTTCCTACTATCTCTCACAGAGGTGCTCTTGACTCCTCACTGAGTCGCCTGCATGGAAGCTGTATTATTAAGCTGCTTTCCCACTGGCACAGCCAACTTCAGCACACCTGAAATGGACTCTATTTCTCCTGAAATAGAGTCTGGGCCTCTTGCATTTCTCTTTCCATCCTTTGTCTTTCAAGCTTTGTCTTTGTGTTTCAGCCTTGAGCTGTTGGAAATCCAATTTCTTGACTTGCAACCTTGAGAGTTCTGCTTGGAAATGAAAGTTTCATCTTTTCAGGGGGTTTCATACTTGAGCCTCATTTTTGATGACAATTCAATCACACCCAATGGTTTAGGCCCAGGAGTCCAATACAAAGAAGATTATTTGATCTCACCGTTCCAGAATTGAGTCGAACTGCTATATTCGGCGCAATTGTCCTGTACCTTCATATTCACGTCAGCATTGTGCTGTTTCTCCAGCACAGATATAGCCTTCATATCACTGAAGCTGTTGAAAAAATGCCATCCCCTATTCCCAATTCCTTCACTTCTGCCGCATCTGCTCCCAGGATGAGACATTCCACTCCCATACATCTCAAATGTCCTCATTCTTCAAGGACCGCAACTTGCCCCCTACAGTGGTCGAGAACGCCCTCGACCGTGTCTCCCACATTTCCCGGAACACATCCCTCACGCCCCGTCCCCGCAATAATAACCAAAAAAGAATCCCCCTCGTCCTCACATACCACCCCACCAACCTCCGCATCCAACGCATCATCCTCTGACACTTCCGCCATCTGCAATCAGACCCCACCACCAAAGACATTTTTCCCTCCCCACCCTTATCTGCTTTCCGGACGGACCACTCCCTCCGCGACTCCCTTGTCCGCTCCACACTCCCCTCCAGCCCCACCACACCCGGCACTATTCCTTGTAACCGCAGGAAGTGCTACACCTGCCCCCACACCTCCTCCCTCACCCCAATCCCAGGCCCCAAGAAGACTTTCCACATCAGGCAGAGGTTCACCTGCACATCTGCCAATGTGGTATACTGCATCCGCTGTACCCGTTGTGGCTTCCTCTACATCGGGGAAACCAAGCGGAGGCTTGGGGACCGCTTTGCAGAACACCTGCGCTCAGTTCGCAACAAACAACTGCACCTCCCAGTCGCGAACCATTTCAATTCCCCCTCCCATTCCTCAGATGACATGTCCATCCTGGGCCTCCTGCAATGCCACAATGATGCCACCCGAAGACTGCAGGAACAGCAAATCATATTCAGCCTGGGAACCCTGCAGCCCAATGGCATCAATGTGGATTTCACAAGTTTCAAAATCTCCCCTCCCCCAACCGCATCCCAAAACCAGCCCAGCTCATCTCCACCTCCCTAACCTGTTTTCCCTCTCACCTCAAGCCACACCCCCATCTCCTATCTACTAACATCATCCCGCCCCCTTGACCTGTCCATCCTCCCTGGACTGACCTATCTCCTCCCCACCCCCCTACCTACACTCACCTTTACTGGCTCCATCCCCGCCTCTTCGACTTGTCTGCCTCCTCTCCACCTATCCTATCCTCTATCCATCCTCTATCCGCCTCCCCCTCTCTCCCTATTTATTTCAGAACCCTCTTCCCCTCCCCCATTTCTGATGAAGGGTTTAGGCCCGAAACGTCAAGTTTTCCTGCTCCTATGATGCTGCTTGACCTGCTGTGTTCATCCAGCCCCATCCTTGTTATCTCGAATTCTCAGCAGGTGTTTTTATTTCTAAATATTGCTTCCCTTCCTGTCTAGCTTTTTAAAACTCATTCAGAGGACATGGGTATCGCTGGCTCGGCCAGCATTTCTTGCCTGTCCCTAATTGCCCTTGACAAAGTGGTGGTAAGCTGCCTTCTTGAACCACTGCAGGGAGGGAATTCCAGGATTTTGCCCCAGCGACAATGAAGGAATAATGATGTATTTCCAAGACAGGATGATGAGTGGCTTGGAGGGCAACTTGCAGATAGTTCTACTTCATACTTATGGGATCTTAATGCACGTGGGCAACACTGCATATTGCTTCTGTTTGTTACTGATGACTTTAACTTATAATTAACTTCAGAATCAAAGGTCATTGTAGTCAACTTGATGGTAACTGCAGACTGTTACTGCCAAGAAATTATCCAAACTGTCATTGATGCAAGGTCAGTCTTTAGATGCTTTAACTAAAGGATTGTTAATTTGTACAATTACTTGTCTTTGCTATCAAATTTTGACTATGGTTTTGATGGTCACTTCGGTTGCATAAATTCTTAAAGGGACAGTCAAGTAAACCCAGCTTGCACCATGCAAATTTGGACTTATGATACACCCCCCGAGTGAGACCTCAACACCCTGATAGCATTTTGAAGTTTGAAGGTAGTGGGTTCCTGTTGTGTCCTTAAACTTAATCACATAATTCTGGGTTGCCATTTCAATGCAACCTTGATGAAATACTGCATTATTGGATGTACACCATCTTTGATGAGATATTAATCAAGGACCTGTTTTCCTTTCTGTAAATAGCAGAGGAATTATCAAGTCATTTGAATCAACCTGCTCAAATATATTATGACACACCTCTGGGAAAGGTGGGTATGGCAGCAGACCTTCTGGGCCAGAGGTAGGGACACCTACTTCATCCTGAAAGCTCTTAATGCCTGGCACTCAGTCCCTGCTGTAATATCGGTATTTTCAATCAATTTGTTTAGATATGTTTTGAAACATCTCTGGAGTACAGGGAACTAGATCCTGGGCCATGCAGCTCTGAGGTAGGGACACTACCACTGCACCACAAAAACCCTTTTTAAAGAGAAATGGCAAATTGTAACCTGGAACATGTTATGTTACATCTCTGGAGCACCTTTCTGTATCTGAGCCTCCTGATCCAGAGGTAGGGATACTGCCACTGCACCATAAGAGCTCCTTTTGGTCGTTGATATCATTGCTGTTTGTACAAAGTGCCTGCTTTGTTTCTTTGCTGTATATTAATAATAACTAATTGGCAAGAAACTGCTTCACAACATCATGGTGTTGTGCAAAATGTTTTATTAAATTCCAGTTCTTTCTTTTATTACTTCCACAGGATTGGAAAGCATGACAGTTTCGGCTGATGGTTTGCATATGATTTACTATTTCAACTTCAGTGAGGCCTATGAGTCAATTAATTTCCCAATCATTGTGGTCTAGCCTCAAACCATGTAGGGGAAGAGCCTTAAAAGAGTTGAAAGGAATACAAAATGGCATGGACTGAAAGTCTTAAATTGGTTATGTCTTTTATTTCAAAGTTTAATTCCAGTAAAGGGATTTACTTGTGCAACTCAACTCAAAGATGATTGATGTTGAGTACATAAAACTGATGGATTGGTTCAGTGATGGGAGCCTGAATGGAAAAGGGAGATAAATAATGACAACCTTGAGTAATTGATCTTTTTTCAAATGTCACGAATGATGTAATAAACTATTCTAATGAGATCTTGCACGCATTGTTTATTAAAACTGCATATTAAGGAAAAAAGAACTAAATCTGTCTGCTTTTTGTACTTTTAGCCCAGAAAAGAAAAACAAAGGAAACATTTGATTGCACCTCCACAGACACTGTCAGAACTGTTGAGTACTTTCAGCATTTTCTGTTTTTATAACGACAGATTGACAATTTAACAATGGTTTCAGGGAAATTATTTAACCGAATCAAACCTATTTTTGACCGTGAGCTGTTTTTTCACATGGAGATGGGGGCAAAGCAACATAGTCTCCCGGTGTCCTAGTTCCTTACTGTTGTTGACAAGTTTCAACTGGGCAGGGAGAGGATGGTTTCATGAACCCATTTGATGCACTAATGATGCAAATTAGAAAGGCTAAAGAACTCGCTGAGGTACATACTCTCATTTTTGCAGTGCACATGAGCTGCAGTCACTATTTTTGGCAGACTGGTTGAATAGAGGCAGACCCTCTATCTAAGGAAAGATATACTGGTGTTAAAGACAGTTCAGAGAAAGTTCACTAAGCTGATAATGGGTATGGAGGGGCTGTCTTATGAATACAGGTTGAGTAGGTTGTGCCTGTACACATTGGAATTTGGAAGAATGAGAGGTGACCTTTTTGAAACATATAAGATTCTTAGGGAACTTAACAGTGTAAATGCAGAGAGGTTGTTTCCCTAAGTGGAAGAGTCGGGGGCCAGAGGGCATGAACTCAGAATACCGGGTCGCTGATTTAAGGCAGAGATGATGAGGAATTTGTTTCTCAGTGGGCAATGAATTTGTGGAATTCTTCACTGCAGAAGGCTATAGAGGTTGGATCACAAAGACTAAGAAACAGAATTTTAATCAGTAAGGAAATTAAGGGTTATGCAGAAAAGGTAGGGAAGGGGAGTTGAGGATTATTTGATTGGCCATGATCTCACTGAAGGGCAGAACAGACTCGCTGGGCTGAATGGCCTACTTCTGCTCTTATGTCTTATGGTCTTATGGTCTAACAGCAGGGAGCCTGTTAAGATTTCATATTATATAGACCTGATGAAAGGGTGAATGGCACAACATAGAACACGAACATTGATACATCAGTACCATTGATGCAGCCTGAATTGTGAAGAGAGTTTGTTTAAACACCCTCAGACAGTGCAGGGAAAAATCATCCTCCTGGTATCATGAGGAAGGACAAAGCTGCCAGACCTGATGGGAATGGTGGAGAGGGAGGTGGTAGCTAACATTAAGGAAGGCTGCAAATAGCAATGGGGCAAAAATCTTGGATTTTGGGTTCAGTGGCAGAGAGGAGCAACACCCTACCAGTTGGAGGAAAGCAGAACCTTGAAGATTAGGAGGGCAGAGGGGAGGGAAAAGAAGAATGACAGGTATAGAGATCATACCCCCAGCATAAGATTTACCAATGAAGAAGCAACTACGCTGAGAAGATTGAGAACTGGTGCTACAGGAGACTGTGGCTCTTCAGGCAGATGGTCAGATAGATCTGTGCGATAGCTTCCTGTAGGGATCCTGCTCATTGTGATGCTCTCCTTAGCATGACCGTTCATGCTAGAGCCTAATATAAACAATGTAATAGCAGAGCATTTAGAAATTCATAATACAATCAGGGTCAGTTTAACTTTACAATGGGAAATCAGACCTGACAAATTTATTGGAGTTCTTTGAGGAGGTAACAAGCTGGAAAGATAAAGGAGAACCAGTAGACGTAATATGTCTATATTCCTAAAAAGCATTTGATGAAATACCACATACAAGATTACTTAATAAGTGATTATGATTTTGAGGGTAATAGTGCTCCTGACAGGAGCTCGTCGTCTCCAACTGCTTTTCTTTCTTCTTCTTCCTTCTTTCTCTTAATTGTTTAGTTTCTTTCCTTCTCAACATGCCTTCTGCATGTCCAGAGCAGCAGCAAGGCAGCAAACCTGGCAATGGAGCATGGTAGGGGCTGGGGCCAAGGCAACAGCGAGCTGGCAGTTGGTCAGAAGGATCGTGGCAGCGGCAGTCAGTGGTGAGGGCAGCTGGCTAGCATAGGTAGGTCTTAGCACAGCACAGGTGAAAGCATACCCAGTGCAGGGGAGAGAGAGCCCCCTTGGGGAAAGCCCAGCTTGGAGCGTCTGCAGGCCCATGGCTTAAGAAATGACTGTAATGTTTGACTTTTTGTACTTTTGTACTAAAAAGACTGTAGTGCTGTACTTTTTAACTTATTTATTCAGTTTTCTACTTCTGTAACTAAGATTTTGTACCTAGCTACTTTGTACCTAAGATGGCTGTGTGCGTGGCGACATTGTTCACTTTACACTGTACTCTTGTACCCCGTACTTGAGTACACATGACAATAAAACCTAAACCTAAATCTAAATCTAAATCTAAATTAGCATTTATAAAGGATTGGCTAACTAGTAGAAGACAGTGAGTTGGCATAACAAGGGTAACTTTGGAATGGCAACCTGTAACTAATGGAGTGCTACAGGGATCCGTGCTGGGCTATAGTTTTTGTAATGTGTCAATGATCTGGATGATGGAAGTGAATTCAGAATTGTCAGGTTTGCTGAAGACAAATAAAAATGGGAATGGCAATAGTAAGGATGACGGAATGAGTTTACAGAGGGGTAGAGACAGGTTAAGTGAGTGGGCCTAAACTTTGGCAAATGGGATATAGTGTTGGAAAATATGAGGTTGTGCACTTTGGCAGAAAGAATAGAAGTGCTGAATATTATTTAAATAATAAGACTGCAGAAAGCTGCAGAACAAATGGACTAAGAGAGTCATAAAGATGGGTCTAAATACTGAGTTTTGCCAGACTGTCAAATCATGAGGTGTAGCAACGCTTAGTCTAACCCTATTCCTGTACGACATCTAAAAAAATCAGGCGTTTCAACAGCAACCATTAGATCAAGGAGTGAAAACCATAGCTGATTGTTCTTTCCTGGTCTCTAACCTAAGAATGTTAAAACTACTTTTCATACCCCTATTGGCATTTCAGCTCATATCATGGATTAAATATGGAAACAAGTAAATCAAAGAACAGTGGGTGCTGGAAATCTAAACCCAAAATAGAAATTACTGGAGAAGCTCAGCAGGCCTGGCAACATCTGTGGAGAGAGAAACAGAGTCAGATTCAAATATAGTGACCCTTCTTCAGATATGGGCCTTTTTGGTTCTTAATGAGTACCGTAATACTTGGTATATTCGCTTTCAGAATGCATAAAATTGTAACAAAAAAAGCAGTTATCATCATGAAACCTAAATGCACAAGATTTTCATAGACAGATAATTTATTTATTTGCTTTTGTTACTGAACTGCAATAAAAATGATCATTTAACTGTTGCTTGTAATTGAATAAAGTTTTCAAATCCATAATGTGAAAATATTGAAAGATTTTCATGAAACTTTCTATTGCACAATACATTGTTAATGGTTGCCTGTTATCTTTGCCACCTATAGTCTAAACATGCAAATACACTTTAACTTATCCTATTAGCTAAAATATTTATCAACTACGACTTTGTAGTGTTGCGATCTATATGGATTAGTCATTAGATGCTGAGAAGACTTACTGTAAAGCTTTATTTTTCAGATATTCCATGATCCAATGGGACAGTTGATAATCCAGCTAATCCATTATCAATTCAGCTGAGTACTTCTCACATTAGTAAAGCCAAGAAGTGAATAACATTTTAAAAATCACTGTCACATGAATGGAAAGAAAGGCAAATAAAACAGCTGGTAGACTTGGACAACCTTCAATTGTGTTCCTGGATTTTTCACATTTTTGGTGCAGAATTTGCTAATTATTGCGCTATTTATATGTACATATGGGAGAATCAAACCTTAGCCATAAAACTGTCAGATTCAGCCCGTATGCAAAACTGTAGCCACTTTTTCCCACAGAGTCTACTAGCTGCAAAACGGGATCAGCAGCAACCACCTAAAACACTGAGGGGCCAATTAAATATCTAAGCAGCATTGAGAAGACAGCACTATTGATTACATAGCAAATCACTGCACCTTTTTACATTATTGGCTGAGAAAAGTGAGGTTGACATATAGAGCGAGAAGCTTTTCCTCATAAAGCTGGAGAGGGAACGCATTCAACGGACCGATGCCCACTCACTAATACAAGTTCTCCAGATACCGAGCATGGGAGGCAATACACTGCACTAGACAAAAAAGGCTTAATGCAGGAAATACCAGTTAACGCTAGAGTCTTGTATGTGACTGTTCACCCTCGACATACATGAACAATGAAGGTTAAGTTTTGGAGATAACAAGGTGCGGAGCTGGATGAACACAGCAGGCCGAGCAGCATCATAGGAGCAGGAAAGCTTGACGTTTCGGGCCTAGACCCTTCATCAGAAATGGGGGAGGGGAAGAGGGTTCTGAAATAAATAGGGAGAGAGGGGGAGGTGGATAGAAGATGAATAGGGGAGACGATAGGTGGAGAGGAGTTTTATTTGTCCATTCGTGGGATGTGGGCATCGCTGGCTTGGCCATGCTCATTCCAGCTTACCTTGAGAAGTCGGTGGTGAGTTGCCCACTTGTACAGATGCAGTCCATTTGGTGTATGATATTGTTAGGTTGGAGTTCCAGGCTTTTGACCCAGCAACACTGAACGAATGGAGATTTATTTCCAAGGCTGGATGGTGAATATCACCAGCATCATAGCAGGGCCTCAATCAGACTCAGCCATTGGGTGGCTCATTAGTTCCACAAAGGTAAACATTCACAGTGTGTGTTCTACACAGCTCGCACAGTGTGTATACACCAATTAAAATAGACACAACAATCCACAAGTTGTCAACATTTAAATATTATGGAAAAAAATTGAATGTCCTAAAGTTGACTTCAGGATTTGCTGTGTTTTATCATTTATTTCAAATACAGAAAGCCTAGCATAAAATGTTCATAGCTGACACTTGAAGTACTGATAATTAAAGTGAAGGAGAAATTTGCCTGGCCACAGTAATACACCAGATGCTTCCCTTAACCAATGTCTATTGCAGTTTGTGGAAGGCATTTGGAAGTACACCCTGATACATTTCTGGTACTGTTCTGAATTCCTTCTTAACATTGTCACTCTTAACCTCTGCTCATGGCTTTGGCATTCTGCCAATGAAGCTTCTTTTCAGTAGAAATGGAGCATATAACAGAAATAATTTTTTTCTGAGATGTTAGACCATAAGATTAACAGAGATAGAAACAGAATAAGGCCATTCAGCCCATTGAGTTTGCTCTGCCATTCAATGAGATCATGGCCGACGTGCTAATCATCAACTCCACTTTCTTCCTTCTTCCTTTTAACCTTTGATTGTCTCAGTGATTAAAAATTGTCTATCTCAGTCTTGAATTTATTAAGCGACCCAGCCTTGACCATATTCTGTGGAAGAGAATTCCACAGATTCACTAACCTCTGAGAGAAGAAGTCGCTCCTCATATCTTGATTACTCAGACATGGGAATTGCTGCGATCATCCTAGTTGCTATGAAATGTTATGATACATACAGATTGTGTCAATCCATAATTAACATATTTATTCTGACTTATGGCTGCATTTGGTTTCTTTTGTCCTCCTGGTGCCAATCTACCCATTTTCCTTCCCCGTAAAATATACTACACACAGATGAATGCCTAAAATGAAGGTGTCGTGAATGATGCAAGCATTGACTGATACCATCTTATGGCAATGACCTAATGCATTGCATAGAGATACGAGACTTTTCAGAAACTTTCCAACAACCCAGTGATAAGAATCCACATGATAATCTTCCCTACTCTGAAAAAGCCAACAGTTTTCTGTATGTTTGATGTTATTAATCAGTGGTGGAAGGAATATAGTCATTGGAAAGTCTCCTGGAGTGTTAACAGCACATGCCTTGGATAGGTAACTAATAACTGTGGCAGACAGACAAGGTGAACATGAAGAAATGCCAAACTGACCCACAGGATCAAGATGTCTATCCTCAAGGCCTGTATCCTCAGCACATTGTTGTACTGCAAAGTCTGGACAACGTACAGCAACTATGGGCGCATCCTAGCAATACATCAAAAGATAAAAAAAAAGGTCTGTGCAGGTGGTAAAAGCTGATTCCAATTTTAGAGTAGGTACAGTTACAACATTTAAAAGAAGTTCAGAGAGGTATACGAATTGGAAGGATTTGGAGGGATGTGGAGCAAATACAGGTGAATGGGATCAGTTTAGTCTGAGAAACCTGGTCAGCATGGATGTGTTGGACCGAAGGGTCTGTTTCTATGTTGTATGACTCAATGATTATCCTGTTGAGAAATGCCTCTCTGATGCTCTTGATTTAACTGTGGGGTGACAGACTGACTGGAGCAGCAGATGTTCCCTGTACTATCCAGGATGGAACTGGACTCATAAAAATGGAACACCATGTTGAATTTGATGACTATTTCATTGCTGTGCAGATGTCATGTTATGTAATGTGCAAATATATTTGTGAAGGAGCTTTGCTAATTATGTTCCCTGCTAAACATCAGCCTTTATAAGCACATGACATTGTTATTACTAAGTGCCTGTTGCTATAGGAGATTGATTTCAAGGGGTAATGGCATGCTACTTGTGTACCGGACTTCAGTGTCTGCACTAGCAGAAATCCAAAACTTTGGGAAAAAAATCAGTCTACGTATATTTAAATTAACCAATCAGTTCTCTTTCTCAACTTGTATTCCATCTTCTCTCAGAGGGTTGTGAGTCTTTGGAACTGCTGATGTACTGTGACTGCAATAGTTGGGCTGTTAGATTCTAACAAGGAGTTTTTAGTGTCTAAGAGTCATACGGCAAGGAATCAGAACCCATTGGTTCATCTTGTCCATGGTGACCAAGTTTCCCAAACCAAATTAGTCCCAGTTGCCTGCGTTTGCCCCACATCCTTCTAAACCTTTCCTATACATGCACCTGTTTAAATGCCTTTTAAATGTTGCAAGTCTCACAAAACATGTTGCAATCATGGATCACTTCTTCAATTTTTCGTAGATCCTGAATCCTATAATCTAGTCACAGCTGCTCTCTTCTCAATTTCATTTGCACATTGATTTCTATTTAAATTTCATTAGTAATGATCTTCAGAGATAAAAGGTACTGCAGATGCTGGAGAATCTGAGATAACAAGGTGTGGAACGTGGTCGAGCAGTTTCAAGGCCGAAGAGATTATGAGAGAGTTGCAGTGGGAGAGAGATTCCCTGAGGTTTGTCCAGAGGGAGGAGGGTAACTTCTTCAGGGTAGGCATCCTTAGAAGACCCTTCATTTCTGATGAAGGGTCTAGGCCCGAAACGTCAAGCTTTCCTGCTCCTATGATGCTGCTTGGCCTGCTGTGTTCATCCAGCTCCACACCTTGTTATCTTAGTAATGATCTTCAAACAGCTTTTGTCTTTACAATGTGAAGTGAAAAATGGAGCGGAATTTTTTATAGCTAAATGTGGGTGGATTCTTGCTTTGGGTAATGCCTTGTGGGCTTGTTGCCTCAAAAAAATATATTAGCTTGGAATTTCTCCAATTTGTTCCTTCGCTGCTGCTATAACTTTATCAGAAGGGGAGTAGAAACTTATTTGCACATTTAAGGTGGATTTTTTGCCGCTGGGGCTTGCGTTTATTTATAAATTTATTTTGTCACAGGATTCGGGCATCATTGCCGTGGTCACCTTTTGTAACCCATTCTCAGGAAGATGGTGAAGAGTCACCTTCTTGGCTCACTGCTGTCCATGCAGGTACCGCAACCAGCCACTGCAGCAACTTTGTTGAACAGCTGCAGTCCATGTGGTGCTGGTGTACCCACAGTGCTGCTCGGAAGGGTGATGCAGAGTTTTGAGCCAGAGACTGAGAAAACAGTGATATAGCTCCACTTCAGGTTGCTGTGTAATTTGGTGGAGAACTGCCGGTTGGTGGTGTATCCATGCGTTTGCTATCCTTGTCTATTGAGATGGTAGGAGCCATGGGTTTAGAAGATGCAGTTGGAGAGGTAACTGTTATTCATCTTATAGATGATGGACACTGTTGGCACTGCACATCACTGGCTGAGTGAGTGACTATTCAATGTGATGGGTGGTGTGCCAATCCTACAGCTGTTTTGTCCTGAATGGTGTTAAGCTTCTGGAACATTGTTCAGCTGCATTTATTTAGGTAAATAGGGATCATTCCACACATTTCTGACTGTACCTTATAGATTATGACAGGCTTTGGAAAGTCAGGAAGTCAGCAACTTGCAAAAGAATTCCCAGCCTCTGATCTGCTCTTGTAGCCACAGGATTTATAATGGCTGGTACAATTTTTATTTCTGGTCAATGATATCTCCTAGATATTGATAATGAGGGGATACCATTGCTAATGCCACTGAATATCAAGGGGCAATAGCTAGAATTCTCTCTTCTTAGAGATGGTCAGTTCTAGCAGTTGTGTGGTGAAAATATTACTTGGCACTTATTAACCCACTCCTTATGTTGTCTTCATGTTGCTGAATATTGCCAGGACTGTGGAGCATCTGAGGAGTCATAAGCATACATGTTGCAATCATTAGCAGACATTCCTACCTCTGGCCTTGTAACTGAAGGAAGACTAATGATGAAGCAGCTGAAGATAGCAAGAACTGCAGATGCTGAAGTCAGAGTTGATACAGTTTGAAGCTGAAGGAACACGGCAGGTCAGGCAGCATCAGAGGAGCAAGAGAGTCAATGTTTTAGGCTTAGACCCTTCATCAGGATCTGGCTTCTGTTTTGTTCCATGATGTCACACTTGACCAAATGCACCATTGATGTCAATAGCCTCCTCTCTGGAGTTCTGCCCTTTTGTCTATGTTTGGACAAAGGCTTTAGTGATGTCAGGAGATGAGTGGTCCTTGTAGGATCCAACATGAACATCAGTGAGCAGGTCATTGCTGAGTAAGTGCCATTTGATAGTAGTGTCATTGACCCTTTCCACCAGAGTACGAACAACAAAAAGCACATTGATGAGGTGGTAACAGTGGGTTTGATTTGTCCTGCTTTTTGTGGATAGTGTTATGGGCCTAAGGGACATTTTTTTCACACAGAGGGTGGTGCGTATATGGAATGAAACACCAGAGGAAGTGGTGGAGGCAAGTACAGTTGCAAAATTTAAAAGGCATCTGGACGGGTACATGAATAGGAAGGGTTTAGAGGGATATGAGCCAAATGCTGGCAAACGGGACTAGATTAATTTAGGATATCTGGTCAGCATGGACGAGTTGGACCAAAGGGTTTGTTTCTTTGTTGTACATCTCCATGATTCTATGACTCTAAATTCATCTCTTAAAGCTGCAGTATCATCACCGTAGGAGACTAATTAATTAATTAATTAGTCCAATTCATTCATTCATCCATCTATTCACCCGTGCTCTGCTTGAAGGTGGAACCTTTGCTCATTGTTAACTGATGTTTCATCTTGCGTTGTTTCCTTACCATTTATTCAGTGGTGGTTTGCCATTACCTTCCAATCTTAGGGGCAAGGCAAAGAGAAATGCCTGCTTAAGTGAGAAAGGGAAGTAATGAAAGCCCTTTAAACCCTATGTTAGTCAAGATTGTTTTTCTCAAATACTAACGTGAAAAAGTATATGGTCCATAGTGCTTTGGCTTTAGATTGCATTTTATACTGGTGGCATGTCAATTTTGCTGATGAAGATTCCATTTTGTACTTTGCTGAAAATCATGCTGATTTTCTAAATTAATTTCTGGCGTGGTATTCCCAGAACACCTAGTGATACAGTCAGGTGCATAGATATTTCAAGATAATGTCCCAGTACTTCAACTTTCAAATTATGCAAATTTATGCATTATCTTAAAAATGCAAACAGACATATTTTGTGTTTTCAAATGATAGAAATTATTAGGCAGCTTACATTCCATAAAAATAAGAAGAGTGAAATAGTCAGCTATATACTGTGCGAGTTGAATGCTACCTAAACTCTGCTTGTAGTTATCTTACTTAAAATAGTAAAAAATTGTTGCAAAAATGTGTGATTTATTGCACACAGATATATTTATAGTGACGATTACTTCATTGATTGCAGTAATTATTGAATATTTTTGAATAAGATTAATTATAAGTGCAAATTATTTGTAAAGGTCTGAAGAACTTCATCAGAATACCGATATTATTAGCGACTTATCCCAGTACACCAATCATTTTAAAATAGGCTTACTGCTGCATCTTTTCTGCTTGTTAAGTAAATGCAATTAACGTAAATGCAGCAGCCTGATCTGCTTTATAATCAAGAGTCTATAACTTACCCCAAGGTAATAAGTGATTTGTACACTTGCAAATTGCAATTAATTGTTAAATTATTCAGCTTTCCATCCAAACAGTAGGTTGTTTGTAATAACCATAAATAACAGAATTAATCTTAATTTCCCATGACATTTGATGAATACTGGCACCCTATTTGAGAATAATAGTTTTGACACACTGAAACTGGACATTGTTGGGGCTGAGACCATGCTGGAATTTGTATTTTCCCTGGTTTTGGACTCCCTGCCATTAGTTTGGAAGACTGAGTACATGCTTTCTGTTGTCACGTCGTGCCTAATCTGGAATTTATAAAGTGGCGTTGCTAGAGGTCAATTGCTGATCATCAGATACTCATCCCTGCTCCACTTACTGGAAAATAAATGCAATTTGGTGCCAGTTTGGTTTGGAATGAATTACTGGACCCAGTTCCATTTATAGAACGAAAATGTCTCTTCATCCTTCTAACTCAAACTGTAAACTCCCTGGAGCTGCAGACCCTATTGCACTGGTGAATCAGCATCTTTGAGTCTATGGAATAGGGATGACCAAGGGTAAGGAGGTTTTAAAGCACTGCAATAGACTCAGATCTGGCGTGCACAAAACTCTTGCTGACCCCATCTCTAGAATTAGCCGAGAACAGCCACACCATTCTCATGGTTACTCTGATGTGCTAGCAGTGCCTAGATCTCCCATGAGCACAAGTACATAGAAACATACAAATTAGGAGCAGGAATTTGTCATCGTGTATCTGTCTGTGTGAAAATGCAAAGAGTTGACATCCTGGTTTAAATATTAAGAAGTGCCCATTGGTGACCTCTGACATTGACCCTGCTGAGGGCTTCAGGGTTTTTGAGATGACATCCTATTATTACCAAAAAGTCAAAGAAATTTTGATTAAGGGACAACAAGTATAGGATTTCATAGGGCTCTCGAGACTTAAAGCAGAACTCAAACAGAAGGCACAATCCATTGCGATGAGCTATGTTGTCTTTAAGGAATTGTTTTATACTGATCATGTGATTACACAGGGTTGCAAAAATGTTTTCCATTCCTATCAACACTGAAGATAGTTCAGGCTGCAAGATTTGGCCAGTTTGTGACGAAACAAAAATGATGAGAGAGCTAATGAACCGTAGGCCTCATTTAAGTTCGTTAATGAATTGTAACTGGTCATTCAGATTGGAACACAGCCTGGTGAATGAATCACAAAGAAAAGCTTGAATCTGATGTCAGATGCTGAGAAAATGAAAATTCAATAGAATTAAACCCTGGCAAAACTGGAGTCAATGGGAATCAGGCAGAAAACTCTTGGCTGGTTGGAGTCATACCAGGTACATAGGAAGATGGTCATGTTTATTGTAGAGGTCAGCTATCTCAGCTCCAGAACATCTCTGCAGGAGTTCTTCAGGGTAGTGTCCTAGGCCCAACCATCTCCAGATGCTTCATCAATGACCTTCCCTGCATCATAAGGTCAGAAGTGGGGATGTTTGCTGATGATTGCACAATGTTTAGCACCGTTTGGACTCATCAGATACTGAAGCAGCCCATGCTCAAAGACAATAAGATCTGGACAATGTCTAGACCTCTGCTGAAAAGTGGAATGTAACGTTCACACCACACAAATGCCAAGCAATGACCATCTCCAACAAGAGACAATCTAAGCATTGCCTTTTGACATTCAGTGGCAGTACCATTATGAATCCTCCACTATCAACATCTTGAAGGCTACCATTGATGAAAAATTGAACTGGACTAGCAATACAAATAGTGTAGCTACAAAAGCAGATCAGAGGCTAGGGATACTCCGGCATGTAACTGACTTCCTGCCTCCCCAAAACCTATCCACTATCTACAAGGTGCAAGGGAGATGGGAACAATTATAATATTTAAAAGACATTTGGACAGGTACATGAATGGGAAAGGTTTAGAGGAGCATGGGCCAAATGCAGGCAGATGGGACTTGTTAAGTTTGGGATACCTAGTCAGCATGGATAAGTTAGGTGAAGGGTCTGTTTCTGTGCTGTATGGCTCTATGACTCCAAGTCAGGAGTCTGATGAAATACTCCCCATTTGTCTGGATGGGTGCAGCTCCGATAACACTCAAGAAGCTTGACACTGTCCATGACAAACCAGCCCACTTTGCTGGCTATACCATTTATTACTAGTTAATTTCAGGTTACTGATCACCATGTCAGTTATATTTAAGCATGTGAATGTAAAGTAGAATAATCTTGATTAAACTGTAAATTTTTTGTTTAAAATTGGAAAGTTCCATTGTAAGATCTAAGGACTTTTTACTGCATTCCCTTTGTAACTCTGGTCAGAGTTTAGAAGTGGGCTACTTCAGAGTGCAGGCAACATTTTAAGAATCTGATCTGGCCTGTGGCCCATGGTTGTGGCAAGGGTTCCAAAGCGAGTAATTCTAATAATTTGGCCTCGCACTGATGATCAGAGGTGGGTATTTCATAGTTGATGCATCTAGCATGGTAGAGGAGCTAGCTACATGTGGATAGGCACAGAGAGCAACACAAGGTAAGGGTTCATTTAAAGTTACTTGTTACATTACTGCAGTTTCCATCTGCACTTTGCTTTTCCATGTATATACACTAAATTTCAAAGCTTCAATTTCAATTGTGACACTTCTTCAGAACTGAAAAATAATTCTCTTGACAGCTGCTGCCAGACCTGCTGAGTTTCTCCAGCATTCCTTGTGTTTGGATCAAGTGAGATTCATTAATATGATCAAATGCAACGCAACAAGAATTGCAACGCATTCGCTTGATTTCAGTTTCACTGAGTTCTGAAAATTACTGTTATTCATTTATGAAATTATCTTTAATCCTTGTTAAAAACATTTTAGAAGTATCCAACTGAAAATGAACTACAAAGGTGCAATCTTTCCTAGTTGTCACCCTGAATTGACATAATTCAATGCATCCCTAACATTATAAAAGCCACTTAGTGACAGATCCACTGCTAATATGTGCTAAAGCTCTCTTTACTGAGTTTCAAATTTACAATAGATATTTTGTTAGAGTAGCAGAGCAAAAAGCTACACATTTCTTTACATTTAGGCAACATGTGAAATTACTGTAAATGTATCTAAAACCCAAAAGAGTTAAAGTTTGCCTTCAATTACAATTGTTTAAAAAATCAAAAATAAGTGTTTTAAGCAGTTTTTTTCAATCCAACTAACCTCATTCTTTGACATAACCTATGAGTGCACACCTGTCATCCTTGATGACATTTTGCCTTTTTAAAAGTAGGTTCCTGTACCATAAAGATCATTGCACTTGACTGCTCCAAAGATGTTACATTTGATTCAGTGCATTGTTAATGAATGTCATTTCAATTATATTATTAAGCAGCTTTCTCTTGTCTGGATGATTAGAAAGTGCAATGAATTAATGAGAACTATAGTGCCAACACTAAAAAGATCCAAAATTGCATTCAATTAGAACCCGTGTGGGAAGCTTGGCGTAGCAGGGAAGAGGGCTAAGGCCCCACAGTCACAGGTTCAGGAGCTAGTGCAATTAATTAAACAAAGGACATCAAAGGTGGGAGTCTCTGGATTAGATCCAATACCTGGTGCTCGAGAGCATAAAAATGGTAAATTATCATGGGGTTGAAGAAATGGTGTACCTGTCATGTCTCTGTCTCCTGTTGGATGGGGTCAATTCTAGGGCAGGAGGAAACTATTCAACATGTATGGATTGGGACTGAGTTCTAGTGGGATGGCCAACTAGTACTGTGGAGGCGGGTTTAGACTGCTTTGGCAAGGGCATGAATAGCATGACAAATGACCTGAAATGAAATGTACAGATGACAAGAGAGATGAGTAACATTAGAATAAAGAATATCTCATTCAGGAATAGGGGCATCAGGCAGGCGTCAAATGTAAGCAGTCTAAAGTAAGTTAGAGACATCATTGTACTCGGTTTTCCTTTGTTCTTGAAAATGGCAGTTTCTTGTGTGTGGAGTCATCTGTTGTGTGTTTTAATGTAACTGTGGAGTTACATGTCTGCCCCACAGTGTGGACTGATTTTTTTGGGACTGCCCAGTCTTTCTAGTTTAACTTTTGTCCTTTGCTGCTAATGTTCTCTGCCGTTTAAAAGCAATAACATTACTTAAGATTACTTCTTTGTTGCACATTTTTCTCCCAGCCAATGACAACCATTTCACATTCCCTGAAGTTCATCCTAAAGGAGGACTTGAATCTTAATGTTGGCCTACCTTACAGGTAATTTCTGAATTGAAGGACCATTTTACGCACTATCTTCTCAACAGTCACAATAATACATGATGTCTGCATCTGAGCTCGGCTCGCTGGAGGAGTGCTTCAATTCCAGACATTTCTATTCTTTGAAGCTCCCCTTCCTTTATAATTCAGGGGATGAGGACAGAACTTGGTAAATATAGCAAGAATCTTTCTTCCCCCCTTATTCATTAATGAGATGAGGACATTGCTGGCTTTTCCAACAACTGCCAATGGTTTCACTATCATCTTCAGATTCTTAATTTCAGTTATTTTATTGAATTCAAATTCCACCATCTGCCATGGCAGGGTTTAAACCCAGGTCCCCAGACCATTATCTGGTCTCTGGATTAACAGTCCAGCGATAATACCACTAGGCCATTGCCTCCCTTACATCATTTAGTCATTCCATTTCATGCCCATGATGTTTCAAATTCATTTCATGTGGGAATCTATCCAACTGCTTAATATTTCTGAGTAAATAGCCCATGTCTCATGGGTATAAAAGAAGGTGGGGATTATCACAGTTTTGTATGCAGCAAACTCTGTTGTCGGGTCACTATTGGTTTGCTCCACAGTCTCTTACATGAATTGGTAAATGAGACTTGTTCTGATGATTTTATTTGTCAACTCACGGCAAATGCAATCTGGAGATTGTGTTCCTGAGGGAATTTATTTACAGCCTTCAGGCTTATGTCATTGATAATTATAGAAGGTGGGGTATAGTCCGAATCTGGTGATGTTAGTGGATTATCTCTGTCTTCTTGAAATGCACAGTTAACTCATAGTCATTGGTCAGTTTTCGAACACAGTGAATAATCCTGTGACTGCCACGCTCACAGTGTGAAGCAGAGACTCTCAGTCATCAGTGAACAGCTTCCTAATCTCTGGTGCATTAGTTGGGGATTGTAATTGTTTCGAGCTGAGATGATTGCCTTCTGCTCTGAATTCGATGTACACTCTGTCAATTTTTCCATCAAATTCCACCTAAAATATAACAGCAAAGAACGAACAGACATCATGACAGATCCCTTCACACCACTTTGAAAAGCTCCGAAGTCCGACGACACCAGGTTATAGTCCAACAGGTTTATTTGAAATCACAAGCTTTTGGATCATTGCCCCTTCACCTGACCAAGGGGCAACACTCTGGAAGCTTGTGATTTCAAATAAACCTGTTGGGCTATAACCTGGTGTGGCCTGGCTTCTGACCTTGTCCATCCCACCCCTGCACTGGCACCTCCGCATCACCACATTGGAAGTCAAAGGAGTTAGTGTATTCACTGTTGTCAGTGACTCTGGCTCTCTTCCATAATTAAATCACCCCATCAATTTTACAACTCTATGAGGACATCCAAATTTGGTTATAACTTTCCTCTATTTACTACTTCAGGTGAACAAAGGGATAATAGAGTCTCATCTGGAACTTACAACAGCTCTCTTGCATTTGCCAAAGAGTGAAGATCATGTCTCTAATGGCCTTGTCTTTCCTGAAGCCACTTTGACTTTCTGCCTGTGTAAGTTTAGCTGTGTAGCTTACCAGTGGAAATTTTGCCAGAATCTTATTTGATATGAAGAAGCAGCAAGATTCCTGAGCAGTTGACGCACAGATTTTTATCTCTTTCATGAGAACGTACATGAGAACAATCATGGCACTCTTGAATTCCTGAGGAATGTTTTGTTGATCCCACACTCTGGGAAATAATTGTGTGAGTTGGATATCTAGCTCCAGAAGGTCTGAGCTTGGAGTTTTTCTTGAGCTAAAAGATGTGATGGTTTTATCAACGCCACAATTTGCAGGGTTTCTCATTTGGGCCAAGTTTGTCTTTAGGTTCTTCATTTATGATGATTGGGTGTTAAAGGAAGTTTGTAAGTTGCTCAGACAAGTACTCAGCCAGTTAGGGAAGATTGCCTTTCGCAGTCTTCAGGGTTCGATAGAAATTTCTCGCAATGAATGTGTGTATAGGAAAATGCATATAGCACCATAAATAAGGTTGGTAAGCGGCAGTCACTCAGTATTAACAAAAACAGCAATTAGTCAAAAAGCTTAGCAGGTCTGGAAGCATCTGTGGAGTGAAATCAGAGTTAACGTTTCAGTCCCAGTGACCCTTCTTCAGAAAGATGGTGGCAGAGTAAGTGGCTCCATTCAGAGCTCCACTCTGCTCACCAGTTCTCGTTCCTTTTCCTTTCTTTTTTCATCTGTCTTCTCTCTCGTCTCTGCAGTAATTCAATCCCCTCCACAACACACAACCTCACCCCCAGCCCTTTAATTACCTAACTAAGGATGTTGGGTTGCAACCCTGACCTGCGTGGCAGGAGCTGAATGTGAAGGCCATGTCCTGCAGCGATGGTGGATTGAGCATGGGCCAGAGCAGTGGCGGCAATCAAGAATGGGCCAGTTCAGCAGTGAGAATGGGCCGGTGAGGTGGTAGAGGCGAGAGTGGGTTGGTCAGCCGATAGTGGTTAGAATTGGCTGATGAGGCAGTGGTGGTGAGATGGGGCTGGTGAGGCAGTAGCGGTCAGAGTGGGCCGGTGAGGCGGTAGCAGTCAGAGCGGGCCGGTGAGGGGGTAGCAGTCAGAGCGGGCCGGTGAGGCGGTAGCGGTGAGATGGGGCTGGTAAAGTGGTAGTGGCAAGAGTGGGCTGGTGAGGTGGTGGCGGTCAGAGAGGGCCAGTCAGCCTATAGCGGTGAGAGCGGGCCGGTGAGGCAGTGGTGGTGAGATGGGGCTGGTGAGGCAGTGGTGGCAAGAGCAAGCCGGTGAGGCGGTAGAGGTGAGAGTGGGCTGGTGAGGCGGTAGTGGTGAGAGTGGGCTCGTGAGGTGGTGGCGGTGAGAGTGGGCTGGTGAGGTGGTAGCGGTGAGAATGGGCCAGTGAGGCGGTAGAGGTGAGAGAGGGCTGGTGAGGTAGTAGAGGTGAGAGTGGGCTGGTGAGGTGGTAGCGGTGAGAATGGGCCAGTGAGGCGGTAGAGGTGAGAGAGGGCTGGTGAGGTAGCAGAGGTGAGAGTGGGCTGGTGAGGCAGTAGCAGTGAGAGTGGGCTGGTGAGGTGGTAGCGGTGACAGTGGGCTGGTGAGGTGGTCGAGGTGAGAGTGGTCTGATGAGGTGGTAGCAGTGAGAGTGGGCTGGTGAGGTGGTCGAAGTGAATGGTCTGGTGAGGCGGTAGCAGTGAGAGTGGGCTGGTGAGGCAGTAGTGGTGAGAGCTCAAAGAGAGAGAAGAACATTTCAACAAAGGAATGGATAACAATCAACCTGGGAGAATGAATAGCTACTGATGGGGACAATTAGTGGCTAATAATGGGTTCTGTGTAACAGCAAACCATGTGATAACTAGACTTGTTGGTGGGGGTTGGAGTAAGGACATGGGCCAAGGTTCCTCAAACCCTAAAATTGTTCAACTGAATATTGAATTCAGAGGCTGTGGAGTTCCCAAGCGGAAATGAGGTGTTGTTCTTCCAGCTTGCGCTGAGCTTCGCTGGAATACTGCAGTAAGACGGAGACGGAGATGTTGGCCAGGGAACGGGGTGGTGCGTTGAAATGGCAGGCGACTGGGAGTTCAGGGTCTTTTTTTGTGGGCAAAACGCAGGTGTTCTGCGAAATGGTCACCTAGTCTATGCTTCGTTTCTCAAATGTAGAGGAGACCACATTGTGAGCAACAAATGCAGTAGACTAGATAGTCTAGTGGTAGACTAGTTGTGCAGTAGACTAGGTAGTCACTTAGTACGTATGCTTTGGTGACAGTAGCAGAGACCTGGTTCAAAAAATGGGACATTTGGAAATCAAAGGTTGGCGGAGCCTCTAGCATTATCAGGACTGTGTTAACTGCAGCATATGTGAGCCTGGCTGTCTGTATGGACAGGCTGAAAACCATGAAAAGTCAAGTCCATTAGAACACGTAGTGACTGCCAGAAAAGTACAGAGGCCTGCACTCTACTGTTTTAGCCGTTGTTACTCAGCATCATTAGCATGGTGAGAGGGCACAAGAAATCTAGACCTTAGTCCAGGTGTCCCTCCCTTCAAACAGCCAGGGTGGTACCAGCCAGCACTCAGATGAAGTCCACCCAGAAGCCTCCTCTCAGGTCACTCCAGAGATGCCCGGCCCCTCCACATGCACACAGCCTGTGATCCCTAACCCTGTGGAATCACAGAGGGTGAGCCTGTATCTGGCCAGCGTGTTCTCACCATATGCCAGTCACAAATGGTCTCTGTGACATCCACTCACCTCTCCAGGACTAACAGGGTCCACTACAGAACAGGCTCTGTCCAACCCAGCAGTAGGACTGCACCTAAGCATAGATGATAGATGGATGATACTGCTGTGTAAATTATATACTGCCACAATTGTTATAGTGCAGAAGGTGACCATTCAGCCCATCTTGCCCGTGCCAGTTCTATTACCTAGCACCAGTCTCCAGGCCTTTCCCCATATCTTTGTAATTCATTTCTATCCAAAAAAATCATCTAATGTCCCCCTTGAATCCCTTTATTGAACCTACCTCCACCACATTTCCAGGCACTGCTTTGCGGATCCTAACCACTCATTTTGTGCGAGAGTTCTTTTCTCACATCACCCTGGTTTCATTTGCAAATCAAGTCTAATCTATACTCTCCCATTTCTTTTTTCTTTTATGATGGGGAACAACTTCTCCCGGTTCACTCTGTCTAGTCCGCACATGATTTTGAAAGCCTCAATTAAATTTCCTCTCCTTTCCAAGGAGAACAGTCTCAACATCTTCAATCTATTTTCCTAACCGAAGTTTCTCATTCCTGGAACCATACTTGTAAATTGCTTCTGCCACCTCTCCAGTGCTTTCCTCTGTGGTGTCCATAACTGTCCACATTACACAGAATGTGTAAACAGAATCTCATATCTACATATACTTTCAATCCTCATCTGTCAGTTTGACTGTCGGTAAAGCTGTCAGACAGTGTTAAATGGATACCATGTCCCAGTTAAGGGTTGCACAGAGGCTCAGTGGTTAGCACTGCTACCTCAGAGTGCCAGGGATTCCAAGTTTGATTCCACCCTTAGGTGGCATTCTCCCTGTGCCTGCGTGCGTTCCCTCTGGATGCTCTGGTTTCTTCCCACAGTCCAAAGATGTAGGTGGTTTGGCAAATCCAAGTTTGTCATAGGGTCCACGGATGTGTTGACTATGTGGATTAGCCATGGGAAATGCAGGGTTCCAGGGGTGGGTCTGGATGGAATTCTCTTTGGAGGGTTGATGCGGACTCGATGGGCCAAATGGCCTGCTTCCATGCTGTAGCAATTCTGTAATTCTAATCAAACTCCTCGTACATCGCAAAGACGCACAAAGTTATAAGTGCGAGGCATTGTTTATTCTGAGAAACATATTAGATAGCTACAGAATTCACACGTTCTTAACCCTTACATCCATATCTGCAGCCAAGACTTGGTGAGGAAGTTATACTGATTGCAAAGTTAATATGAATGCTTGATAAAAGTTCTGAGTGTCCCCTCATACACTTAGGGGCCATTTTGTGTTTGTGAGTAAATATTCATTCATGACTGTACTTTGTTGGGGTAAAGGTTAATTCCATCTGTTTTACAGGGAAATGTGCACTCATCCAGGGATATACAATATCTTTAATCATTACCACCCAAACTAGGACTCATCATGCATTGTTTTGGCTAGAGAAGAATTTTTAAATACTGACTGAGAAATGTACAGGTATAGTGAAATCTACTAAAACATTGTATGTTTATTTAAAGTGAGTGCAAAATTGCAGATGCTGACAGACATACCATGATGGGCGAATGAGAAAGGTTTGTGTCAGGATGCCTGTCAGAGCATTAATAGCCATGTCAGAACTCACTGCTGTCAAGACCCTAATGGGAAGAGTGTTCTCGGGATCTAGCCCCACTATTTCACAAATGTATAGATGACAGCAATTTCATTACTAGGATGGTTAATTTGTCTAACCATGACTGCTATCTAAAATAAAGGAAGCCTTGGGTTTCATCAATAAATAAAACAAAAACACATTATAAACTAAATAAGAACCAAACAAACTGTGGAAGCTTGAAATGGACCTTGATCAGATGAGCCAATAGGCCGAGGGGTGGCAGATAGAGTTTAATTTAAATAAATGTGAGGTGCTGCATTTTGGAAAGGCAAATCAGGGCAGGACTTATACACTTAATAGTAAGGTCCTGAGGAGTGTTGCTGAACACAGGAACCTCAGAGTGCAGGTTTGTAGTTCCTTGAAAGTGGTGTCACAGGTAGACAGGATAGTGAAGAAGGCATTCGGTATGTTTGCCTTTATTGGTCAGTGCATTGAGTACAGGAGTTGGAAGGTTGTGTTGCAACCGTACAGAACATTAGTTAGGCCACTTTTGGAATGCTGCGTTCAATTCTGGTCTCCCTGCTATAGGAAAGATACTGTTAAACTTGGAAGGGTTCTGAAAAGATTTACAAGAATGTTGCCTGGGATGGGTATATGAATAGGAAGCATTTAGAGGGATATGGGCCAAATGTTGGCAAATGGGACTAGATTAATTTAAGATATCTGGTCGGCATGGACAAGTTGGACCAAAGGGTCTATTTCTGTGCTGTGCAACTCTATGACTAACTCAGAAACAAAAACTGAAATTGCTGGAAAAGCTCAGCAGGTCTGGCAACACCTGTGGAGAGAAATCAGAATTAATGTTTCACGTCCAGTAATCCTTCCTCAGAACTAGGAAAATGTCAGTTTTTGTACAGAATATAGGGTGGGGGTAGGGGATAGGGAGTAAACGATAGGTGGAGATAGAGCCAAATGAGACAGAAGAATAGTTGGACAGACAAAGGAATGGAAATGATCAACCTAGGAGAGCTGTGTCCCTCTCATTCAATTCTAGTCTCATTTTACAATGCATCATCCCAGGAGATACAGCCTGTTGCAGTCCATGAGCTGGGAATATGTCCCTGAGTACACTGTGTCCTAGCTGCAGTGTTATAATGAGGGTTAGCAGGGCAATCTGAGGGCAGCACTGAAGGGCAGAAGTGTCTTGTAAGCAGATTGGAGACGTACCATGAGGGTTCTTAGAGGCCAGCACACATCAGATGCCAAAGTTAGTGGACAAGGGTGCATATATTCAGTGTCCATGGAGCATTTCCATAGAGCACACAGTGAGCTGATGTTACCGGGTACCCTCTCTGCTGTCCATATCAAGAATTCTCTAAATGGTTCCATCTGTTTCTAAGATTGGAAGCTGAATATTAATGAGGTTCGTTGTGCTGTTAATAAAATGTTAATAAGAATTAACAAACCTGCTTAATTGACAACTCATTGCTGTCTAGTGAAAAATGTGCTTTGCCTTTTGGTAAGGGTATAAACCATGCAGTGAATTGCTCACAGTGTTGAGATTGGCCTCATCACACTGCTCACATGATTCTACCACAAATCTCGCCGTAGCAAATATCAGTCTGGCTCCTGTAAGATTGTGCAGGCCTGGCATTGTAAAGGCAGGAGAATGGTATTCAGTTAAAATGCTCACAGAGCCAGTGCAGAAGTGATGGACTGAATGGCTTCCTTCTACACCATAACAACTCTATGATTCTGTGATGTGGAGGTGCTGGTATTAGACTGGGGCGGGCAAAGTCAGAAGTCACACATCACCAGATTATAGTCCAAAGGTAATTTGAAATCACTGCCTTTCAGAGCACTGCTCGTTCTTCAGGTCAAAGGAGCAGTGCTCCAAAAGCTTGTGATTTCAAATAAACCTGGTTGGACTATAATCAGAGGTTGTGTGACTTCTGACTTTGATTCTGTGAAGACACTTCAGAAATCTGGACATTGCTGGAGACTCTGCCCAGCCACAGTTTGTACTTTTTGTTAATCATTAAGACTGCACACAGGATGAATTAATGAAAAAGACTTTATCCTTTCTGTAGTAGTGACCCTTTATAGATAATAGATTTGTTGTATTTAGCACCATAGATAAGTGACTTCAAAGTCACTGAAGTGTGCTTCATACTCTTCATTGTTAATTATTTCACTGTCTTCTGGGAACTCTGTTGTTACATTTGTCAAACTAGCCTGAAAAAGGTCAAGAAAAAAATATTCATTGCCAAGTATTCAGTCACACTGATAATTCAGGTTTGATTTCACTTCTTGAAACTGTGCCCTGTATTGCGCTCTATGACATTTACAGTCATGTAATTTCCACAGAGCCTTTTTGATAATTTAATTAATGGCGACATGAGTTATATGGTCATAGATGTCGGTGAGCTTGAAAGCATTAAAATTAATTTCTGTTGCCATGCTTTCCACATGAAATTCTGTATCCTGTTAACATGACTAGACATTGCTTCTACAATACTGAATGGTGGCCAACCTCAAGCATTTATTCAGATGTTCAGATCTATAAGATTGACCTGCTGTATGAAAGTTTAATTACAAATAGATTTTTATGAATCAGATGGAACAGATTGAAACCATTCTCGGCTTTGCCAGCCTGCTTCTTTGGACACTACACCCTGAAACTGCAGGCTTTGGAGGGTGAGGGAGAGCAGGGGTGAGAGGCCCATTTATTGGTGGAACAGTTTGCTTCAGTATTGTGGTGGTGTTTGAAGGGGAAGTTTTAGGGCACAGTCTTCAGGAGCAGGCAAATGGAATTGCCTGAGAAGGAAGCTCAAAGGCAGTGTTATTCAGAATAGAAGTGGTTAAGTGTGAATTTATCCTATGTTGACCATTTATTTTTCTGGCACTAAAGGTAGAAAAATTGCCTATCACATTCCTCCACCCCATCAGTGACAAGGGTTCAGCTATCGAATCATACAGCACAGAAACAGACTTTTTGGCTCAACTAGTCCACACTGACCACGTTCCCAAACTAGTCCCACCTGCCTGCATTTGGCCCTTTCCTATTCATGCACTTGTCCAAATGTCTTTTCAGTGTTGTCACCATACCTGCATCCCTCACTTTCTCTGGCCGCTCATTCCACATACTAGGTACAGTGGTTCAGTAGTTAGTACTGCTGCCTTACAGAACCAGGGACAGGGGTTCAATCCTAGCCTTAGGAAACTATCTGTGTGGGTTTCCTCCCACTGGCAAAGATGTGGACTGGCCACGCGAAATTGATCAGTGTCCAGGGATGTGTAAACAGGGTGGATTAGTCATGGGAAAATGCAGGATTACAGGGATTGAGTGGGCTGGTGTGGACTTGATGGGTTGAATGGTTAATAGGCCCAACCCACTCATTCCTCAATTTCCTGTTATGAAGAATCTTGGGTTGTTTGTCTTTGCCATAAGGTTTTTATGTGAGATCCTGGCATATTGTCAGCCCACCTTTATTTTAATGAACACCTTGAAAATGCTGGTGACAATTTTGCATTAAAACTATGAAAGGAAATTAAACACTCTACACACTTCCTGTATTCCCAAATAGGTGACTAAAGTGATGACACCTTTGAAACCAGGATGAGAGTAGCAATGGGCCAGTTATTAAGAAAGTGGAGGTCTTTAGGACCCCCCGGAAATGGAAAATATCCAAGGGCCCTGAAAGCAAAACTAATTGCAAAGCAGAAGGCTAAAACAGTTGAAAATTCTGATATTTCAGGGCACGTTCTTCAAATCTGCAAAAAAAGGTAATTTCACTCAATAGAGCCATGAAAAATCAATGTGCCACATCGGAACATCACTGCTAATCTTTCTGATATAACTCTTCATTAGAATTGGAAACAGCAATAACCTTGTGCTTCTATGATGTCTTTCATTTCTGAAAATGGACCAAGCATTCCACGGGAGCCAAAGGAAAGTGAGGTGGAGGAGCAGCAAGGTTTAGGGAGGAATTTTTAGAGCTTTGGGCCCAATTGGCTGAAGATATACAATGACTGGCAGAGAAATTAAAATCAGGGATGATCAAGAAGCCAGTACAGCTTCTCAGAGGACTTTGGTGTGGCGTGGTGGCTCAGCGGTTAGCACAGTTACCTCACAACATCAGGGACCCAGCTTCAATCCCACCCTCAGGCAAATGTCTGTGTTGAGTTTGCATGTTCTCACTGTGTGCCTGCATGGGTTTCCTCTGGGTGTTCTGGTTTCTTTCCACAGTCCAAAGATGTGTAGATTAGGTGGATAGGCCATGCTAAATTCCCTGTAGTGTGCGGGCTAGGTGGGTAGCCCTGGGAAATGCAGGGTTATAGGGATGGGGTGGATCTGGGTGGAATGCTCATCGAAGAGTTGCTGTGGACCTGATGGGCCAAATGGCCTGCTTCCACACCATAGGGATTCTATCCCATCTATTGGCCATGAAAAATTGCCCATAATGTCCAGGGATATATAGGTTAGATGGGTTGGCTATGGGAAATGCAGGGTGATGGGGAGGGTGGGTGTGTTTAGTTGGAATGCTCTTCAGACGGTTGATATGGTCTCAATGGGTCAAATGGCCTGCCCCACATTGTAAGGATTCTATAAACTATGGGATTACAGAAAATTACACAGATAGAGAGGGATGATACCACTGGAGGGAATTGAAAACAGGGAGAACAATTTTAAAATTGAACTGGAGTTTGACTGGGTAGGTTATTGAGCACAGGCAAAGGTGATGAATGGGATTTGGTATAAGTTAGGACACAGGCAGCAGAGTTTTGGATGATCTCAAGATGACAGAAAATAGAATTCAATCTGATGCAGGAATCATTAAATCTAGAATTGTAAAAGGAATGAATGTTTCACAAGCAGATGGATTATGGTAGGGAGTGCGTTGGGCAATAATATGGAGGTGGAAGTAAGCTGTTTTGGTGATGGTCGGAAGTTTGTCTCAGCCTGAAACAGTCTGGCTCAGCCTCAGAGAGTTATCGGAAAAGGGGTTGGAGTAGATGGCTAGGGAACTAGAGAAAGATAGTCTCATCAGAGATAAAATTTTTTTTGGAATGAGAGAGGCTGTCTGCCAAGAGAGAGGGAATGTATCCTCAAGATAGCAATCGAAATGTACAAAATCTCTAAGGCCATCAGTCATCAGCTAGAGCTTACTAATTGGAGAATGGAGGAGGCTTTGTATTACGCTGAGAGATCTTCTAGGCCAAATGAGACAGGAGATTGGGAAACAGGAAGAAACGTTGATAGAAGATTTACCATTAGAACATAGGAACAAAAGAACTAGGAGTAGGTGTAGGCCATTCAGCCCCTCTATCCTACTCTGCCATCATGGCTAATCTCATTTTGGCTTCAACTCCACTATCCTGCCCGCTCTCCATAACCCTTCAACCCATTACTACTTAAAAATCTGTCTATCTCCTCCTTAAATTTACTCAATGTCCCAGCATCTGCTAGACTCTGAGGTAGAATTTCACAGATTCATGACCCTCTGAGATGAGTAATTTCTCCTCATGTCTATTTTCAATCTGTTACGCCTTAGCATAAACAAAGAACAAAGAACAAAGAAAATTACAGCACAGGAACAGGCCCTTCGGCCCTCAAAGCCTGCACCAATCCAGATTCTCCATCTAAACCTGTCGCCTATTTTCCAAGGATCTGTATTCCTCTGCTCCCTGGCCATTCATGTATCTGTCTAGATGCATCTTAAATGACGCTATCGTGCCTGCCTCTACCACCTCCGCTGGCAATGCGTTCCAGGCACCCACCACCCTCTGCATAAAGAACTTTCCGACCATATCTCCCTTAAACATTTCCCCTCTCACCTTGAAATCATGACCCCTAGTAATTGAGCCCCCCACTCTGGGTAAAAGCTTCTTGCTGTCCACCCTGTCGATACCTTTCATGATTTTGTAGACCTCAATCAGGTTCCCCCTCAACCTCTGTCTTTCTAATGTAAATAATCCTAATCTACTCAACCTCCCTTCATAGCTAGACCTATAGCTAAACCTATAATCTTTCATTCTAGATTATCCCACACGTAAAGCGGAAACATACTCTTTACGTCAATCCCCTTTAGCATCTTATATGCCCCAATCAGATTATCTTTCATTCTTCTAAACACCAAACAGCACAGGGCTAACCTGCTCAAACTTTCTTCATAAAACAAATCCCTCATCTCTGGAATTGATGTAGTGAACCTCCTCTGAATTGCCTCCAAAACAACTACATCCTCTTAAGTAAGGGGACCACAATTATACACAGTACTCCAGGTGTGGTCTCACTGATGCCTTGTACTGTTGCAGCAACACTTCCTTATTTTATACTCTATTCCTTCAGCAAAAAATACCAAATCCCATTTTACTTCCTTATTATTTGCTGTATTTGCATACTAGTTTTCTGTAAGGAAACCCAGATCCCTCTGCACCGTAGCACTCTGAACTTTCTCTCTATTTAAGTGATAATTTGCCTTTCTATTCCTCTGACCAAAATAGATAGCCTCGCACTTATCCACATTAACCTTCATCTCCCAAATTTTGGCCTATTCACCTGAAATATCCATAATCCATTTGTAAATTTCGTATTTCTTTATTCCAACTTGCTTTCCACGTATTATAGTGTCATCTGCAAATTTGCCTAACACACTTTCTACTCCTGCATATCAGACTTTCTACTCCCGCATCCAAGTCCTTAATAGAGATGGAAAATAGTTGGGACCTGAGGACCGAATCCTGTGACACCCCACTAGTCAACAAGCTGCTCCTATGATGCTGCTTGACCTGCTGTGTTCATCCAGGCCCATGCTTGTTATCTCCGCTGTACCCATTGTGGCTTCCTCTACATCGGGGAAACCAAGCGTAGGCTTGGGGACCACTTTGCAGAACACCTGCGCTCAGTTCGCAACAAACAACTGCACCTCCCAGTCGTGAACCATTTCAACTCCCCCTCCCATTCCTCAGATGACATGTCCATCCTGGGCCTCCTGCAATGCCACAGTGATGCCACCTGAAGGCTGCAGGAACAGCAAATCATATTCAGCCTGGGAACCCTGCAGCCCAATGGCATCAATGTGGATTTCACAAGTTTCAAAATCTCCCCTTCCCCAACCGCATCCCAAAACCAGCCCAGCTCATCTCCACCTCCCTAACCTGTTTTCCCTCTCACCTCAAGCCACACCCCCATCTCCTATCTACTAACATCATCCCGCCCCCTTGACCTGTCCGTCCTCCCTGGACTGACCTATCTCCTCCCTACCCCCTTACCTACACTCACCTTTACTGGCTCCATCCCCGCCTCTTCGACTTGTCTGCCTCCTCTCCACCTATCCTCTCCTCTATCCATCCTCTATCCGCCTCCCCCTTTCTCCCTATTTATTTCAGAACCCTCTTCCCCTCCCCCATTTCTGATGAAGGGTCTAGGCCCGAAACGTCAAGTTTTCCTGCTCCTATGATGCTGCTTGACCTGCTGTGTTCATCCAGCCCCATGCTTTTTAAAACAGTTCATTTTCCATTTCAGTCCACAACCAAAAGCACAGAAAAGTGAAAAAAAAAACGGTATGGTCTTTACATTGCATTATTATTAAAAACTAAGCAATTACATCAGTTGTTATTCTTATGAATCTGTAAATAAGGTTTAGATTTTCAAAAATTTAATGAAAGAATGTAACAAGCAAATTGAACAGAATTAAGGCACCTTTTGGTTTAACATGTCATTTATAGTAAAGTCTAAATTTTACTCCAGTTTCTTGAATATAGAGTTCTAAAATTACCTTGAGGGTATATGTTAGCTAAAAAAAGGTCAGTGTTATAATCCCAGTAGTGCTTTAAAACAGGAGAAACTGTCTCCCGATAGCACTGCTCATTCAGTGATAAGGTAACAAGCTTTACTTGCTCAGCTTTTTTGTCCTTCAGGAAATGAGCTCAATCCTTTTCTCTTTGATTATAACTCTTTTAAAAGCATGAGCGCAAAGGTGTAACGCCACCACATTTCCCAGACCTCAAGATTCAGACCAAAGGCAGAAGTGGTATTTGCATAATTTAAAGATGAACAAATTGAAATATTCTTAATAGACCTAAACCACAGTGAAGAAATGCTCAGTTTAAAAGGTTTTAGGTTAATCTCAGCTAATTCACTCAACAGATTGAGAGTAGCAGTGTAATGAGTCACTGAATCGACTTGAAATCTGTGCAACCCAAGCCACAATAAACAAAGAGAATATGCTTGAAAGTTTGTCAATACTAAATAGATAATCTATTTTAATGTGAATTTAAATATTTTAGAATTAAGATATCTTATCTACTGTCTATATTAGGATTAAACTACATTAGAATTGTACTAATGCACATGAAACAGTGAAAAGAAATTCTATCAGCCCTATAAAGACAGCTATTTCCTTCTGTGATTTAAAATGATAAAGCATATCATGTTTCAAAAAATTAAAATACTATAGATATTATTCTCTGCTGATGAGATAAACCCATTTAAGCTTCCCTGCTACAACTCATCCAGTTACCAGTAAACATTAGACTGCCATATTCAACAGCGCAAATTCAAAGAAAAACAGTGAAAATGCTGGAAATCTAAAGGTACAACAGAAAATGCTGTCATCCAGCATTTGCATTGATGAAAAGTGAGGCAATATTTGAGTGTAAGATTATTCAGTCCATACACACTCATTCTTAGACTGTAAATATGATCTTATCTTGTTTTCTTGCCAAATGTTGACCAATCAGCCAGATGTGGTGGTATAATAGAAGATGCAAATGATGGTTGTTGTTTATTGTATATTGGAAAGGTTGACTGAGAGCAGGAGATAAGCACTGACCATCAGGATAAAGAGATGTTCCGGGGGAGAGAGAACCAATGGTGTGTTGACCAGTCTTCTAGGTTCCATACTGTGTCAGCAACAGGAATGTGTTGAGTCCATACCTTCCCTCTGAAAAGCATCCATCCCAGACCCATGCCCCTACCTTATAACCCTGCATTTCCCACAGCTAATCCATCTAGCCTGCACACTACAGGCAACTGAGCGTGGCCAATCCACCTTAACCTGCACATCTTTAGACTGTGGGAGGAAATTGGAGCACCAAGAAGAAACCCAAGCAGACACAGGGCAAATGTACAAACCCCACCCAGACAGTCACCCGAGGGTGGAATCAAACCTAGGTCCGTGGTGCTGTGAGGCAGCAATGCTAACCACTGAGCCACCGTGCTGCTTGAGATCTTACCAAAGCTCCCGTATCTCAGACATAAGGTAACTAGTTACAAGGTAACATGGAATAAACCAAACTGTTTATTAAGACTGACCATATATTTTATGGGGAAGGCAATGGCCTAGTGGTATAATCACTGGACTGTTAATCCAGAGACCTATGTGAAGTTCTGGGCGACCCAGGTTCTAATTCCACTATGGCAGGTGGTGGAATTTGAATTCAGTGAAATACCTAGAATTAAGAATCTAAAGATGACCATGAACACATTGCTGATTGTCAGAAAACCCCATTTGGTTCACTAATGTCCTTTAGGGAAGGAAATCTGTCATCCTTACCTGATCTGGCAACATGTGACTCCAGACCCACACCAATGTGGCTGGCTCCCAACTGCCCTCTGGGAAATTAGGGATGGGTAATAAATGCTGCCTGTTCAGTGACAACCTTATCTTATAAAATCTTGTCAAATAAGAAACTTCATTTAATCATCTTTCCCAGTTGGTTTTAGTAATGTAGAATGAAGCCAATAAGAAGGGCTGCTGACAGTGAATTTACTCAAGCATCTCAGGTAGTTCACGTGGATACTACCAGAACATATATCAATGATGACGTGACTCTGATGTCAGTAAGACAGATCACCAGACTAGAAGGAGTATCTAGAGAGAGGTCCTAAAATGATAGAATGCTATGATTAGCAACCTGTAATGTATAGATCGAAATGAAAATATTACTGTACATCTTAAATGGAAGTCTTACTCAAGCATCAGGCAGAGTGTATATGTTGAGACAATATGTGCCTTTAAAAGGGATTTGTTCTGTCCTGTTTCTTGTGAGGAGGGGTGCTGTAAACCTGGTACTGAGGACTCTGCTCAAAGGGAAGCAGAGTAAATAGCTTTTGGTTTTTTTTAAAGTAGACAGACAAAGCATTAGTGGGTGGAGTCAGGCTCACACAGACCCAGGGTTTTAGTTTTTACTTGCAGTGGTTGAATTTGGGGTTTTGGTGTTGAAGCTGCTAGACACAGCTCTCTCTCTCTGCTGCTGCTGCGAAAGGCTTGAGTTCCCCTTCTCCGCTGCTAGATTCATTCTATCAATGTTCCTTCTCCTGGATTGGGAGAGATAGCAAGTGAGGGAAATCTGTTTTCCTAAATTAACCTTTGACAAGGGTGTGTTTACGGGATGCTGCTATTGAAACTGTTGATGAGTAGCAATTAAATACTTTATTATTTTATTAAGTATTTCAATAGAACCAAAATTATGTTAATTTTTTTCTTTTCCTTGAACTGTGAGGTCAGAATAAAGAATGTTTTACTTAAAGCCTAGTAGTTTGACCAATCAAATCACACCTGGAAAACAGCACCTTACATTTGTCTTTAAATAAGGTGCAAGGTCTCGGCTATCTCCTTGGTATGCTTTGAGGGGGTTTGGTCTGGTCCATAACAGTGTAGACACCTACAGCCCAGATTCATGAGAAAGTATCTTAATAGCAATGTTTATCCTGTAATAAAAGTTGCTGAAATGCCTTTCATTTGCTGCAAAACTGGTGTAAAACCCCTTTATTTTTCCTAAAGGTTGTGATCTAGATATCAATGGCACAAAATCTGCATACAGTTCCAGTTAATCTAATACACCTTTATTACACTACTCAGTAAAAGTCCATACTGACAATGATACTGGTTGCTTAGAAGACCATAAATCATAGTCTGTCTCAGGTGGTCAATCCAACAACAGATCTCCAGACACAATTTCAGAATGGCTGACCAAACCTCACCAGCCAGCTGTAGCAGTGAGTTGTTCAAGAAGTCTTTCCTTTATACCCCTTTCCTTGTGCCATTTAATCAGTTTTCAATTACATCATTGTTATGTTTGAAGTTATGGTCAGATGTACTTTCTCTGGCTCCTTCATCAAGGCCATGCTTGAATAAACACAAGGAGGTCTGGGCTGTTATCTTCGACTCCCTCATCACTTTCAATGCTGGAATAAAGAACGCATATTTATAGTCACCAGAATAATGAGTCACACACTCACACAACTCCAGCAAATTACTTTGCAGACTTTGCCTCACCTTCCCATCCTGTTCTTATGCCCATAACACAGCTCTTCAGTCAGGTTATCAATTTCTTCTTTTTTTCCTTTATTCATTCAGGGGATGAGGGCATCGCTGGCTAGGCAGCATTAATTGCCCATCCCTAATGGCCCAGAGGGCCGTTAAGAGTCAACCACATTGCTGTGGGTCTGGAGTCACATGTAGGCCAGACCAGGTAAGGATGGCAGTTTCCTTCCCTAAAGGGGCATTAGTGATTCAGATGAGTTTTTCCGACAATGGACAATGGACATCATTAGATTCTTAATTCCAGATATTTTATTGAATTCAAATTTCACCATCTGCCATGGAACGATTCAAACCCAGGTCCCCAGAACATTATCTGGGTCTCTGGATTAACAGACCAGCGATAATATCGCTAGGCCGTCACCTCCCCACTATTTGATACCCATTCTACCTCGGTGAGAAAGCACACAACTTCACCACAAGTTTACATTCATTAACAGAAAACAAAAAGCACGTTTTTTTTCAAAAAATGTTTAATGCGATACAATAATGTGAGTTTGTTTCTGTTGGCCTACACTGGCATTGTCAAACATACATCATCTTTTAAAAATTGCACATGGTTGCAAGGGCCCAATAAATTACACACATTCTGTGACACAATCACAATTTAACTCCAGTATATTTTCTTTTACATAAGTCACTACGTGCATAGTAAGTATTAAAAATTAATTGCCTCTTTTGAGAATCTTTAGAATCCAAAAGCTCTGTTAAATTGTGCTATTAAAAATTATAAAGAGCTGATAGCCCTTGAACCTATCTAAAATAATTATATGAAGTGCAATTTTAATATATTAGGTAATTATAATAACAATTCTTACTGCATCCTCTTCTACTTTCTAACAGCCAAACCAGTTCAGCCTTTCTGCCTCTTTATTCACAACCCAGTAAAATTAAAACCTTCAAAGACCCTCAGAATTGACCCCAATGGTGCCTGATCAGACTTTTTGAACAACCAATCCTGCTGATGTCTCCCAGAATCTGCCTTGTGAGGAGTCCGAGCCCAGCATGGCTAAGCACTGAAGAACGACTGCAATATTAATCTTCAACATTATTTCTTTATTTTTCTATTTTATACTAAGAAAAACCTTAATGCTGAACCTAGGTACCTTTGTAGATATAATAGCACCGGGAATGGCCACAGTATGCACCTATCCCTGTACTTTAATGTACATGACAATAAAATCTAATTCTAACTCTAATTCTCAACACTGGTTTGTATCTTTTACAAAAGGCTTAGCAATTTAGTAGCAATATGGCAACTGTAGCAGAGCAATTTTTTGCCGTGTAAATAATAGTCCATTTTGCTGTTATTCCTACCAAAATGGATGAGTTCACATTTATCAACATTGAATTCCATCTGCCAGACCCTTGCCCACTTTAATGGTCTATATCCCTCTGCAAACTTTCAGTGTCTTCTGCACACTTTGCTCTACCACTCATCTTAGTGTCATCCACAAACTTTGACACATTACATGTGGTCCCCAACTCCAAATCATCTATGTAAATTGTAAAGAATTTCAGTCCCAGCACTGATGCCTGAGGCACACCACTAGTCACTGTTTGCCAACCAGAAAAACACTCATTTATCCCTACTCTTTGCTTCCTGTTAGTTAACCAAACGAATACATTGCCTGGAACACCATGCACCTTCATCTTATGCAGCAGCCTTTAGTGCGGTGCCTTGTCAAATGCCTTTTGCAAATCCAGATACACCACGTCTACTGGGTCCCTGTTGTCCATCACACTGATAATGTCCTAATAGAATTCCAGCAAATTAGTCAAGCATGACCTGCCTTTCATGAACCCAAGCTGCATCCACCCAATGGGACAATTTCTATCTAGATGTCTTGCTATTTCATCCTTGATGATCGATTCAAGCATTTTTCCCTACAACAGAAGTTAAGCTAACTGGCCCATAATTCCCCATCTTTTGTCTACCTCTTTTTTTGAACTGTGGTGTCCCATTGGCTGTTTTCCGAACTGCTGGAATTGCCCAGGAGTCCAGTGAATTTTGGAAAATTATTATGAGCGCATTTGCTATTACTCCCGCCATCTCTTTCAGTACCTTGGGATGCATTCCATCAAGGCCAGGAGACTTGTCTACCTTTGGCTCCATTAGCTTGCCCAACACTACCTCTTTTGTGATAATAATTGTGTCTAGGTCATCACCTACCTTTGTCTCCTTGTCGCCAATAACTGGCAAATTATTCGTGTCCTCCACTGTGAAGACCGACACGGAGTATCTGTTCAATGCCTCAGCTATTTCATCATTCCCCATTATTAAATCCCGCTTCTCATCCTCTAAAGGACCAATGTTTACCTTAGCCACCACTTTTTGTTTTGTATATTTATAGAAACTTTTGCAATCTATCTTTATATTCTGAGCTAGTTTAGTCTCATAATCTATTTTATTTTTCCTTATATAACAAGTTGTGGAGCTGGATGAACACAGCAGGTCAAGCAGCATCATAGGAGCAGGAAAACTTGACGTTTCGGGCCTAAACCCTTCATCAGAAATGGGGGAGGGGAAGAGGGTTCTGAAATAAATAGGGAGAGAGGGGGAGGCGGATAGAGGATGGATAGAGGAGAGGATAGGTGGCGAGGAGGCAGACAAGTCAAAGAGGCGGGGATGGAGCCAGTAAAGGTGAGTGTAGGTAGGGGGGTAGGGAGGAGATAGGTCAGTCCAGGGAGGACGGACAGGTCAAGGGGGCGGGATGATGTTAGTAGATAGGAGATGGGGGTCTGGCTTGGGGTGAGAGGAAAACAGGTTAGGGAGGTGGAGATGAGCTGGGCTGGTTTTGGGATGCGGTTGGGGGAGGGGAGATTTTGAAGCTTGTGGAATCCACATTGATGCCATTGGGCTGCAGGGTTCCCAGGCTGAATATGATTTGCTGTTCCTGCAGCCTTCGGGTGGCATCACTGTGGCATTGCAGGAGGCCAAGGATAGACATGTCATCTGAGGAATGGGAGGGGGAATTGAAATGGTTCGCGACTGGGAGGTGCAGTTGTTTGTTGCGAACTGAGTTATTTTTCCTTATAGCCTTTTTGGTGGGCCTTTCAAGTTTCAAATGTGATCATTTGGTGTTTACACCCTTCATCAGGGCTTCATGTTTAACTATCAGAACACATACAAACTCTCCCTCACTGGGAATTGAACCTGGGCCTCGGCACTGAGAGCGCCAAATCCTAACCACTAGACTACCAGGAAGAGTATTTGCCAGGAAGAGTCCTGATGAAGGCTGTAAACTTGAAACGTCAACTTCTTTGCTCCTCTGATGCTGCCTGACCTGCTGTGCTCCTCCAGCTCCAGGAAGGAAGCACTTGCAGTTTGCCAACATAAAATGCCTAATCCATGTGCTGTTATTTCATGAAGAAAGATTGAAGGGGTTAGGCCTTTATTCATTGTTATTTGGAAGATTGAAAGGTGATCTCTTTGAAAATTGTGAGATCCTAATGAGACTTAGGGAGTTGCAATGAGAATGTTTCCTTTTCTGGAGGACACTGAAACTAACAGACATAGTTTAAGGCTAAGAGGTCTCCCTTGTACCACAGAGGTTAGGAGAATGTTTTCTCTCAAAGGGTTATTGGAATGTGGAATTCTCTGGTCCAGAAGGTAGTGGAGGCTGGGACTTTCCATTCATTCAAGCCCTAGTTATATAGATTTAATGGACAAGGCAGTCAAGGATTATGTGGTAGAGACAGGAAAATGGAGCTGGAACCACAATTAGATCAGTCATGCATCATTTGAGGAAAATATGTAAGCAGACCACTGAATGTGATTGAGGACTTCATGATTAAAGCAGCTTAAATTATATTGCTTAATAACTTCAATGGTGACAGTACAATTAGATATACCGTAATACATTAATTGCATGTCTTCATGCATCAATTAATAAGTTTAATGGATCACTTCAACTAATGTTAGAACTGTACTATCTCCTATTACATTTATTACATACGGTAATTTATATTTGCAGAAATGTTTATTTATAGTCAAAATTATCATTAATATTCTACACTAACCCATATCCACAGACTATATTCAGTTAAGAAAACCAATTTTCATTTAAGAATGTAGTAAACAGAAATAGATGTAATAAAAGATAATTAACTCTTAGACAGCTAACAGAATTAAGCTAGCATACCTTCCAGGTGAAGCAGCACTTTACCTGCACTTCACTCAATCTAGTCTACTGTTATCGCTACACACAATGTGACCTCCTCTATATTGGGGAAATGAACCATAGATTGGGTGACCGCTTCACAGAAAGCCTACATTCTGCCTGCAAAAATGACCCTGAGCTTCCAGTCACCTGTCACTTCAACACACCTGTTCCCAGGCCAACATCTCTGTTCCAGGCTTGCTGTTGTGCTCCAGCAAAGCTAGTGCAAGCTGGAAGAACAATGCCTCATTTTCTGCTTGGGGACCCTGTAGCCTGCTGGATTCAATATCAAGTTCAATAACCTTAGGGCTTGAGATTTCCCATGTCCTTACCCCAACACCCACACATCAGGCCTTATTATCACATAGTCTGCTACTACACACAACCCATTGTTGGCCACTAACATTCCCTGTTAATAGCTATTCACCCTCGTAGCTAGACCATTATCCACTGTTTTGTCTGTCCAAATGTTCTTCTCTCTCTCTTTGGGTTCTATCCCCACCTATCATTTACTCCTTACCAACTCCTCCCACCCTAACTTCTGCATATAAACTGACATTTTCCTAGCTACCATCAATTCTGAGGAAGGGTAACTGGACCTGAAACATTAACTCTGATTTCTCTCCACAAATGCTGCCAGACCTGCTGAGTGTTTACAGCAATTTCTTTTTTTTGTCTGAATTAGTCTTGCTGAATATTTTTAAATTTTTCATACACCCCATGTAAGAACCAAAGAACATTTGAAACAGGAGACAATTCTGCAATTTAATAAGGTTGTGGTTGATCCTTGATCTCCAATTCATTTTTCTGACATCCCCATATCCCTTGATTCCTTAAGATTCCAAAAATCCATGAGTGTCAGCCTTGAATGTATTCAACAATCAAATATCCAAAGTCTCCTTTGGTAGCTTCATAACCATCTAGGTGAAGAAACTTCTACCTATCTCATTGGCAGCCCCTCATCCTGAGACTATGGCTCCCAGTTATATACTCTGCAATCAGGAAAATCCAACTTTTGAAGCTTATTCAGATTCTATAAATTTACAATGAAATCACAGCTCATTCATCTCAATTTACCTTGAAGGACTTTGCTCCTCAACCTCTCCCCATTACCTGAGGCTTGGTGACCCTAAGATTAAGTCAGCACCAGTCATCTCTCTCTGAGAAGAGAGCTGCCCTATGGTCCAATAGGACTATGGTAACTTTACTGCTCAACTCCAGAGATTCTAGGCCTATTCTACTCAATCTCTTTTCAAAGGATAACTTTCATCCCAGGAACCAAACTAAAGAAGCTTTATGTACCCTCTCTAAGGTAAGTATAGCCTTCCTTGGGTTTGGAGATATTCTGTGCAGAGTACACCAGTATGCTAGTATAGAGATATGCTATCACCAATGGACCTATACAATTGCAGCTAAACTATCTTATTCTTTTTACAGTTAGGTTCAATAGACCATTTCCCTTGCTAAATGTTAGCTCCATCCGTTGAGCTTATGTTTCTTGCATAAGGACGTCAAAATTCCTCTGAATATCAATACATTTAAAAGATAAATATTTATCTATTCTTAATACCAGAGAGAATAAGCTCATGTTTTTCCAACTGCCATATTGTATCCACTCACTTGACCAAGTCTATATTCATTTGCAAATTCTTTAGTAGGATGTTCTTCACTTATCATTTTTTACATGGTTTTCTGGTCATGACATTTACATGACATTTTCTGGTTCTGAATCCACTTCTGTCAGAGCTATGACCACAAGTGCAATTTGATGGGCGGTAGCCATGTATGGGTAAACGCATAAAGCTGGAGGGTCAATCAGACTGGTCCTGACGAAGGGTTTCGGCCCGAAATATTGACTTTCCTGCTCCTCTGATGCTGTCTAACCTACTGTGCTTTTCCAGCCTCACAGATATAGACTTTGGCTTCTAGCATCTGCAGTCCTTATTGTCCCCAGGCCATAGGGGTGGATAGCCATCATACCCTATGCTACTCAGAGATATGCAAAACAGCGCAACACAAGACAGAGGGTTGATGTAAGTACTCACAATAGCAAGTGAAAGAAATATAATTACAGTCATTAGAGAAAAGCATTTGGGAAGTTATTGGGGTTAAAGGCTCCTGGACCTGATGCTAGGACATGAAAGGAAGTAGCTACAGAGATAGTGCTTGCACCAGTATTAATCTTCCAAATATCCTTAGGCTCTGGAAAAGTTCCAGTGGATTAGAAAACTACCAAAGTGCCATTTCTGTTTAAAAAGGGAAGAAGACCAAATTAGCTAACGATAGGCCAGTTAGCTTAAATCTGCCATTGGGAACATGCTTCAATCGTTTTACAAGAAGTAGAAGAAATCATTACGATGTGTTACATATCTACAGTAACCAGAGAATGTTTAATATCTCTATGCTGACTAGAGTAAATCTCCCTATTGAGTTTACTAATTCCATCGATAGTCATCACTAGTACGGTTCCCATTGAGTTCACTATCGCGTTCAACGCTGACCAGTTGAGTCTTTAAAATTTGCTATCTCTATTTAGTAATCACCATCCTCATCTATAGTACCTGGGTCTTTTCTAATTTATTATGTAATGTTGCTGCATTTTACTTCTTTCCTTTGGCTTAGTTATACCAATTTTTATCCTTATTTAAATTATTTTCTCTAATGTATAGCATTTATAAATGTTTGCCCTAGTCCAGCCTAAGAATTCAAGTCAGATACGTCAAAATGTGTAACTACTACTCAAGTTTCAGGCAACTTATAACTGTTACTTAGCCTAGAGATAAATTTAATTTACCATTATTAGTTTGCTAATTGTGAAGTTGTTTGCTGCAAGATATCTTTCTTACACATTTAGACCACGCTTAATTTGAAACAGAATCACAAAACTGAAATTGCATTATTTCTATCAGATAAACCTAAAGGTCATCTGTCTTTCTGTTGGTACACTTCAAGGGATAGAGCTATGTTAACATGATTCATCAATCACAGACTTATGTACATTTTGGCTGTTTCCTTTCTCAAATTTGTTCTGACACTTAAGTCTATCACATTAATATTTGGGGAAGTTTATGCTAAATCACATTTCACTTTATGTTGAATACATGGAATTTTACAGACAACATGAAAATAAATCACAAGACCACAAGAAATAGGAAGAGGAGTAGTCTGTTCAGCCCTTTGAGCCTGCTCCGCCATTCAATAGGATGCTGATCTCACATTCCACCACTTCCCCTGGCAGCTCATTCCATACTCGCACCACTCTCTGTGTGAAAATGTTGCCCTTTTAGCCCCTTTTAAATCTTTCCCATCTCCCCTTAAACCTATGCCCTCTAGCTTTGGATTCCCCTACTCTGGGGAAAAGACCTTGACTATTCACCTTATCCGTCCCTCTCATGCTTTTATCAACTTCCACAAGGTCATTCCTCAGCCTCCAATGCTCCACGGAAAATAGCCCCAACCTATTCAGCTTCTCCCCATAGCTCAAACCCTCCAATCCTGGCAACATTCTTGTAAATCTTTTCAGAACCTTTCAAGTTTAACTACATCTTTCCCATAGCAGGAAGACCAGAACTGAGCCCAGCATACCAAAAGTGGCCTAATCAATGGCTTGTTTTTCTATGTACAAATTGTCTCTACAAATGTTCGAGATATGAAATATTAGACTCAGATTTCAGGACAAATTGGTACAAAAATTGTTGGGATGGCAAGTATTGAGATGGATAGCCTTAGAATACAGGAGGATATGGATGGGCTGGACAAGGGGGTTGATCGGGGCAGATGGAATTCATTACATAAAAATATGAGGTGATGTACTTGGATAGGGCCATCAAGGCAAGGGAAAATGTGATGAATCGTAGGACCCTTGGAAGTGCCGAGGATCAGAGGGACCATATCATACATGTTCATTTGCCCTTTAATGTATCAGCACAGGTGGATAAAGTGATGAAGAAGGCATAATTTATACTTGCCTTTATTAGTCAAGGCATGGAATTTAAGAGCAGGGTGGCTATGCTGGAACTGTACAAAATGTTGGCTAGGCCACAGTGAGAGTATTGTATGCAATTCTGGAACTCATTTATATAGAGCTGGAGAGGATGCAGAGGAGATTTACCAGAATGTTTCCTGGCCTGGAGAGTTTCAATTATGAAGAGAAATTGAACAGACTGAGGTTGTTTTCCTTAGAGCAGAGGAGATTGAGAGTGGAAATGATTGAGGGGTATAAAAACATGAGGGGCATAGACAGGGTAGGCAGGAAGGAACTTTACACCTGGACAGAGGGATCAATGACCAGGGACTTGGGTTTAAGGTAAAGGGCAAAAGGTTTAGAGGAGATGTGAGGAAAAACTTTCTCACCCAAAGGCTGGTGGGAATTTGGAACTCACTGCCTGTAAGGGTGGTAGAGGCGGAAACCCTCACAGTGCTGAAGAAGTATTTAGATGTGCAATTGTCATGCCAAGGCATACAAGGCTATCGGTCATGTGCTGGGAAATGGGATTAGAATGGTTAGGTGGTTGCTTTTGACCACTGTGGATGGGATGGGCCAGATAGCCTTTTTTCTGTGGTGTAGATCTCTATGACTCTAAGTATAAGCTGCTGCTACACACGAATGCTGTAAATGTTTTACCATTGTAGTTATTGGATGGTCTCTGATGACTGTCTTGTACTAACAATGTGCAAATTGCAATGATTATTGCTCCTCACATCTCAACATTTTTGTGCAGAGAGCTGTCTATTCAGAATCCCTCACTTCGAAGAAGATGACGACCAATCTTTCAAAGATATACTTGCAAAAATGTAATTTTATGTTTAAAGATGCAAACAGTCCATAGTATTTAAAAAAGTGAAAGTAGATAATGTAAGTGGTGCAGAATTATTTATGATAGATCAAGTGTGACTCATCTAACTGATTTCCATTAGCAAGTCTTTTTAGTTGGAAACCTTTCACATCAGTGACATCACTAAACCTACACACCTTTCCACTTTCTCAAGCTCTATAGAGCTGTGATTATAGTTCTTGGAAATAATTTGATTTCTTTCTAACTACAGTTACACAATTAAATCGCTGCTCTTTAGTTATTGTAAAAACCGACATGCCCTGTTTAATTTACAATTATTCTGTCGAAACATTTCTCCTGATGTATCTGTTAAGTGTACACTCCTCTATAATACTGTTGTCACATTTTATTTCCTGCTGTTTTCCTAAATCATTCTGTTCACCAATTTCTTCTGCTTTTTAAAAAAATAAAGGCTTCATTATTGTGTATTTTTAATGATTGTTATTTGTACTAACAATAACAGTTATGATTGAGAAAAACATATTCATGAGAATGACCTAAATGATTTAATTTCATATCCCAATTTCATCTTCACTGAATAAATTCTAAAACATTTTCTCTATGCTAATGCAAGGTTATCGATTATTGTTCTCACGGCAGAACTTAAAACTCATGTCAAGTATGTGAATGGCATCAGGTTATCACATGATGCAGAGTGCCCCTGCTAAGTAAAGTTCAACCTCTTATTTGGAAACCGCTTCATTAGTGATATAACTGAATAATTGGAACAGTATTTATTGTAATTTTTCATTATTCTGAAAATTAAACATAAAACGTGAAAGACATTTCAATATTTCTCAAAAGCAAGCCAAACATAATTTTTTTAGATGTACAATCTGTCATCCCAATTTATAACCATTTAATTTAAATTGTATGCTCTGTAGTTAAGAAATGAACCTAGGTTTTTGTTTTCTTTCCTTACATTAAATGATCATGAATAATGGCTTAGCAGGTTCAAAGGGCCGAATGGCAGCCTCCTGCTCCTATCTTCTATGTTTCTATGTTTCTAAATCAGTTTGTGTAGCTGCAGAACTGGAGATTGAAGAATGTGAAGACAAATGTCATTTTGTTTGAGTAAGAATAGACGAACATTTGCAGTCTTTGAGCTTCAATTCCGTAGCTCCTAAAATAGGCACAAATCGATTTCAATATCTGTGAATGGTGCAGGACAGTTGAATATTTATGATGGCATTACACATACATGGTAGAATAATGTATTTAAACATGATTTATGCCAATGTGTTTCTAAACAATGGCAAATGATCATTGTCATGATAGTCAGCCTAATCTATATTAATCTGAGGAACACTCTTGATAACATGACAGCATTAAAAAATATTTAATCAGTTCAACTCCAGTTCAAAAGTAACAAAAGGAAATGGGTGAATTATAATCATGTTAGCTCAACATTCATTGCGGCTGAGAAAATCTAGAATATAACTTATTGTTTTAGGAATTAAAGTATTAAATGTAAGATAAATGGAAATGCCTAGTTAAGAAACTAGTAAATGCAACTCTGCTATGCATGACTTCCTAACAAACCTGCATGTATGACACTTGGAAGGCAGCCGGTATTTACGCAATACAGTTGAAGTTGACAGTGGGAGCACTAGAATAATGAATGACCCATCATTAGGGAGCCAGAGGGTCTCCAGTTATTTCAGTATAAGTTTTGAATTATGTGTATAGTTCCTGAATAAAGAGATTGGGGACTGGAGCACAGTTTTGAATTTGTGAGGGGTGTAAAGGTAGAGGATTTGTCTAGTTTGAAACCAGAGGAAGAGATCTGCTGTAGCTCTCATGGAGACTTGTGGCAGAAAGTAGTCCATGGAATTGCTTGGAAGCCAGTGAGAGGGCAGTTGGTCATTTAGGAGCTGGTGCATCAATCATGAAATTGTAAAGAAAAACTGGAGGGTTACTTGAGGGATGAAGTGGTTGAGAATCAGTCTAAGAGCAGGCATGGTGATATGGTGACGCTGGTGGCACCATCTTGTGTGAACGAAGGGTCAAGGAGGATGGTGGCTATGGAGCACACAGGGGCATTGACCTGAGGACACCATTGGATGAGGGCTGGAACAACCAATTGGTAAGCCGCAACTGCCAGGTACTCTCTTAGATTTATACAACAAGAAATTGTGCCACGTAGATTCTTGAAGAAGGGGAGAAGAATTGGCAGTGACTTACAAATGAGGCAAATTGGACCATTGTGGAGATAATGAAGCTGGATGGTGAGATGCTGAAGTTACCATTTAAAGGTTAAGGGGAAAATCAAACTTCCTTTTGCAATGTTGAGATTCTGATTTTTTGGAAAAGTCAACATGAAATTGTAAGAGGATATTGGGATAGAAAACTATATATTCAAGACTGCTGATGACTCAACATTGGATGGCAATATAAGCAGTGCAGGTGGAAGTGTAAAATTACAGATGTATTAATAGATTCAGTGAATGGGACAAACTGTGGCAAGTGGATTTCAATGTAATGTAAAGTAAATGTGGGGCTATCTGTCTAAATCAGGATACCTCCTAAATGGTGAGACATTAGGAATAGTGGAAATCCATAAAGATGTTGTCCAGATACATTGATCATTAAAATGTTGCAAACAGGTACAGGAAATTATAAAAAGGCTAATAGAATCTTTGCTTAATACCTAGAGAAGAGGTAGGCCATATTCTCCAGCGGTACAAAGCCCTGGTTAGACCCATATGAGGCACTGTGAGCAGTCCTATGAACCATATCTTGGGAATGATACATTAGACTTGAATGACATGTGGACTGCAAGGGTTAAGCTGTGATAAGGGATTACAGAGCCTTGGGTATGTTCACTGAAGCTTAGCTGGCAAAGGGATAATCCAGTTGATGTTTGGATATAACAGATAGGGAAAGGATTGAAAAAGAAAGATATGTTATATGATAATAGATCTTTTGTTAGACAGAACTTCAAGTACTGTGAACAGTTTTGACATCAAAATTATAAAAAGGTGCTGAAAAATATACCAAAAAATTAAGAAGATTTGTTTTTTCCTTTGATGGAAAGTGATCATTACTGCTAAGGTCACTACTTCTTCTTGAATTGTCCTTTAAGAGAGTGAAGGTCAATACATTATTATGGGTCTGGAGTCACATGTATGGTTCATGCCTTGAACCTGTTAGCTTAGTGACAGTATCACTGCACTATCACTAAGACATGGTCCTTCTTGAAAACTAACCTTCCATCCATTGACTCTGTCTATAGTTCCCGCTGCCTCAGGAAAGCAGCCAATGTAATCCAAGACCCCTCCCACCCTCGTTTACTCTCTTCCGCCATCTTCCCTAGGGCAGAAGATACAAAAGTTGGGAAACACACACCTGCAGATTCAAGAACAACTTATTCCCCACTGTTATCAGATTTATGAACGGACATCTCACATATTAGAATTAACATTTCCCTGCACCTTCTCTGTAGCCGTAACATTATTTTCTGCATTCTGTTCTATTACCCTAATATAATTATGTAAGGTAGGATTTGTCTGGTTAGCATGCAAAACAATACTTTTCACTGTATCTCACTACATGTGACAATAATAAATCAAATCAAATCAAATCAAAACGCGAATTCATAGTCACAAATTGATTCATTTGGGAATTCAGGAGGAAATTATTTAACTATTGAATGGATGGAACGTGGAACTCACCACCACAAGGAGTCGTTGAGGTGAATAGCATAAGTGAATGCATTTAATGAGAAGTTAGATAGGGGCATATGGAAGATTTGTTGAAGGATAAAATGAATGGAGTGGAAGCACATGAAGAGAGTAAACATTGGCATAATTTTGTTGATCTACATAGGCTTCTTCTGTGTTATAAAACTTTATATCTTTTTAAATAATGATCATCTCATAAAGAACAACTTGTACTTATATAACCATTGGATATATCAAAATGCTTTGTTATTACTAGTGCTTGTATCAAGGCACATTATTCCCTCAGTACTGCACTATGTTAGCATTAAGTTCTGGAGTGGGAATTCAACCTGGAACTGTAATATTCTGAACTGGAAGTGTCGCCAGCTGAACCATAGGTGACATTCAAGCTCACAAAAGGGATGTTCTTAATCTTGGATTGATAGTGATAGAGATTCTAAGTAACCTACACTGAGATCCACAGGTAAATTTGAAATGGTTTGCGGGAGACCATAAGGAGAGAAACAAGGCCGAGTCAACAATGACCCACAGTACTCTACGGAGCCAAATGGAGAATTCCTGCTCTTATCAGTAATACAAAAAGCTAATGATTTTATTTGAAAGATATGCTTTATTCATAAAAAATCTCATTATATATACATAGTTACAAATGCTGCTTGGTTCAATACATTTGCTTATCAAGTAAACCAACACGATATTGGACTTTGACTTTATCCAAAAAAAATCCAAAGATCTCTCTTATAATACAATACAAATTGAAGCACTAGGAGGGTCTGATAACTGAATGGACCCTATTTACCTTTAGCAGAAAGACTTCAGATTTTCCCCACTGCGCCTTGGAGGCAGCTGTCCAAAGCTTTAGTACGTCCCTCAGCATGTAGTCCTGGACCTTGGAATGTGCCAGTCTACAACATTCTGTTGGGGTCAACTCCTTGCTCTAAAAGGCCAACACATTTTGGGGAGACCAAAGACCAAAGACCCTCACAGAATTGATGGCCTTCTAGGCACAATTGATGTTTGTCTCGGTGTGCATCCTGTGTAGAGCACACAGTCCTGCGTCACAGAGCTGCTGGGGCCAAACCTTGACACAAACCACTACATCTTTCTCCTGACTTCCTTAACTAGTCTCCGATGGGTTTAGGGTTATTTTAACAATCTCCGGACAGGGACAGATGGTTCAGATACATACTACCTAGAAGTACCAGCCACAGGTTGTGACTAGTGTTAACAGATTTATTTATTCTAGTCTGAATGGTCTCAGGAAGCTCACCCAATGTTAAAATGAGAACTTTTCTTATTTAGGCAGTTGACTGAATTTGCATAAAAATAAAGTCACTGGCCACTTTAGCAGTGGCCTAATTCCAACGCAGATTCGGTGCAAGTTTTGTCCTGCTAAATTATTGGATATTGGTAACCATATTTTGGTGCATAAAATGGATGTAGAAATGTTACATTTAGTCACATAGCACTCTTCCTTTGAGAGCTGCATGTAAATATCCTCAAGACCCATCTCAATTTAGCTACAATTTGGCTTCAACTGAAAGCAAGTACAGCATCATGATAAATACACTGTTTGTTGCAGATGGAGTTTAAAAAGTCCCATTACTCATTAAATTTATCCAGTGAGCAGTTAATCTAAACTATAGAAACCATGAAGGTCATTGACTTGATCCACAGCTGCATGAGCCGATCTGAACTGAGGTGGAAGGAGTAATGTTCAAATTCCCCTTATTGCCTTAGCTCTGGGATTACATAAATTAGACGTAGTCTCCACTCACAGTTGCTGCCCTGAAGTGTGAAGGTTGGATGGAGGCAATGTTGTGTTGGGCTGTGATGTTCCTGTTCTACAAAGTTCTGATTATCAATCAGTAATGGCCACTTGGGCAAGAAACCAATGTGTTCCCATCACCAGTGGAGTTGTGCACTATTAGGAATCCAATATTCCCTGATAAACAAGGAAGAGAAAATTGGCAAGGGAAAACAAACGAAAATCACATTTAACAAGCATGGGGCTGGATGAACACAGCAGGTCAAGCAGCATCATAGGAGCAGGAAAACTTGACGGGG
>JAHRHZ010000052.1:30803840-30828219 GCA_024137785.1 Ginglymostoma cirratum | reverse complement strand
TGCTTGACCTGCTGTGTTCATCCAGCCCCATGCTTGTTATCTCGGATTCTCCAGCATCTGCAGTACCTTTTATCTCTGATACAAAAATCACATTTACGCTGATCTGAGAACTACTACAAATTGGTTCTAAACTAAAACCCCCTTCCCCTCCCCCATTTCTGAAGAAGGGTCTAGGCCTGAAAACATCAGCCTTCCTGCTCCTCTGATGCTGCTTGGCCTGCTGTGTTCATCCAGCTCTACTCCTTGTTATCTCAGATTCTCCAGCATCTGCGGTTCCTACTATCTCTAAACTAAACCGTTGAAATATTTGAACCCGAAATAAATTAGCCTCAAGACAGCTGGAAATGCAGTCTTGGTAAACAAGTAGCATCATTGCACCAGTGAAGAGATAATGTCGTCTCTTCAATCAGATTTTAAACAATATAAATATTCTACTTCTTATAGATTTGATGAGATATCATTATCACTACACAACACTTTCCACTGTATGGTGTAAAAACATACGCACGACAATAAATAAATTAAATTATTTTGAGTTCGCCTACATGTATTTTCATGATTAAATTTCACCACATTTGACCAAAAGAAGTTACTTTCTTTTCATAATTAGCTTGTTATCTCCAACTTTAAACCAGATTTCCATTTCTATTAAAACTGTCCGCAATCACTGCTAAAACAGATGACGGTTAGCAACATACGTAAAGCAATCTATAGAAAGAAAGTCATAATGACAGTCTGATACAGCCATTGGGTTGGAATTTCAGTGTCTGTCACTTAGATTAATCACCCACTTGTTTTAATCTGAACAGAAGGTCGCTTTGAGGTTAGCAGAAGTAATTCAGTGCCAAAATCAAACATTTTGCAAAAATGCATGTTTTTATTATTATTTGCAGGCAACTCATGAAATAAATATTCTATGACTTCTATAATTATTGCGGAAGTGTTTTCACTGCAGTATATTTAACTTCATTCAAAAATATGGACAAAAATCTAAACATCTACCAAAGTCTAAATAATAACGTAAGCTATAAATCTGATCTCTACATCTCAGGTGGCACCTTTCAGTATCTCCTTTTATAGTATTTTTTCTATATTTATGTTTGAGTACTACTTACACTTGATCCAATCAAAATGTTATATTCAAAAGATAGAAATAAATATGGAAAAGGCCATATACTTCAGTGAGACTGAAACCACCAAATAATAAATCGTGAAATGTATAAATAGCTTGTGTTTTACAACTTTGAACTGAACCTCGCAAAATGCATATAAGATATTTTCCTAGATCAGTAAGTCAAGGAACCAACTAGAGCATATTGGCTATTTTATGTATGACATTGTCCTATCAGAAGGTGTATTGAATAACTTGCCGTGAAGGGACCTCTAGGGAAGTCATATGATAAAATTAACATTGAATTTGAAAGTGGCGCAGCGAAATCTGAGATATCAGTCTTAAATCTAAGCAAAGCAAACTACGTAGGTATGAGGGGTGAGTTGACTGAGAAAGATTGAGAAATTATATTGAAGAATATGGCAATATTGAATGAGGAGATGATGGGAAATTATATTGAGGTTGTACAGGACATTGGTGAGGCCTATTCTGGAATACTGTGTCCATTTGTGGTCTCTCAGTTGTAGGAAGGATATTACTAAGTTGGAGAGGGGTCAGAAGAGATTTACTAGGATGTTGCCGGGCGTGGAGGGTTTGAATTATAAAGAAAGACTGGATAGGGTGGGACTTTCTTTACTCAAGTATAGGAGATTGAGAGGTGACCTTATATAGATTTATAAAATAATGAGAGGTATAGATAGAGTTAACGGTAGTTGTCTTTTCCCTAGGATGGGAGATTTCAGGGCTGGGGGGCACATTTTTAGGTGGAAAGGAATCAAACGATAAATGGATAATGTGGGAATGAGGAATTGACGTCGAACATCAGCAGTCATCTTGTTGAAGAGCAGAGTAGGTTCAAAGGGTCATGTTGTTGTCATTGCTGTTAATGTTGTTATTTATCACCTTCTTAAGTTTAATTGTAATATTCAAGAAAATCACTCATTAAAATGAGTGCCGATTGCACTTTGGCTTATAACTATTTCCCATGTCGTCTGATAGGATTAGAGGAGGTGCATGTGAAGTGTAACACCGGCAAAAAGCATTTAGGAAAATGGCCCGTTGATGAGCTATATGCTCAATATAATTCTCTGCAACTCCTCAAATTGTCATCATAAGAGTTTGATCTGGCAATTTACTACCTCATTGATGGGTCAACGATTTCTGGATGTTAAAGCTTCCTTTCCAGAAATATTTCAGATATTTTCACTATTGCCTGTACCCTATAATAGAAACTGAAAGAACTGTGGATGCTGTAAATCAGAGACAAAAATAGAAATTGCTGGAAAACCTCAGCAGATCTGGTAACATCCGTGGATAGAAAGCAGGGGTAATGTTTCAGGTTGCGTGACCCTTCCTCAGAACAGATCTATTTTTATTTACCTTACTGTATTGACTAGGAGGCAACACAATACGCACTCTCTGTCAGGATTCAAAAAGAGACTTTCTCTTCTTTATCTGGCTCATAATTGCTGCTTATAAAAACCTTGGAATGTGCTTATTTTTTCATGATTAATAAGTTGTTGACTCATGCATGAGTTTGCTTCAAAAGTTTGCTGTAACCTGATGCTGCAATGCTTACATATCTCCTATAACATTAGAAACTGAGTTTGGGTATCAAGGTATTGAAAAATCCAACTTACGCACAAAAATTACATTCACAGGCCACATGACAGACTCTGCTTACATTAAGCAATTAGATTACAACAGAAGTTCATGCCTTTCCTAGCATGTCATTCTTCAAGTGACTCTCTGATAAGATGGAGTATGTGATCTTTACACTTTCAGATCACGTGCAAAGGTGATATCATTAGTATTTCTCTTAAAGACATACTGATAGAAACATAAGAACAGGATCAGGCCATTCAGCCCATCAAATCTGCTCTGCACTTTAATACAATTATGGCTATTCAAACACTTCAATGCCTTTTAACCAGCTATAGCCCTTTACTCCACTGATAATCAAAAATTTATCAACCTAGGCTTTAAAACACACTGGTGGAGACTTCTAAAGATTTACTGGCCTCAGAGAAAATCAATTTTACCAAGATTTACCAGCCTTTGAGAAAAAAAAAATTCTCTTCATCTCATCTCCCATTTTTTACATTGTTCTTCCTGGTTCCACACTCTCCCAACTGGGGACACATTTTATTTGCATCTACTCTGTCCATCCCTTTGTAGTAATTTGTAGATTTCAATAAGATCACTGGTGACTCTTTAAAACTCCGGAAAAGACAGGCCCAGATTGCCCAATTTCTCTTCATAGGACAGGCTTGCCATCCCAGGACCAAGTCTGGTGAACCTTTGTTACACTGCCTTTGTGGCAATAGCATCTTTCCTAAGATGAGGAGACCAAAACTCTACCCAGTACTCCAGGCATTGTCTAACCACCCATCTGTACAATAGAAATAAATCTTCACTACTCCTGTACTTAAACTCTTTTGCAATAAATAGAATCACAAAATCCCTACAGTGCAGAAAGAGGTCCTTCAGCCCATTGAGTCTGACAACGCTCTGAAGAGCATCCCACAACATTCCATTAGCCTTACTAATATTTTTAGCCTTCTTAATAGCTTGCTGCATCTGCACTTTAGCCTTTAGTGACTTATTGACAAGCACACCAAAGTCCTTGACATACTTATGTTGAGATATAACATCAATCTTATCCGCTTTGTAGATTCCTGACATTCTACACCTGCTAGACAATTCTAGACTCAGAGGGGTTTCTGAGTCTGCCATTTCTCTCTCATCTTCCTTTCTCAATTAGTACTCAACCACTGCACCTCTATATTTCATTACTTTGCTCTCTCAAGGGGGTGATCAAGATTTGGGACATATGTTTTAGAAATTCTATCTTCTCATATATACCACATAAGCTGTTGCCAAGATTTGTTGATTTTGAGCTCTCAAACCTCTTGGTATGTGTTTACAACCAACCAGGATCCAAGAGTTTCCCTTTAACCGTTCATTCTATTTTTGCATATATGCTTTAAAAGATTATCACATTGCAAGAAAAGAGGACAATTTCTAATTTATTGCAGAAATGTTGTGTGACCATGTTTACATTTTTAAAACATTGTTCTGCTAGAATAAATTATTCCAACTTGTCAACAATTCAGAACAACTATCTTTTTACATAGTAAAGAGCTAACGAAATCAATAAAGGCTTGTTTGAAACTCACTGGCACTATAAAGAGCTATTGTAATTGTTACAATTTAGTATAATGGGAGCTCTTCAAAATAGATAATTTCTCACATTTTACAACATCTGCAGTTTATTCTAAACAGCATTGCACAAGCAATGTTCTTTCCACTTTTCTTATTGGGCTTGTGTTAAAGGGTTGGAACATTCCTAAAATATAAACTGATGTTCCTGTCCTCCAGCAGTGCTAGGACTCAGTTTCACATCCACTATTTCACATGATGAGTTCCGGCTCAGAGCAATCAGGGAATACACGTTCCCAGAGAACGAGGAAGCCAGGTGAGCGATTCCAGCTGCTCTAATACACCTCTTAGTGGCCACAATTGGGAATTGAGTAATTTTGACACTATGTAGTCCACTTGCCTGCTCAGCTAGGGGAAGGAGAACTGAAGGAGATGAAAATTATAAAATAGTTTGCATCATTTGTTCTCATTTGCATTATGAATTTGTAGAAGTGAGCAAAAAAATCCCTGTCATTTAGAATACTGGACCAAAACCCCTGGATTTTTAACAGAACTCTTAAAACAAAAAAGAAAGGCAGCTGGACAATGCTCTGGAATACACAATGACAGGGATAGCTGTCTGGAACCATGGTTCAGTTAGAAATCCTGTTCATGCCTTCACCCTAAAAGAACAATGAACCAGACCCAAAGCAACAACTTCAGACATCTTGGACTCTTCAGAGGTACCAAGGCATTCAACTTCAATTAATATTCATTTGCAGAAACACTGGACATTCCACTTAATCAAAACACATTTACACCTACTCTAAACTATCAGGAAGCCAATTCAGCACAAAGGGGACACAGAAACATAATGGATAAGACAGATTTGTGAGATAATAATGGAGCACACGGACAGTATAACTGTTAGCCCTGATCTGGGACAGAGAGAGAGCCATCCCCGCAGCCACCAACAGAAGAGGGATCCCAGACAGCTACTCTCCCTGAGAACTATCTGCACAGCTATCTCCCTGAAACCTACTGATACAGGGCTGTTCTGTACCAGGGGAACCAATGGCAACCAATCACGACAAACAGACCTGACAACCAACGACCTCCAAAAACCACCGACATGACTGACAAGGTCTCAGTCACATCCTGAGGTGAAAACCGGCTCATAAAACCACCACAAAGAAAACCCAAGTTCTCAAATCAGACCGAACACCGTCCGAAATCTTCAGTGAAGCACTGGCCAAAGCAAGTGGCAACAGCCAGCTGTATTTCAAAATCGTGTTTATTCCTAGTGGTGAACCTATTTCCTAGAGACCCAAAGTATCCAACCTAGCTCGCAGGGAGGGCAAGGTTGGTTGGTGACAGTGCAGGGCACCCCAAGGTCAGGAAGTCTGATTAACATGTCTGTGTTTGAGACTACTGTTTAGTTTCTAATAGTAAATAGACTGTGTTATGTTGATAACTGATAGTGTCAGTTTCATTGTTTTGAATTTTCCTTTTTATCTCTTGTATTTGTATTCGCCTTTGTTTTATTTCCCTGTTTATTACTTTTTTCTTTTCATTTCTTGTGATATACTCACCTTTGCATTTAATGAACACAGAGATTCTTTGTCCTGAAACACCTGTCTACTGCCTTCTTCACTTCACATTCCTAAATTAAGTCCAGTGTCAGAACCAGGGATCTGAGGGTGAGTCAAACCACCTAAAAATCAGCAGATTACTGATCGCAAACAAGAATCCCTACAAATTTGTAAGATTTCTAAGTTCAGGCAAAATTAAAGTAATGATCAGGGCTGTGTAGATTAGGTGGATTAGCCACAAGAAATGCAGGGTTACGGGAATGGGGTGGGGGTGCTGAGTCTGGGTGGGATGCCCTTTGGACGGTTGCTGAGGGCAAATGTTGGGCTAAATGGTCTGTTTCCACACTGTAAGAATTCTACGGATTCCAATCAATGGACTCAAAATAGTTTTATACTTTTTTTTGAAACTCAAGACAAATTTCTAATCTAAAATAATGCAAAGCAAAATAGCATGCTGGAGTGACCAGAAAGCAGAAAAATCACTTTTGTTTACTTTTCTTGTTTACCGTTAGTGTTTCAGAAAAAAAAACTTATAGGAGAGATTATAACTTGTGAAATTCATGGTCTGAACACATTTGAGTATTGAGTAATTTGGGTTAGTTAATGTTTTTGTCCAGTTAAAGTTACTGTTCCATTACTGGTACATGAAGCAGTCTATGACCACATGCATCAAGAGCTGGATACATTTGGGCTTGGATTGAATGAAGTAATATTTGCCCCTTCTCCCGCCTCCAACACAAGCCCTCCTCCTGGACACCACCCCAAGGCCTCCTACCCTCCCTCGACCTCTTCATCTCCAACTGCCATCGAGACATCAATCGCCTCAACCTCTCTACCCCTCTCAAACACTCCAACCTCTCCCCCGCAGAACGTGCAGCCCTCCACTCCCTCCGCTCCAATCCCAACCTCACCATAAAACCCGCGGACAAGGGAGGCGCAGTCGTAGTATGGCGCACTGACCTCTACATTGCTGAGGCCAGGCGCCAACTCTCTGACACCTCCTCCTACCGCCCCCTAGATCATAGGCCCATTTCTGATGAAGGGTTTAGGCCCGAAACGTCAAGTTTTCCTGCTCCTATGATGCTGCTTGACCTGCTGTGTTCATCCAGCCCCATGCTTGTTATCTTTGATAAGCCTTTATGTGATTCCCTCCTCATTTGTCTGAAGCACAGGGAAGGGTTTGTGTTTTAGGAAGTAAATTTCCTGTGTAGTTCTCATTGTGGGGGCGGTTCTCACCTGAGGCTGCTAAGTGGCTGTAACGTGCTTTAACTGATGTCTGTACAGGACAGAGACAGGAATCAGCACTTTCTGGGCCGCACCAAATCAAACCAACATTAGATTTTCCCCAATATTTCAGATCGATGAGCTTTGATCAGATGACATACAGTCAGAGAGATACGGAAAGAGTCCTTTGGCCACTTATGTCCGTAGTGCTTATCAAACATCCCTCTATTCTATACCTAAAGCAAAGTAATACCAACAGCATGGGTTCAATTCCTGCACTGGCTCTGGTTACCATGAAGGACTTTATTAAACATTTATTTTTAAAAATATCTTTATATACATGAATAGCGGTTCGGTTCTGTGCAACAACAGATGAAGGAGCAAGCAAACATTGGAGAGTGATTCTATCCAGCAAACAAACCATAGGCATCTCTTACTTGTACAAGACTATATTTACATATGTTTGAGGCACTGATCGGGCTTCCATTTAACTTTGACAGAAAGACCCTAGACAGTGGTTTTTTTTCCCCACTGTGTCTTGGCGGCAGCTGCCCCAAGCTTTAGTGCATCCTTCAGCACATACTCCTGGAGCTTGGAATGTGCCAGTCTGTAATACCTGGTCGAAGTCAACTCCTTGCTTTGGAAAACCAACAAGTTTTGTGCCAACCAAAGAGCATCTTTCACTGAGCTGACGGACCTCCATGCCTTTTCAATCTCTTCCTTTGCATGAGGCATGATGACTTTCAGGTTTAACTACAACCAATTGTCTCACTCTTTCTCTCTCTCTCTCTCTACAGAGTAAGCAGTCCTATGGTCCAGTAGGACTATGACAACTTTATCCTTCGCGTTTTAATTACAGAGTCCAGTTGATTTTTTTCTGTATGACTAAGTTCCATACTGAGCACTGTATTTACCAAAGGGGAGCAAGAACATCTATATCTTTATTCTATTCATTTGCATACATTACTTAAGGACTTACTTCCCAGGGGATTGATAGCTCACATAAGTGCGCAGTTAAATTCATGAATCATTCAGTTCTGCTTCATTGTGCATGATGCTTTTAAATAGATTTAAAAGATGTGTTAAATTCAAAAGAATCATTCACACATTGCATTAAAAAAGAATGCTATAGATGCCTAATAATGAATTATCTAAACTTCAGTTAGAGAGTATGTTTCTTTAAATTTCCTGGTCAACCTCAATGGGGGCAAATTCTAGTCCATAATTTATAAATGACCAATGAATAAATAAATGGAACATACACAACATTGACAGCAGTAACAAACATACTTAATAATTACCACATTGCAGAATTTGGGAAGGATGAAATTAATTATAGGTGAATATAAAAGGGTAAAGAAAACCTAATTTATCTATCATGCCTATCCTGTCCCGATATTCTGTAGATTATACACATGAATAATGCAGCCTAAAAGCAACAGCTGGCTTTATAAACCACCTGTAACATGGTAAAATGTTCCGAACATTAGTTCAACATAAGCCAATGTTATGGCAAATGGCCAAAGGTTGCAGTTCTGATGAAAAGTTATCTAGACTCAATACATTAGCTTGCTCTCTCTCCATGGATGCTGCCTGACCTGCTGTGATCTCCAGCATTTTTTTGTTTTCAGTACAGATTCCAGCAGTAATTTGCTCCTACATTGTGTTTAATTGACTGTCACGTCACTTCGAGGAATGCCTACCTTGAAGATGATTTGCTCTTCCCTCTGACAGGAATTCCGAATGTCTCTTTCACTGGGGACATGTTCATTGCTCTCCATTTCATTGCTGGTGTTCAACAAAGTGTTTGCCAAAACTTGCTTTCACAGCCACTTTTCACTTAATCTGAGCTATCAATATCCTTTCACCCCAGCAGTCTACACTCCAATGTCCCCACCCCACCTCTATTGCATAAATGCAGCCCCCTCCACATGTCATGCCAGCTCTGATGAAGACTCATCTAGACTCGAAACATGAGCTTGCTCTCTCTCCATGGATGCTGCCCAACCCACTGTGATCTCCAGCATTTGTTGTTTTCAGTACAGATTCCAGCATCTGCAGTAACTTGCCCCTACATTGTGTCTGCCAATGATGTATGTTTTAAGGGGTGTCATAATGGAGAAAAGAGAGGCACAGCCATTTACAGAAGGGATTTCAGAGTTTAGGGTCTTGACAGCTGAAGGCACAGTGAGCACTGGTGGAGAAATTAAAAACCGAGATGCTCAAAGGACTAGAATCAGATGAGAGCAGGGGTCTCAGAGTATTATGCAGTTGGAGGACGTTACAGAGCTAGGGTGAGGGTGAGGCCATGGAAGAACTTGAAAACAATGAAGAGACTTTTAAAATCAACCTGTTACAAGGGTAGGTGGGCAAGCATGGGGGAGATGGTAAATCTAACATGGAATTAGAAAGGACACGGGCAACAGAGTAATGTATGCCCTCAGGTTTGCAGCATTTTGAATAAGAGCTGACCCAGGTCTAATTGGTTATGTTCTGGAGTATGGAACAGGCAACATTAGGATAGCACTGATACGTGGTCAGCAGTTTAGCTCAAATATGGTCAAAAATAACATGCAGATTGCAAACAGCGTCAGAGTGTTGCCAAGGTGAGGTGGGGGGGGCTCGAATCAGTAACCAGGGAATGGAATTTATTGTGGTAAACTAAAATAATAGCTTAAGTCTTTAGAATATTTAATTGGATTAAATTTCTGCTGATCCTGTATGAAGGCCTGACTAGTTAGTAACAGTGGAGGTGTCAAGGGAGTTGGTGACGAGGTAGAGCTGGATACTGTCAGTATATGTGGGAAAACAAATGCCATCCCTTTGGATGATGTCACCAAGAAGAGGGCACAGAGATGAGAAACAGCAGAGGGTGAAGGACAGAAGTTTGGGGAATGCCAGAGCTAACAGTGCAAGTGCAAGAAGGGAAGTCACTGCAGGTAACCCTCTGGCTCTGATTAGATGGATAGAAGAAATTCAACTAGGTAAATGTAGTCCCACGCAGCTGGAGGACAACACAGAGGCATTTTAGAAGGATGGGCTGGTGTCAGCCATATCAAAGGCTACAGACAGGTCAATTAGCCTAAGGAGCGACAGTTTTCATTGCCACAATTACATACCTGAAGAGACAAAATGTTAGATTGAAATATTAAGCTAGTTGTGGGAATTTTTTCGCTGAAACTCAAAGGTAATTGAGCAAATTCTGATCTATCTGTTATTGATATCAGTAAATCAAATTCATGTGGATAACTTCTCTCACCATCCAGCTTCCTCCTGAAAGCATCCAGTAAATTCATTCCCACTGAAATATGCAACCTATTTTAAAAGCTATCAGTTGTTTGCAATAAACAAATACTTTCTGGCATTTACACTAACTCTGTGCTTTAATGATTAGCACTGGTGACTCAGTCTATGCTTCTCTAATTAACTTGCTAAAATAATCTTATAGAACCTAATCCCCCCCATATTGAAAAGGGATAAAGGCATCACTTATATCCTTTATTAGATTTTTGGATACCCTCCATTGCTTTACAACCAATGAAACATTTTAGAAATCTATTCACTGATGCAATGAACAAAATGGAAAATGCAACTTGTACACAGCGTGGTCCCAGAAACATCAATGCAATCATCATCAGAGAATCCGTTTTGGCGACATTAGTTCAAGTACAAACATTAGGCTGGACTTTGGAGAAACTGCTCCCATTTTAAAGTATTCAGCCATATCTCACTGAAGGCTGTACTTGTCCAAAGTAAAAATTTTCAAAGCTCTCAGTCTATCATAATAAGGTCATGAACCCAGTTCTGAGGAAGAGTCACTCGATCGAAATGCTAACTTTGATTTCTCTCCACAGATGCTGCCAGACCTGCTGAGCTTTTCCAGAAATTTCTGTTTTTGTTTCTGATTTAAAGCATCCGCAGTTCTTTCGGTTTTTATTTAACATTATGAATGTACCTGTACCACACATATGGCAATGCTTCAACAATGTTCTACAGAACCAGCTCAGGTTATTAAGGGATGGTGATAAAAGATGGCCTTAGTAGCTTGGCTCAAGTTCTAGAAAAAATACAGTAATAAACAATTCATAACCATCAAATTACTTTTGAAATACAGACTGGCCATTAGCCAGGCTTGTACAATAGGTCTTATAAATAGGAAATGAATAAATAATTGGATAAGCTGCTTTCAGTGGGAGTGTGTGAGCTAGGAATGTTGGTCAGGACATTACTTTCCCTGCTCTTCAAACTGGCATGGAATAATTTTGCCAATTGTTCAAGAAGTCAGGCCTCAGTTTAATATTTCATTGGAAAAGCAACACTTCTGACAATGTAGTATTTGCTAGTGCTGAACCACCGTGGCGGCCTCGTCCTACAACAAACCTCCTGATTTTTAGATAATTATGTTGCAAATTGAAGCAACATACTTTTCCTCTGATTTCAGCGTATTTAGATAGGTAAAGGTAAAGTTGCTATAGACCTACTGGACCATAGAGGGCTGCTGTCACATAAAATAGAAAGAGATATGGCTAGTGGTGGTTTAACCTGAGGGCTACCATGCCTCAGGTGAGGGGAGAGGTTGCGAAGGAGGGTCCTCCATGGTAACCTCAACCAGTGCAGGAATTGAACCCATGCTGTTGGCATCATTCCGCATTGAAAACCAGCCATCCAGCCAACTGACCCCCTTTATTTAAATAATAATACATGAGTAACCCATTAATATATCTAAAAGAATTGTAGGAAAACAATGCAAGTCAAAACCTTGTTAACATTGATCAAAGTACTGCATTTTAATAATACCAATACTAGGAAGGGAAGTGGCTCAGGTTTTCCTGTCAAAATAAAAATGAAGCTAATGAGGCTTGCTTCTATTTATATATAAATTGTACAGTAATTCAGGTGAGGGACAGATGTGTGGTTCAATGCCAGTAACCAAGTGGCTGCTGTCAAAGTTGCTTTGCTGTCCTTTAGCTTCATGAAAACAGCATCTCACTGTTGACTCATCGTTGAAGCATTTTGGCATGACGTTGCTGCAAGTGCACTCTAGAAATGGATTAGTCTTGCCACAGAATGCTAAATCTTGTCCAGGCCTATCTTTTTAACTATATAATTAGTATTAATTCCAAAGTTCAGTCCAGAGGTCATGTAGTTTATATGGGGGATTCCTGGACACTAAAAGTAATATTCTTCAACCAGCTGAGCACAAGAACCAGTAGCATAGCACACAAAAACAAAATTTGAAAGCCAGATTCAGAGTTCACCATCTGGATCCCATATGGGATGAAGCACTCACAAGGATTTATAGCATCCAGGACAAAGCAACACATTTCATTGGTATCTCACTCACAAACATTTACTCACTCCACCATTGTCACACTGTATGAGCAGTGTGTACTAGCTACAAGATATAATGCAGTAATTCACCAATCCTCCTTAGACATCACCTTCCAAACCTACAACCACTTCCATCTAGAAAGATGCATGTATATACAGGATAAATGAGCATGGAAACATGGGGACACCACTACCCTCCAATTTCCCTCCAAGTCACACAGCCAAGATGAATTTGAAACATATTTTCACTCCCTCAGTGTCACCAGGTTAATATCCTGGAACTCCCTCCCTAATGGCATTAATCAGTGTGCCTATTCCAAGTGGGCCAGAGCAGTTCGAGAAGGCAGCTCACCATCACCTTCTCAAAGGTAACTAAAGATGGAAATAAATGCTGGTCAGCCATAGATATCCATATGCCATGAGTAAATTAAAACATACCTTGGACAGATCCACATGAAGAAATCTCTGTTATCAAATAATTTTGACATTTGAAGAGAACAGACAAATAAGCATGACACAAGTTAACACCTCCATTCATTTTCCAGACTGTCACACATAGGCACCATCAACTTAAACTGTAAACCAAACTGTTAATTTTCTTTCTTCGCTGAACCCTCATCCATTGAAGCAAAAGGAGAATCCATCATCAAATGTTAATTACAGCTAATTAACTTTCCTTCACTAAAGGTTATTACAGATCTGAAGTCTCATTCCTTCAGTTTTTAATCATTGTTGGAGATTTAAAATGTCAAAATCTAAGATTTTTTGCTTTCTTTCTTTTTTCTTTTGTAATCCAATCCTCCTCTTCTTCTTTGTACCTCTCTTTCTGTACCGACTTTGACATTGAATTCATTCACCTTCGTTTACATTTTCTTCTCAGTCCTTCTGTAGGTGTTACCCCTCTGCATTCTATAATTGTTAGTCTCTTATTTGTCTTTAATTTTGAAAAAAGAGCCCACATTCAAAACGTTAATTTTCTATTCTCTCAAGTATAATTACAGTAATCACTTTACAAAGAGAAATCGCAGACCAAATCAACTTTGGGCAGGCAAATTACAATAGTACAGGATCCTAGCCACAAAAGTTAAAGTTAGGAATTTATGAAAACATTACATTTCAATTTGTTGTGGTACGATGCTATTTTGTAAAGAAGCTGGTTTTGTACATTCTTCAGAAACTTGCATTCATTTCTCATGATATTTGCATTCACTAAGCTTTCCCATGTCCTATTGGTTTTTAAATGCTTTGATTGGTACATCATTGAAAGTGAGAGAAAATAGAGGCGTGGTGAGGGAACAGGGCACATGAGAACTCAATATGCTCAGTCAGTGTATGGTGTGGTTTACTTCCCCAGAATCAGCTTCATCCAGTACTGTTCCAGCTCTATGGTCTTCAAGGTTTCTGATTCATCACATTGGCCATTGGTGTTTGATAGCACAAATGTAGGAGTGAAGACATGGGTAGACACAGTAGCATTGGAAGTAAGTCCTGCTTTCGTTCAAACGCTAGGGAGACCAGCCTAATTATTGAATACAAAGATCATTGAATACCGGATATCGGATACAAGATATTGATATTGAATGCAAGAATGCAATGGTTATCCAATCTGTGGTCTGAGATTGGGTTCTCAGATGGGATTGGAGGCAGCGAGGTTGGTATCAACTGATGTCACAGCTGGTGTTGGCACCATGTTTCAAGGTCAGTTGGATCTGCATCCTGTGCTCCTGAGCCAGGCTCGCCCTCCTCTCCTGTTTGTTTCAGTTGTGCTGACATGTTATGTTACTGCTGCCTTCATCCATCATGCTGGGGCTCACTGAAGGTCCAAAGCAGTCAAGGACATCACTGGGGTCAACACTTACAACATCAGATGGAAGACTCCAGGTCAGCAATGCCTCTTCTTGAAAGTTCTCCTCCAGGTAGTCAGGACAAGGTAATGAGTTCTTTTCCCAGGAACAGGAGGTGGAGACCAGCCCATTTGACTGAACAAATCTGGGCGGGGATTGTGCAAGAGGTCAGCAGCTGTGGGTCACTCTCTCAACCTGGATCCAGTATTGGTAACACAACAATGTCCTTGTTCTGCCTGTTAAGGTGTGAATTCCATATCTTTTTTTTCCTTCTGAGGTCTGTATGTGGTATTGCAAAAGAGTTGGATTGATTTCTGAGGGAATGACCAGCCAGTGAGTGGGAATGGGCTCAAGCAGCAGTGCTCCTTGTCTTTCTCGAGTCAATGGTAAGATAAGCTTGCCTTGTGAGGAAGGGGAAACAGCTTCATCTTCTGAGGTCTCATCTCAGGCAATCCAAATGAGGACTATGGTTCCTCAGCCCCTCCGCCAGTGACAGTAACACTTTACAAGCTGCAAAGGACAGTCTTGTACCTGTCCAGGAGCCCGTCAACTTCCTGGAACCCTCCTGCAGTCAGGTAACCAAAGGATATCCATCAAGGTCACCCCAGGTAGGGGACAGTAGGCTCAGATAGCAATTTTCGTCTCAGCTGCAAGCACAGAAGTGGCACATTCCATGAGCACATGTGAAAGGGTTTAGAAGAGAACCTAGCTGCATTCGGGGAAAATGGATAATTAATAGAATCCCTTCAGTGTGGAAGCAGCCAATCACTCCATCAAGTCCAGACGAACCCTCTGAAGAACGTTCCACCCAGACTCTATCCCTGCATTTCCCACTGAAGGAACTATGGGCAATTTAGCATGACCAATCCACCTAACCTGCACATCTTTGGACAGTGGGAGGAAACCAGGGCACACAGAGGAAACCCACACAAACACTGGGAGAACATGCAAACTCCGCACAGACAGTTGCCCAAGGCTGGAATTGAACCCAGGTCCCTGGCAGTGTGAGGCAGCAATGTTAACCACTAAGCCACCATGTTGCCTTGCATATTTACTTATCTAGTTGTTAATTTTGCCCTCTGGCCCATGCTTCAAAAAATCTTTCATTCACTGCTTCTGTTGCTCATTATAATTGCCCTTTAAATTTGCACTTGCACCTTTCCTCTTTCACTGGATGAGAGATGGTGGGCTGAGTGTGTCTATTCAGCCATAACGGTGGGGAGACTGAACACCTGGGTGTTGGACAATGAAGTGCTAAATGGAAGATTCTACAGCAGGGCCGCGTAAATCTAAGGCTTTCATAGAATCCTTTGAAAATGGTGCTAGAGATTGAGATGGCCCAACCTCTGGTGGGTGCACCTCATTTCCCGATGTCCCTGGCCCTTGGGGTTCTTTATCAATTCTCACATGGTCAGCTGCTCCTCGACAGCCTCATTATTGGAGAAAACATTATGTTTACCAATGTCCGCACTGCAACAGTGGATTACAGATGACCAAGATAGATGGCAGCCTCAGCGAGCATTCTGAAGGGTTCCATCCAATTGGTCAAGACACCCGGCTTGCATCTTCAAAAGGTCAATGAACTGCTCGCTGGTCACAATGGGTTGTTCATGATGGGGCTATACCTGTCCTCTGCACCCATGCCTGTAATCCCTTAGGACTGATGTCTTTCGAAGGTTGGCCTTCTTTCTCGGCATCCCTATGGTGTGGAGGTGGGACACTGGAAAGTCTGTGGGAGCTGCGTCTGCTGGAGTATGTAGCTGTCATGGCTGCTTCCCAGGATCTGTGCAAACACCTGAAAAGTCTGATTTGTGCTTAGAGTGAGTGGAAGCTCTTTAGGTTGAGTAGGATACTCCCCATCTGTGGAAGACTTGTTGGCCATATAATGCAGTTAGTGACACTCTGCACCTGGGGAAGGCCTGAAGTGGCTCTAAATCTGATTGATCTTTCCCCCGGATGAAGAAGATGATTGTAGAATCGACATCACTAACCCACTTGAACATGGTATTAGTCACATCCTTGACTCACGAATAGGGTACAGGATGAAATGTCCCACACATACCTTCAGTGGATCCCTGAAAGATCCTTTGATATAAAAGTTGAGGCACAGTGATTTTTAGGGCTACTATTATTGAGTATCCACCAAAACCCCGGAACTGAGCTCACCCTGCAATGTGGTGGTAGATATCAGTTTTGTTAGCTTTTGTTAATCTCTCCAGTTTTCTAGGATTCAGTACTTGTTTGTACCACAAGGTTAATTAATGTGAATATTGAGCAACAGAGAGGTAGCTTGCTGAAGATTTTTATCTTGCACCCATCAGAACAAATGCAAGAGTGCCTAATTTCAAATAGTCTCAACAACTCTAACCGTAGAATCATAGAATCATACAGCATGGAATCAGACACTTCGGTCCAACCAGTCCATGTCAAACATAATCCTAAACTAAACTAGTCCCATCTGCCTGCTCCTGGCCCATATCCCTCCAAACTTTTCCTATCCATGTACTTATCCAAATGTCTTTTAAATATTGTAATTGTACCTACATCCACTACTTCATTAGGAAGCTAACACAACAGAAAAGGGTGCTGATTGGTCAGAAAATTTAGCCCAATTGGCCAAGGCAGTACCATGGAAACACAGAAACTTAGAAAATAGGAGCAGGAGAAGGCCATGAGGTCCTTTGAGCCTGCTCTGCCATTCATTATGATCACACCTGATCATCTAACTCAATAGCTTGTTCCTGCTTTCTCCCCCATATTCTTTGATCTCTTTATCGCCAAATGTTGTATCAAACTCCTTTTTGAAATCATACTACATTATGGCCTCTACTGCTTTATGTGGTAGTGAATTCCACAGGTACCCCTCTCTCTGGGTGAAGATATTTCTCCTCACCTAATTCTTAAATCAATTACTCCATATCCTTAGAATGTGACTTCTGGTTCTGGATTGCCTCAACATTACGAACATCCTTCTTGCATTTACCCTGCCTGGTCCTGTTAGAAATTTATAGGTTTCTGTGAGATCCCGCCTCATTCTTCTAAACTCCAGTGAATACAATCCTAACCAAGGTAACCTCTCAGTATACATCAGCCCCATCATCCCAGGAATCAGTCTGGTAAACCTTAGCTGCACTTCCTCTATAACAAGATTATCCTTCCTCAGATAAGCAGGCCAAACTGCACAAAATGCTCTAGGTGTGGTCTCACTAAAGTTTTATAATTGTAGCAATACATTTTTGCTCCTGTACTCAAATCGTCTCACTACAAAGGTCAACATACCACTTACTTTCTTGACCATCTGCTGCACCTGCATTCTTAAAACATGGATAAAACAATTGATAATCATAGATTAAATGATGTGGAAACATAAGCTTTAAAAGCCCCTGGGTAATTGAAAATAAGGCCAATGGCTTGAACACTTTAATTTATTTGCAGGGAATTTGTTCCTGTGCATGATTGTAAGTCACTTCTAGCAAACACCAATGAGCTGCCTTGAGAACTTGGTTGATTATCTTGAATTGGAAGTACATCCATGAAGACACTCAGGGTTGTTCAGCAAGTGCTGTCCCATTATACCTAACAGACGGTATTTATTTTGGGTTTTGTGAGCATGGAATGTACTCTGCTTATCAGGGAACATGCTGTTTGATTCAATCAGTCAGTCATTGGGAGTTAATGTCCACGTGCCTAGCATCATATTTGCACTGAAATTTATACGTGAACTTACTTCGTTATGAAATAGGTACACTTTGGACTGAGACCAGCATCCTGGCAGTGGGAAATACCAATGTGAAGCCATTGTATATTAGCAGAATGAAATGGCTTATTTAACTTGTTCGAACAAATAAAATTCTTTATCTTTCCAGGGCAATTTGAAGTAGACCAGGAGTGTGATATACGGTATAGAATACAAGTCTAAAAGGTTTATAAGAACATTGGGTGTTTATCTGTAGAAATTGTGTTTGTAGCTTAATAAAGTAACTAATAAGACATATAGGACATGAGCTTTATTAATAATGATGTAGAGTTCAAAAACACAAAATAGTGGTGAAGCGTTAATTAACATTGGTACAGCCACAACTCGCGTATTGTGTCCAATTCTGAGCACCACTCCTTAGGGAGAATGTGAAGACATTAGGAAGCATGCATAAAAGCAACACAAGAATGGTTCTGAGGATGAGAGACTTTAGTAACCTAGGTATGGTGGATGAGCTGGGACTGTTCTCAGCAGCATGATGACCAGGGACCTGGGTTCAATTCCACCCGCAGGTGACTGTGTGTGGAGTTTGCATTTCTCCCCATGTCTGTGTGGGTTTGCTCCGGTTTCCTTGCACAGTCCAAAGATGAGCAAGTTAGGTGGATTAGTCATGCTAAATCATTTGCAGCATCCAGGGATGTACAGGCTGGGTCGATTAGCCATGGGAAATGCAGGGCTATAGGAATAGGGTAGGGGTGTGGGTCTGGGTGGCATACTCTTCAAAGGGTCACTGTGGACTTGATGGGCTGAATGACCTGATTCCACACAATTGGGATTCTATGATTCTCCTTACAGAAGAAAATATTGAAAGGAGATTTAGTAGAGATAAGCAAATTCAGGTCAGAGTAAGTATGAAGACATTGTTTTGATTAGAGTAAGAACTGAGAAGGCACTGACTTAAGTGTGCAATTTGGCGTTCTTATCTGAGGAAAGGTAATCTTGTTATAGAGGAAGTGCAGCTAAGGTTTACCAGACTGATTCCTAACAAAAGGTGACACAAGGGTAAATTTTTTTTAATGCAGCCAGTGCTTTGGGTCTGGAGAGCTCTGCCTGAAAGGCTGGTGGTGCAGATTCCAGGGCTGTTGTCAAAAATTGCATAATCATCTGTAGAACAAAAAAGATTTCAGACTACAAGAGAAAGGGTAATAAAGGTATAAGGATTAGGTGAGCTAATGTTTGGAGTGGGCAGGGACAGGGCCTGTGAATGGCCTCCTTCTGTGCTGTAACCATTCTAAGATTACTATGTTCTGGCAAGGTAGGTTAAGAAAATGACTAACAAGACAATAAAATAAAACAAAGATTTGCTGATGTTGGAAATTTGAAACGAAAACAGAAAATGGTGGAGAAACTCAGCAGGTCTGACAGCATATGTGGAGTGAGAAAAACAGAGTTAACGTGGAACATTGGAACGGAATTCTGAAGAAGGGTCCCGGACTCGAATCTTTATCTCTGTTTCTGTCTCCACAGATGCTGCCAGACCTGCTGAATTTTTTCACCAGTTTCTGCGATTAAGATATGGGACATGGGCTTTTTCAATTGAGGCATCGAGTTCAAAATGCCAAAGTCATAGTGAACCTTTAAATGACATTGGTCCAGCCATTCTGTGATTCCAGTGTTCCAAATTATCCCCATCAATGATTAAGAAAGTGAAAACGACACGCCTTTCGTGGAGTTCATTGGAAAGTGCATTGGAGAGAGATGCAGGACGGCAGGTTGGCAACAACTTGGTAATCATTACTGGGCAAAATGCGAAATGTTCGGCATAAAACTATGTATTGGAAATAATAAACAGGAAAAGCATATTGAGAAAAGGCACATAAGCCACGTGCTATAAAACTCTGGAGCTTCAATGATACGGAGATTACTTTTTACGCTGAAATGATTGCCTCTACAAACTAAACTGTAAATGTGATTTGCAGCACTAGATTCCTAAAGAGTGGCTGCCCGGGTAGATTTAATTTTTAGAAACCAAACCATTGGAATTGTGAGTGATTCACAGACCAACTCGTCGGAAAGGAATGGGGTCCGTTTTGTTCGGCTTTGAGAGAAACAGATTCAAAACGTACAGAAAGTAATCCGACAGTTCCAGTCGGGCAGAGTTCAAGTAAAGCTGTGAGAAATCTTCCAAGGTATGTCCATCAAACTGGTTTAAACTACTGTCATCTCTAACTACGCGAGGAGACCACTCGTCAAAGGTACTCTGTTTTTGTTTTGAGAGAACATAACTGGCCGTGCAGCAACATGCCGCGAAATTCGTTAGGGTGCATAACTCATTCAGAATATAATTTCCTTCTACACAAAACCTTTTCATGAGAAGTTGTTGTCTCTTTGTAAATACTTTCCTAAAAACCAAGAAGGGGAAGTAGCCTCGGCATCAGTGGAAACGAAGTAAATCCAGTTAGCTCAGGGAGAATTGGCTGGGGGCTACATATTTCAGTACCTTGGACAGCTCTCTGCCGTTGCTTTGCGCTGCGAACCAGTCTCACTTCATTCCGCAACCCAAACCCGCACAACCCCGCCAGAGCCTGGATTCCGAGGACGGGAAATCTCCAAGCCCACCCGAGCCTAATAGCCCCGAGCAAACTCCAATTCCGTAACAACTCTATTTCCTCTCAAAATCCAGTTTCAATAGCACGAGCTCCCTATAACATTCCTCAAAATGAACTCCAAAGGTTTTGAAATGGACGACAATCTGGTCAGAAACAAAAACAGAAGTTGCTGGAAAAGCTCAACAGGTCTGGCAGCATCTGTGGAGAGAAACGTTTCGGGTAGGGTGACCCTTAGTCAGAACTGGATAATCTGGGCAGCACGCATCATTCTCACCTTCCCTCTGCTTGCTGTTCTAATGATAGTCACGACTAGCACCTTAACCTGTTTCCACTTGCGGTTGGGCTAACCCCAGACAGGAGCCCGCTCCAGCCGCCCCAGTGACTCCGGGTTGGGGGTGTGGGTGGGTGCTGGTTCTCTACATAAAGCCTTGGGTTTCACGTCTACCGATTGCTAGGGAGCGGAGCCCCCCGCCCCGCCGCGGTTTGTGTGTGTGTGTGTGTGTGTGCGCGGTCTGTGGCCTCCTCCCCCTCACTTTTCATTCATAAATGTGCCGGCACCATGCTCCAATGTTCTGCGTCATTAACCAGGCTACAGACGTGATATCTAAAGCTGAGAAGCAAGTATAAAAGTACAGGAATCAGTCTGTAACCCCCAAATAACTTCTTACCGGCTTGCAATCGCATCTGCAGGGAGCGAGGCTGCAGCACTGACCAGAACTATCCGCTGTCGTTAAGAAGTTAGGCGGTATGTATTATTTATCCACTCTCCATCCTTCTTGCAGCGACTAACCCTTAGTTACTTAAAAACAAAATGTAATCTGAAGTTGATTCTTATACTGCCTTGAGATGGGACGATTATTGGAGTCGATTAAGGTTTTCCTTTAAAAAGAAAATGATGCGAGGAAAATCTCGAGAGAATTTTTGGCATTTTCTATTCGGAACACAGCGTGTCTCTAATATTTTATGTGTGTAGATTTTGCTCTCAATAAACTCGATTCGTGTTGCGTCAACAAGACTGAGCCTGCCCTGTGTAAGTTATTGCCTTTTACACTGGATTACAGAGGCAGCCGGCTTTTGAAAAGGAAAATAAAACAAAGAAGAGGTTAACAAACCGGTTCAGATAATGAATTTGTAAAAGGAAGTTTTTTTTAGATGTAAAGACTTGGCCATGCAGGATGCGTGTGTGTGTGTGTCATTTCTTGTTCATTTTATGCTTACATTTCCGTATTTATCACGCGGAAATGAGTCGCCACTTCACTCTGTTTAATTTGGTATCAATGATATCAGCTCCTGAAATGATGGCCAAAGTCAAATAGGAAAGTGAGAAGTCAAACATTGCTCGTTTTGAGAAACACTTTCACGCCGAGTGCAGTGGTAATGCTTTGATCTCAGAATGAAGTGATCTCCTCAATCATCAGTTACCCACTACCTCAAAGGAAGGCAAACGAAATATTCTCCAACTCTACCCAGGGGTTGCATAAATGCGACAGGAGCTGAGGATTTGGTGCAGTTTTAGGATTTAGTTGCAGTTTTAGAATTTGGTTGCAGTTTTAGAATTTGGTTGCAGTTTTAATCTGCTTCTGTCTTGCAGATTCCCAGCTTACAATCATGAAGACCCAGTTGTTGTTCTGCACAGTTATCCTGCTCGTTCCCTTCTTCCGCAGTGGGGACTGCCGAGCCCTGGACAGCTCCACATCAACCAGAAACCGCCCGGATCCCCGGGCACCACTCCAACAGTCCCTTGGCCCATTCTGGATCCGCAATGGGGAGGAATACCTCATGCTCCCGGGGAAAGATTCCAAGGATAGCAGCGAGGTCTCTCCAACCCGGTGGCAGATGGTCCTTTCTGAGGCGCCTTTCTCGGAGCAGCTTCAGCACATTCTGCGGGACCCAGTCGGAGACTTGGAGCAAGTTAGCAGCAGGTACCAGGCTGAAAGGGATGAGATGCTAGACAGAGGGAAGAGGCTAGACGACCCTCCCACTTCTTTGGATCTAACATTCCACCTTCTCCGGGAAGTGCTGGAGATGGCCAGAGCTGAACAAATGGAGCAACAGGCGCACAGCAACCGCAAAATAATGGAGCTCATCGGCTAAGAGGGAGACGACCCCACGAAGAGCATCAATCCTAGCGCTGCTCTGACACTAGTGTTTATTTTTATAGCGCTAAACTGTTTAAGTGTGCATTTCAACCAACCTTACAACTGTAGCTGACAGTTCATTGTAGAATTGTAGTTAATAAACACATCGGTGTCCAATCATTTTTCCTTGTGTAAGAGAATGTCTAATATTTATATTTTTAATAAAAGCTGCTTTATGCTTTATTGTGGAGCCAATGTCCTGTTCAACCAATGTCCTGTTCAATTCAGCTTCACATAACAGAGGGAACTGGTCGCAGAGACACCAGGCGCGGAAACCCTGAACAAACGATTACGTGATGCTGAAGTGATCCGTTTGGTACATTTTTGCGCCGAATCGTTGTATTTGCTGCGGTTCGAATCAACGGCCGTAGCCACAATAAATCATTCATTCAGTGCATTCATCCTGAGACCCCCAAGCAGCCCTGGGAAGGCTGTCCAGCCAATCGCACGCCCCACGTTTTGTCAGAAGGCAACCCCCATCTCCACCACCCCCCCCCCCCCACCAATCCCCATCCCCATCCCCATCCCCATCCCCCAGCCCACTGCCCAACATCTGCCGCTGACTAGCACCAGGGTTCCGGTTAAAGATGAAGATTGAAAGAGTTAACATTTGCCGAGCTCGAGGTGAAATGATTGGAGACTGCCCCATCACAAAGTCTGGGCAGGTATTTCCAATCAGAATTTAACAGTCCCTCAGTCACCCAAAGCGCAAAGAGCCCAAAACAGTTATCCAACTTGAGTAGGAGACCAGACGTCAGCTTTGTAATTAGTTCTCGCTGTTCTTTTGGAAGGGTTCAGCTGCTTGCTTGGATGTGGTATTTTCTCTCTCTCTCTCCCTCCCTCTCTATTTGGCCAGGGAGTTTAACCAGGAGAAGGAGAATACGTGGCGAGCCCCCTCTCCTGCCTTAGCTCCACCGTCGTTTGCATCTTCGCTTTGGGCTGCAGCACAGTTTTCAGAACCAGTCTGGAAGAGGGAGACACAAGGATGTTCTTACTTTAATGGCCATGAAAAGGTCCGCTGGAATCTTGCAGTTTGATCTCCCCTTCAACTCAACCACCACCACCTCCCCCGCACCCCCCCCCACCCAACCATCCCTAATCCACACCATCCCCTGTGCTCTGGGATCTGACCGGGCAATGCAGTAACCCTCAGAGCCAGAGCCACCGGAGGATGCGGGATCCGGGATCCGGGCTAACGGATGCTTTTGGCCGTGTTTCACTCGCTTCTGCTCTGGAGCTAAAACAGCGCTGGCTCATTTCTACCAGAGCTACTGTGCATTTGTAACAACGTTAACATTAAAACAAAAGGACGGCGCATGCTGGAAATCTGAAACAAAAACAGAAATTGCTGGAGAAACTCAGTAGGTCTGGAGAGAAAAACAAAATTAATGCTTAGAGTCCAGTGACCCTTTTCTCAGAAGGTCATATCAGACCCGAAACGTTAAATCTCTCCCTTCTCTTTACAGATGCTGCCAGATCTGCCGAGTTTCTCCTGCATTTTCTGTTTGTATCCAACATTTCCATGTCTGTCATAAAATAGACAATTACAAAATCCCCTCCTGTGGAAAACAAACATTTGGTAGAGACTTGAACGTTCATTTCAATAATCCGACAAGTCAATTCCCTGCTTTGATTTTCCTCGAAATCCAGATTTAATACATGACTTGCCAGGCAGCATCAGAGGAACAGGAA
>JAHRHZ010000052.1:30772298-30802790 GCA_024137785.1 Ginglymostoma cirratum | reverse complement strand
GAGGGTGATAGGCATCTTGAATGACTGGGCAACAATCTGGAAAATGGAGTATAAATATGTTAAATTGCCCATTGGGCATGAAGAATAAAAGGGAAGCATACGATTTAAATCTTGAGGGGTTATAGAACTCTGAGTGCAGAGCGATCTGTGTGTCTATGTGCATGGATTTTAGAGAATTTGCATGAAGCAAGGAATTTGGAAACAAAATGGTACTGTTTATTGCAATTGAAGAAAAAAGTAGGGAGATTATGATTCAGCTCTACAGAGCATCAGTGAGATCACATTGTGAGATATTACACACAGTATTGGTCTCCTTATTTGAAGAAGGATGTAAATACATTGGAAGTAGATCAGGAAATTTTTTTTAACCTAATACCTGGAATGGGTGGGCTACCTTTTGAGACAAGGTTGAACAGGTTAGGTTTGTATCTGCTGCAGTTCAAAAGTGTAAGAGGCAACTTGATTTGAGAGTATAGGATCCAAAGGGATCTTTGATGTGAAAATGCCGGTGTTGGACTGGGGTGTGCAAAGTCAGAAGTCACACAACACCAGGTTATAGTCCAATGGGTTTATCTGAAATCACAAGCTTTCTGAGCACTGCTCCTTTGTCAGATGAACGATCTTGACAGAATGCATGTGGAAAAGACACTTCCCCTTGTGGGAGATTTTAGAATTAGGTTCACTATTTAAAATTGAGGTGTTGCCCATCTGAGACAGAGCTGCGGAGAATTTGTTTCTCAAAGAGTGTTGTCAGTTTTTGGATCTTTCTTCTTTGAAATGCAGTGAAAGCAGTCTTTGCACATCTTTAAGGCAGAGGAGATATATTCTTGATAAAAATGAGGTGAAAGGTTATTGTGGGTAGGTGGGAATGGAGAGGAGGCTGTGTTCTTACTGGCCTTGGGAGCAGGCCCAAGGGACCAAGAAACCTACTCCTACTCCTAATGCTTGGGTTTGTCTGTTCTTATGTTTGACTGGATACAAAGTATTGCTACATACAAGTCATTCAAGAACAATAGGGGAGGGAAGAAAGGGAGCGAGGTAGGATAATTGATTAAGGAAATTATTCCAGTGCTCTGAAGAGTGAATATCCAGGAAGAAGTTAAGGAAATAATATAAGAAACATTAGTGGTATGATTACAGCATATTCTTGATTCTATTCTTGATTTACACCATAATCGAGAATACACACTGTATTCTAGATTTACACTATATTCTAAATGCACACTGTATTCTAGGCTTACACTATATTCAAGAATGCACACTGTATTCTAGATACATTATATATTTACACTATATTCTAGATGTACATATTTTAGATGTTGGAGATACATATTGCTTCTAGATTTACAAAATATTCAAGAGCGTGTGCTGTATTCTAGATTTACACCATATTCTAGATTTATGCGGCATTCTAGATGTGCATTGTACTCTAGAGTTACACTATATTCCAGGTGTATACTGCATTCTAGATTTACACTATATTCTAGATTTACCCCGTATTCTTGCCACCAAATAGTCACAAAAATCCAGCCGAACAAATTTACAGGTAAATCACGGAAAAATTCAAAAACCATTCAAAAAGTAGTGATGAGAGTGAACTTTTATTATTACGGGACACATAAACAGTAAAATGTTAGTAATAGGGTGCAAGGAGTGTAGCTAATTAGGGACCAAAAAGAATTGGTCATGAAGACAAAGACATGATTGAGCCATTAAGTCAGTTCTTTGCATCTCTCTTTACCAAGGATGAAGATGTTGTTAAAGTCTTAGTGAAAAAGAGATCGTTGAGAAATTGAATGGGCTAAGAACTTATAGACATAAAAAATTCTAATAAAACTTAAGATTGATAAGTTACCAGCACCAGATGAAATGCACGCAATCAAACTCTGCGAAGTAAGTATAGAAATTGCAGGGGTACTTGTTTTAATCTTCCAATTCTCCATAGATATGGAGGAATGGTTAATTACAGGTATTACATTCTTATTCAAAACGTTTTTAAAAGTAAATCCATCAAATAAATTCCAATCCATATAACCTCGGTGGGAGGAAAACTTTTAGAACTGATAATCAAGGACAAATCCACAACTTGGGCAATTGTAAACTAATTAAGGAAAGGCAGACTTGCTAAAGGCAAATCATGTTTAACTAAATTGAGGTTAACTAACTCAATTAACTAATTGAGGTTTTTGAGAAGGGAACAGAGAGTACTGGTGAGTTTAATGAGATTGGACTTCCAATGGGCACTTGATAAAAACCTACACTATAAGTGTGACATGAGGTTTGAAGCTTATTGAATGAAAGGGACAGAGATGGCATCAATACAAAGTTGTCAGAACAACATAAAAAACAAAAATAGTAGATAGAGATTCATAGACGTGAATTAAGGGTACAGTGAGATTTCTGAGTGTTAATATTGGATCCACTGTTTTTCAAGATATATATTAATGATGTTGGCTTGATTGTACAGGGCAGAAGTTTAAACTTTTCAAATAATTTGTGAGGAGGATAGGGATTAGTTTTAAAATGCATAGACTGGAGGCTTTGACAAAATTTGATAGTGATGTTCAAAATCATGATTGGTCTAAATATAGCATTGAGACTGAAAACCACTGGGATTGAAAACCAGAGAATGGACATTTCATGTGAATGAAGCAACAGTGACATGGGGCAAAATCTTTTTACACAGGAAGTGGCCAGGATTTGGAATGCATTGCCTGAGAATGTAGTCGAGACAGATTTGATCGTGGCTTTCAAAAGGAATTGGAGAAATCCCTGAAGAGGAAAATTTCCAGGACCATGGGGAAAGGGCAGGAATGTAGCATTAGTTGAGTTGCACTTACAGACAGCCAATGGGAAAAAAATGGGCTGAATGGCTTCTTCTATATTGTAACCATTCTATTATTACAGGAGTCTAATCCCACAGAAAACAAACTGTTAGCAACAACATTTGTGTTCAGTTACATTTAAATTCCATGTGCACCTGTTCTCGCTTGACTAAACGTGAATAATATCTCTTCAGAGCTGCTCTTTCCTAAGGTTTTAAACCAGAATATTGTATTATTTTGTTTACAATGTTGTGGATTTCCAAAGTCGCCATTGGGATAAGAAGATAAACATTGAAAATGCCTGTATTACTTTTTTGATAGAAATCCCAAATGTGGCAAAATATTCTATAAAAAGGTTTAGCTATTATGACTAATAATAAATGGAGAGTTAGTACCTATTACTTTTTGCCAAAATAAAGTCTGGTGTGGTATAATTGTGGCGATATTGCCTGGGCAGCATGGTGGCTCAGTAGTTAGCACTGCTTCCTCACAGTGCTAGAGACCTGGGTTAGATTCTAGCCTTGAGCAATTGTTGTGTGGAGTTTGCACATTCTCCCCATGTCTGTGTGGGTTTCCTCTGGGTGTTCTGGTTTCCACCCACAGTCAAATGATTTGCAGGTTAGGGGGATCGGCCATGCTAAATTGCCAATTTAGCATGGTGCGTTAGCCATGGGAAATGCACGGCTACAGGGATAGGGAAGGGGTGTGTCTGGTGGGATGCTCTTCAGAGGGTTGGTGTGGAATTGATGGGCTGAATGGCCTGTTTCCTTACACTGTAGGGATTCTATGATTTCTTATGCACTTTCATTGAAGTCACATTGTTTAAGTCAGTACCTGTAAGAAAACTGCTATTTCAGGCTCCTCCATACACTGTAATCCAGACTGAATGACCTTGGATACTTCCTCGAGATGTTCAGTATATTTCCTAATCAATGAGCGAATATGTTGTGTCTTTTCTTCCTGCTCCATTGTGATATGCTGCATCATTTCCTTTTTCTTTTCCTCCAGCAGTGCGTAAAGGCCATCAAACTTCATACACATTTGTTCCTTTTGGCTGTGACTATTCTCCTGGAACATTGAAGCATTCATTTATTTGGTTTAATTTTCAAATCCCATCTAGCTTCACCCACAAACATACAGAAAATGTGCAAAGGATTCCTGGCATTTAGCACCTCACCCTTCCTGCGAATATTAACCCTTTATCTGTAATGTTAACAGGGGTATTAGCACCTTTTCTATCAAAAATATTAAGTGGACTGACAAATTTCATTTGAATAAAAGCTTACGAGATTGCTAGCTAATATTTGTTCCACCAACACTCAAGAAACAAGACACCATCTGGGACTAAGCAATTGATTGGCACCACATCCACAAGCATCAAACCCTCCACCGTTGACGCTCAGTCACAACTGTGTGTACTATCTAGAAGATGCATGGCAGAAATTCATCAATGATCCCCAGACAGCACCTTCCAAACCCATGACCACTTTCATCTAGAAGGACAAGGGCAACAGATACATGGGAACACCACCACCTGCAAGTTTCCCTCCAAGTCACTTACCATCCTGACTTGGAAATATACCGTTATTCCTTCAGTGTCACTGGGTCAAAATCCTGGAATTCCCTCCCTGACAGCACTCTGGATCTACCTACAGCACATGGACTGCAGCAGTTCAAGAAGACACCTCACCACCAACTTCACAAGGGCCACTAAGGACAGGCAATAAATGCTGGCCCAGCAGGAGATGCCCACAACCCATGAGCAATTTAAAAAATTTACAAGGGATGATTTCAAGTACCAATTTTTTTTGGTATGTATCAATGCATTACATCTATCATCATGTTAAAGAAGGGATAAAAAGTTACTTTTCCTGGCGTATGCTAAAAATCTGGTGACATGATATGCAGGAACACCTGCACCCATGCTGTGATGTGATGGGTACAGGTTAGAGGGGCCCCATGTTGAGCTTTCACTCTCATGTTGTAGGGACTTCACCTGATGAAGGAGCAATGCTCCAAAAGCTTGTGGCTTCAAATAAACCTGTTGGATTATAACTGGTGTCATGTGACATCTGACATTGTAGGGAGATACTGAGCAGAGATGTGGTTGTTCTGCCTTCATAAAGAATGGAAAACTATTTATGAACTTCTCAAATTTGCATAACTTTTGTATGTCCCAATAGTTCAGAGCAGCATTTTTGGAGGGCTAGTAACCAGTTCCTGAAGAACAACTGAACTGTGGATCAAGAGAACAGGATAAGAGTACAGCTCCCAAGATATAAATATGCTTGTTAAAAATGAAATAATGTCTCATGAAAATATATCTGGAATACTTGCATTCTAATTGTTTGCATTTGCAAAAATTGGAAATACCTCAATACTTTTGCATGTCTCTTCCATCTGAGTGACTATTGTTTGAACACGGTCATTGCTTGCCACCAGCATTGCAATTCCATCACCAAACTCTGACTGTGCACAGAATAAAACATATAATTCTAAATTAGTTAACTGAGCATTGGAGAAGCCATCAGTTTCCGATTTTAATGCTACTTTGAATGAAACTGTAAGAAACAAGATTTGAGGGTGCATCCAGAATTGATGGAAATAGCTTGATGGACAGAATCATACATGAAGATTGCAAACAAGGTTTCTCTCATACTGTGTAACAGCAAAAGCAGGATTAAAATGACACACAGTTTTATTTTTTAAAAGAACTGCAGATGCTGGAGATCTTAAGAAGGGTCACTGGACCTGAAGTATCAACTTTACTTTCTCTCCGCACATGCTACCAGACCTGCTGAGTTTTTCCCAGCAATTTTTGATTTTTTATCATAGTTTTATTTAGTTGTCTGTAAATGTACTGATTTGAAGCTGATAGATAAATTATTATAGACTGCCAACAAACATGTGCCAACAGTAATATTAAATTTAAGAGTTTGAACTACATATGTTTAACGGAAGATATTTAAGTTATATAAAACAATGCAGATGCAGAGTCTTCAACTGCTCCTCATATGACAAGCCCTTCATTCCTGGGATTATTCTTGAAACCCTTCCCTGGATTCCCTCTGACGCCAGCACATCCTTCATTAGATATGGGGCCCAAAACCACTCACAATATTCCAAATGCTGTCTGATCAGACCCTTATATAGCCCCAACAGCACATCACTGCTCTTGTGTTCTTAGCCCTCTTGAAATGAATGCTAACATTGCACTTTAAGGTTTTAGCAAAGATTTGTAGCTCGGGTTGTGGGTGAGGTTGTTGACTTGCTCACCAAGCTGGCTTGATTTTGTTCAGACATTTCATCACCATGCTAGGTAACATCATCAGTGAGACTTCCAATGAAGCGATGTTGTTCTACTACACTTGTAATTTATACTGTCCGTATATGGTTCTCAACCCATAATGCAATCAACAAACATATAGAATTGGACCCCATATACAAACCCATACAGAACCAAACTGGAAATGACACAACTCTCCATAATGGACCAGGCAGTATAAATTCCAAGCAGAGTAGAACAACATCACTTCATCGGAAGTCTCACTGATGATGTCACCTACCATGGTGATGAAACATCTAAATGAAAACAAGCCAGCTCAGTGAGCAAGTCAATAACCTAATATTGTACTTGATTTTCTAACTGCCAATTCAACATGCAAAGCTCAAAGAAAGTTACATATAAAGCTCTAGCATTGTCGATGGTGGAGATTTCACTTTCCTGATATTAATTACATTCTGGTGTCAACAATATTCCTGACATCCCGCAACAGTGTTCTCATCAAGCAGGCTAAAGTAGATAATCATATGAAGAATTCTAATAGACAGCAAACCAGAAAGTAAAAAGAACTTGTTGTCTTTCACTTATTAACATTTTAAGGGACCATCAAACTTGTGACATGCACGTGAGATTAAGGTAGAAGATAAAATGTCGTAGAGAAAATTTAAAAATAAATGAAATAAGCTTTAACATTTTTAAAATCTGAAAAAAATTGACACTCCACAGATGTGTAATTAAATTTTCAGGATCAATGAATTTGGCAATAATTGTAACTTAATACACTATTGCAACCTCCTTTAGAGTTCATTCAACAAGATGTAATCTTTTCAACGATGTTTAAAAGAAATTATTTGCATGAAAAGTAGAAATTCATCAAGATTTTTAAGATTCCTATCTCTGACAACTTCACCAGTGCACCCACTGGAGAGGCAGGGAATCACTGACAGTAACTTCTGGATCTATATTAAGCTACATGCATGGACAGCAAAGGTTGCTGTCAATTTCACAGTTGTAACAACAGTGAACGCTGATAGTTTTGACATAATTACTCGTGCAAATTTATGTTTTGTGTATTACGGACAGCAAAAGTAATGATTTGTTTTTAAAAAATAACAATAATTGCATTTTAATCGATGTAAGTAACAGAAAGCAATGCATTCCATATCTAAAAACACAGGAACGGGAGTAGGCCATTCAGCCCCTCCAGCCTATTCCACCATTCAATAGCATCATGGCTGGTCTGTGGCCTAACTCCATATACCTGTTTTTGTCCCATATCCCTTATTATTTTTCCTTAACAAAACTTTATCAATCTCAGATTTAAAACTGACCAGTTTTAAGATGATAACCAATCCTCTGAAGAGCTGTAAGTTGATCATTGGAATTTTTAACCAGTATTTAGTCTCTCTGAACTCCGCTGAGTGGCAAAGAATTTCAGCCCTGAATCAATACATTGATTCAACCAAAGGCTTTCATATATTGCTTGGTGCCTATAGCATGCGGTAATTGGTTAGCAAGTCATAAACTGTACCATAACAATGGGAAATGAAAATCCCCAAACCTAATACAGGCTGAAATCAGTGGTTTAGTGGTTTATCTAAGCACCAACCACATAATACCTGGTAGTTCAGTGAAAAGCTGCACCTTGAAATTGAAGCATTTCTAACATTCATAGTTCTGCTGCTTGTTTTCTTTAAAAACATCCAACAAACAACAAATAAAAACATGATAGGATCATTGTCTTATGAAGGGTAAGTCTTAAATTGAAAACTGTTTAAAATAAGTCCAGCCTGTTCCGTTGAGTGACAGGAGAGTAGTCCTATGAACTGATTATTTTTCTACCTCTTAAATGAGAACGACAGAAGTAATTTTTTCAAGAACATGATGACAGTGGAAATGGGAAACTAAGACATACCTTTTGCCTTTTATAAATGTTATTGAGTGGAGCCACTTCACAGTCTTTGTGAGCCCCAAACACTTTACACATGGAGCATGTTGGCACTTCACACGTCAGACAATAAATGTTGATTCGTTCATCATCGTGTTCCTCGCACATGGGTTGCTCCCTCTTCTTTTCTGGTCTGCAAACAAACAGATTGAATTCCAGCTCTCTGATACTTCACACTAAATACTTCACTGACTTGTCTGTTTGTCCCTATCCCAGTCACTAGATGTGTATTCCTATATAATAGAAGCGTAGAAAATAGGTGCAGCAGTAGGCCATTCGGCCCTTCGAGCCTGTACCACCATTCATTATGATCATGGCTGATCATGCAATTTCAGTATCCCATTCCTGCCCTATCCCTATACCCCTTGATCCCCTTAGCCATGTCCTGCTCCCTCTTGAATATATCGAATGAACTGGCCCCAACAACTTCCTGTGGAGAGAATTCCACAGGTTTACAACTCTCTGAGTGAAAAAATTCTTCCTCATCTCAGTCCTGAATGTCTTACCCCTTATTCTTAGACCGTGACCCCTAGTTCTGGACTTCTCCAACATTGGGAATATTCTTCCCACATCTAGCCTGTCCAGTCCCATCAGGATTTTATATGTTGCTATGAGATCCCCACCTCCTTTTTCTAAATACCAGTGAGTACAAGCCCAGTCGATCTAATCTTTCATTGATAACAAGGTGTGGAGCTGGATGAACACAGCAGGCCAAGCAGCATCAGAGGAGCAGGAAGGCTGATGTTTCGGGCCTAGACCCTTCTTCATTTCTCATCCCATTTCTGAAGAGGGGTCTAGGCCCGAAACGTCAACTTTCCTGCTCCTCTGATGCAGCTTGGCCTGTTGAGTTCATCCAGCTCTACACCTTGTTATCTCAGATTCTCCAGCATCTGCAGTTCCTATTGTCTCTGATCCAATCTTTCACACAGGTTCTATTGTTCTAACTTTTAAATAAAAGAATAAGGGCCTCACAAGCACTGGTTAGGCCATTTCTGGTCTCCCTGCTATAGAAAGGATGTTGTTAAACTTGGAAGGGTACAGAAAAGATTTACAAGGATGTTAAAACTAAAAGAACTGTGGATGCTGTAAATCAGGAACCAAAACAAAGTTGCTGGACCCGAAATGTTAACTCTGTTTTTTCCTTCATAGATGCTGACAGACCTGCTGAGCTTTTCCAGCAACTTTGTTTTTGTTTACAAGGATGTTGTCAGGATTGGAGGGTCTGAGCTAAAGGGAGAGGCTGAATAGTCTGGGGCAACTTTTTCATATAGAGGGTGGTTCGTGTATGGAATGATCTGCCAAAGAAAGTGGTGGAGGCTGGTACTATTACAACACTTAAAAGGATGGGTACATGAATAGGAAGGGTTTAGAAGGATACGGGCCAAATGCTGGCAAATGGGATGAGATTTATCGAGGATATCTGGTCGACATAGATGAGTTGGACCAAAGGATCTGTTCCCGTACTATACAATTCTATGACTCTTTATTGGCTTGGAAGAGACAGCTTAACACCTCCGTCTCAAAACCTCTCTTCAAAAAAATTCGGGACAAAACATACCTCTTAAAGCCATATTATCATCACAAGGGCAACGTCAGCGGTTGTGCCAGGACCTCCACGTACTAGATGGTAAGAGGGAGGGCCCAGGCAGTGTAGCAGGGGCAGCCTCTGACAGAAAGGTTTATTCGATGAAAGGAGATCTCATGGGGAGAAGGATCAGACAGAGAAAGGATTTCCTTAATTCCATGTAATTACTGTATATTCTTTTTTAACCTTAACCTCCTTTCATGTTTGTAAGTACTTGATGCCAGTAGAATAAAGAATCACTGCTTCGGGACCTTCGTGCTGTTCGCGTGTTCAAAGCTCATCGCATTTAGAATCGTGCTAATCAAACAGTGGAAACATTTAGTTGAGATGCAAATTCTCAAAAGGTTAGAGCAGTGAATCATGTATCATCAGTGCACAGTGTACAAGTCCTCCAAAAATATACTAAGATTTTACCTCATTCCATTGAACCACTCAGCGCTCAGCCATTCCAGCAATATATATTTCGAGAGCTAATGGGTATTCTCTGGTGCTGCTAATGCTGGTCAACCTGATATTACCTCCAGAGGTTTAAAACTTAGATTTACTGAAGTTTGAAAATATACTATAACTGCTTTAAGAGTTCACTGTTCACACTCAAAATGATGCTGCAGACATTGTGGTAAGAGCATCCAACTACAGTTAGTGCATTTTAATAACAAGTATAGCAGGGTACTCTGAATATTTTGGCAGCTTGGCAGTTAAGGAACCTGGCTGTGAATTAGTGAGAAGCCATCATTATTTTGAAAATTTAATAGACTGACTCCAACAAATTCTTTTTTGAGAGACTAGCAATTCGGAAGCAATGTGGTTCAAAAATGGAAATGCAGGAGAGCTTAAACAGTATGACAGATGCCCAAATTAACACCTTGTCTGGTTTACTTCAGTACGTCATACACATGTACATGCTGACGGGAGATGCTAACAGCATCATATAAAAATAGATCCTAAATAAAACTAGAAGCAAACTGATTATTTTTAGTGAATTTGTCACACATTAAAATGTCAGTAACATAAACTGAGCTCATTCCAACCTGTAGCAAACGTCTCTGAGGTAAGTCGGTCTTAAATAAACTGTCCCTAATTCATGCTCTGATACAATTACAGCAGATAACTTGTTCAGGCTGGGCTGGACTTGGTTGGTGGGAGTGAGAAGCAAAACACATTGCTGCTTTTACTGTTCCTCAAGCACTTCAACGCAAAACCTTCAAGCACATGGACTACCTACTCGAATGTACCTTTTGAGCTATCTCCTACAAGATAATATTCAAATTTATGAAAAAGACTTTTATTAACCCATATCATTGTGGTCTGAACCTACATATCTGTGAAGTATAAAATAATTTCCTGAGAAACATTGGAGTATACACCCAAGACTTTTGCAATATGGTATTAACAATAAATAAGTGTCTGGACTTGTGCGACATTAGGGCTCTTTAAACAGATGGCTGGCTGTAGGAACTGTAGGAACTGAAATTTTGAACATCAACTCTTTCAGTTAGTACAACTCTGAGATTTTCATGCTGACCATTATGTGATGAATGCTCCTCCTACTTTAGATTTATTATTGTAGAGTTTCATTTTTGTATATTACCGCGAAGACAGAATAGCTATGCAGTAAATATTTATTAAATAAAGGTTCTTTCAAGTCAACCAAAGCAGTAAAAACTAAAACAGTGCTGTAAAACAGAGTGAAACTTCTGACAAAAGCAATAGCTTCACCCTGTTGTAACACAATGTCTCCACAAACTGAGTGGGTTGTTGGTTCGACACAAAGTAAGGTCATCCAGGAGGCAAAATCGAAAATTGTAATGTAAACCAGGACATTCAGCCCAATGTGCTTTTTCTCCCCCACAGTGGGAAAAGTGTGCTGCTTGAGAGAAACCTGATTCAGTGGTGTGTGGGACAGGGCAGCTGTCCCTGTTAAAGACACTGACCGATCCTGAGACAAATCAGAGGACAGAGGTTCAGCATCTTCTTCATCTCCCCTCAGGGTGCAGCCAATAACAGGGCACAAGGTGAGGATAGTATCTTCCCAACAAGGTAGCTGTGATCTGGTAGTGCCAGGTTATGTAAGATTGGGGCTGATGAGGGTGGGTTGCCACAGGGCAACATTGCTGCAACATATGCCCCCTTGTGTGACAAGGAATGCCCGAAAAGCTACTGTTGAAATGTCGGTGGCAGCTAGAAGAGGTCCTTAATTGGCTACTCCAGCTCTATTAGCCCTGGGAAGGATGGAAGGATGTCAGGAAAACAATAGGAACTCCATACCCACTGTTCCTTAAGGGCATCTCCCACCTCTCAGCATTGCCTGAGTTGCTGGTAAAACTCAATACATTGTTTGAAGAGAGAGAGTCTGATGCTCTATGAACAGAACAGAGCAAACCAAGAGTAGGGAAGGACATGGGAGTTTATTTGTCTGACATCAGTAGCTGGACCAGCATTTATTATCCAGAGGGCAGTTAAGAGTCAACCACATCGCTGTTGATCTGGAGTCACACATAGGTCAGACAGAGTAAGGCTGGCAGATTTCATTCCCTAAAGGACATTAGTGAACCATATGAATTTTTATGACAATTATTTCAGTCATTATTAGACTCTTAATGCCAGATATTTTTACTGGATTCTAATTCTGCCATGAAAGGATTTGAACTCAGGTCTGCAGAACATTACCTGGGTCTTTCAGAAGTAATAGTCTAGTGATAATACCACTAGGCCATTGCCTCCCACTCCCTGGCATCCTACTCAATGTCTAATCCAGAATCAATGTCAAAAACAGAATAACCTGTCATTGTCACATTAACGTTCATAGGAGCTAATATGGCACTTTTAAAATTGATTGGCTGGCAAGTGAATAAAAAGCCCAACTACAAGGTGCATGTGGTGCAGAATCCATCTACCTGTGTCTCCAAACAGCCCTGATGGATGTGCGTGTAGTACTCTGTAGGTACTGTACTTCTGTGCATGGTAAACCCTCTGTTTCTTGAAATGTGTTTTAATCGCTACCACTCCTAATGTGAAAGCAAGTTACATCAGAGGTCACATGACTATAGTAAGCCTCGAATGTACAACATATAAATGCATATTGTTTTGATTTTAAAAATTGTGACTTTTACAGTTAGAAGTTACCCAATAAACGTGGCCAACAAAGAGAATGAGCACGAGTTGAATACTGGGAGATCCAAGGAACAGAATCAAGTCCCAGAACGCGAACAGTCAAATCAGGGTGATGTAAAGTTAACTGAGAGTGGATTCAAGACCAGACACGTGATGAGACAAACTTCAGAATGCCACCCAACAGACTTCTCGAAGTCAAATTGGGAAACACCTGCATCCTGTGCATGTGTATTGGAACTGAACAGTGAAAGGTTAAGGCATTTTATTTATTCATTCACTGGATGAGTGTATCACTGGCTAGGACAGCACTTATTGCCCATCCCAGAGGGTAGTTAAGAGTCAACCACATTGCTGTGGGTCTGGAGTCACATGTAGGCCAGACCAGGTAAAGATGGCAGTTTCCTTCCATATAGGACATTAGTGAATCAGATGGGTTTTTCCTGACAATCGTCAAGGGATTCAAGGTCATCGTTAGATTCTTAATTCCAGATTTTTCCTTGAATTGAAACTCTGCCATCTGCATGGCAGCATTTGAACCCAGGTCCCCAGAACATTACCTTGGTTGCTGGATTAACAGTCCAGAAATACCACTAGGCCATCGCCTCCCCGACTTGGGAAAGTGACACAGCTGAGTAAACAAGTTCAGCTGACAATCCCAAAGGTGATTTTGAATCCATGTTAGGACAAAACAAATGAGAGGGGAATGAGAGTATGTATGTGTGTGTGTGTGTGTGTGTGTTGTGCCAAGTTTTGTGCTGCTATTTCATATGGACCTTGTAATGGAACAATCACCATGAACAATAAGGAGGAATATTGTGCATGTTTGTTCTTTATGGTGAGGAGGTATAATGGTTGTTGTAGAAACCAACTATTAACAGTCAACTTCTTTAATTGACTTTTAACGTCTGAGATCTTTCATTGTCTAAAACTGATTTTAACATGGACAAGTACTGACCCAAAATGACTGCTGGCCAACAAACTGTCAGTAAACAAGGATCTAAGTATAAACTGAAATTAGTATCATTATAAAGAGACAATACAAAGCAGATCTGTACCTCCCAGCTGATTCATAGCTTTCTGGAAATTACACACTAAGATAAAAGGTTGCTTGTAGAGTATTCAGCTTGGGAAAGTAATGAGCAGACTCAGGAACATATAAATGGACATTTATCACAGATTCCTCTGAGCAGCAGAGCAGAGACAAGAAAAAATGTTGATGTTAGCAAGAACTGGAAGATGCTCTACCTGACTCTCTCTGTTCCAACCTCAAAAATCAGTGCCTGGTTAAAACACAACATTGAAAAACCACCTGGATAAAGGCAAAATAAAAAAACTGTGGATGCTGGAAATCTGAAACAAACACAAAAAGTGTTGGAGAACCTCAGCAGGTCTGGCAGCATCTGGCAGAGAGAGAGAGACAGCTAATGTTTCGAGTCTGGTCTGACTCTTCTTCAGAACTGTTCAGATGCTGCAGAGTTTCTCCAGGATTCTGTGTGTTCATTTGAAAACCATTCATCACTGAGAAACAATAGATTTATAGAGTCACAGAGATGTACAGCACAGAAACAGACCCTTCAGTCCAACTCATGCATGCTGACCACGTATCCTAAGTTAAGCTAGTCCCATTTGCCAGCATTTGGCCCATATCTCTCTAATCCCTTCTATTCATCCTTTTCAGCCTTTTAAACGCTGCATTGTACCGGCCTCCACCACTTCCTCTGGCAGCTCATTCCATACATATACCACCCTCTGTGTGAAAAAAATTGCCCTTTAGGTCTCTTTTAAATCTTTCTCCCCTCACCTTAAACATTTGCCTTCTAGTTTTGGACTCCCTTACCCTGAGAAAAGGATCATGGCTATTCACCCTATCCATGATTTTATAAACTGCTATAAGGACCCCCTTCAGCCTCTGATGCTCCAGGGAAAAAATCCCCAGCCTATTCAGTCTCTCCCTATAGCTCAAAACCTCCAGTCCTGGTAATATCCTTGTTAATCTTTCCTGCATCCTTTCAAGTTTAACAACATCCTTTCTATAGCGGGGAGACCAGAACTGAACACAGTGTTCCAAAAGTGGCCTCAACAATGTCCTGTCCAGCCACAACATGGCTTTCCATAAAGGCAAGTGCACCAAATGCCTTCTTCACCACCCTCTCTACCTGCAACTCCACCTTCAAGGAATCAATGTTAGCTCCAAGCATTGCACCTCCTGAGAAAACAGGAGAACAACTAAACCAACTGACTTTGGGCTTCACTTTTGCAAGTCAAGGATTCTAAAAGTATTTAAAATGCAAACTGCCTGTATCTTCTTCTCTGCTTAGACACTGTTCCCCCATCCCTGCTCTTTTCAAGCTTATTTCCTGTTTTGTGCATACGTGCTAGATGTGTTTTTGATTTTTTTCAGGTTTAATAGGTAATAAAAATTCATTTTCTTTTACCAGAAAACCTTAGAATTAATGCTTCCATTTTAACCTGGTTAACAATGTTTAATTGAAATCTGATGGCTGCAGCTGAAAAAGAAAGAAAAATAATTATTATAAGCCAGCCAAAAGGAGTTTAAAATGAGGTGAGCTGATTGCCTTTCCTTGTCTAGATGTAACAATTAGCTGAAATATTTTTTAAAAAATTTTGGGATGTTGGAATGTGTACAGTTGGATGAGAGGCAACATTTAGACACATTGTATCTAACAGTGATGTTGACAGTCAAATATCAAAGATCTGAGAAGCAGCAATTCTAGCAAATACCAGTGTATTCGCAAATACATTTATATGTTGGGAATTGGTCACATGGGACTCTACAAAGAAATTGGAGGGATACAAAATCTGCAGATAGGAAAGGTATTCGTTGGAGGAGCAAAAAAAGGCTGGGACTTAAAAATTACATGAAGAAAATGACATGTCTGTAAGACCGGAAATAACAAAGCCAATTGTTGGAAGTTCAATGAGAGACTAATTTCAGGAAGAGGAACACCTAAGGGATACACAGAAAAGATTGCATCAAGAAATGAGGATCTAGACCTGAAACGTCAGCTTTCCTGCTCCTCTGATGCTGCTTGGCCTGCTGTGTTCATCCAGCTCTACACCTTGTTATCTGCATCAAGAAATGAAACTGGTTTGAAAACTACCTGCAGTACAAAGGGAACATGCTTCCTTAGAATCTGTTAGGAAGGCAGATATAATAGGAAAATCAAGAAAATTCTTCCTCAATTACTGCCAAAGAGATCCAAATCTCTTATTTCATAAAGAGAGCTATTTCTTCATGCTTCTATTCAAGGCGATAAATCAATAAAGATACTGAGAGACGCTAGAGCAAGACTTTTACTGATGCCGGCTGGTTATAGAATTTGACTTTCAGAGGGGCTAATAAAATGTTATTTGAAGTTTCAAACAGGTACCATTAGATAGAGTTATATTAAAGAATAACTTAGTCAATTAAGAAGATGTTGTTGAAGTAAAACAGATCACTCTATAAGGAGCAGATTTTATTTTGCAAAATGACCTGGCCGGGTTTTGTTTTATTCAGGGTGTCACCAGCTAAGCGAGCATTTATTGCCCATTCCAGAGGGCAGTTAATAGTCAACCATATTGCTCTGGGTCTGGAGTCACATGTAGGCCACACTGGGTAAGAACAGTAGTTTCCTTCCCAAAAATACATTAGTGAGCCAGGTTCGTTTTTCCCGAAAAATCAACAATGGATTCATGGTCATTATTGATTCTTAATTCCAGATTATTATGGAATTCAAATTCTACCATCTGCCATGATGGAATTCAAACCCTCGTCTCCAGAACATTCCCTGGTCTGCCTGAACAGTCCATCAATATCGCTAGGCCATTGCCTCCCCAAAGTCAGAATTATTGGCTTCACTGAGCATAGTGGGACAACCAGTAGAAGCAAAAGAAAGTGAGATGCTCCAGGAAGACACCCTGAATTGTTTCCTGAATGTGTTGTAGCCAGATCCCATGCCCGTAGAAGTAAACAGGAACAGGAAGAGCCAGTCTAAAAGGGAGATGATGTACAATTTCAGTCATCTGACACATATTCAAAAAACTTAAGTAAAAAGATGAGGCTGGATGAACACAGCAGGTCAAGCAGCATCATAGGAGCAGGAAAACTTGACGTTTTGGGCCTAAACCCTTCATCAGAAAATCTTTTCTGATGAAGGGTTTAGGCCCGAAACGTCAAGTTTTCCTGCTCCTATGATGCTGCTTGACCTGCTGTGTTCATCCAGCCCCATGCTTGTTATCTCGGATTCTCCAGCATCTGCAGTACCTTTTATCTCTAAAAAGATGAAGCTGATGTGTTTAACCATCTTCTTTCATAGAAATGCAACAAACAGATCCTGAATTAAGAGAGTTTATTAAACAGCCTGCTCAGAAGTTGAGTCAGAACCAATAGATGAGAGTAACTATTTAAAGATAAACATTGATAAATAAATACCAGCCAATCAGGTGACTGTTCTATCTGAATATTAGAATAAAATTTTACAAGTGGCTCGTGAAATTCAAGGCAGGTCATTTAGATATTAGAAAAACACAACTTCAAATACCAAAACATTTTTATTGGCCAGGATTACATAAAGATATGGTGAAATCTGCCAGACCAGGCACACATGTCAGATAATTGGGAAAATTAAAACATTAGTTTAAACCTGAGGCTTTAATTCTTATACAAAATTAGAAATTGCTGAAAAGCTCAGGGAGTCTGGCAACACTTGTGGAGAGAAAACAGAAATAACATTTTGGATCGTGTGACCTTGCTTTAGAACTTCTTCAGTTTGCTTTCTCTCCACCGATGCTGCCAGTCCTATTGAGGTTTTCCAGCAGTTTCTGATTTCTGGAATCTGTGTTTTTTGTTTTTTTTAATGCTGATGCCAACTTTTGAAGTATCATTTAGAAGGGTCTTAATAGATTGTTCAGAGATAGTAGGAACTGTCGATGCTGGAGAATCTGAGATAACAAGGTGTAGAGCTGGATGAACACAGCAGGCCAAGCAGCATCAGAGGAGCAGGAAGGCTTGTAGATTGTTAACAGGTTTTAATAGGAGCCTAAACTAAAACCAGATGTAGGAATCAATGTTTTATTTTACAGTTATGGATGGTTTAACAAGAATTCCTAAAGCAGTGTTTTTGGGAAAAAATGGAATGGAGAATTATAGTTCAATTTTCTTATAAGACAAGGTTTACCCAAAGGAATACAATTGGATCAATGTTGAAATATATCATTGCAAATATTCAAAGAAGTAGAAAACAATTTGGAAATTAAATAATTTACACCTTCATCCTATCATCCACAATCTCAAGGAGCATTGGAAAGATGGCATCAAGTCGTATAGATCGTGATTAGAGTTCTATGTCAGAACTATCCCAATGATTACGATAAGAAATACCTTATAGATTGTTTGCCACAAATGGTATCCAGACTTGAAGTGAGAGAACCCCTTGAATAAATTAAGGAGAAATTTATAAACCAAGTATCAGAGATTACACTTTTGGCCTCTGTTTCAAGCTTCAGAGAAAAACTGACCGAAGTGTGTGAATTGGCCAAAAAGCATCTGAAAAGTGCTGAACCAATATTCACCATAGCTGGTTAAAAAAAGGCTAAAGCTCAGAATTTTTTTTGCTGGAGATAAGGTGCTAGCACCGTTCTCAGCCTCCAGGGAACCATTAAAAGCAAGGTTCACCAGACCATATCAAATCAGAAAGAAGCTCAAGGATGTGAATTATGTAGTGAGTAAACTGAACAGGAGAAAACATCACTGACAGTGTCATGGTAATCTATTAGAGATGCATTACAACAGGGAGGATTGTCAGGAGAAAATATACCGATGGTAATGGAAGAAGTAGGGAGTGAAACAAAAATATGAGAACATTTGGAAATTAAACTGAACTTTCAAATTCAAAAGTTGACCCTTCCATAATCTGATTGGATAATACAGAGGTGTTTAAAAAGTTAGATCAAATATTATGCTACTTTCTAGAAAACTATTGAAGAGACAACTGTTAGTACAGACTCAAATTAATTTGAGTAAATAGACTAGAAAACATCTTTAAGCTATAAATAATGTTAATGAATTTGAAGAGTCATCTCAAAAGCAAAATATTTATTTTGTTATTTATTTTGTTTCTCTCTCCACAGATGGTGTTAGACCAGCTGAGATTCTCCAGCATTTTTCAATTATATTTACTTCTTTGTTAATGAATGGGATGTGTCACTCAAAAAAACATTATTACAGATTCAATCCAGAGAAATTAGCTCAAGTGAGGGAAGAGATGAAATTCTTGGCAGACAATGACATAACTGTGTCATAGCAGTTGGAATTCACCTGTTATAACGCCACTGAAACTAAGTGAATCAGAAAGAATCTGCATTGATTATTACAAAGTCAATGCAGTAACAAAAGAAGGTTAATATCCTATTTTACAATTGGAGGATTGTATTGAGGGGATAGGACTAACACCATTTGACACAAAAATCAACTTAGGAAAGAATATTGGCAAGTTCCATTGACTGATAGAGCTGAAGAAATATCAGATTTTGTAATACTCAGTTCAGATCATCCATGATCCTATTGAATGGTAGAATAGTCCTGAGGGGTTGAATGGCCTATTCCTGTTCCTATTTCTTATGGTCCTATGGTTTTAGAATGGAGAGCAGCCTCCTCCTGGAAGGAAATTCATGTTTTCAGTCCAGGGGAACAAGTCAACCTGGCAGAAGGAAGTTAGTTTGTGAGACCTCTAAGTTTTGAGCGTCTCTGAAAATTTCTTCATGTTGTTAGAACTGAAAAGAGTTTTTAGTTATCAGGATCAAAAAAAAAAGAATCATGCCAGTAGATTGGGAAAGAAGTGATAGAAGTATCTCAGCAATCTAAGAAGGAGACCTGAAAAGAGTCAGTTAAGTAAGAAGGTAGGGTTAAGAGAGGATTGAATCTTCTCTGGGATTGAGTATCCATAAAGGGATAGTGTTAGGAAACAGATTGAAACTTTGTTTCAAAAAAAACTGCTGATTTTTAAAAAAGTGCTGGAGAAACTCATCATGTCTGACAGCATCTGTGCAGTGAAGAAACAAAATTAACACCTCAAGCTCAAATGTTAAAGCTTTGTTTTGCGGCTTTGGTTAACATGTTTCTAAACTGCAGATATATAAATTACACAACTATATAGCTTTGTTTGTTCGTTTGGGTTGCTTTTTGCACAACAAACTTGTGTTCTTTTGTAAAAGATTGCCTGGAGCCACTGTGTGTATGGTATATATATATATTCAATGATTAAGCATAATGATAATCAACTGCAAGAATAAACCTTATGTTTTATGAAGTCAGGTTTCACCCTGGAATCTGACCCGTCTAATGGCACCATCATCAGGCATCATTCAAGGGAATGACTTTGAAGCTACTAGATGGAATGCATTTCAAATGAGCTGCTTTGTCTTGGATGAGCTCCTTGAGTGTTGCTGGTGCGGTGCACATCCAGGCAAGAGGAGACTATTCCCTCACATTTTCCCCTGAAGATGGTGGACATGCTTTGAAGAGTCAGGAGGAAAGTTACTTCACACAAAATTCTCAGCTTATGAACTGCTGTTGTTGTCACAATATTTAAATGGCTAAACCAGTTCAGTTCTTGGTCAATGGTAACCTTGAGGATGTTGATGGTGAGGATTCAGCAAAGGTCAAAGCATTGAATGTTAACCAACAACGGTCGGATTTTCTCTTGTTGAAGATGGTTATTGTCTGGCAATTGCGTGGTGCAAATGTCACTTGCCACTTATCAGGCCAAACCTAATTGTTGCCCACGTCTTATTACATTGGACATGATTGCTTCAATATCTAAGGAACTGTGTACAGGGCTAGATATTGGGCTGTTATCAGCAAACATCCCCACTTCTGACCTTACAATGGAGGGGAGGTCATTGATGAAGCAGCTGAAGTGGGTTTGGCCTAGGATAATACCCTGATGAACTCCTGCAGAGATGTCCTGGAGCTGAGATGATTGACCTCCAACAACTGCAACCATCTTTCTATGTATGACTCCAACCAACGGAGAGTTTCTAAATCAAAGCTTCCAGTGAGTTTGGCATAAGGTTGCAAGAATTCCTTTTCCAGTCATCTGGAATCATCGAATGATAAAACACTTTGCCATTTAGTCTAAGTTGCTTATACTAGCTCTTTGCAAGAGTTATACAGTATCTCCAACGCACCCTTTTCTGATGACTTTGGTCTATATTTTATTTCAGACATGTTTATAGGTTGCAAAGGCCTTAGTCTTGAAGCCTCCAAAGCTTCAAAACATTGGAGAGCAGTACCCCTACCTCCGAACCAGGAGGCCTGGGATCAAATCCCACCTGCTCCAGAACACCTCAGAGCAGAAAACATTGAAAACTTTGGGTAGTAGCAAATGAAGCAGATTGTAAAGTCTGCTTTTACAATGGCTGGTCTGGACAGGGAGCAAGTAAGGGGTGTGGGGGATGGGGGGCACACGTCAAGCAGGGAGTTGCCTGTACAGATTGGAAGGAATCACCAAAAGGTGCCATACGTCCCCTCCCCTTTTGTTACTCCCTGCCTGCCCTCAGAACCTATTCCCCCACCCCCACCTCTCCCCATTGCCTATTTTCTCCTATAATCCTTACCTTACCCAGCTCCAGTGACTATCATTCTTCTTCCTGGAGATTCCCACAGTCTCACCTGTGCCCATACTGAAATCAGGCCCTGCTGGGACTGTCAAAGCTGCTGGCCAGCCCTCGAGAGTTGGCATACCTCTACCAATTTCACCCACCTCCTGTGGTCTATTGCTGACATCAGGCTTTTTGAAAGTCAACCCATTTAGGACCGTCTTTCTATCTCGGAATGGAGGGACCATTCTGCCCATCCATAGAATTCAGTCCTGTGCCTCCATTACCTGCAGCATAGGTTAACTGCCATTTATAATATTTAACAGCTGTGCAAACAAAGACATAAGGGACAACATTTTTGTACAGAGAGTGGTTCGTATGTGGAATGAAATTCCAGAGGAAATGGTGGATGTGGGCATAATTACAATGTTTAAGATACATTTGGATAAGTCCATGGACAGGAGAGGTTTGGAAGGATATGGGTCCATTGCAGACAGGTAGGACTAGTTTAATTTGGGATTATGGTCAGCATGGACTGGTTAGACTGAATGGTCTATTTCTCTGCTGTATGACTCTATGACTGAAACAGAACTGATCATGGCCAGATGTCCCAACTGCAACAGTTTTCATTTATATAGTGATTTTAAGAGAATTTAAACTAAGAAAGGTTCACCATACTCAGACAAAAAAAAATTAACCAAAGGAGACTTCAGGATTAGCCCTGTTACAATCTCCTAATTCTTACTGTGTCATGACTCACAGTTCAGTTGTCTTTCGTACAAAATATTTTCAACCAGGATTATGCATGCACCAGGAGTTTGAAATGACAAGCACAACCCTGAAATGTTAATCCTTCAAGCATTTAATGTTTGCTCCTCCAGTCTTTCAACTTTTGTCTGTGTAATGGAGCTCTCTGCCTGAGATGGTGGCAAGATTATGGCATATTCAATGGGATACCTGCAGTTTAACACACTGTGTTCTATTCTATCACTATATAGAAACATACTAAAAGTACAATTCTAATCCCACTTTCTGGAACCTGTTCCATAGCTTTGCAGGTTACCAGCTTCAGGTAAAGATATAGCAGCAGATGAAACTTGATTGAACATTTCCACACTGCCCAATTGCTTTCCAATGCCTTGTGCAGGGAGGAAAATGAATCTTCACTATTATGCTGATACAGAATTACAGAAATGTTACAGGGCAGAAGGTGGCCTTTTGGCCCATCATGACTGCTCCAACTCTTCAAATGTACACCATTGCCTAGTGCCAATCACTTCTTTTGTCCCCATATTCTCTGTCATTATCATTATGAACATTATCTCTGTCCAAATAATTTTCTAATGGTCTCTTGACTGTCTCAATTGGGCACCAAGTCAGAAAATGAAGGGATTTTGGTACATGGAACTGTAAATACATCAAAGGTGCAGATTTCTGGACAGCTTTTGAAAGCAGAGAAAGAAATAATGAGGTAAAATGGTTTTGGAAGCTAGGGCATAGTTGATGGAATACCAGGTTTCAATGGTGAAGTGGAAGAAAAGGAAATTTGCATTAAATCAAAGTCTGAGAAGCAAGGCTGAGACTTAAAGCTGCAAATAGTTTTCTATATGGGATGAATGACACCCTTGGAGGAACTAAGAATAAAGACAAGGATTGTGAAACTATCTTATTGCGATGTCAAATGTAAGTAAATTTTGACAAGTATGGAGAAGGGATGCGTATGAGATACATGATAGCTGGTAAAAGAACAGTAATTCATTACATAAGTTTAATATAGTACACTGGGTAAGAGTTTTTGAGGCAGTTCACTGCCATATTTTGTCTTTTTGTCTTAGATATATCTAGTGATTAGTGGTAGAGGATATACTATTGTAGAGTATCTACAGAAGGCATATTGTTCTTAGATAACAAGAGGGCTTATTGTATTATAGCAATACACACATTTGGTCAGATATAACTATGATAACCTGACACAGTTGGTACAGAAAGATCTGCTGCCTTCAAAAGCTAGGAGAGAACATCTTTCTTCCAACCACAGAGTGACTGTGACATCAACAGAATAAGTGGAGCCTATGTACCATTAACATTAACTCCTTCAGAGCCATTATCTTAGGCAACAGGATCCATTTCCAATTAGTCTTTGTCTGAGCCATCATTGTTCGCTTATATGCCCTGATGGTAAATTTTAACAGCTCTCCACCATAGAACACATCACAGCCAAATCTCATTTGTCCTGAGCTTCCTGTATTTACCAGCAGATGTCTGGAGGTAGAACCTTCAACCATTTTTTCATCATTTACTCTCGGATAAACACCATTGTCACACTTCAGCTAGGATTAGTAATCACAGCATACACCGTAAACCAGCCCTGAGTGACTCAGATACTTTACACATTGACTTATTGGAATCAGAACAGCTCTGCCATTATTATACCAGAAACCTCTTATTCTCTAAAGATCATGCATCTCACTGTAATACTTTATATAAAAAATATTGTCAGGAAGAAATATGACCATTATTAACATATTGGCTTTTATTAATTTTAAAAATATTGTTGCTTGTTGACAACTTCCAATAACTTCATTAAAATAAACAGAGGACTGTAAACAAGAAATAATACCCTGCCCTATCTTGTCAGGAAACAGAACAATTGTCATCAGATTTTGTCACTAACCCTAGAATTTCTAAATCTTTCTTACTCAATCTGTGTTTATTAAATTCCCTTATGTGGAATCACACCACAATTGATAGCTGGAGAAGCCATTGAGCGAAGTTCTTGTGTGTTTCACTGAAAGCTTTGTTATTCTAAATCACCAAATAGAATTGGCAACTCATTACATTATATTCAATTACAAGTATCAGGTTTTAATGATGGTTGACAGGACAAGCTGACATCCAAACTGGAGTCTTACCTGATTGACTCCTGCTTGTATAAGTCAATGATGTTTTCAACAAGAAGATTTCTTTGTAACCCATAAACACCGTGTCTGTCCAGAATCACCTCATGTCGACAAGAAGGACAGTGGAAACGACCCCCTGATCCAACTGTGGAACAGCCACGAGTTGACCAGTATGGATTGGATGCCTGATAATAATTGAAAACATGTATTCAAATACAATTTCTATTGATATTTTGTACCTAATGTTTATTCCAGGTTTCTGTTACTACAATTTGACATTTTGTTTGTGATATGGTCCTCAGGCATTTTTCAAAAGTAGGTCTACAGCATTTCTTACCTTGTGAATTTTTATGATGATTACAGCTGTGAACACAGTCTATTCATTTTTACAGAGAAACACATTTTGACTTGAGAGTTTTATATTAAAACAATAATGGTGCTGGCATTGTAAGAAAGTGTTCAAGCGAACTAGGAAAAGCTTTGAAATAATTAGAAGAAAAGTTAGGCTAAATCCAAGGCATGTTAGTAGAATGACTTTCACCTATACTTTGTACAGACTTTGTTTAACCCTATGTGTGTTCCGGAATTAGTCAATGAGTAATAAATTCAATGTGAACAGAAGTTGCTGGAAAAGCTCAGCAGGTCTGGCAGCATCTCTGAAGAGAAATCAGATTTAACATTTCGGGTCAGGTGACCCTTCCTCAGAACTGAGGAAATTCTGAGGAAGGGTCACCGGACCCGAAACATTAAGTCTGATTTCTTTCCAGAGATGCTGCCAGACCCGCTGAGCTTTTCCAGCAACTTCTGTTTTTGTCCCTGATTAACAGCATCTGCAGTTCTTTCGGTTTTTAATAAATTCAATGCACCTGCAGCCACCTGAGTACAGAGGTTGTTCCATTAGCAACGTGGTCCAGTGATTGCCTAATTTAATGTCCATTCAATCTAGCCATGGGCTTACTTCAGTGCCTTCAAGGTGGGGGCATTGGATGAATTGGGTTCATTATGCCATCATAGGTCACCTAAGGTCATTAACTTCTTGCAGGAACATTTCCAAGTTTTGGGACCTCCTCCACTGGTGATCTGAAGACCTTGGAGCTTGGTCTGTCTTCTGTTCTACCACTCCTCAATGTTTTCCTTCTCAGATTTATTTACGGCGGGGCTACCATCAGCTGCTGCCATCACAATGTCCACTTCTACTGAACCTACTAATGACGTGTGACAACAGCCAATAGCGACCGGGTCAAGGTGATCACCAGTTGTGCAGCAGCAGCGACATCAGCAAATAAAGTAAACACTGAAGTATATTGAAGTTTGTCATGGGGGGGAAATCAGACGTAAAGCCAATAATTCCCTTCACTTACAAATTAAAATTTCAGATTCTAAAATAACTGATGATTGGATTGATATGAAAGATCCCAGGCTAATGATTTCCAAATGATGTAAGGAATGTTTTGTAGTTTTGACAGAACTACCCAAAAAAGGGCGGCCATTAAATGACCAGCAAGGCATCTTTTTTAATGGAAATATTAACAATACTGAGATCCTACCACATTGCTTAAATGCAACACTGATTTTACTGCTTCTGTGTCAGAAGATGCTATGCTCAATGACAGATTAAATGGCTCTTATTCATGCACATTGGTAAGGCCACATTTGGAATACTGTGTACAATTCTGGTCAAAGACAACAAGGTGCAGAGCTGGATGAACACAGCAGGCCAAGCAGCATCAGAGGAGCAGGAAGGCCGACGGTTCGGGCCTAGACCCTTAGGAAGGATGTAATTAAACTGTAAAGGGTTCAAAAGAGATTTGCAAGGATGAAACCAAGACTGGGAGGTTTGAGTTAGATTAGAATCCCTAAAGTGTGGAAACAGGCCCTTCAGCCCAACAAGTCCACACCGACCCTCAGTGAATCCCACCCACGCCCATTCCCCAAACCTACCTAATCTACACATCCCTGAACACTATGAGCATTTTAGCATGGCCAATCCCCCTAGCCTCCACATCTTTGGACTGTGGAAGGAAACCAGAACACCTGGAAGAAACCCACATGGGCTGGAGAAAATATGCAAACTCAGATGATTGTCCGAGGGGGAATCAAATCCAGGCTGCTGGTGCTGTGAGGCAGCAGTGCTAACCACTGAGCCACCGTGCTGAATTATAGAGAGAGGCTGGATAGTCTGGGACTCTTTCTCCCTGGAACATAGGAAACTGAGGAGACTTATAGAGGTTTATAAAATCATGAGGGGCATTGATAGAGTGAATAGCCAGGGTCTTCAGGGTAGGCGATCCAAAACTAGAGGGCATAGGTTTGAGGTGAGACACGAAAGATTTAAAAGCGACCTGAAGGGCAACCTTATTCACACAGAGAGTGGTTGGTATGTGAACTGCCAGAGGAAGTGGTGGAGGTGGGTACAATTGCAACATTTAAAAGACGTTTGGACAAGTAGATGGATAGGAAAGACTTAAAGGAATATGGACCAAATGCAGGCAAATGGGACTAGTTTGGTTTGGGAAACCTGGTCTGCATGGATGAGTCGGGCTGAAGGGCCTGTTTCTATGCTGTATGACTCTATGACAGTCCTTTTGAAGACACTTGTTGTACCCGAACAATTACGTTAAATTTAAGGGACATGAGGTTTAGAGGGTATGTGAGGAAAAATTCTTTTACCCAGTGAGTGGTGGGAATCTAAATCTCACTGCCTGTAAGGGTGGTAGAGGCAGAAACCCTTAGGACACTGAAGAAGGATTTAGAACTGGATTCGCATTGCCAAGGTTTACAAGGCGATGCACCAAGTGTTGGAAAATGGGATTAGAATAGTTAGGTGGTTGTTTTTGATGGGTATGGAAACAATGGGCCAAAGGCCCCTTTACTGCTTTGTAGATCTCTATGACTATGTTGTCTAAAAGTTTGTATCTTATGTTTTGGGAAGTCTGCTTTATTAAAAATTAATATGTTCCAGTGAAGGGTAGGGAGGGGTGTAATGTATCCATTTGGACACTAGAGGGGAGTCAGTCAGTTTTCAATCAGAGCAGAGATTGCTAACAGTTAAAAACCAAAACCTCTTCCTGTCTGCGTTTGTAAAGATATGAGAGCATTGGAAATAACAGCAGGAGTAGGCCATTTGGCAAGTGACTGATCTGATTGTGGACTTAATATCACTTTTTTTTAGAATCAATCTCAATATTTATTTCCCACAATTTAAAAAAATGAAATAGTATAAAAGTTGCATTTTTGTGTGGTCAACATTCTACATTTCCATGGCTCCTTTCTGCAGGGGAGAGAGAGATCAGGGAAGATGGCCAGCGACGGTCATGTGCCAATGGTGAATTCCTTTACAGGCCTTCTCCAGGGTTGCCTCTTAGAAAAACTGTTGCCAGTTTTCATGCTGATCCACCGTGGGATCAACTGGTTCTGTTTCATCAAATTGGTGAGGAGGTGCTGGACCCTGAAACATTTGTGAGATGGAATGACCGACATCACCCGCTCGCTACTCCAATGGCCCTAACTTGTTCTCCATATCCCTTGTCTCCCTCATTCATCAAAAATCTGCCTAACTTAGTTTTGCGCATATCCAAAATGGGGCGGCACAGTATACGGTGGTTAGCACTGCTACCTCACAGCGCCAGGGTCCTGCGTTTGATTCCACCCTTGGGCCACTGTCTGTGTGGACATTCTCCCTGTGTTTGAGTGGGGGTGTTCCAGTTTCCTCCCACAATCCAAAGATGTGTAGATTAGGTGGATTAGCCATGGGAAATACAGGGATAGGGTAAGGGGTCGGGTGTGAGTGGAATGCTTTTTGGAGGTCAGTATGGACTCGATGGGCCTAATGGGCTGCTTCCACAATGCAGAGCTTCCGTGAGTATGCAATACAGGTGGTTCTCCAACAATGCGATAGTCATGTGATCTTGCACCATGGGAAATCACTATACATGTACAGCAGAAAGTGTGCGTTATCCAAACAGCGTCCACCACTCATCAATCATGTTACAGCCAATTTGTATTAACGCAACGTGCACTATAGCAGAACTACCTGTACACATTATACACCGCTATTTACTGGGTCTCGTTATTCAGCCCCGCATGAACTAAACCTTCAGCTAAGGAACAAATCTAACTGTGTTCATGCATATATAAAATTTCTCAAATATCGCCCAGTCGTGTGCAATTTGGAATTCTTTAATTAGTTTGCAAGTATTGTATCATCTATAACAAATCATGACTCATCAAAGTGTGAAAATCTGGCACAAGACAAAAAAAATGTATTTGTGAATGAACATAACAGCTGTCACATTTACTACTGAAGTTATTGGCCTTGAATGTGTTAGGACCTCCTGCTGCCTGTCGGCAGTGTCTTCGCTTCATACACAGCACAGCAGCATTTATGCAAGGATATTCCAGGCCATTTCATTTTAAAATGAATATCTATCAAATTATTATTTAAACCAGTAGCACATATGTTTTCTGACTGTTGATGTACACTTTTATAAAGCATCATGGAACAACAATAATATTCAAGGTAGTGGGGAAAGCAGAATAATTTCAAAGGTTCTGAATTTTCTTTGATTTTTTTTGACATGACATTGTTGGAAGGGCATAGGAAATTTTGGAGAGGCATGATTCTTGCTCAATTTCCTGCAAAGTTACAGTGGCAAAAGGCTCAAGGAAATTTAAGACCATTTTTTGTGTAATGGACTGATTCTACAATTGGGCTGTCCCAATAAATGCTGACATGCCCTCAGAAACTGCAAGTCAGGAAAGCGTGGACTGGAAGGCTACTTTTTAGTCTTCCAACTGTCGCATTTAAAACAGATGAACTGTCCATTTACTGTCTCTGCAGGTTGTGGAAGCAATTTTTTAATTCATTAATGGGATGAGGTCATCACTGGCCAGGCTAGCATTTATTGCCCAGTGGGCAGTTAAGAGTCACACTGCTGTGGGTCTGGAGTCACATGTAGGCCAGACCTGGTAAGGATGGCAGACATTAGTGAATCAGATGGGTTTTCCCCCTGACAATTGACACTTGGTCACTATTAGATTCCTGATTCCAGATATTTATTGAATTCAAATACCACGATCTGCTTTGGTGGGATTTGAACCCAGAATATTACCTGGGTCTCTGGATTGACAGTCCAGCAATAATATGACTAGGCCATCGCCTTCCTCTTGCCAGGGTATGTTACAGATAACACAAAACTTCCAAATATAGTAGTTCACTAGTTACATCTGCCACAGATTCACACTGATATCATTTGAAAAGTAATTCACTGGTCAAAAAGCACAATGAGATGTTGGAGGTGCTACGTATCAACATGAGTTTAACTCATATGTTAAATAAACCTTACATAAGTTTAATGGTCAGAAAGACATGGACAATTCCAAGATGTACTATTATCTTTGACAATCACAGCTTCAAACTGGATCATTCACAGGATAATGTTGTTGTACATCTTGAAATCAGGATTTTTCCTGGCTTTGTCAATATTCCAAACCAACTTGAATGAAGTAAGAAAAGAACATTCATAAAGCAAGCTAAGTGCCACAAGTTTAAACAGATAACAGAAGAAGGGTCCAGACCCAAAACGTCAGCTTTCCTGCTCCTCTGATGCTGCCTGGCCTGCTGTGTTCATCCAGCTCTACACCTTGTTATCTCAAACTCCAGCATCGGCAGTTCCACTATCACAGAATGAAAATGGGTTTCCATGTACATATGGTGGTGCGGAGAGAACAGGAGAGAGGGAAATCATGGTCAAGTTACCCATAAATTTCTAATATATGCTGCTGAGAGGTTGGTTCCGCACCCATTAAGAAAAGTCAGAAATGACCTCATAATTTTTTCTAGGGTGAGGATGATGAAACAAGGGAGAAGCATGAAGCAGATCCATCTACTAAACGTTCGCTGAGCAGTCCAGACTATGCATGCACCAGCCCAGATGCATTCATTAATGGGAATTAATGCGACTAAGGAAGGAATACTGACCACGCAACGAATCATCATTGAGGGGGACGTGGGCAGGTGGTGACAAAGGAGTGGGTTACAGTTAGATGGATAAATACTCCAGGATCCGCTAACCTGCACCTCACAGGAATTGCAAACCTGATTATTACTTAGCAGAAATAACAAGGTGTGGAGCTGGATGAACACAGCAGGCCAAGCAGCATCATAGGAGCAGGAAAGCTTGACGTTTCGGGCCTAGACCCTTCATCAGAAATTTCTGATGAAGGGTCTAGGCCCG
>JAHRHZ010000052.1:30714952-30771898 GCA_024137785.1 Ginglymostoma cirratum | reverse complement strand
AGACCCTTCATCAGAAATTTCTGATGAAGGGTCTAGGCCCGAAACGTCAAGCTTTCCTGCTCCTATGATGCTGCTTGGCCTGCTGTGTTCATCCAGCTCCACACCTTGTTATCTCAGATTCTCCAGCATCTGCAGTACCTATTATCTCCATTACTTAGCAGAAGTTCTTTCTTAAGTCCTGTGAAGATCTTGAATACACTATAAAGGATTTTGGAGAATACATTGCAAAAATGCTCCAACAATTGGATTAGCAACTGAGAGCATTTCATGGTCTTACTGAACTCAATGGAGTAAATGGTAACCTGGTAACCACAGGATATCCTGTTAGTGATCGCCCCAAGGATAAAGAGAACAAGTGCAGATGGGGTTTTGCATACCAAGGCCATGTTTGTTATTGACAATTTCAAGAGACACTTGCTTGTGATCTAAAGACACTAGTTGATTATTTTAATATGATCTTGGTAACAGGCATTGTTTTAGCATGGGCCCTGAAATAACTCTACAGAGGCTGGTATCCTGTCACCAAGTCACACTTTATTCAAAACAAACAGTCGAATTGAATTGAATTAACTTTATTGTCACGTACTCAAATGAGTACAGTAAAAACTTTACAAGTCGCCACTTACAGTGTCATCTCAGTTACAAGGTACCGAGAGACAGCTTCTTCAGATCAAGTTTTAGGATAAAAAAACTAGAAAAATAAAGAAATAAAAAGCCTAGAATTACAGATCATTGACGTAAGTTAGAAAAATACAGAAATAAAAAAGTTCAGAATAAGAGTCCTTCCAATCCAGTCCATGCCAGCACCTTGGCTCCAGTCTGCATCAGGCCTTGAATCCACTTGAGGCTGGAACTCCCCGCTGAGTCCACACTGGGCCAAAAGACCACCACGGGCCCACCGAGGGACTGCCATGCCGCATTGAGAGACTGCCACAGGCCCTCAGACAATCATCATGCTGTGCTGAGAGATCGCCACGTCAGCCTGGTAAATCACCATGCCGGGCAAAGAGGGCACCAACCCCGAGCTGCTGAAAGACTGCCATGGGCTTTGACTTTAGTACTACCTCATACAGAGTCAGGCATCAGGCTGTTAGTATCCCTGACACTCAACCTTTTTATGTCAGCCAGGGCTCCCTGATTGGACGAGATTAACAAGCCCCAAACAGCGAACGCCTGTTCTATGAGGTCTAGCTGGCCGACCTTGTTACAATCAGTACAATTTCACCTCTTCCTCAGGTAAGCTTAAGCCAGACATTAAGATATTTCTTTAAACAGTATTTATAATGTATACATGATGATGTAGCAACTGGCATTCTTGTTTTAATCTGCACTAGTTCCAAACTTCCAGCAGGGTCTCTACCACATGACTATTGAGGTCTATGAAACAATAACAAAAACAAAGTTGCTGGAAAAGCTCAGCAGGTCTGGCAGCATCTGTAGAGGAGAAAACAGAATTAACGTTTCGGGTCCGGTGACCCTTCCTCAGAACTGTGAAACAATAAGCTCTGCCTCTACAAATGCTTTGCTCTTTAGGTCTGTGCAAAGGTTCTTCCCTAAAGTAGCTTCCTGGACATCCCAAAACTGAGAGCTGGGATGTAGCAAATGGAGAAATGGAAGAATATTACAGCTCACAGTCAGTTGCCTCAAAAGAATGAGGAAAAATGGTCCACAGCTGTTGACTGACTACTACAGAGTTGCCTCTGAAAGAAGAACCATTTTAAGACCCAGTGGAAAGAAGCCATTCACCATCACTGAGTCAAAAAATTCACTTTGTGAGCAGCAGTATCACCCCTGGACTATTCATCATGGACTACGGGAAGACACCTCACCACCAATTTCTCCAGGGCAATTGGGGATGGGCAATAGATACCGGCACATCCCCTGATTGAGTAATGGAATCCTGCTTCTCTCGCTGAATTGACACTCTTGGAAGAAAAAGTGAGGAAATGTACAATAAACATCCAAAACATTCATCAAAGGAAAGCAGCTGAGAAGGAAACATTGATCAAGAGACGGGGAAACGGGTGAGGTGCAGTGTCTAACCAGTGGCATGATTTCTCTCCCTGCCACCTAAGATCTCAGTGGGTAAGTCACCCCCACCCCCGAAGGTCTTCACTCCCAAATGTGGGAAGAGGCTTCACCTCTGAAAGGGGCTGGTCATCTGACTGACTGGCAGCTGTCTTGTCTGGGCATTGGCAATGAGAGCCTGGTCAATGCTGGCACTGTTTCCACTCACTTCAAGGTAAAGAAGTAAGTCAGATGCAAAGGAAGACTGAAAGGCTCTCTGTGAGGTTGGGACAGGAGGCCCTGAGCAGATTGATGCTGGAGGTCTGACCGCAAACGCCATGGGGGGAGAGACACTCCATGGAGGGACAGGCGGGTGGGGTGTGGGGCAAGGAGAGAGCCCTGATTGCAGTAAGGGCCCCATGAAAGAGTCAAACACCCCCATTCCATGCAAGGCTGAGCAAACTGCCCCAGCTGGCCCTCCCCATTATCCCCAACCTCCAACCTCCGGCTGGAACATTATGACCAGAGTTGGAAATGTCCATTACTTACCCATGGAAGGAGTTGAATTGGCGTGAGGGCAACTGGTTAAATGATGTGCTGAAATTTACAGGGGCCCCCATCAACAAACCTGCCCTGGGAGAAACTATAACACTGTGTCCGTGAAATAGAAAAAGAAAGTGGGCAAACCATCTTTTGAATGCTTCGGGATAATCCTTCCTTAGAATGAATCAAAGGTTGGAGTGAAGGCATGTGAGACTTGACACAACAGGTTTTATCATAAAGCTAGAGGAATACAGAGAGAGAGAGGCCTGTTATTCTTTCTTATTCTAAAGTTGTTTTTATATCAATTCTTGGTTTATCAATCCTAATCACAGTTGAATTCCAATGTTCTAGCAAGCTATGCACTTGTGATGCAGGGGTAATGTCCCCTACCCCTGGACTGAGTAGAACTGGGTTCAAGTCCTATCTGCTCCTGAGGTGAGTAATAACATTTCCGAACAGGTTATTTAGAAAAAAATAGGTTAAACATTTTGTAAATAAAAAGTGGTGCAAGCACATGTTTCAGTCATTGATTTCATGTCTTAGAGAAATTCTATGCATCAGTGATTAGCCGACAATAAAATATGGTCTCTACAATAAAATATCAGAGCTGGTGGGCTGATTTTTCACACTGGGCATGGGAAGCAGGGTTTAGAACTATATATGTTGGTCTCAGACCCATGCCCAGTCATTCAGAGTTTTGACCAAGTGCCCCTTAATTGCCATTGAGGCAAGTAAAGGAGGTAGGTGGGCTCTCAAAGCTGATGAACCATTCAGAGGCCATCGAGTTTCAGAGGACCAACCAACTGGAGCACAAAGTAGGCAGGTCGAGCATATAATAAGGAACGCGAATGGAATTGTGGCATTTTTGCTAAAGGAATAGAGTATAAAAGTGGGGAAGTGTTGCTGCAACTATACAAGGCATTAAGGAGACCACACCTGGGGTATTGTGTACAGTTTTGGTCCCCTTATTGAGGAGAGATGCAGTTGTATTGGAGGTAGTTCATAGGATGTTCACTAGATTGATTCCAGAGATGAGGGGGTTTGTCTTCCAAAAAGAGATTGAGTAGTTTAGGCCAATACTCTATGGAGTTTAGAAGAATAAGAGGAGATCTAATTGAGGTGCGCAAATTGCTAAAGGCGATCAGAAAGTAGACATAGAGAAGATGTTTCCTCATGCAGGGCATCTTAGAATGAGAGGTCATACTTTTAGGATAAGGGGTAGCAGATTTAAAACAGATGAGGAGAAATTACTTCTCTGAGAGGTTCGTGAATCTGTGGAATTCACTCCCCAAAGAATGGTGAGTGCTGGGATGTTGAATAAATTTGAGGAGGAGAAAGGCAGGTTATTAATTAGTAATGGGTTGAAGGGTAATGGAGAGCATGAGAATGGAGTTGAAACTGAGATAAGATCAGCAATGATCATATTGAATGGTGGATCTGGCTCAAGGGGCTGAATGGCCTACTCCTGCTCCTAGGTGTTAAGGTAATCAACCGAGATAGTGCTTCAACCAGCAGGGTTCATCTCTTCCAATTTTTAAAAAAATCTCAATGAAAGAATTGTGAATGGTACGAGAGGGTGAAAGCCTTCTGCAGGGTTAACTTTCGCTGCATCTCCACCCAGACAAAACAGGGCCAACATTAGGGACTGCCTGGAGCATTGGCACTCAGGCCTTCACTCAGTGCCTGCCCCTGGTCTGCCCCTTTCAACATCAGGTGACTGCAAATGGAACCAGGAGATCGCAGGCGGCCTCCTGAGCTTATCTCTACCAAAGTTCTTAATCAGTCAAATAGGCTGCTTTTCTCAACAGGCAGCCTGCTGGTCCCAAATCCACCGTGTCTCTGGCAGCGGAAAACAGATATATCACCGATCTCTGATATTTTCGATAGCTACCAACTTCCCAATGGTACAGCGCATGAAAAATCTGCCCAAAACCTTTTTATCTCTTTTTGCCCCTTCAGAATACACTTGTTGGGCTTAAAAAAATGATTAAAAAGTGATAAGAGGCCATTTTTGCCCAGGTCACTGCCCAATTTTATGGAACTTCAAGACACAGCTTCATTGAAGACTTGGAAGGAACTGTTTCCAATGTTTAGCTTTATTTTGCTCAGCTGGGCATCCCACTGAAACGTGATCTGGTCCTGGATCCTTAGCAATTTAAGAGTCTCATTGGTCCCCGGGATCAGCATGAAACACTGACACGGTTTCTCTCTCCACAGATACTGCCAGACCTGCTGCATTTCTCCAGGGCTTCCTGGTTATTTCCAGTAAAGTTTTGCTGCTGTGAAAGACACCCTGCTCCTCCCATCTCACCCCAAAAAGACAGGAGCCAGAAGATTTGATCCTGAAGGCTTGATGTTCAGCTGCTTCTACATTTTCACTTAATCCTTAGGATCCAGACTCAGGCAAGAGCTGTACCTGCCCCTGAACCTCCTAGTCATGGTAAATGCCCCAGGCCATGAAATGATTGTATTCTGATGCCTGAACAGGAGAGTATAGGTCAAGAGCAATTCTCTGTGCCATACTTATGTAGGTGCTAGAAAATTGACCACCATAGTCTTTGACTTAAAAAGTAGGCGTAAAAAAAGTTTTAAGTTTAGAAGGTACGTCATCTCATTCCAAAGTGCAACAAATCCCAACTATTACCTTTAATGTGTCACCACATTCAGGAAACCTCATCAGTGCACAGCAAGATCCCAATAACTAGATGAATGAGGAGCTAATCAATTTTAGTCGTTGAGGAAGGAATGTTGATCAGAAGACAACTCTCTGCTCTTAAAATAGCAGCATCTGAATCTTTTCTGTCAATTGACCGGAAAGACAGTGGCTGGCCGTGCTGAAGATCACTGAACTGATAATGCAGTATTCTGTCAATCTGAATTGTGTTCCAGTTACACGTCACAGAATCAGACTTCAATTTCCAGCTCCAAAACAATCAGGAAATTGGAATTTAAACACCAAAAAAACACTAAACTGGTCCTCCATTTACTAAAAAGCTACTCTTCATGACCTTCACAATATCAGATTTTTTTTTCATGATTATAGAAAGCTTGTGCATACAAACATGGATGCTTTTCCAACCTGCTCCAACTTTCAGTAAGATTGTGACTGATCTGCCTGTGATTTGAATTCTACATTCTTGTCTACCTTCGATAACCCTTGATACCCCTGCCTAACCAGAATCTGTTCACATCTCGACCTCTAAATTTAAACCACTGCCCCTTTGTTCTGGAATGACCCTCAACGGGAAACATCCTTCCCACATTGACGTTATCAAGATCATTCAGGGTCTTAGACAACAACATCTATCCCTAACCTGTTCTTCCTTTCACCTATCCCCTCCTCCCACCTCAAGCCCCACCCCCATCTCCTATCTACTAACCTCATCCCGCCTCCTTGACCTGTCTGTCCTCCCTGGACTGACCTATCTCCTCCCTACCCCCCCCCACCTACACTCACCTTTACTGGCTCCATCCCCGCCTCTTTGACTTGTCTGCCTCCTCTCCACCTATCCTCTCCTCTATCCATCTTCTATCCGCCTCCCCCTCTCTCCCCATTTATTTCAGAACCCTCTTCCCCTCCCCCATTTCTGATGAAGGGTCTAGGCCCGAAACGTCAGCCTTCCTGCTCCTCTGATGCTGCTTGGCCTGCTATGTTCATCCAGCTCTACACCTTGTTAGCCGGGTATATCAGTTCATTTCAGCTAGCTCAGCTTTCATACCTACATAGTTGCCCTTACTTAAGTTTGAAATGCTAGACTTAGACCTAGACTTCTCCCTTTCAAACTGGATGCAAAATTCAATAATATTATGGTTACTCCTACCTAGTGTAGAATATTGATCAATTCATCAATTAATCATGTCACATTACACAATACCAAGTCTAACATAACCTGCTTTCTTGCCAAGTTTGCTAACAATATAGGTTAGGCTCCTATTAAAACCTGTTAACAATCTACAAGCCTTCCTGCTCCTATGATGCTGCTTGGCCTGCTGTGTTCATCCAGCTCCACACCTTGTTATCTCTATTTCAAGCCCACTGACTCCCACAGCTACCTACACTACACCTCCTCTCACCCACCTTTCTGCAAGAATGTGACCCCCTACTCTCAATTCCACCACCTCCACCGCATCTGCTACCAAGATGGGGTGTTCCACTCCCAAACATCCCAGATGTCCTCTTACTTCAAGGACTGCAACTTCCACCCTTCGGTAGTCAAAAATGCCCTCGACCGCATCCCTTGCATTTCCTGTACCACTGCCCTCGCATCCCCTTCTCCCCAACAAAATAGAATCCCTCTTGTCCTCATATACCACCCCACTAACCTTCGGATTCAACGTATCATTCTCTGCCACTTCTGCCACCTGCAATCTGACCCCACAACCAAGGATATATTTCCCTCTCCACCCCTTTCTGCCTTTCGTAGGGCCCACTCTCTCCATGACTCCCTTATCCACTCCACACTTCCCACCAGCCCCACCGCCCCTGGCACCTTTCCCTGCAACCGCAGGAAGTGCTATACCTGCCCCTACACCTCCCCCCTCACCTCAATCCAAGGCACCAAACAAGCCTTTCATATCAGACAGAGGTTCACCTGCACATCCATCAATGTGGTCTATTGCACCTGCTGCTCCCGATGTGGCCTCTTCTACATCGGTGAGACCAAATGGAGGCTTGGAGACCACTTTGTAGAGCACCTGCACTCTGTTTGTGACAAATGACAACACCTTCTAGTCATGAACCATTTCAACTCCCCCTCCCACTCCCTGGGTGACATGTCCATCCTGGGCCTCCTCCAGTGTCACAATGACGCCACCCAGACACTGGAGGAGCAGCACCTCATATTCCGCCTTGGGACCCTACAACCCAAAGGTCTCAATGTGGACTTTGTCAGTTTCAAAATCTCCCCACCTCCAGCCTCATCCCATGACCAACCCTGCCTCTCATCCCCTCCTCCTTGACCAATCCATCTTCTCTCCCACCTATCCACTCCTCCCACCTCACTGAGCAATCCCCACCTGCACTCACCTATCACCATCCCACCTACCTTCCCCAAACCCCACCCCTCCTCTCTATTTATTTCTGAGCTCCCTTCCCCCTCCCCCATTTTTGAGGAAGGGTCCCAACTCGAAATGTCAACTTCCTACGCCTCTGATGCTGCCTGGCCTGCTGCGTTCCTCCAGCTCCACACTGTGTTATCTCTGACTCCAGCATCGGCAGTTCTTGTTCTTACTATCTCTCAATGAAGACACCCCTCACTCTTCTAAATTGCAGAGCATATAAGCTCAGGTTCTGTGCAACACATTGTCAGAAGTCAACACACTCATTCCAGGGATCAATCTACTAAACCTCCTGTGAACCATTTCCAATGCATTTACATCCTTTCTTAAATAAGGTGACCAGAATTGCACACAGTATTTGAGATATGGTCTCACTACAGCTCTGTTTAACTGAACATAACATCTGTGTTAAATTCCTCTAATAATAAAAGATAGGGTGCACCTGTACCCACGGTCACTGCCACAGATGTCAGAGCGGCTATCTTGAGAGTGATCCCATGGACAGCGACTGGCCCAGATGGGGTCCCCGGCCGTGTTCTCAGATCCTGCTTGGACCAGGTAGAGGGAGTACTCGCAGTCACCTTTAACCTCTCCTTACTATGATGTGACGTTTCCATCTGCTCCAAGAAGACCACTATCTTCCCAGAGCCAAAGAAAAATCAGACAGCGTGCCTAATGACTACCACCCAGTGGCTCTGACATCCATTACAATGAAGTACTTTGAGAGGTTAGTCATGGCATACATCAACTCCAGCCTCATCTGTCACAATTCACCTATCGTTATAATAGGTCCACAGCAGGTGCCATCTCCCTGGATCACACCCATCCCTGGAACATCTGGATAACAAGGACCTATACTTATTGACTTTAGCTCTGTCTTCAACACCATAATCCCAACCAAATTCATCTCCAAGCTATGAGACCTAAGACACTGCAACTGGATCTTCAACTTCCTGACCTGCAGACCGCAATCATTAAGAATGGTGACAACACCTCCCTCATGATAATCCTCAACACCAGTGCCCTGCAAAGCTGTGTACTCAGCCCCTTACTGTACTCCTTATACACTCACATCTGTCTGACAAAATCCAGCTCTAACTCCATTTACAAATTTTCTGATGACACCACTATAGTGGGTTGGATCTTAAATAACTTTGAGACAGAGCACAGGAAGGAGAAAGGCAGCTTAGCGGCATGGTGTAAAGATAACAATCTCTCCTTCAATGTCAGCAAAACAACGGAGCTTGTCATCCACTTCAGGAAGTGGAGTGGAGGACATGCCCCTGTCCAGTGGTGCTGAGGTGTAGACAGTTGAGAACTTCCTAGGAGTGAATATCACCAACAATCTGTCCTGGTCCATCCACATCCACACTACAGTCATGGAAGTGCACCAACGCCTCTACTTCCTCAGGAGGCTAAGGAAATTTGACATGTCCACAATGATTCTTATCAATTTTTATGGATGCACCATAGAAAGCTTCCTATCCTGATACATCACAGCTCGGTATGACGGCAAAAAATTACAGAGAGTTGTGAATGCAGCCCAGCCAATAAGTAAATCAGTCTCCCATCATTGACTCTGTCTATGCTTCCTGCTGCTCAGAAAAGCAGCCAACATTATCAAAGACCCCTCCCGCCCCCTGTTAGACTCTCTTCCACCCTCTTCCATCGGGCAAAAGATATAAAAGTTTGAAAACACATACCAACAGATTCAAGAACAGCTCCTTCCCTGCTGTTATCACACTTATGAACAGATCTTTCAAATATTAAAGTTGATCTTTCTCTGCACTTTCTCTGTAGCCGTAACACTACATTCTGCATTCTGTTTTACTACTCCAACGTACTTATGTAAGGTATGATTTACCTGGATAGCACACAAAACAATACTTTTCACTGTACGCATGACAATGAAAAATCAAGTCAAATTAAACCAAATCAAATTGAATATTGGAGAGATTCAGCTCAGGGAGTAGAAATGTATGGCTACAGCTATTTGAATTGGCTCATGTTAGAGGTCTACCACTATCTTTAAAACACATCCATATCAGAATTCTCTTTTAATTTTTAACATCTTGTACAGAAAGAAAATAAACAACCATGAGACTGTACACATTAACAGGAGGGAAATTAATATATTCCTGTCACTACTGCTAATAATTTACCCTTGTTAGATTAGTTCATATGAATCTCAAATAGACGAAATTAAAGACTATTTTGCACATTTAACACAAAGGCATTATGGAGTTGTTGGTAAGGCAATTATACAAGCACTTGTTATTCTTGCTTAAAGTCATTTTTCTAATAATTTAGCAATGCTTCAAGCAATTTTTTAAAACTGTTTCAGTAGGTCTAGTAAAAAAACGGAGAGAAAAATTTTACACATTCTCCCTGTGTCTGCATGGGTTTCTTCTGGGTGCTCTGGTTTTCTTCCACAGTCCAAAGATGTGTAAATTAGGTGGATTGGCCATGGGAAATTCAGAGTTACAGGGATAGGGTAGGGGATCTGGGAGGGATGCTATTCAGGGAGTTGGTGCGGGAACAATGGGCTGAATGGCTTGCTTCTGCACTGTAAGGATTTTATGCTTCTATAAATCTGGTAAAAGCACTTCAACATTCATTTGATAACACTGCCAACAACATTATTGATATAATAAGGCACAGTTTATTATCCGCATTCTAGGATTAGCAAGACGACTTGGTACAATATCAGTGTTATGGCCCTGTCGACCTGTTTGCTTTTTAACTGGCTGAGAAATTAAGCTTTGGAGGCAGATTGTGGACAACCAAATAGGACCATTTTGACAAGTTACACGGACTTCAAAATGGTCATTTGGAGCAGGAGGCAGAGGAGAAAAGTATGTTCGGAGTAGTTATATTATGATAGATTAGTACGTAACAGTAAAACTAAATACAAAAGGATAAAGAGAGTGAACTTGACACAAAAATGTGCATATATTAATTATATTGAGAATTACAGCAATAATGTTAATTTAAACATCTGCTTAGCATTCTTCATGTAATATCTGTGTTTGTTTGATGGCAGGAGTGTAAGCTGTAACAAGGATGGTGTCCCTGGGGGTGTGACCTCTAATGAGGATGTTGTGACTGGGGGTGAGTGAATTGTATGGGCGATGGTGTGACTGGGGGTAGGTCAGTTGTACGGGCAAAGGCGTTTCTGGGAGTAAGTGAAAGGGTCACAGAACCCTGCTAATAGTGGTGGAAATAGGTTTCGCATAAACTCAGAGGTAAAGTGAAATATGCCACGGGCTGCACGTGAGAAACTCCTTAAGAGCCAATTGTGACAAAGTTTCTCAGAGGCTTCGTTGTTTTCTGATCATAGTTACTGTGATTGACCATCACCCACAATAGTGAAGAACCAACTGTGCCAGACATTTTCAAAGGGTTATAACTCACTTCACGATGGATGAAATTGCTTTTAAGACAAATTGTATTGAGATGAAGAGGCGAGGCAGGGAAACGCCATGCCAAGAGTTTCCATCCCATCAGCTCTTTTGGGATTCGGACATTTTAGCAGTTAGTAATTGCAGGTAGTTGAATTTTATTAGTCTCCACTGGGAGGAAATAGCCTCCAATGGGTGGGCTCCCAGACATAGATGTGACTCCATTCCTCCTGCACCAGAAAAATTGGACGTGTGCCGTCACATACAAGGCTGATGGCTTTTGGTCGTCAGCCTGCTGACCCACTGGCAACGGGGTTTCTGTCTGCCTGGTCAACAGTATCAGGGATTAACGTGTAATAAAGTCTGTACTTCCACTAAGCCTGGAATTCTGGCAGGAAATTCAGTCTCATTCGAAATGTTAGGATCATGTCCTGACGAACCTTTGGATCAGCATTTGGAATGTGGTGTAGAGTAAAACAGAGTACAGTATGTGGTATCAACCCATAGGAAAATGGATAAACATTTTCAAGACATAAATAGCTTACAATAATACTGTGTCATATGTTTTCATGTTAATTATTCCAAGACCCTTCAAGAGTGCATGATGCAACAAAACGTGCCACCGAACTGTGTAAGGGAATATCAGAGCAAGAGACGTGGGTTTTACAAAGCATCTTCAAGAGACAAAAGTAGGGCAAGGATTCCAGAATTTGTAGAGCAGGCAACATTGCATTCATCCACAGGATGTGGGGGGCACCTGCTAGGCTATCCTATTTCTTGTCCATCCCTAACTGCCTAGAAAACAGCCAAATAGCTGTGGGTCCGGAGTCACATGTAGACCATAACAGGTCAGGATGGCAGCTTCCTCCCCTGAACAAGAAATTAGCGAATCAGACATTTTTTTTTTCCCCAGATTGTAGAGCTAGGGAGAGGTAAGGCATGGAGAGATTGGAAATCAAAGCTGAGAAATTTTAAATCAAGGTACTGCCTAACTGACAGCCAGCAGTATGTATGGGGTAATGGGTGACCAGTCTGAATAAGACCATAGACAGTGGAGTTTTCGATGACCTGAAATTTATGAAAGGTACAAGACGAGACACTATCCAGGAATAATGAATATCCAAATCTCAAAGTGACTGAAGCACAGATCCCGAAGAACTCACTTCGAGTTCTGTGAGCAGATCTGGGCCTCACACCTTAGGAAGCATATGTTAAACCTTGGAGGGAGCACAATGTAAGTTTACAAGAATGATACCTGGACTTTAGGGATTAAGTTATGAGGAGAGATTATATAAATTATGCTTGTTTTCTCTAGAATTTAGAAGCTCAGGGGTGATCTATAGAATCCCTACAGTGCAGAAACAGGCCCTTTGGCCCAACTGAACCTTGGAGCATCCCCCCCAGACAATTTAGCATGGCCAAACAACCTAACCTGCACATCTTTGGACTGTGGGAGGAAAGCAGAGCACCCAGAGGAAGCCCACACAGACACAGGGAGAATGTGCAAACTCCACACAGACAGTCACCTGAGGGTGGAATTGAACCCAGGTCCCTAGCACTGTGAGGCAGCAGTGCTAACCACTGCGTCACCATGCCACCTGAAATCTAATCAAAGTCTTCAGATATTAACAGGAAAGGACAGAGGAGATAAAGATAAACTACTCCCATTGATAGAGGACACTAGAACTAAGGGGTATAGTCTGAGAGTTGGGGCCAAATCATTCAGGAGAGACACTAGGAAGCATTTTTACATGCAAAGGTTGGTAGATATTTGGAACTCTCATCCGCAAACTGTAGTGGATGCTGGGTCATTTGTTAATTTTAAACCTGAGATAAATAAACTTTTGTTAAACAAGACTATTTAAGGATATGGACCAAAGGCAGGTATATGGATTTAGGGTCAAACACAGAAATTGCTGGTAAAGCCCAGCAGGTCTGGCAGCATCTGTGAAGAGAAATCAGGGGTAATGTTTCAGGTCCGGTATCCTGAGGAAGGGTCATCGGACCTGAAACATTAACTCTGATTTCTCTTCAAAGATGCTGCCGGACCTGCTGAGTTTTTCCAGAAATTTCTGTGCTTGTTTCTGATTTACAGCATCCGCAGATTTTTTTCAGTTTTTGTACAGAGTTAGGCCACAGATCAGTTAGGATCTCATTGATTGGTGGAACAGGCTTGAGGGGCTGAATGGCCTACTTGTGTTTCTATGTCTCCGTAAAGGCCTAAATTGCTCAAGAATGTTGCTTATCACTCTATTTCCCTAAAAAAGCCTCCTTGAACTATGTTCCCAAGAAAGGCATTTTCCCACAAAATTCCTTAGAAAAAGTTGTGGAATGAAAAGAATGTTGCACAGAATATCAGTTAAAACCTCATGCCACTCTAGCCCTTGCTGAGGTAAATGATCATGACCTGTTTTCTGATGAGGGAGGCCATTCTGTCCTTTAGATCAGGAGTACAAAACTTGCTTTGTGATCACCACTCTACAAAGTAATTCATTTTGTGCTTTCTCACTCTCACACATGACCCATACATGGCTCTTAACTTACCTGGAACATATCACTTGCACACTTCCGGCACAAGTTATGCTGACATGGGAGAATAACAACGGGTTTGGAAAACATTTCCAAACAGATTGGGCAAATCAGTTGCTTTTCCAAGTTGTCCATGGTTTGCCGGTCTTTGGCCAAAAGGTTGTAGTCCATGGAAGTGGTCATGACAGAAAGTTTCCGAGATCAGTGCTAACTATTAAAGTTAGGTTCAGAGACGAAGCTGCCTCCCAGGTTCTCTTCTTGCTTTTTCTGCCCGGCTTGGTCTGAGGCTGTGACCCAGTTGATTGGAACACATCCTACTGTTTCTGCATGTGTGACATTGTCTCGGATTGGATTGGTAGGTTCGATGATGCTTTTAGCAGCAGTATGTCAGCTGTTGCTATGTTTGCAGTGCACCATTACTGCCTTATATGAAACTGACACTAAATGACACTGACTGCCAGAGCTGCTGCCTATCTCTTTCTTTCTCTCCAAACTTACACCTGTCAGCACTCACCCTCAAAACAGCTGCTTCTTTGGACACTGACATTTAGCAAGAAATGTTCTTTAACCAAGTTGAAACAAACAACATCAAATAGAATACCTTTTGCCAAATTCACAGCTCCCAAAATAGTAATACCGTAATATGTAAATTGTGCTTTATTAAAATAGCTTGGGATCATGACAATGACCGCTGACAGTCTTGACAGCTCTGTCCAAGCCTTCTCGAACTTTGACCCCAGCCAAATCATAAAATAGCAAAGAAATGCTGCACTTAGCTTGTATTTTTTTCCACGGTGAAACAGAACACACTGTCACTTTTTGTTTTACAGGTAAAGAGATGAAATGGCTCCTAACATCATTTAAATAAAACAAAAAACTGTGGACGCTGAATATCTGAAACAAAATCAGAAATTGCTGGAGAAACTCAGCAGATCTGTCAGCATCTGCGGAGAGAATGCAGAGTTAACGTTTCAGCACTTGAGAACAGTTCTGAAGAAGGGTCACAAACAGAAACAGAAATTACTGGAAAAAATCAGCTGGTCTGACAGCAACTGTGGAGAGAAATCAGAGGTAATGTTTTGGGGCAAGAGACCCTTCCTCAGTTCTTAGCAATTTCGGAGCAATTTCTATTTTTGTTTATGATTTTCAACATTTGCAATTTTTTCAGTTTTCTAAAGAAAAGTCACTGGACTTGAAATGTTAACTTTGTTTTCAGTCCACAGAGTCTATCAGACATGCTGAGTTTGTCCAGCTTTTGCTATTTTTGTTTCTTTTTTAATACTCTATGCATTTTGGAAGTGGGGTGGGTCAGTTAGCTGGCTTGCATTGCAGAGTGATACCAGAGGTGAGGGTTCAATTCCTGCATGGGCTGAAGTTACAGTGAAGGACTCTCTGTCTCAACCTCTCCCTTCATGTGAAGGCACAGTGACCCTCAGGTTAAACCACAAATCAGTCATCCATGGTCTGGTAAGGCTATGGCAACTTTACCTCTTACCTTATCTGCATGTTGGTTTGAAATAAAATTAAAAATTTGAAGAAGTATTTCAATTTTAAAGAGACACATGGGGTATTCTTACTATGACAAATAATCTTTTTTAAGGAATCGCTACAGTGTAGAAGCAGGCCATTTGGCCCATCAGGTCCACACCAACCCTCTGAAAAGCATCCCACCACATGACTCTGCCCTGCACACTGTGGGCTGATTTAGCATGGTTAAGTCACCTAACCTGCACATCTTTGGACCATGGGAGGAAGCCCTAGCAGAAACAGGGAGAACATGCAAACTCCACACAGGCAGCTACCTAAAGGTAGAATTGAACTCAAGTAGCCGTGAAGTAGTAGTATTAACTGCTGAGCCACTGTGGGAATTCAAAGCATTGCTTTGTTCTGAACTATTTATGAGACACAGCTGTTAATTTGAAGTTGCTTTTGAATGTTCTCCAGGCAATTCTTGGAGCAGCACCAAACCTACCTAAAAATGAGGAGCCAATCTGGGAAGTGACAATGCAGGGCTATATGTTTGTCAACCGGTATCCTAGGACCAACCGTCTTCAGCTGCTTTATCAATGACCTATCCTATATAGGAACAGGAGTAGGCTGTTCAGCCCCTCGAGCCTGTTCCACCATTCAATGAGATCATGGCTGATCTGAGACCTAACTCCATAATTTAGATACCCCAAAATAAATGAGCTAATGATGAAGTTTTTCTACTAAGCTCATGAATTTGCTTACCCATAAAGGCATACTCCACCAGTGTTCAGTTTCTGAAATTGCTTATTCATGACTTGACAAATGTAACATCATTTTATATTGCAGCTGCAATAACTTGACCTTCCATATACCCATCTAGCTGCTTCTTAAATGTTGTAATTGTATTAGCCTGTACCACTTTCTCTGGCAGCACATTCCATACATGCACTACCCTCTGTGTGAAAAAGGTGCCTTAGATCTCTTTTAAATCTTTCCCCTCTCACCTTAAACCTATGCAGCTCATTAGTGTTATTCAAATTAGGCCCAAAACCAGATTTGTCGTGGTTCTCAAACCTGTCTTGAACTCAAATTTCTTGGTCACTGCAATTCATTCTGGCACAATTGCAGATCATAACGTTTTGAATGAGAAGTGATATACTGCAGATCCAATCGTGGCTAACAACATATCTGCACAATCGTTGTTGCCATGCAGATAATCAGCGTAATGTAACACATTCAGGCCGATGTGTAGAGGGTCAAAATAATATTCAAAGTATTTAATCAGCCATTAGGAGTATGTCAATAGTAAACTGGCAAAAACATTATCAGTTTAATGTGTGCCCAACAATGTATCCTGGAGAATGCTGGCAGAATGCTTGATGTGCACAGCATAATATCATGAATGATCACCTCTCACTGGACTTGATTGGAATTGCAGCAAGTTTTGAAAAGCTGTGCGGATAATTATCACTGAAGCGCCTTTCCTGCTCACAGCCATTGGATCAAAAATGAAAATTATTTGAAAACTTCGCAAGCAAGTGAAACATAGTAACAGAGACTAATCTGATAAAATATTAATTCAGCATGAAAGTCAGGAAGCACCTAATCATACAGTGAGTAATGTTTGGAATGGTGTTGTAGGTGAAATAACAGAACTAAAACTGGATTAGTTCAGGAGGCACTACATCACAGTGAAGCAGCATCAAGTGGTGGATGCGGGTACAATTATTACCATTTAAAAGACATTTTGATAAGTACTTGAATAGGAAAGGTTTGAAGGGATATGGGCTGAGAGCAGGCAGATAGAGCTAGTTTAGTTTGGGACTATGGTTGGCATTGACTGGTTGGACTGAAGGGCCTGTTTCCATGCTGTATGACTTTATGGCTCTGTGAGCTGGATTGTTCTGTTACTAAAGCCTGACAACTATTTTGACAAGGACTATGGTATCCTGAAGACAGCGCAGTGAAGGCTCACCTAATTGATTCCTGGGATGGCAGGACTGATGTATGAGGAGAGATTGAATCAATTAGGATTGTGTTCACTGATGTTCAGAAGAATGAGTGGGGCGGGTGTGGAAATCACATAGAAACCTATAAAATTCTAACAGGACTAGACAGATTAGATGCAGGAAGAATGTTCCCAATGGTGGAGGAGTCCAGAACCAGGAGTCATAGTTTAAGGATAAGGGGTAAGTCTTTTAGGACTGGGATGAGGGAAATTTCTTCACCCAGCGAGTTGTAAGCTCGTGGAATTCACTACCACAGAAATTGGTTGAGGCCAAAACATTACATGTTTTCATGAAGGAGGTAGATATAACTTTTGTGGCTAAAGGGACTGAGCAATATGGTGGAGGGGCAGGATTAGGGTATTGAGCTCGATGATCAGTCATTATTGTATTGAATGGCAGAGCATTCTCGAGAGGCTGAATTGTCTACTCCTGCTCCTATCTCCTATGTTTCTATGAAATGGTTAGTATTTCTCAGTGGTGTTGGATGTATCCCTGGAGGCTTGCTCATGTCGGCGGTCATGTGATTCTTGATCACGTGAGATCTGGAACTGTCATTACATGTTTTACTGACTGGAAAGAACAATGTATTGGGGATCCCAGGAGGTGTCATGAGAACCATTGCTTTCTGTATGAGTGATCTGAACTTGAGTAGGGGAAATACAATGGGCAGATGATACAAAATTGAGATTATGATAGTATTGGAGAGGTCCTGACAGATTGGAGGAATTGGCAGGCACATGACATATACCTATAAATACATATAAGTGTGAAGTGACACATTTTTGAGTAAGATAACATGATCAGTCAGTATGTTATAATCTAATTGGTACTAGCTTGGGAGGATGGAGAAAAGGGAAACCTGAGGGCATATAATCCCAAATCTTTGAAAATGACAATGATAATTGAGATATAATGCATTGGTTATTTGATTTTGTAAATAGTGGTACTGAATGCAAAATTTTCTAAAATTTCTAATTAGGCCTCAGACATGGTAATGTGTTCAATTCTAGGCACCATAGTGTTGAAAGAATTTTAGCACCTTGGTGAAGATACAGGAGAGATTTACCAGAATGCTGCCAGGGACAAGAGAGTTCAATTGTGTGGAGAGATTCAAGAAACTAGGATAATACCAAGAACTGCAGATGCTGGAAATCTGAAACAAAAATAGAAAGTGCTGGAGAAACTCAGCAGGTCTGGCAGCATCATTGGAGAGAAAGCAGGCATTGCTTTTGGTCCAGTGACCCTTCATCACTAGACTCAAATCATTAACTCTGCATCTTTCTCCACAGATGCTGCCAGACTTCCTGAATTTTTCTGGCAGTTTCTGTTTTTGTGTTAGAGAAACTGAGATTGATCTCCTTAGACAAATGAACATTAAGAGACCAGATGCAGATATTTAAAATTCTGAGAAGTTTTGATCGATCAAGTAGGAGGACATCCATTTCTGCTGGTGAGTGAGTCAGTGACCAGATGTTATTGAGTTAAAAGAACTAAAGTCTGGTGGGATGCTCTGAGAGTCGGTGTGGATTTGTTGGGCTGAAGGGCCTGTTTCCACACCATAGGAATTCTGTGATCTATGAAATCTTCATGTAGGTATGTTGTTAAGATCTGGAGAATGCCTTAAAATCTGGTGGTCAGTTGGTCATACACATGTATGGGCCCAATTTGCAAAGCTATGGGGAAAAGTTTGGATTTGGAACTAAATTGGACAACTCTTTCAAAGAGTCAGTACGGGATTGATGGGCTGAATAGCTTCTCTGAGCTTCATGATTCTTCTTGTATTCTGGTTCGGGCTTAGATCCCTAGTGAAGGTGACAGCTTGAGTTGTGAGCGTCAAAGCTGATTGCACTTAGCCCTCCTATGCCACAAACCTCGAGGTCACACAGAGAACAAACAGGGGTTTTTGGTGTTTGGGATATAAACACGGTCATAGCGTTTGCCTAATCCCTGTGTTATACAGAGTTCCCAACCGGTTAATTCTATTTGTCCATGTCCTTCCCCTGTGAATACGGCTGCCACTGCATTAATATTAATTATCGCCCGCAAAATATATGTATTACCTTCCAAAATTACCCTGGTCTTTATTCTTAGCAGAAAGTGTCGAGAAACCAAAAGCAAAACACACCATCCTTCGAGCCGGAATCGAACCAGCGACCTAAGGATTTCCTGAGTTGGTAACCTCTACAGTCCTCCGCTCTACCAGCTGAGCTATCGAAGGCGTTGGAAACAAAACGTTGCTGGACTCGATAACAAATGAAAAAGTTATGGGTGGTGAATCAAAATGATTCGCTTATTTTAGGCAGTTTTGCCTGCGGGATCCTATACTGAACACTGCAGCAGACCGACTCACTTCAGAGTTCAAGGCGGACCCCCCCGGCCATTCAAACTGTTGCTGTAACCGTTTCTCTGTTTTCGAATGATCACAAGAAAGAATTGCACTTATCGGTAATGACTTCCAGAAGACTGTCTCTTCGGGATAAGTTGGTGCCCAAAGGCTCACTACATTTTTAATTACAGACAAAAACTGCTGCAGAAACTCAGCAGGTCTGGCTGTAGCTGTGGAGAGAAATTATTCCAGTCCAATGGCCCTTCTTCAATACCTGCACTGTTTTCTCACTCTTCAGATACTACCAGACTCTGCCGAGTTTTTGCAGCAATTTGTGTTTTTGTTTGTATCAGCTTTTCAGCAGCCGCAGCCCTTTGTTGCATTTTATTTTATGTTAATTGCGGATTCTGGTCTGTAAACTTTCACCTCCGGAATAGGCATCGCCCTGCATTCCATCGGTGGGACTTTTTAAAAAAATCAACATTAAAAACAATTCAATTGTATCAATTTATTGCTACTTTTGGCGAGAGAGACAACCTTCATAGAGGGGTCAGTGGCGCAATGGATAACGCGTCTGACTACGGATCAGAAGATTGTAGGTTCGACTCCTGCCTGACTCGTCTGTTTTTTTTTCCTGCTAAACCTGCTGGGTTTTTCCCAACAATTTGTTTTTGATATTGCACTCCAAGTATTGACTCTGAATGTCTCACCTCAGAGGCTGTCAGACCTGCTGAGTTTCTCCAGCAATTTTTGCTTTTGTTTCAGATTTCCTGTATCCCTAGTTCTTTGTTTAATTCAACATTACACAAGGGATAAATGCTTGCATGCACAACATTACTGAGTCCACCACTGGACTACAGGTGTTTTAACATCTCCACAGTGTCCACCTTGTTGCAGATAGGAGAGTTGTGTTACAAACCATTAATGTCCTGAAAGGATGGTTCCAATGGCTAGGGAGCTGCAGCTGGGAACCTCTAGTACCCACTGAACCTAGCCTTGTGATTTGTGCCATACACAAACCAGAAGAGCCATACCAGACTCAAAACGTTAACTTAAATTCTCCCTACGGATGCTGCTGGACCTGCTAAAGTTTCTCCAGCTTTCTCTGTGTTGGTTTCAGATTTATGACATCTGCAGTATATTTCTTTTAATCATAATGCCTTAGCCCATACGTGACCTCCAGTGACCACTGAAGTACAGCAGGAGTAGCAGAATGAACGAGGCACCCAGGATATCATTGATTTGGATGGAGTGTCCATTAGTGCCTCATCAGATTCTTTCACCTGCAACTTGGTGCTGCTGTACAGAAGGATTAGCAGCATTGGGTAATCATGCATTCTAAGCCTCATGTTTACTTAGGAGGTAAACATTGGACAAGATCCATATGTGTCTATATTACTAAAAGTATATGGAAAAATTGGAGAAGGTGTAAAAAATACTTACTTGTATGCCATCAGAAGTAAAAGTTTACACTAGAAGACCTGTTTCTATACAATACCTCACAATGTGTGAAGTAGAAATTGAGTGACTGGTTTCAATAAGTTACATTGTAAATCAACTATTTGACAATGAATGAACCAAATATATTAATGAGTAACAGTAATGAGCAATAATCAAAACAATAAAATCCCTTAGCTGATTTTGAGGAAGGGTCACCGGACCCGAAACTTTAACTCTGATTTTTTCTTCACAGATGCTGCCAGACCTGCTGAGCTTTTCCAGCAACTTCTGTTTTTGTTCCTGATTTACAGCATCCACAGTTCTTTTGGTTTTTATTAAAATCCCTTCGCTGTTGTTCAACTTAAATGAGCATTAAGTACCAGAAAGTCAACAAATCAAATTGTTCAAATAAATTAGTTTCTATTTTCAATGCAATTTTTCTTCATTCGTTAGAGAGGAATGTATTCAGTAAAACGTGTAACATAACACAGAGAAAGCAATATCTTTCAGGAAATGATTCACCAAGCGTACACACAAACTGGTTAAAAGTTAGAAATGCCTGCAAGAATCTTCATTCACAGCGGCCTGCTAATCTCCATAAACCCTGAGACTCGTGTCAAAAATATCACCTAGAGCTGAGTACAGGAAACCTTCAGCTATTTTCATAAATTCTGTATGTCAAAAACAAGAGGCATTGCAGATATAGTAATTTTTAGCTGACTCCCAGTGGAATTAAATGCCCAGGGTGTATCGTGACAAGCTCAGGGGAAGTAATGAAAGAACAACACTTCAGTGAACTGTTTGATGCATTGGTGCGTTGCAAGTTTGTTGACATTTGTTTTTGTAACTTTTAGTGAGTTTACACTGTAAAGGTTCAGAGCTGTAATTTCCTTGAATATCACTGATAATGCCATTCTCTGACGGTTATCTGTGGATTGTAATAAATCACGCCACTCCCGCTGCGATGAAACGGAACCGAGCCAGTGTTCCTCAGATATTTTCAGATACCAACATCTGTGTTTGCTACTACTTGTGAATTAGTCATAGAGTTGTACAGCAGGGAAACAGGTCCTTTGGTCTGACTGGTCCATGTCAACTAGATATCCTAAATTAATCTAGTCCCATTTACCAGCATTTGGCCCCTATCCCTCTAAACCCTTCCTATTCATACAACCATCCAGAGGCCTTTTAAATGTTGTAATTGTACCAGCCCCCACCACTTCCTCTGGCAGTTAATTCTGCACATGTACCACACTCTGCGTGAAAAAGTTGCCCCTTAGGTCCCTTTCAAATCTTTCCACTCTCACCTCAAACCTGTGCCCTCTGATTTTGGACTCCCCTACCCTGGGGGAAAGACCTTGATTGTTCACCCTATCCATGGCCCTCGTGACTTTATAAACCTCTATAATGACACCCCTCAGCCTCATTTTGTACCCTACTCTGAGGCTGTGATTTGAAATAAATTGTGTCACAATTCTACATAAAAGTTTACAACACTCCAGAGAAAATAGCCCCAGCCTATTTATCCTCTCCCTACAGCTCAAACCCTCCCATCCTGGCAAAATCGTTGTAAATCTTTTCTGAAACCTTTCAAGTTTACCAACTTCCATGCCTTCGCTTAACAAGGATCTAACTACCTCCGGCTTAAACATTGTCAAGGACTCTTCCTAGATCTCCATGTGAAGAAGAGGTTACTTAAGAGACTTATTCTTACTCCTAATCCTACGTTAACGTGGACTGCAACAGTTCAAGAAGGCAGCTCACAACCACCCTCTCAAGGGGACTAGGAATGGGCAAAAATGGAGGTCCAGTCAGTGACACTCATCATGTCCCATGAGTGAATAAGAAAAGAAATCTTCATTCCCAAATCCCAATTTGTGCTTCTGTTGGATGCTGAGAATTGAGAGAGCAAATTCATAAAACGTACTTTATACTGTAATCAAAACAGAGGTATAAATGTTGAAAAAGGAGACATTAAGCCACTGTTCACCAGTTGAAGAAATTTCTTTAGAACAGTACACTTTTTTTAATAGCATACTAATATTAAACAAATATTAAATCCTTTTCTGATTGCAGACATTCTACTAACACTTTTGCTTATTTTCATTTTGTTTAGTTCCAGTGCATGGACACAGTTTTAAGAGGTTTTCTCATTTAGATTGTATTTTTCTTTCCTCACATTTGGATTCATATACATTGTCAAACAGAACATGAAAAAAAAAAGAGGTAATCATAAAATACAACAGGTAGAGGGAATGTTGATACTTCTTTTATCATCCTAAGGTGTTAGATGGAACAGACAGAATTTAGATTGTTCTTAAAGAATGTACTTTTTAACATTGTTAGTTTTTTGGTTTCACAGCTACAGGTGGAGAGAATGGTACCAACACACTAAATGCCACTATCAAACGTTCAGCACGTAGCATGCGTGTGTTTCTAAGTACTGTACCTTGCAGTTCACGTGTCAGAAAATTTGGTTGGTTTCTCATATCCCCTTTTATTTTTCATTCACACCACCTATACATTGTAATGGATAAACAGTAAAGAAATTAAGTAGTCACGTAACACTGCCTCAAAAGTGACAAGTAATCGTAGGGCACTTTGTATGTGGTCACAGTCAAGTTGATGAATCTTAGGGGGCCTGCAAAAATGAAGGTGATATTCACTTGTATCAAATACAATAGTTCCCGATCACTGGAACCTTGAAATTATGCCAAGGAAACGTTCAAGAATAGTGCAGGATGTCAGCTTGCATATACATTCAAGAGTTTCACTTCAGTACATTTAAGGAAGTAAGTAGAAACTACATCATCTGAATATCATATATATTTGTTCCAGGCAAGTACAGTCGCCAAAGATGGTAACTTACAACAAAGAACACCTGAAACTACCTGAAATATGAAGTGGGCTGATATCAGAACAATCAAACCTTAAAATTACACTTTCTTCACAACTGATTTAAATGCAGCGCGCAAACAATATTCTCACAGAGGATTTAACAAAGGAAAGTTAACCATGCAAGGTTTTTGTCTTTACAAATGAAATGTTTGTGCAAAATATAAATCGCATCACACACAGATGGCTATTATATCTTAATGCATTAACTACAGCAACTTACAAGAGAAAACTAAATAAATCAATTGATAATTTCGAAACCACTTATTTTTAAGCAGATCATCCTCTAAAGTTAAATATACATTAAGATTGCATATTTGCCTCAAGAAAAACTTAATGTAATTTATTTCCAAAAAGTCATGTTGCTATTTAGTAACCTCTACTACTCAAAAGTAGAAGATCTAATTTATAATATTTGTTTGTCTTTTTGTTTAAATAGGAATTAATTAAATTGTCCATCAATCCAAAATGTTACATGTAGAGAGATACACATGCACATGGTTACTCTGTTCTGTGTCTGGAGACAAAAATAGGATGGATTATCTGAATGCTGGAAGTGGGGAATCGCACCCCCTAGTACAAGTTTAGTATGTGTTGGTGGGCATCAAGGTTTTCTGCTGATTGGGGCATATGAAAATTGTAAACTTTTATGTAGAATTGTGACATAATTAATTTAGAATCACAGCCTCACTGTAGGGTACAAAATGAAAAATTTCATAGGCTGGGAAACTTTATACAAAAAGGGTTCTTTTACAACTTTGTGCTCAAGGTGGTTTGTAAAAAATCCTACAGTGCAAGCTGGATATGTGCTTTTGATGTCAGTGGATGTAAGGAACAACATTTAGAATTGCATGACAATCCAATACAATTTTAATACATATCTACATCTGCTCCATGAGCAAGTGGAAACCAGATGCATTTGTTTTTGCTGTTAGTAAGATGTTAGTACGACGATAAACTAACAAAATTATATTTTTACTTCCAAGAGGGCAGGGAATTCAACTTGCTATGGTTTTGTAGATTTCTCTAGTCCTATTGTTCACTAAAATAGAAATTTATTTAATGAGAAATGCATATCTTATTAAAGTTATGAAAGCATACCCAGCAATCAGGAAGCTAAAATGGAGATGACTAATCTGAAGTTATTATTCAGACAGATTTGAAATATATTACATTCTCTACTCCATATTAAATAATTCCTATACAGTATCTATTCAAGTCCATTTAATGATTTTTTGACCTAAGGCACCTTGCTAAAATTTCTAGCACAGTTCACTTGTACTCCACAAAGAATGTCTAAGCTATAACTAATAAAAGTGCTGGCCTTACTTCTTGCAGACATGCAGACATTGTTACAGTAACAACGTCAGTGAGTCTATTACTTTCAGAGGTGCAATGACAATGTTCCAACCACAAACAATTCAAGAGCAAGTATCAGTATTACTGCAATATTTTGTAGTAAAAACTTTATTTCTAACTTTTTTATTGTTGAGGCAATGACTAGCTAGTAAAGTGGAAACGAGAGTTAGTTTTCATCTCCAGCCTCACATGTTATTTGGAGTTTATTGAATAAAATACATCTGTTTATCCAAAAAGGCGCAATCTGGTTATGTGGTTTACAAAATATGATAAATATTTGACAGAGAAAATATATTAAAGACAGTCAGCAGAAGTTGTTCAAATAATGGAGTGTTTGATTCCAAATAATGTTATAAAGTAAAGTGAGAAAAAAATGTATAATTTAGAAATTTTTAGAGCAGTTTAGGACTTTGCTTGAAGATGGGTTTTCAAATTGCTTTTCACCGCAGTGGTAACTATTGATAGTGGTTGTTTGTGTAATATCAAGACCAGTAGTTGATAAAGTCATTTACCAAATAGAAAATACAACCACACTGCATGGCATGTCCACATTATAACAGTTGCCTAGAATTTCAGCACAGCTTGTTGCTCTCTTAAATTCTACCCATCTGTGTTGTAACTACGTCGACCATCGCCAATGAGCTGAGTTTTCTCATTTGCATTTGTAGGCTGAAGCACGATTGGAATCTCCCCATCTGCAATAACAAAGCAACAGGGAGACTGAATCAATGCATTAAAATACTGTCTCAATTTGTCTCGACCCAAAGTTCTAAAGAAAAAATCTGATATGAAGAGAGGCTGGATAAGCTCGGGTTGTTTACTTTACAGCAGAAGAGGTTGAGGGGGGACCTATTTAAGATGTATAAGATTATGAGGGCCATGGACAGGGGTAATAGGAAGCAACTGTTCCCCTTAGTCGAAAGGTCAATAACAAGGGGGCATCATTTTAAAGTGAAGGACAGCAAGTTTAGAGGGGACTTGACGAAAATATTTTTTCACCCAAAGGGAATGCACTGGAGGTGGGAAATCTTACAACCTTTAAAAGGTATGTGCCGGAGCACTTTAAATATTGTAACATTAAAGGCTATGGGCCTAGTGAGCAAAAGTGAGACCAGTGTAGGTTGTAATATTTTTTTGGTGGCACAGATTTGATGGGCCAAAGGGTCTCCTCTGAATTGTATCATTCTATGACCACGGGGCAAAGGAAATGGAGATAAGGAAGTGGGGAAGTTCCCAATTCTGCAGACACATTTCCATCGAGAAGGCCCCTGCCTGCCATATTTTCATTCTGGGCAGTGGCTGGGGTCAGAATTGCCAGCTTTCTGGGAAGTTAAGAGAAACAATGTAATTTGAGGAAATGGTGAATGGCAGTTTCTTTTCATTGTCCCCAGTTCAGAACCAGGGTTTCCCCATGTTTAATGGCTCCTTTGAGGTGCCATTTATCACATCAATGAACAGATTAGGCCCAACTCCATCAAACATGCTGGGGTTCTGAAATACCTACCCTCAAAGGCAGGAGTGCTATGTGCATGCTCAATACCCACACCTTTATCTCTTGCCAGGAAGAAAATTGCAGAGAAGTGGAATAGGGTAGGGAATCCTGGAATCAAGGTCTTGCCCATCATTTTTAAGGATTATTCTGTGGAAGGGTCACTGGACCCGAAATGTTAACTCTGCTTTCTCTCCACAAATTTGGCCAGTCCATGCCAAACGTAATCCCAAATTAAATTAGTCCCATACTCCTGCTCCTAGCCCATATCCCTCTAAACTTTTCCTATTCATGTGCTTATCCAAATGTCTTTTAAACGTTGTAACTGTACCCACATCTACCTCAGGAAGTGTGAAAAATTTGCCCCTCATGACTTTTTTAAATCTCTTTCCTCTCACCTTAAAAATGTGCCCCCTAGCCTTGAAATCCCCCATCCTTGGGGGAACAGACAAAGACCATTAACTCTATCTATACTCGTCATTATTTTACAAACTTCTATCAGGTCACCTCTTAACCTTCTATGCTCCAGTGAAAAAAGTCCCAGCCTTTCCAGCCTTTCTTTATCAATCAAACCTTCCATACCTGGCAACATCCTGGTAAATTTATTCTGTACCCTCTCCAGCTTAACAATATCCTTCCTACAACTGGGTGACCAGAGCTGGACACAGTATCCAGAAGTGGCCTCACATGTCCTGTACAACCCTCAATATGACTTCCCAACTTCTACACTCAAAGCACTAAACAACGAAGGCAAGTGTGTTAAACACCTTTTTAACCACCCCGTCTACTTGTCACGCAAACTCCAAAGAATTATATACCCAAATCCGTATGTCCCTCTGTTCTACAACACTACCCAAGGCCCTATCATTAACTGTATAAGTCCTAGCCTTGTTTGTTGTACCAAAATGTAATACCTGGCATTTATCCTGTTTTATGGCATTTATGTCCTTTTGTTCCCCAAAAATGGCCATTATTGATCTATAATTAATTCATTTCGCTTCCTGGAAACCAGAAACTTGCAATAACTACATTCTAATGCTCATATATGATAAATGTACTTTTAATTTGTCAGAAAAGTGTTATACTTTCACTGTGCAAAAAATATTATACAGTGCAAACAGTTCTTCAAGTTTTCAAATGGTCATCCACCGTGAAACCATTGATAGAATTTATTTTGGCAGAGGAAGGCAACTGGAGAAACATTCTCTAGTATCAGCTGTTGAGCAAATTGCATATTACAGAATGGAATATTATTTCCTATTTTGGAAATGCTCATATAATTTGAAGTATATGAAAGTTACTAGTAGGACTATGCTGGATCAGCATCAGCAAACGTACTATTGTTAAAGTGTCTCAACAATAAATGAATTAAGAAAACAATTTAAATTTAAGTGGATTTTCAGAGTACTGTAATGTGATCAGCTGAACATGATGATACAGGTCTCCAGTGGAAGGAATATGATAAGCTGCACTCCATAGTTGCTATCTTTAGATGGTGCCTCTTTAAAAATATATTATGTGACTTGTCAAGTGTATTCACCATTTCATTAAATTCCAGCTACCAAACTCCCAGGTTCAAACTTTAGTCTGTTCTTGGAAAAAAACTCCAGGACTTAATCCCTGTTGGGAACTCTGAATGTATGTTTGGTGAGGACAGGATTAGGTTTTGCAGGGATGTCCTCATGTGAGAAGAGTCTGCTGAGAAACACTGTTTAGGTTCACATGTGCAGAACAAATACTGGGGACAGGGTATTGCCAGCTGCTGTGAAATTGGAATTCAGTCAAGACATTTTCCCAGACTCAGTGTGAAATGGTAACTGGGGGTGTGGGTACAAAAAGAATATATTATTCTCAAAAATGATAAGCAATTGGCACAAACGTCATTCTGGAAGAGTGATCAAAAGATACTCTCATTGGCCACATTCATCATAAAACTTCCACCTCTATGTATTTTGGACAGCAAAATCATGCATCCACAGAAGCAGCACAAATTTATATAGCCATGGTCACACCACTGTTTCTCATCTTATTCAGTAAACGGATATCTGTGCATACTTACTCAAGCTTGTAGATGGAGCTCTGCCCACTGACCTCTGAATGCCTTTGAAATCTATGATGATTTTAAGATGTCAGGCTTGGGATAGTTATCCTTCCAACATTTAAAAATAGAAAGGCAGTGTGACAAGCTGCCAAAGATATTTCAAATCCTTCAGTAAAGCAGCAGCACGTCCCTAATTGTACAGATATCTTGGGTTCATAGATGTTGTGACAGAACATTTATCCCAGTAGTCTATAGTGGGTGATTTACTTTTCTATCCAAACCACTGTGAGAACTTTGTTCCCTTTCAGTTATTAGGATCAAGTGTGTTTCAATGAACTAACTCTTCCTAATTTATTTAATTTACGTCGGTTTATTACTGTTAGAGATTTCTCAAAAATTTGGATGGATTTCAAACATCCGACTAGTCTGTTATGCATGCCATGAAATCATTTACAGTTCAGGGTATGGCTTGGATTTCAGAACAGAAACAGAATTTAAAGAAACCAATTGTAAATGGAATCTGAATAAACTGATTGATAACAGGAGAGTGAGTTTATCACAAGGCTCCTGCTGGTGAAAAGGTTCTAAATACTTTGAATTCTCACATACATAGCTGGATTCAATGCTACCCATTGCAACGAGAACCATGATGGCTGGGCTCACCTTGTCATGAGAGAGGCCCTCCTTCAGTCTCCTAGCAAAGGGAGAACCTCCCCCCGATTGCATGGCACTGTCACAGGTTTTTCAGCTTTTGGTGCTGGTATCTGAATGGGCCTCATTGATGAGCGTGTTCACTGGATCCCATTATCCCTGATTCCACTACAATTCGTTGGGTTCAGGAGTGAGCGGGGGCTCCATTATTATCAGACAATTGTGACTGGGATGTGCTGAAAGCCACCCACGTACCTGCCTCTTGACCCCTTGACCCTCATTTTTCTCTCACGTACCTGTGGTTTGGAGTCCCTCGTCGTTCCTGGGCCTCTGGTGGGTTAGTTGCATCTTCTGCTACATGTCTGCTGGTGGCAACAAGCAATTGCTGACCTCTGACTGGTTAACAACCCAGTGGACAGGATTTCCACTGCCAGCAATCTCAACTACAGTGAAGCTCAAAAGCAGCAACATAAATGGCATCTGAGGGCCTCCCCTATAACCAATGGTGGTTCGCTGACTGATGGATTAGACTCCAGTTGGCCTCACAAAACTCAGCTCATCATATTCACTGCAGTATTCTTTCACAACAACCTTCAATTTAAATAACACCTTTATTGCAGAAAACATCTCAAGGCACTTCACAGAGGTGTAATCTAACAAAAATTGACACTACAACAAAGAAGACAATAGGAGGACCAATTAAAAATTTGGTCAAAAAGGTTGTTTTAAAGGAAAAGAAGGATGTGGGGTGCTAGTTCAGAGAGTGAGAGACCTTTTTATGTCTACCAATGTCAGAGTGAAGTGAGGGTGGATGCAGAATAGGCCAGAATCAAAGGAAGGCAGTCTTTTTGGGATGCAAGTGTAGATTTCAGAGAACTGGAGGAATCCGGCATTACAGAGATTTAAATATGAAGATGATCATTTAAATATGAGAATGATATTTCAGATTTATGGATTTGGAATCAATGTAACTCAACAAGGACATGGACAAATGGGGCTTAGTGCAGGCTGGTACACAGACCCCCAGGTTTTGCAGGAACTGCAGTTTGTGAAGGCTAAAGGATAGATGGAATAATTGAGCCTGGAGGTGACAAGACACAAGTAAAGGCTCTACCAGTAGATTGCTTGTGAAAAAGGTGGAAATGAACATAGAAGAAAGAAAAAAGACAGTCTTTTTGAAAGAGCGGATAATGCCCTGAAACTCTGCTCAGAAATGAAAACCTTACAAAAATTGTGAACTGTCTCAGGCTGAATCAGACTACGATACCGGCACAATGGAACTGGTAGCTGAGGTACAGATTTTATGGTGGGACATGAAGATAACACCTCACAGATAAAGGGATGGCTTGTAAGTGTCATGGGTTTCATTGTCTTATCCAGTTTGTAGCCCCTCATCTTCCTCATGCTCAACTAGTGGAAAATACAGTTTATTCCAGCCTCGGTGTTAGACAAACAATCTAATAACACAATGGTAGAGGGAGAGAGATCATAGGGAGACAGTGTTGGATATTTTCAACATATTTTCAGATGTTGGACATCTGGAATCTCACATCGTAACTGGGCAAAAAATAAACAGTTATCTTTGGCCCTCATTTGAAACAGCATTAGGTTTTTCCACATTCAAGTAAGGCCTGTTTCTGGTATGGATCCTGGATGGGTTTTTTTAATTGCCTAATCCAAAATGAAGGTAGCTCATTCAACCTTTCTACAGACTTTAGTGTAATTACCATATCATCGCATTTCAGGCCACCGCCAATCACCACATTCCACCACCCCCCACCCAACTCCGATTGCTTTGTGCATCTACCTTTCCCATTCCTGTTGCTGCCTTTCCCAATGCCAAAGACCACGACCATGGCATTATCACCTACCCTTCAAAATTATGGTCACTGCTATTTGTCATCTTACCCCTTGTGCAGTCTCCTCTTTAAAAACTCACTCAAAGGCTGCTGCCAACTTTGCGAGGCATCTTCTTCAGCAAACAGCTTGGAGTTCATTGTAGGAGCTCAATGTTGATAAAGCTTTTGGTCGAAATTGGGATCAAAATGGGCAAGATTCACTCCATATTTCTATGCTATATTGTTAGCAAACTTGGCAAGAAAGCAGGTTATGTTAGACTTGGTATTGTGTAATGTGACATGATTAATTGATGAATTGATCAATATTCTACACTAGGTAGGAGTAACCATAATATTATTGAATTTTGCATCCAGTTTGAAAGGGAGAAGTCTAGGTCTAAGTCTAGCATTTCAAACTTAAGTAAGGGCAACTATGTAGGTATGAAAGCTGAGCTAGCTGAAATGAACTGATATACCCGGCTAACAAGGTGTAGAGCTGGATGAACATAGCAGGCCAAGCAGCATCAGAGGAGCAGGAAGGCTGATGTTTCAGGCCTAGACCCTTCTTCAGAAATGGGGGAGGGGAAGGGGATTCTGAAATAAATAGGGAGAGAGGGGGAGGCAGATAGAAGACGGATAGAGGAGAAGATAGGTGGAGAGGAGACAGACAGGTCAAAGAGGTGGGGATGGAGCCAGTAAAGGGGAGTGTGGGGGGGGAGTTAGGGAGGAGATAGGTCAGTCCAGAGAGGAGGGAGAGGTCAAGGGGACGGGAAGAGGTTAGAAGGTAGGAGATGGGGGTGAGGCTTTAGGTGGGAAGAGGGGACAGGTGGGAGGAAGGACTGGTTAGGGAAGTGGGGACAAGCTGGGCTGGTTTTGGGATGCGGTAGGGGGAGGGGAGATTTTGAAGCTTGTGAAGTCCACATTGATACCATTGGGCTGCAGGGTTCCCAAGCTGAATATGAGTTGCTGTTCCTGCAGCCTTCGTGTGGCATCATTGTGGCACTGACCTGTCCATCCTCCCATTCAAACCCGCATCCCCAGAACATCATCTGGGTCTCTGAATTAACAGTCCAGTGATAATACCACCAGGTCAGTGTTATACACATTTTCATACCAATCATGGGCATTGGAACAACGCAAAGGCCTTTTCTTTGTGGAAAGCTCAGCCTTGAATTTAGCACTTACCATTCTCCATGTCTGTGCGGATTTGTTCCTCTAGGTCCTCTGGCGAGACATAGTAATCATATTCTTCGCCCTCTGGGGACTTGGGTTTGCATTTACCAAAGCAGCAATTACAGCAGCAGCAGAGGCAGCAGCAGAAGTAGCAGCCGGTGATCAGCCCACAGAACACAAACAGGCCCTGAGTAAAATAGAGAAAACAGACAAAAACAATGAAGTAGAAGTGAAGGTAAAATTTGCATAGTCCTTCTATGCTGTTGATTTTGAGAGTTACGTTGAATGCTGGACTTTCCATTGACTGAACTCTGGCAATTGGATGGGAACACACAGGCTTTTTGATGACCCAACCTGCACATGGTTCTTCCTGTGCAAATCTCCAGTTTACTGCTTCACAAGTTATTCAAGATCTCTTTAAAACATTATATTTTGTTTTACATTAGTTTTTCAGGCTCAAGGCTGTAGCTCAACTTCACCCAGCGTGGAGGGTGGGTTGCCTACATGAAAAATTGGTCCCCTCTTTTCCTTGAGAATCTCAAACTATCCTGTTCCTTTCAATAGAAGCCAGCACGCCAGTAAATATACCTCGCTGGGCACACAGACAGAATGAAAATAATGTAATAATTTACTACAATACTGACAATCAAAAACCTTTACGGGGATCCATTTCTGTCTTTTACTAAGAAGTGTTAATGACAATAGTTTTACAGTCAAAACAGTGGCCACCATTGTATTGGTTAATTTCTGGGTCCCTTTGCTAAGATTGGACAATAACACACTAGTACAATGCTCCTCAATCACTTCTGACAGAATGAAATAACTCTTCAATGGTTTCAAAATCAAAAAGTTTGACCTTTGTAAAAGTGGCCAGGATTTGCATACAATCAGCTCAGAAAAATGTAGAAAATGCCAATATATTATTATGTTATTTACAAATATGAAAATTCCAAGATCAGCTGTTTTCTATGATAAAAATGATAAAACTGCTATCAGTTACTGTTCAGATCCCTCAGATTAGTCTCAATCTTGCAGACTGTAGTAAAATTTTGTAATGAGCATGGAGAATGGTGCCTTCAGTTCTTCTAATGAATAACCAAAGGAAATTATGAATCATCCATGACTTGATCTCAGGTAGATATCAGGCAGAAAGCAATAAGGAGGCCATAGGGTTGAAAGACGTGTGGAACATTAGGCTGAATGTTAACAGCATGTACATGAAAGCTAAATATACGCTTATGGATAATGGTATAGAAAGGCAGCATATCGATGAGGACATTTATGGGACCTAAAGGTGGTGCCCAGAGGTGAAGGAAAGCAAGAATAACTATTAGAAATGATGTGCTGAATGCTTTGGATGAGTAGGGATGGAAACGTACAAGATCAGTTCAGCAGAATTGTGCAACAAAGCAGAGAGAGCTGGCAGTAGTTGGAGAATCTACCAGTAAACAAATGATATGCTGTGCGAGATCAAGGAAGATAATGACTCAAGGCCACAGTCACAAAGCGTGTAGGTTGTGACTTTGGCCGAAGCAGTCTTCGTGCTGTTGCGATATACAATAAAATCGGATCGGAGGGATTCAAAATTCTAAGTTTTGGCAGAAATGTGTGCAGAACTGGCACATCAAGAGGAAAGAGGGCTTTGAGATGTTATAATAGATAGATTGCAGAGGTCTGCATTAAAGATCATTTTTCATCGTCAGTAACAAAATTGCATTCCCCAAACCCTTTTCAAAACATACACTTTTTTTGTAGGAAGGAAATTAAAGTCCCTTAGCGAGCACTAGCTAATGCAAGTATAAAGATTAGATCTTAGAAATTTGATGGCACGAGTCACTCAGTTCTTAAGAACTTAACAGCCAGTCAAATTTCCTGCATAGTAGCAGAAGACCTATGCTTATTACATGTCATTACTCCCCACCTTATCGAGATGTTAAACAAACCTAAAGCCTCATTCCCTTTACAAAATTAACTGAGGGTCACCACCAATTGCTCATGGGATTGGGAATTCAGATCATACAGGTTTAAGGCAGGCATTTTGTCAGGACCAGCATGAATGATCTTCTTGGCCCCAAAAACATCTTCCCACCTATCTTCCATATATAGGGTTTGGGAAGTGAGACAATGTCTGACTCAGATTTGCAAGGAATCTGATGAAATTCCAGCATCTGCCACGCTCAGATTGTGAGACAACTTGAAGTGTTCACTTGAATTTGCTGTTTGCGAATCAGATGCAAAACAGACTGAGGCCCCTGATGAGGTTACCCAACCCTGCTACTTGATCAGTTAGCCCACCACCCACCCAGTACCCATTCATAATGGAAACTGCCCCTGCTTACCCACTTTCTCCAGAGCTTCCATTGGTTTTCTGCCAAAAGTGTGGCAAGCGTAGGAGAGATCACGTGATATGAAAAATACGCCATTAGAAAATCACCTTGAGTCTTTTAAATCTTTAACGTAAAACAGTGTTGCTTTACACAGAAAAGGATTGAGCCAAGCGATACATTCAGAATAGGCAAGACACCTTTTTAACTCATACGCAGAAATAATGAATCTTTCTAACACATTGTGTACACTTTTATTATGAAAATTTCAGTTTCCAATTTTCTGAATTCTCATCTTTTCAAACTGCAACTTACAGCAGCACAAAACATTACTGCACATGAAAATGAATAAAACAAAAATCAAATTTACCTTTGCCCACCAGCTAGACAGCATGAAGTACGTGTTCACATTCTCTTCACCAAATTGTTCAGCGACATACAGTCCCAGTGAACCATATTTATCATAAATGTTTCGTTTGTTTATATCTGACAGTATTGAATGAGCATTATTGATCTCTTTGAATTTATCAGATGCATCTGGATTATCAAGGTTTTTGTCTGGATGGTGTTTCAAAGCAAGCTTTCTGTGGAATGTGATTACACAAAGAGATTGAAATGCTGAACAGTGTATATCTTAACAGTGTAAACTATTTAAGCATACTGAAAATTTTTAATGCAACTTTACACATTTTCTCAATGCAGCACACTGTAACAGGATTACAACCTGTTCAAAGATTTCTGTCAAGCTGGCCATTCTTAGGCCAGATCCAAGTAGAAAAGAGTTTAGAGGTGATAATTCCTTTCCTGGTTCTGGAGAAAAACTCAACATCCACTTGGTCCCTTCACAGGAATAAAAGACTGGAGGACAAAGTGAGGAGGAAAACTTTAGATTGCAGGAGGGTATAGACGGGCTGGTCTGATGGGTTGATCAGTGGCAAATGGGATTCAATCTGGATAAGTGTGAGGGTGATGCACTTGGGCAGGACAAACAAGGCAAGAGAATACATGATGAATGGTAGGACCCTGGGAAGCACTAAGGATCAGCGGGATCTCAGTGTGCATGTCCACCAGTCCCTCAAAGTATGAGCACAGGTCGATAAAGCTATTCAGAAGACATATGGTATAATTGCCTTTATTAGCTGAGGCTTTCAGTTTAAGAGCAGGAAGATTATGCAGGAACTGTATAAAACAATAGTTAGGTTAGAGTATTGAGTACAGTTTTGGAATCCGCATTATAGGATGGATGTGATAACACTGGAGAGGGTGCAAAAGAGATTTACCAGGATGTTGCCTGGGCTGGAGAGTTTCAGTTATGAAGCAAGATTGGTCAGACCAGGATTGTTTTCCTTACAGCAGAGAAGGTTGAGAGGGGACATGATGGAGATGCATAAGATTTAAGGGGCATAGTTAGGGTCGACAGGAAGAAACCGTTCCCCTTAATAGAGGGATCACTGACTGGGGGCATAAATTTAAGCTAAGGGGCAGATCTGAGGAGGAGATATGAGGAAAAACCTTCTCACCTAGAGGGTGGTGGGTGGGAATGTGGGTTTGAAAGGGTGGTAAAGGCAGAAATCCCTATAACATTTAAAAAGTATTTACAATTAGAATAGAATTAGAATTAGAATTAGCTTTATTGTCACATGTACTCACAGGAGTACAATGAAAAGTTTACAAGTCAGCACTTCCAGCGCCATCTCAGGTCCCAATATGTGCTTGTGATGCCAAGGCATATAAGGGTCTGGGGCAAGTGCTGGAAAATGGAAATAGAATAGTTAGATGTTTGGTTTTGATTGACGCAAATTCAATAGGTCAAAGGGCATTTCTGTGAGGCAGATCTCTATGGCTCTAACTCACATTTGACAAAATCATAACTGTAAATCCATTGCCAAGAATTTCCTTGGGGCTTTTGAAATTATGCTTCACGTAATAGAGCATCTAGCGTACTAAGTTTAAGCACAAAACCTCAGGAAGGATATGCTAGCCTTAGAAAAGGTACAGCACAGAATAACCACAATATTACTAGGGCTTATAGGGTTAATTTATGTGGGCAGGTTGTTACAACATGGCTGTCTACCCTCGAAGTGAGATAAGAACACAAGAACTAGGAGCAGGAGTAGGCCATCTGGTCCGTCGAGCCTGCCCCGCCATTTAATAAGATCATGGCTGATCTTTTTGAGACTCAGCTCCACTTACCCACCCACTCACCATAACCCTTAATTCCTTTACTGTTCAAAAATTTATCTAGCCTTGCCTTGAAAACATTCAGCGAAGTAGCTTCAACTGCTTCACTGGGCAGGGAATTCCACAGATTCACAACCCTTTGGGTGAAGAAGTTCCTCCTGACCTCAGTCCTACATCTGCTTCCCTTTATTTTGAGACGATGCTTTCTAGTCCTAGTTTCACCTGCTAGCTGAAACAACCTCCCTGCCTCCACCTTATCTATTCCCTTCATAATCTTATATGTTTCTATAAGATCTCCCCTCATTCTTCTGAATTCCAATGAGTATAATCCCAGCCTACTCAGTCTCTCCTCATAATCCAACCCTCTCAACTCTGAGATCAACCGAGTGAATCTCCTCTGCACCCCCTCCAGTGCTAGTATATCTCTCCTCAAGTAAGGAGACCAACATGAGATACCTGAGGGGTGATCTAACTGTAAGATTCTAAAGTTTTTTATATACAGATGCTGGGCTGTAATTTCACCTTGGAGGCAGGAATCAGAAGTTAGAGGATTTTCCAGTGTCATGACTCCACCTCTTATATGACAATTACCACCCATGCGATTTACATAATAGGAAGTCAGGGCAAGTTAGATTCACACACAGAAGCGGTAATGCTGGAGTGGCCAGCTTAAAAGGCCTACCTGCATTTGCTGAGACAATGACCCAGCTCTGGACATGTGTGTGGCCTCCTAACCCTCTCCACTACTCTTCCACCTCACCCACCATACATCCTAAACCAATCAACCCACTCCTTTACAAAGAGAACTCTCAAGCCCGAGAATAACATTGGGAAGTCTTTGAGAAGCTCATACATCTGTCAAAAAATAGAAACTGTACATGAAAATCTACTTTATAAAACCATAATCCTCTTAACAGTGAATAATTCTGTCAAAGTAACCAAACTGCTGAGTTGAATCTTTAACATGCTTGTAATTTAGCCAAGCATTCATAGTGAGATTCCCTTCAACTGATTTTGTTTTAGCAAAACTCCACAATCTGAACACTTGAAAGCCTTTGATGACAGCCATAGACTCAGCCATCTATCAAAGTTTTGAAACAGCCAAATAGACAGCTGATTAGTAGTGAAAGGGTGCATAAGCTCAGCTACATGTCCAACTGTTGAAATGGTGAAATGAATGACTGAGTCAAATATCAAAAAAAAAATTGAAAGAAAATAGACAATTCCAATCAACTGCATTTCCACAATGCAGAATAACATTTCATCCAATGGATAATGCACACTAATATATTTGAGAATTTTTCAGTTTCACAGTGCTCTTAAATTTAATGGTCATTTAACTTTTCAAACCAAAATCTTATCATCGGTGACAGTATTAAACACATAAGTAATTTGCAATAAAGCATTTTATGACAGCATTAGAAGTTGGCAACACTACTTCAATTTATTGTTCAGATTGTTCCTGACACAGAACTACGGTTCCTGTATGGGTCATGAGACTTCTGAGCTGGTGTTAACACTGCCTTCCAAAACTAGCCTAACCCCCATGAAATTGCAGCAGGCCTGAACAATCCACTTCCACAATGGAGCCTGTGAGGACAGCCAGTTATGACTCTCATGCCCCATCCATTTCCTGTGCTGATGAAAGATGCCAGCGCTAGGAACGGGAACTGGAATTCTAGAAGTTTTAAAGCTATATTGGGATACAACCCTCTATTTTTCCTGTGGTAGAATCCAGAACAATAGGGACACATTTTTAAAATTAGTGCTAAGCCATTCATATATGAAAGGAGGAAGCATTTTTGGATTGTAGAAATCTAGAATACACTTCCACAAAAACTGTGGTGCTGAATTATTTAAGATTGATAATAATAATAATCAAGACAGAGATTGTTGGATTTTCAATGGGCAATAGTGTCAAGGGATTGGTAGGCTGATAGAATTTTGGGTTCACATAAGCAATAATCAAATTGAATAGAACAGGATAAAGTAGCTGAATGGCCAACTCTTGAACCTACATTAAATATGTGAATACAGGTACACACAGTACATAAATTTAAGAATATTCTTTAAAGATTTAAAGCTTAGTCAGGTGCAGTTTGCCATTTGTCTGGATTACTGAATGTAAAAACTGAGAAGTTCACATTGAAGAAAACCTGGAAATATCCAAGATTTCATGCATCAGTCTAATGATGATGTAATCATGTTATCAGTAATGGAGAATGCTGTGACCAAGGCCATTGCACTGGACTACAGGACATAGAAGCAGAAGTAAGCCATTCAGCCTATTAAGTCTGCTCTGCCACTCAATGAGATCATGGCTGATCTGAGAATCTTCAATTCCACTTTTCTGCCTTTTCCCTATATCCCTGATTCCATTACTGATTAAAAATCTGCCTATCTCAGCCTTGAATATATTTAATGACCCTGCCTCAATAGCCCTCTGTGGTAAAGAATTCTACAGATTCACACCCTCTGAGAGAAGTAATTGCTTCTCATCTTTGTCCTAAATGTGTGATCCCTTATTCTGAGATTATGCCCTCTGGTCCTAGAATTTCCCATCAGGAGAAACAACTTTTCAAGCCCCTTAAGAATCTTGCATGTTTTAGTCAGGCCGCCTCTCACTCTTCTGTATTCCAACAAGTACAAGCCCAATCTATTTAACCTATCCTCATAAGACAGTTCGTCCATACCTAGTATCAGCCTAGAGAACCTCCTTTGAAGCCTCCAGTGCTAGTATATCTTTCCTCCAATGCAAGACTAACAGGAATGGTGAAGAATGAGGAGAAATTAATGCAGTGTGGGACAGAGTGTGTCTGGACAAATGGAAAATTAAATTATAAAGATAAATACAATTGCACTAAACCAATGTTAACAGTTTCATGATCAAATGTTGAAAGCAACGGGCAGTGGCAAAAAAGTGTCAATAAAAGAGAACAGGAAATTATTATTTATAATCGATCTTGCTTCCGGTGTGCGTAGTTTGATCAATTTCACCTGAGTGGATAATCATGCATTCCACTCTTGTACCAATCCCTAAATCACTAGAAAGCAGTGTCATACTAGTAATTCATGGAATTAATTAATTAAGTAAATGTCATTTTACAATTTGAGGCACGTTTCTACAAAAGGCTCTTAAATCAATTCATCCCACTTGATAACTCAAAGATACTTTTAAGGGATTTGATGCAGGATATTGATTAGAAGCATTAGAAAGATAATAAGGTTTATTAGCACACTGAAGTTTTACTGACATCTAACATCTTAATATTTATGTAAGAGCAAAAGCAAATACGTTGTTGCTAGGTTTTAAGTGTTAAGAACTACAGGAAATTATAAGCACGTTAAGTTTTAGAAATTATGCCTTTCTCCATGAAAACTACTGTCGTGGCTTATTTTTGCAGGATGTTTTCCCTGATTTGCTGTTTCTGAAAAATAGTAGCGTATCTTTTATTAAAAATAACAGTTATTGCTACAATATTGTTGCTACCACATCTGTCAAATTTCTGTGCGCAGGAGGCTGTTTCATCTTAGAAGATTGGCAATTCTGATGCCTTCTCTAGTCTGATCCATGGCATCTCCGCAATTTTCTTTTGCCTTTCCTTCTCTTAGTTACTGAATCAATTGCAATAATCTTCAGGGGAATCTTCGCATAGTATTTGTATAGCATGCCTTATTGGTTTATTTTGTTTTCTGATTCGTATTCCTTGTAATCCTTGTACTCCAATGGATTGCATGACAAGATAACATACAAGGAACTAACCAGATGGGACAGGCACATCAGCATGCAGGAGAAGCGGCTGGATAATACTGGGAAAGCCAATGGTGGAAACTCGATACCTAACCCTCCTCACAGCTCTCTCCCTTCATCTTGTACTCTCTTATGATTCACAAGATGAAGATGGTGTAAGCAGGCACCTACCCTTCTTCCTGCACCACAGCTGTGCCCTTTTATAGAACTTAGATGGGCAGAATGTGTGTGTCTAGTCTTCATTCACTTATTTAAAGGGACATATGTGCATTGTGGTCATTAAACCTCCTTCTCCCCAACCCCTCTTACAACCAGGTCCTCTGTATATGAGAACAGCTAAATCCCCCAATGATGACCCATGACCTAAATACATAAACACCCATTTAATATATGATTATTACCCTTGTGTCTTTGCCCTTTCAGATATAGAACCAGAACAAAGAACAACACAGCACAGGAGCAGGCCATTCGGCCCTCTAAGCTTGCGCCGACACATTTTGTCCTTCCATACTAAAATTTTGAGGTTATAGACACACTTGCCAAGCTGACGGGTTTGGTTGCACACCAGAACTGTCTTCACTTACAGGATCAATATCCTTCTATTCCCTTCGTATTCATGAATTCGTCCAGGTGCTTCTTGGAGGCTGCTATTGTGTCTGCTATCAAAAAGTCATTCTGGCCAGGCAGTGGCCAGACAGTGATGCTGAAGACACTGCAATCACTTGATTTCACATTCAGAGCCACCAAATGACACTGTCAGATATCTTAGGGGATAGATTAGGCTGGGGATTTCTGTCTGGTGGGACATAGGGCATGAGAGGTGTAACCAGGACAGAGGGCAAAAATAACACAAGTGTCAGCTTGTCAGATGGTCCACTGTAGAGGACTCACATGAGATGGCGAATGAGAAGCATTCATAGGTTGACTCATGTGCCTGTACAATGAAATGCGGGTGCATTGTAGACGCTGCCAGAAAACAGCAGTTAATGTCCAGAAGCATAGACAAGTTCAGTGCCAAGGTGGCATAAGGCTTTGCATAGAACTTGGCTTATAGCTTAGGCAACTCATTTGCTCACCTGTGGACTCAACCATAATGGGTGATAGTGAAGCGTTGATTTCAACACAAACAGCAATCACCCAAAAGCTTTCAGTGCAGCATTTACACAAGGTCATTTTTAAAAGTTTGTTCATGAGATGTGGGCATTGCTGTCTAGGCCAACATTTGTTGCCCATCCTTAATTGCTAAGAATCAACCACACTGTGAGTCTGGAGTCACATATAGACCAGACCAGGTAAGGATGGTAGATTTCCTTACCCAAAGGACAGTAGTGAACCAAACCTGTTTTTACAGCATTACTTGCCATGCAAGTTCAAACTGATACTGGGGGTCGGTTAACTCATTTGGCTGGATGGCTGGTTTGCAATCTAGGATAACACCAACAGCATGGTTTCAACTCCTACACTGGCTGAAGTTACCATGAAAGATTCTCCTTCTTAACCTCTCCCTTCACCTGAGGTGTGGTGATCCTTGGAGGTAAAGTAACCATAGTTCCCTAGGACTTCTCTATAATAGACAGAGATGACTGGTAGTTTAACCTGAGGGTAATCACACTTAGGCAAGGGCTGACATTGAGAAGGTAGGACCTTATCAATCCAGTGTTCAAAGGGACTTATGGGATATCACAGTGCCTGCCAGTCCCTACAGACTTTTGTAATATTCTACCAGTGAATATGAAAAGAGACTGGCAGCGAGCATAAAAGATAATTATAGTCTTCCACAGGCTTACAAATAATAAAGGGGTGGTTAAAGGAGGAGTGGAGCTGAATAGGGACCAAAAAGGGTATTTAATCACGAAAGCAAAGGCCATGGCTGAAGTATTAAATACTTTGCATCTGTCTTTATCAAGGAGAAAGATGCTACCCAGACTATGTAAAAGAGGAGGAAACTCTGTCACTAGTAGGGTTTAAAACGGATAGTTGTCTGTACTTATAGTTGACAATGTACAGGACCAGATGAAATGCATTCACAGATCTTGTAAATAAAAGAACGAAAATTGCGGAGACACAGGCATTCGTCTTTCAGTCTAAGTTGATAGGGTTTGAGAAACGCAACCTTAACACCCTTGATCAGAAAAGAGAATAAAGTTAGGTCAAGCAACTAAGTACCGGTCAGTTTAACTTTGTTAGTTGGGAAATTTCAAGAAACGCCAGAAATTCGAGACAAAGCTAATAGTTACATGGACAAAGGTGGGTTAATTAAGGAGGGCCAGCATCGATTTCTTAAAAGAAAGTCACGTTTAACAATCTTGCTGGAATTTTTGTTGAGCTAACAAGAGATCTGAAATTTGGAAGCATTGTAAACTAAATGGTGAATAGTATACAACTTTATGAGGATTAGACAAATTCCTGGATAGGTGACCAATGAAGTTCAAAGCAGAGAAGTGTAAGGAAATATATTTTATAGAAAGACCATGGGAGATACAATACAAAATAAAGGGTACAACTCTAAAAGGTGAGTGCAGGAGCAGAAGGACTTGCTCCTGCATGTGTCTGCAAATCATTAAACAGTGATAGGACAGGTTGAGAGAGCAGTTAATAAAGCATACAGTTTCCTAAACGTTATTGATATAGGCATTGAGTACGAGAGAAAGATGTTTATGTTGAATTTATGTAAAACACTAATTTGGCCAGATTATTCCATCTGGTTCTGGACATGCACTTTAGGAAGGATGTGAAGACATCGGAGAGGGTGCAGAAGAGGTTAATGAACATAATTCCAGCAATGAAGAACTTCAGTCTGAGGACAGATTTGAGAAGCTGGGATTATTTTCCTTGTAGAAGAGAAGGCTGAGAGCAGATCTGATCAAAGTATTCGAAATGAAGAGGGCTGGACAGAGTAAATAGAGAGAAAATGCCCCCACTTGCAGAAGTATTGAGAAGAAGAAAAATAGATTTAAAGAAATTAGGAAGAGAAACAAAAGTGATATGAGAAAAAACAACATTTTCTCAAAGCACCTAGTTAAGGTTTGGAATGCACTGTCTGAGAAAGAATGGCAGAGACCAGCTCAATGGAGGCACTCTATAGCAAATGAGTTTATTATCTGAGAAGGAAGAACATGCAGCGTTATAAGAAGAAGGCCAGAATGGCACTCGGTGAGACGCTCATTTACAGAGCCAGCACAGACACAATGGGCCTTCTACACTGTAGCAATTCTATGATTTTGTTATGATTCAACTCCCACTCACCAATCACCCGTGTTCATTGATTGACATTAGTACCTGGTCAAGCAACACCTCAGTTTAAAATTCTTATCTTTGTTTTCTAATTCCTGATCCATGCCTATACCAATATGGCTCCTGGTGTGAGTCATCTCAAGTGTGCACATGGATGCCATTCTGAAGCTGATAAAGTATTCATATCACCCAAAAGGAGACACCACAAGTTCAATTTCCCACTCATGCTACCCTATCAATTTCCTCATTCTCACCTCCTACTGAGTTGATATCAACATTTCTTCCTATCATCATCATTTCAACCAAACATCGCCCCTTCCAAACCAGCTAAGCACTGCATACACTTGTCCAATTCAATTTGACACTTTACTTCTTCTCATCAGAGTTCATGCTAACACTGCCTCTTCCTCAGTTCATTCTTTTACTTCCCCACTTCCTTCTGTTAATGTTGATATCCTCCTTTCTCCCCATGCCAAAATGCTACTCCAAATTTCTCTAACTTGTGCGTCTTTCCCGTTGCCTTCAGTACCATTCACATTTTTCTCTTTATTTGTTTTTTTTAATCCAGAAGTGCTCTTAAACACAACTGAACATATTTTCCCCTTTCACCAACTCACCCATAGCATTTTTTCATTTATTATCCACCACCAGTAAATCACCCATGTTTTACAATTGATTAATTTGGATGCACAGCCCCATTAAAGGCGATGATTCCAGAATCCAGAATCCCTACAGTGTGGAAACAGGCCCTTCGGCCCAACAAGTCCACACCGAACCTTGGAGCATCCCACCCACACCCGTCCCCTTGTAACCCACCTAACCTAAACATCCCTGAACACTGTGGGCAATTTAGCATGGCCAATCCACCTAACCTGCACATCTTTGGATTGTGGGTGGTAACCGGAGCACCCGGAGGAAACCCACGCAGACACAGGGAAAATGTGCAAACTCCACACAGACAGTTACCCGAGGCTGGAATCGAATCTGGGTCCCTGGCACTGTGAGGCAGCAGTGCTAACCACTGAGCCACCGTGCCGCCTTTCATTACTGTTAATTTATCTCCTCTTCAATTGCTGACCACTTCCCTCTTGTTGCCCTCTACTTTTCCATCTTAACAAACAAGTAATATCCTCAACCAGTAGCAAGTTGAAAAGGCAGTCCATTTTCTGTGCGGGAGTCCTTCTGTTTTCCATTGGGGACCTGGGGTAGAGGGTGTTGCACGCAGCAGTACCATGTACCTGCAGATTGCAGCGGTTCACGGACTCCCAGACCAACTTTTATTTTAGGGCGCAGTGGAATCTGTGGACCACGTTTATGCTGGTTGTGGGCATGTGCTGACCCTTTTTAGTTACTTGAAAAACCTTTGGTCGTGTTTTTGTTTGTACTTCAGCCCCATGCTCCTGACCTGTGAGTATTGCGGGCAGATCGGAGGACCTCCTCGTAGGTCTGCTCCTGGACTTGGACAGGCTATAAACGGGTACAGGCAGCAGGCTGTGGAGGGGGTCATCTCTGTCAATTGTCTGCCCTCTTCCACAGTTACTTTGCGTCGGTGTGTCATTGGAGAGGGAGCACGCTGTGTCCATCAATGCTCTCGATGCCTTTGGAGAGAGGTGGGCACAGCAGGGGATATGGTTTTATTTCCCCCTCCAATTCCATTTTGATTTAGACCCTTCCTGCTCTCCCTACCCCTCCCTCACTTTTGATTCTTCACATTACCCATAATGTGCTTTGCATGTAAACTTGTAATTGGCTGCACAAGTGATTACTGGTGATGGTTAATAGTTAAAACAAAAAAAAGTAATGATGATTTGGAGGTGGGAAAGCTGTTCGGTTGTGTGTGTTAATATTCCGGATATAACAAAACAAAAGGCTGTCCTTGGACCTTCTCTGAATTGCTGAACTAGCAAAAAGAGAGGCCGCATTTTTCAAGGGCCAACTTGCCCAATTATTTGTCCATCTTGTCACCTCTAGAAAGGGGCAAATTGACCTCAAGAGACACAAACTAATGTATTTAAGTCTATTGATGATTCATAGCAAAGTGGAAAGGTATGGAGATATAGACAAATTAAGCAAATGGGCAATGAGTTGGCAGATAGGCTTTAAAATGAGTCAGTGTAAAGTTACTGAACTTATCTAGAAGAATAGAAAGCAGAATATTTTTAAAACATGTGAAACTTATTCTACAGGACTTTGGTAAGAGCACATCTAGAATACTTTGATCCTCATATTTACAGGAGGACACTCTTGCCTTGGAGGCAATGCAATGATGTTCACAAAATTGACCTCTGGTATGACGGTGTCATTCTATAGTAAAGTTTGTGTAAAATATGTAATGTATACATAAGCAATGTGTATATTGGACCTGTATTCTCAGGATTTTAGAAGAATACATGGTGATCCAATCAAATCTCTGAAAAGGCTTTATAAGGTAGATGCTGTCAATCACTGGTCCAAGAATTTCAAACACACAGGTTATAGGGGCCCATAGTTTAGGTGAGGGGGAAATTATTTCACTCAAAGGGAAAGTTCCTCCAGAGGGCTGTGGATGTTCCATTGCTGACTACATTTAAGGCTGGGATAGAAAGATTTTTGGTGTCTCACCAAATCAAGAGACCAGTTGAGAAAGTCGAGTTGAAGTCCACCATCAGTCATGATTATACTAAATTGCAGAGCGGGATCAACAGGGCACAGAAGTATTGAAGATAGGAGCAGGAGTAGGCCTTTCAACCCCTCAAGCCTGTTCTGCCATTCAATATGATCATGGCTGATCATCGAGTTTAATACCCTAACCCTGCCCTCCCCCCATATCTCTTGATCCCTTCAGCCAGAAGAGCTATATCTACCTCCTTGAAATCACAATGTTTTGCCCTCAGCCACTTTGTGTGGTAGTGAATTCCAAAGCTTCACCACTGTCTGGGTGAAGAAATTTCTCTCATCTCAGTTCCTAAAAGGTTTACCCTTCATCCTTAAACTATGACCCCTGGTTTTGGACTCCCCACCATTGGGTACATTCTTCCTGCCTCTATCTATCTAGTCCTGTTAGAATTTCATAGGTTTCTATGAGAACCCCTCATTTTTCCAAACTCCATTGAAGGTAATCCTAACCAACTCAACCTCTCCTCATATGTCAATGCTGCCATCCCAGGAATCAATTTGGTAAACCTTTGATGAACTCTCTCTACAGCAAGAATATCTTGCACACAAAACTGCGCACAACACTTCAGCTGTGGCCTTACCAATGCCCTGTGTAACTGCAGCAAACCATCTTTGTTCCTGTACTTGAATCCTCTTCCTTTGAAGGCCAACATATACTCTGTCTTCTTTACTGCTTGCTGCATCTGCACACTTACTTTCAGTGCCTGGTGTATGAACACACCCAGGCCTTGTTGAACATTGTCCTATTTAAATCCATTTAAATAACAATCCGCCTTCCTATTTTTGCTACCAAAGTGGACAACCTCACATTTATCCATGTTACACTGCATCTACCATGCATTTATCCACTCACTCTTCCTGTCCAAATCACCCTGCAACATTTCTGCATTCCCCTAACAGCTCATCCTTCCACCCAGACGTGTCATTACTCCTGCTCTAAATTCTTGTAACTGAATCTGGCTTTTAACACCAAAGCACAGTCCCTACCCAAACTGCTGTTAGCACTAAAGGCAAGGATTGCTGGATCTCTGGTACTGTGTAGCTCCCCAGGTACCAATACTAGCAGCAGCGAGCGATGGGTATTTTCACTAGGCCTAGATAAACACATCATTGACAGCACAGTATTGAGAAGCTGGAAAATGACGTTTGTGTTAATTTTGCCAGCATATACTGACACTAACCAAAACTCCAAACTACTCTCAGCAGGAAACACTGAAATTTTACATGCAATATGCTATTGCTCCAAGTAGTTTTCTTATAATGCAGTTGAACACATAACCATTACTTGTTTTCTGATCCATCTATTTTGATATGTCCTACACACCTATAAAAGCGGTTCTTTTTAACCCAATCATGTTAATTGCAATGAAGGATACAATTAATCCAAAATGTAGTTCCCAGTATTCCCTATACAAAACTGGGGTGTGGGATTTGGTGAACCGCTGTACGTACCTATAAGATTTTTTTATCTCTTCATGTGAAGCTCCTTTCTCTAGGCCTAGAATTTGGTAAAGTGCTTCCCCAGATGTAGAAAGTGCACGTTGTCTTTGTTCAGCCATTTTAAGTCTGCCTTTACCAGAATTCTGAAAAACAATAATTAAGTTCATGAGGCCAATTCCATGGAATTGAGATCAGCCAGAATTAAGAGAGGACGACTTATCTAACAGTTGAAACAAAGCTGCCAACACAAACCAATACTCGTCCGGCTGTAGCAATGATAAGTGCAAAGTTTCCACATATCAGTTTAACAGAATTATGTCACTGAGAGTCATAAAAATGACCTGAATTAGCAAAGTGACTCCCACAAACCCCCCCCCCGACACACACACATACAGCTTGCTAAAGTCCGTTTGTTTGCTTTTTGTTCATGTTTGTGAAGGACTCTGTAAGTATTTTTTTCTGTTAGGATGAGGTGGTAAAGCAGTAGTTGCTGGAGGTGAGAACGTTCTGGATTGTGTTAACCATCCCCTTTAAACAGAGAGCGCGGTGGATATCCCCTTTAAACGACCCAGAGAGAAAGGGAGAGACCGCCCGCAACTCCTCGACAGCGTGAGGTAAGTAAATCATATAAAAAAGTGTTTTCACACCGTCAGTGACAGGAGCTGGGGGAGGGTTGGTGAGTGAGGTCGTGAAGGCGGGGAGGAGACGGCGGCGGCCGCCTGCCCACGCTCACCCCTTCCCGCCCTCCGGGCCCAGGCCGCGGCTCCACAAAGTGAAGGCCCCCAAACCCCCAGACGATGCGGTTTAGCCCCTGGCCCGTGGTCTGTCCAGTATCAGCTTGTGTGTAACTTCCTGCAGGACCCCGGGGGTGGTGCTGCTGCTGGAAATCTCCACTCACCCCCCCCCACACCCTTAACCCTTACCCCTCACCCCTCGACTCCACAACCCACACCCCCACCTCCTAAACTCCCAACTCTTTCACTCCCAAAAAAACCCACTTCAGCTCACCCCCAACTCTCCCCTCTGACAACCCCACCTCAGCTCACCCCCAACTCTCCCCTCCGACAACCCCACCTCAGCTCACCCCCAACTCCTCCCCTCCGACAACCCCACCTCAGCTCACCCCAACTCTCCCCAACCCTTTCCCTCCCACAAACCCCACCTCAGCTCACCCCCAACTCTCTCCACTCCTTCTCCCCAATCCACCCAAAAAACCCCAGCTCACTTCTGAAATTCCCAACACTGTCCAGTCATCACCCCCACTCCCACCCAACTCTCCACCCCACCCAGAAAACTCAATTCTCCTCATTCCCCACTCCTCCAACTGAATTCATCGCCAAAAACTCTCTTCCCCCCCGACCCCACAATCCCTCTCACCCCCAACTCCCAACACTCCCTACCCCCAATTGACACCCCACCACAACCCACCCCACAGTCAATTTAACTCACCCTCATCCCCACCTCAGCAACTCCCGACTCCCCATTCAACCTTCCCGTTCATTCCCTGCTACTCCCCACAACTCAACTCACACCCCCCCACCTGTCAAATTCAACTCAATTTCAAGATATCTTTTAATCAGTTCCAAGATTGTGGCAGGGTGGAACTTGAACCTGGATCACCTAGATAGGTACATTACCACTGCATCAAAAGTGCCTTTAGTTCTACCAGGTAGATATTTTCTGATCAGAGTGTTCAGAGATGTTACTGCGCACATTTGGGGCAGTGTGGGTCTTGAACCCAGGTCTCCTGTTACCATTGTGCTACAAGAATCATCAGTTCCTCAGAGTAGATATTTTCTAATTAACCTGATCAGAGATATTATTGCAACACAAGAGCTGTCAAGTCAATTTCAACTATGTGCCAAGATTGCTCCAACAATAAATGTATGCATCACTTGACATACCACCATCATGATTTAAGTGATGTATTTTTAAACCTGAAAATAAAACAATCCTGTGTTTTATCTGTGAAATCGAACAATATACTGGAATGATATAGATTTTTTCATTTTAATTAAATTCAGTCTTGTGCATTAATTTATTTATCTGGGTCAACCGTCATGTTGTATCAGAAAGAACACATCAATCTTTGTCACTAAAGATCTTAAAAATTCTGCATGTGTCACACTTTCAATCTGTTGGCTGACACTTCAAATCTCTTTGACGCATTTAAAAGTCTGAGTGGTTCAAAACATTGCTATCAGTTGATCAATAAGTCATCACTCAGATCACTTATTTTGATTGCCGTAATATTGCCTTGCTGCATCTCTTCCCATCTGCTGCTGAAATCCTTTGGTACCTCCTTTTTCTAACCAATTACATGGTAGTCTCCCCGATTCTATTCTCCGTAAACAAGAAGTTATTGGAAACTCAGGTTTCCATCTCTTAAGTCACAACATGCTCTGTTCACCTATGACGTTGTGTTTTTTTTGGCTCTCAGCCAAGTAACAGTTTTTGATAATAAAATTCTGCTTATTAAATTCAAATCCCTCTGTAGCCTTGTTCCTTCTTATCTCTTTAATCTGCTGCAGCTCCACAAACCTCCAAGGAGGAGAGATGGTAATGCTATTGGACTAGTAATTCAGGAGTCCAAGCTAATGTTCTGGGGACATAGGTTTAAGTCCCACAACATCTGGTGGAGTTTCGATTTGATTAATAAAGCTGGAATAGAATGCTTGACTCTCTAATGGAGATCGCAAAAACTATTTGTGATTGTTGTGAAACCTATCTGGTTCACTGATGCCTTTCAGTGAAGCAAATCTGTGCTTATCTGGAACAAAAACAAAGTTGCTGGAAAATCTCAGTAGGTCTTGCAGCATCTGTGAAGGAAAAACAGGGTTAATGTTTCAGATCTGGTGACCCTTCCTCAGAGCTGTGCTCATCTGGTCTGGCCTACATGTGACCTCAAGGTCTGTTCACACCCTCTGAACAATCTATACAGTTCGAAGGCAATAGGGATGGGCAATAAATGCTACACTTGCCAGTGATACCCATGTTCCATGAAAGAAGAATAGAGGAAATCCATGTTCATTTAATTGTGACACCTTGATCATCCCAGAAATAGAATAACAGCAATAAAATAAAAGAGCAGCTCTGAAGAAGGGTCACTTGACCAGAAATGTTAACTCTGATTTCTCTCTACAGGTGCTGTCAGACTTGCTGAGATTTTCCAGCAATTTCTGTTTTTGTTTCAAATTTCCAGCATCTGTTGTTTTTCTTTGGGTTTTTTTGGTCCAAGAATGAAGGTGCTGTCATATGATGACCAGTTGAGGTCTGTACTTGATGGAGTTTAGTAGGATGGGGAATGGAATTTCATTGAAAATACTGAGAAGCCTAGATATAGTGAACACAGAGAAGATACTTCCAATAGTGGGAGAGACTGGGCCCTGAGGGCACAGTCTCAGAGTGAAGGGATGATTTTTAGAATGGAGATAAGGAGGAATTTCTTCAGCTAGAGTCAGAGATTGTACAGCATGGAAACAGACCCTTTGGTCCAACTCATCTAATCATTCCTGGAACCAGTCACATGAATCTTTTCTACACTTACTCCAATGTCTTCACATTCTTAATAATGGCACCCAGAACTGGATGCTGTCAACTTAGGTCAAACTAGTATCCTCTGCAAATTCAAAGTAAATTCCTTCCCTCATACTCAGTGGTCCTATTAAAGACTCGGATAGCGTATGCTTTATTAACTGCACTTTCAACCTGTCTTGATATCCTCAATAGCTTATACACATATAACCCCAAGTCTCTCTGCTCTTGCATTGCTCTGCACCCCCATATGAATTGAACCCTTTATTCTATCTTGTCTGTTCATACTCTTCGTATCGAAATAAATCACTTTACATTTCTCATCCGACATCTGTCCACCTGTTCTACCATGTTGTTTGCCCTTTTCTATACTATTAAAATGCTTCCAAGTTTTGTATCATCTGCAGATTTTGAAATTGTGGCCCTGTACTTGAAGATTTAGATTATTTAAATGTTTACAATATATTGGCCCAAATTAATGTACGAAAGAACAATGATCCCGACACTGAACTGTGGGAAACTCCACTCCAAACCTTCCTCCAGTCTGAAAAACCTCCATGTAACCCCTACTCTCCCTTTCTTGTGACTCAACCAATTCTGTAAGCGTGTTGCTACCGCCCCTTTTATTCCATGTGCTGTAACCCTTGTTGAACTATCTGCTGTGTGGTACTGTGTTAAATGGCTTTTGGAAGTCTATGTACATCATTCTAACTGCACCACCCTCATCAACTCTCAGCTACTTCTTCAGATATTCCAAGGAGTTAGTTAAATATGATTTTCCATTCAGAAGTCCAAGAGAACTTTCTTTAATTAATCTGCATTTGTCCATGGGACTATTAATTTTGCCCCAAATTATTGTTCCAGAATTTACCTCACCACTGAAGTTACACTGACTGCCTGTAGTTTTAAGTTTACCTTGACACCCTTCTTTGAATAAAAGTGTAATTATTACAAATTCTCTGCCTGAGGAAGCCTAAAATTAACACCAGTACCTCTGTAATCTTCGCCTTTGTCTGGGAAAAGGTGATGTTTTAGAAGGTGTTATAAGTTGGTAATCAAGAGGTCCAGGCGAACACCTTGGGGCAAGAGTTCAAATCCTCTTTTTAAAACCAATAATAATATTTTAGTAGTATGGACTTAAAAACTAATCTCCAGTAATAGTGATTATAAAACTATCACTGATTGTTGCAAAAACTCATAATGCCCTTTAGGGAAGGAAACCTGCCAATCTTCCCTGGTCTGGCGGACATACGTTTCAAATCCCATTGTAATATGATTGACTGCTCTGTGAAATAGACCAACGAACAACTCAATTCAAGTCTACATAGGGATGGGCAACAAATCAGCAACTCCCACATTCCATGAAAGATTAAAAAAATTCCCTCAGAATCCTTGAATGCTTCTCATCTAGCCCTCATGTCTTTCCTACTTTAAGTACAGACTGGGTATCCAATACTACCTCCTTCTTATCAATTTTACAATGTCTAGTGTCTGAGTTACCCCCACCCCCTTTCTCTATGGCCTGGGTGGCATCTAGTTCCTTCATCAAGAAGGATGCAAAATATTCACTTATTACTTAGATCATAAGATATAGCAAGCACCTTTCCCTAACATTGTTATCTTATTTAGCAGCCTCCTGTTCGGCACCTTGTAAAAGGCCTTTCGAAAATCCAAATTGATCCCATCTACTGACTTTCCTTTGTCTAACTTGCTCATTACCTCCTCAAAGATTTCTAACAGATTTGTCAGGCATGACTTCCCCTTGATGAAGCCATGCTGACTCAGCCCTATTTTACCATGCACTTCCAAGTACTCCACAATCCCATTCTTAATACTGGACTCTAAAATCTTACCAATGACCAAGGTCAGCTTAACTGGCCTATCATTTCCTGCCTTCTGCCCTTCTCAAACAAGAATGTTATATTTTCCAGTCCTCCAGGACCCTCCCTGATTCTAGTGATTCCTGAAAGATCACTGCCAATACATTAGAATTAGAAGTCATTAGAATCCCTACAGTGTGGAAACAGGCCCTTTGGCCCAACAAGTCCACACCAACCCTTGGAACATCCCACCCAGACACCCCTGAACACTATGGGCAATTTACCATGGCCAATCCACCTAACCTGCACATCTTTGGACTGTGGGAAGAAACCAGAGCACCTGGAGGAAACCAATGCAGACACAGGGAGAATGTGCAAACTCCACACAGATAGACACCTGGGGCTGGAATCAAACCCAGGACGCTGGCACTGTGAGGCTGCAGTGCTAACCACTGAGCCACCGTGCCACCCAATATACCTGCACAATCTTCTCAGCTATCTCCTACAGAACCCTGTGGTGCAGTCCATGTGGTCCATTTCTCTACTTTTGGACCTTTCAGCTTCCCTAGCACCTTCTCCTCACTGATGGCCACTACAGTCATCTCTGCCTCCCTGACTCTCTTGAAGTGCTGGTATGCTACTGGTGTCACTTAAGCTAACATGCCTGCTGCCTCTGCATAAATCACATTTTTGCTCCTGAATCAATCTTCCTCCTCTTTTTAGCACCATTTTTACTATTTATAAGCCTGTAGAACACTTTAGAATGCCTTATTATGTTAGCTGCCAGTCTCTTTTCATAATCCTTCTTAGCTTGTATTTCTTTTCTCACTTCCCACTGAACCTTGTATATTCACTAGGGTTCTCAATCACACTCTGCATCTGACAATTGGCAAAACATGCTGTTTCATCTTTAAATTAATTCCTATTTCTTTTGTCATCCAGGGAGCTCTTAATTTGTTCGTCTTATCTTTTCCTTTCAAGGAAATATACCTTGACTGTGCCCAAAATACTTCCTCTTTGAAAATGCACCATTGTTCAGCTACTATTTTCCTGCCAACCTTCAACTTCAATCTATTCAGTCCAGATCCATTCTTACCCCATTAAATTTGGCTTTCCCCCCGTTAATTATTCATACTCTGGATTGTTCTTGGTCTTTCCCATAGCCAACCTAACTCTCATGGTCAATGTGAGGAATGCCTCCTCATTTTCTGCCTCTGCCTATTAAAAGAAACTCCAGCATGGAGATAGCCCAGTGAAGGAAGACAATCTTGAAATTATTTAGTAGTAAGAAGTTGTTGGAATCAGCTTAACAATAGTCAAATGCAAGACTTTTGAAACCGTAGAAATTGGTCGGGCAGCACAAAGTGGACACGGTGAACAGTTCCTGCTCTGGAACAATTAGGCCCAATGAATATGGACTATGGGACAAATTTTAACAACATCAGCAATTTATGACTACTTAACCATCCATTAGCAGCCCACAATTGTAATAAGCATCTGTGAGGAGCTTCCATCATGCACATCATGGATCTATAGCATAAGGGGTTAATACCTTTACGCTAATAGCTAGAGGTCATCATCAGTGGTGTTGGATGATGTCACATAATAGCAACTGGCTGCGTAAGAAATAAGAGTGGGCATAAGTTGTTCAGCGCTTTTAGCTCATTCTGCCATTCAGTCAGATCATGGCTGATCGTCTATTCCAACACCATTTTCCGACACTATCTCCATATCCCTTAATGTTTTCAATATGTAGGGAACCTACCAATCTTATTCTTGAACTGCATCTCCCAGCCCTCAGCCCCGGGCCAGAAAATTCTAAAGCTTCACTCCCCTCTGCGTGAAGAAATTCCTCCTTACCTCAGTCCGAAATATCCTGTTCCTTATTCTGAGACAGTGTCCCCTGGTTTTAGACACTATAGCCAAGGTAAATATTCTTTCTTCATCCACCCTGTAGGATTTTTTGAATAAAATCACCTTTCATTCAGACTCCAGAACCTTTCGACCAAGTCAGTTTAATCTTTCCTCAAAGGAAAATGCTCCATCCTAGGAATTAAATTGGTAAGCATTCATCATACTCCGTCTGTAGTAATTAAATATTTCTGAGGTAAGAAGACCAAAACTGTGTACAGTATTCCCAAATACATACGCTAATCACAGCCTGCCAATCAGAAATGACTCATTTATTCTTACTCCCTGTTTTCTGTCTCTTTCCAATCCATTTTAGAACAATAACACATGGTCAGCATTGCTGCCTCACAGTGCCAGCGATCTGGCTTCGATTCCACCCGTGACTGACTGCCTGCGTGGAGCTTATACATTCTCCCCATATCTATGTGGGGTTCTGTTGAGTACTGCAGTTTCCTCCCACAGTCTGAAGATGTGCACATTAGGTGGATGGACAATTTAGCATGGCCGATAGTGTCCATGGATATGCCGGCTATGTGGGTTAGCCATTGTAAAAGTGGTTATGGGGATAGGGCGAGTGGCAAGGCCTCGTTGGGATGCCAGAAAAGCACAGCTGGTCAGACAGCATCTGAGAAGCAGGGAAGTCAATGTTTCCAGGTGAAAACATTGACTTTCCTGCTCCTTGGATGCTGTCTGACTGGCTGTGCTTTTCCAGCTCCATGCTTATTGACTGTATCTTCCAGCATCTGCAGTCCTTACTGTCTCCTGGTTTGGATGCTCTTTGGCGGGCTGGATGGGATTGTATGATTGTATATTACCCCAATCTCATGTTTACATAGAAACGCAAAGATAGGAACAAAAGGAGGCCATTCGGCTCTTCGAGCGTGTTCCACCATTCTTCACAGTCATGGCTGATCGTCCAACTCAGTAGCCTAATCCTGCTTTCTCTCCATTACCTTTGATCCCATTCATCCCAGGAGCTATATCTAGCCTCAATTTATCAGTCTCTTGTTTGAGAATGTATCAAAAGGCTGAAAATATAAATATACCACCTTCATCAATTTCCCCCTTATCTATTCCACCACTTACATCCTCACACCAAGAGCTTTATTTAATATGAATTCCTTTTCATAAATTCATGTTGATTCTACCTTATCCTATTCTCTATCCCTTAATATAGACTCTAGCATTTCTCTAATACTGATGTTAGGCTAACTGGTTTGTATTTACCCCGTCTTTTTTCTCCCTATATTCTTAAACAATGGGATTACATTTGCCACCTTCCAGCCCGCTGGAAACATTCTCTAGGATTTTGAAAGATGACCACTAAAACATTTACTGTCTTGACAGCCAACTCTTTCATCACTTGGGGCTTATCAAATTTCGAGTTTATTTTTCTAGTACTTTTTTTTGCTTATGTTAATAACTTGCAGTTCCTCATTTACCCTAGACTTGGATTCTCCATTATTTCTGGGGTTTCTTTTGTATTATCCACCATGAAGATAGACACAAAGGACATAATTGTCCCAGCCCTTGAGTGATGTGCAAGAAACAGCAAGAAATTCGGGAAAATATGGTGAAATTGAAAAAAAGCTCTGAATTTCAATGTTGAGAAGAAAGTTCTGCCGTCTCTGTTAATGTTTCAATGGCGAATTCTGAATCTTCAGAATAAATAACAAATAGGTGCTTCTGAGATAAAAGGTACTGCAGATGCTGGAGAATCCAAGATAACAAGCATGGGGCTGGATGAACACAGCAGGTCAAGCAGCATCATAGGAGCAGGAAAACTTGACGTTTCGGGCCTAAACCCTTCATCAGAAATAGGGGAGGGGAAGAGGGTTCTGAAATGAATAGGGAGAGAGGGGGAGGT